>JACCIE010000043.1:611831-1223662 GCA_018906755.1 Sycophaga agraensis
ATTCAACTTAACAAGTCCAATATCAAAAGGCTTTTTGTTGCTCACATATTTAGGATGAGGATATACTTTTTCTATGGAGATGCGTTCTTCATACTCCGAATGATCATTAAGATCTACTGTTCCGAGTCGAACCTATAACCATAATTAAATTTAATGTAAATTTTGCCTGCTACATACAAAATTACTCTCAATATATGTGTACTTAAAACTTATTTCATAATATAATCACGAACAATAATCTCAAATATTATTATTATTATTAGTGTCGTAATATAGTCAAGTATTTGTAATAATATTAAATATACATAATATTAATGTAGACAAAACAATTTTACCTCGATAGGTATTTTTAATTGTTGATTTTTAATGCAATGAGCTGCGGTTAGAACAAATTGAAAAGAAATTAATGTCCCGCCACAATCGTATTCAAGGGTAGGTTTATTAACATCATATCCCAATGCTACAACATACGGGAACTCTCCATTTTTGACCGCTTCTCCATGAAAAATATTAGGATGGACTTTGTTCGCATTTTCACCTAAGATAGCATTTTCGAAATCTTGACAGGCTGTAAAAGAAGTGCGTACATTAATTGGTAGAGAAGTATATTACATGGCATAAACACCAATTGTTAAATTATTACAGTCCGATATTCTTAAATAATATTTTTGAAGTACAATTACAGTTATTAATTAAAAGATTGCGCGACCACACTATGTTTCGTCAGTAAACGATCAATCAAATATTTAAGTATCCATACAAAAAATTTTAAAAGAGGTAGATAGATACGACATTTATTACTTCAGATGTAAGTGTACACTTGATGCGTCACCATTTTTATATTTCTCGCGGTACACTATACCATAGAAAATAACGCAATAAATTGTATCATTAATCTTCAGGTATTTAATTTTACCGAACGTGTTTATTTCTTCTACGTCAGCTGTCTCTGTGTATATAATGGTTGACATATAAGGCCTCGTGATGAAATGAAATTCTATTACATAAGGATAGACGGCGATTGTATCTAATGGGTCTATCCATTTGCTATCCGCATATGAATTTATTTTTTATTACTTTGTATAAAAAATGATATACTCTAACCTTGTGCTTAGGCCTCACTAATTAAGAATTTAAAAAATCGTACCCTGAACAGCCGGTCTAAAAGCGCTGTTATCTGCCTTGCTTTGCCTTGGCGTAGTGACTTCTTCTGTCTGAGACCTGGTACCTGCCGTGGTTATTGTTGGCTGTGGCTCCCAGACAATCTTGGTTTCAGTCCTTTCTGTAGTAGTCCCGACTACCGGACAACACACAATCTCGACGTGGTGGTCGAAGCTGCACCGTCCCATCGAAGTGGAAGTGCGTCGACCTTCAAGAACCTCGCGCAACCGCGAGGGACAACTAGGTAGGCGCCTGCACACCCCTGCACTTCCATTCTCCATCTTGCACTCGCTACCCTCTGTAAGTCCATCTTAACCGATCAAGCGCGGAAAAGCTGTTATTCAACACAGTCTGACTCGCTTCAGCGGCGGGCTGCAGCAAAGGTTTCTAGACTCATCCCCACTGCCTTCAAGAATTACCCTACGCCATTTTCTGCGAGCTGTATATTGTTACTTTATATCTTATTTGTCACTTCTTTTTTCGCGTTTTATCTTCAATGAAATATTTACACTTTATCATGTTAATAGTATTATTTCTTTCGATCTAGGTGCTGTATTTTTATTAAAACAAAACATACTGAGTTAAAAAATATTAAAAATATACAAATAAAAATTTATAATATTTTTTCAAAGTGAATTTTATTTAGATCACTGATTGTATAAAAGTTATCTTCAGACATAAAATTCAAATCGTTATTGCAAGTCGTAAATTATGAATATCATTATTAATATCAAAACTAATTATGTTTATGTACATGTAATTGACAAAAATTCAACTATAAACATATATCTTTAAGATGCTTTAATTTTTTAATTTTCCTTACAAAATTTCGCAAGTCAAACAATTTTGTTACACAAGGCCAATAACAGAAGATACTATTTTAGAAAATATGTGAAGAGAGAATCATGCATAAAATCAGTCTTCTAACTAATAACAAATCAATAACAAAAAAGCGAATAATATAAAAGTAGCAGAAAACAGCGAGGAGTGTTTGCAAGATAAATTGAATGACGCTACGAAACTTTAAAATTCACTATAATTTTTATAGTAATAAAATTACCAAATTGTAAATAAAGAGTGTTTTGTTAATGTTAATAAATAAACAATGTTAGTCTGTACGTTTGGTCTAACGTTTAAATTTACAATCGAAATACCTTTAATGGCGTTAATTTATACTGCTGTAACTGTTATGAGCTGACAGTATGTTTTGATTTTCTTGAAAATGTTGTCATGACATGCTTTTGCACTTTGTTGCTTGCATCAATCGCGCGCGCACGCGCACACACATACACACACCTCTCTATGTAAATAAGCTATTTTCAATTTCTATAACGTATAAATGATCAAACAAGATGGCCTGTGCTGAATTTCATACATACCCTGTATCAATCATGTTTACTAATTTACTATCACACAGTTAGCAGATAATGTCTTGAATTTAAGTATTTATGTAAATGAAATTTATCTCTTACTCATAAAGATCCACGATTGAATACTATTGTTGCGCATATATACATATAAAATTTCTAGATGAGATGTACCATTAGTGCAAATTTCTAGTTAGTAAATCTAATTGTATAACTGGAAATCAATTATATCCTCGTAAGAAGAATATTTACTTTGTACAAACTAGTAAAATTCAATACAATTGCAAAATTGTTTATTACAAAACTTTGTCAAAAAATGATTAAAATATAGTCTTTTTTTATAATGCCTATAATCTTACGTTGCAAATGCCAGTTACATATTAGGATATTTCAAATACTAATGTTTTTTTGAAAACTATTAATTACTATGACATTACTATGACATACAAACATTAAAATATTTTGCAAAAAATAAATTTATAACAAAGAGTTGAAAAAACACATCCAGGTAAAGTAAATAGAGTAAAGCGACATGGTATGTAAACAAAACGGTAGTGATATCAAATCTATACTTCAGATTTCCAGCATACTATTATAGTAAAAAGTAACTTTGGTATTTAATATAGTCGTATTAATAAGTTCTCATAAAAATGTACATGACTTTAAAAGAAATTAAAAACTAAAAATCAACATTTCAAATATAATTCAAATTAAAAAATCGCTCAAAAGCTGTGTTTGGTATTCGTGTTTTACTCAGCTTTCTATTGCATAATTAAAGCTGACCAATCAGCGCAGTAAACGAGTATATCGATTTGCTCAGAATTATTGAACAATTTTTTCCAATTTTATGTTAATCGCTGGTGAAATAAAAGCAGTGCAATCAGATTTAAGAGTTAAGGTGGTTGCTAAAATAGAGGCGACTAGAAAGAATAGCTATGTCAAGTGAAGAGTAGGAGATTCATTAGGAAAGTATTGAAAACGACTGCGATGAGTTCGAGGATGAGTCGTATCATCGGCTTGATCAACAATCGATCGTTATTGGCCAATGCATTGCTTTACCGTAGAGATCGGTGCCGAAGGGGCAGGCACTTGGGACGAAGAGTAGAGCTAGTGCCAGTAGGTAAAGGGCGGCCAACGCAGGCGCCCTCGGCATGGAAGCCTGCATCTCCTGCAGTCCGAGCGACGTGGTGCAATATTCGCGCGGTGCTCCTAAGACCGGTTGCGCAACCGTTGGCGCGTGAGCGCGAGCGCCCCACCGATCAGAGGACGGGGAAGCTCATGCTCGCGGGCGGTGCCGACTCCCGCGTCGCACTGGACTCGCCGCGCCGCCTCCTAGGCGGTTTTATGCGCTGCGCCCCGACTCCCGAGGCCACGCGAGGACCGGCCGTGGCGCGGCGCAGACCGGCTGTATTCACTGATACGATATTCACACCCGGCATCCACAACGTGTGGCAATCGCTTCGCGTCTGCCGACGCGGATCGCCTCTATCTATTAATATAACGCTACGTGTCCTGTGTGTATGTGCATTTAAACAGACGTACTGCATGAACATCTTACACTGGAGCGATGGGATTCGCGCGACGCGCGTGCCGCACAGACGCCGGACTTTTTACGGTTTTCCCAAACGACGGCTTTAGGAGCAATGAATTGTCTTGCTATTCTTGCGGTTAGACAGCGGCTCTGCGGAACGTGGACAATATTTCGAAAAACTGAGCAACTGATACAGACACTGGAGTGCTTTTTCAGATAAACCGATCATTTCATAATAGCTATTACCATTACGCATTTTAGAATGTTTATTGTACATTAGCAACTTGCTATCGTAATTAGGCGTTGCATATACCAGTAGTTATTGTGTCAAATTTAAACCATAATCCATGAATACAGGTAATCAATATCCACATTACGTGGGAGGTGAAATTGGTACTATATGTCTGACTTTGTAAATATTTATACTTGCTCTCAATATTTATAGAGAAAATAATGGAAATTATGTGCAACTTTATATTTCAATTCACATCCGCTATATATTTTATAAGTTCTTCTTATAAGATAAGATAAAGACACAACAAGAATCTGGTTTTTGTTTCACTGTTAACAATTCATTTATAATAACTGTTTCAATACCATTTTTTTAAATTTTTAAATTTTTTTAATTTTTTAAAAAATTAAACAAATTCGTAAAAATAAACGTAGGATCTGCAACGAATCCATTTAAAATCCGTTGAATATCTATATGAAAATGCGTACAGACCACCCACCTAGATATCGATTCATACAATTTTAATACAAAATATAAAAATTATATAAAAAAAAGTCAGTAAAATAATTTTCAGGTATAGATTTAAGACTTAGATATAGTAGATGTTTTTTATTCCTACGAATTCTTGTACCCTTATTACTATTACCTCGATTTGCTCATGCGCAAAATTATTTATAGATTATATATTTTTACCCATTAGATAGCTGTTCAATCGTTAAAAATTCTTATAAAATAAACTATTTCAATTTTATTGCAGAATTTGAGTCAGTTTTCATTTTGTATTTTTAATTTTTGTATCAAATAATGACTATAATATTCATACTATATAATTAAGATATGCGAATACATTATAATACATGTCTTTGTTGATAAATACTATTATCTAAATTATGTAACATAAGTTGTTCATCAATCCAAGGTCGCGCGAATAAGACATTTCCATAAACACCAGGTACTTCATTACCGCAACCTATGCCCCAGGATACAATGCCAACTTGGACATACTGTTGGAAATTTTTCTTTAATGGACAAATCAACGGACTACCGCCATCACCCTGGAATGCACGAATATTTACTAGTACTCAATATATAATTAATCATTGTGTGTGTATGAATGTATGTATATATGTATATATGTATATATATTTAAATCGCTATCATTATATCGCAACTATCTAAATAAAAAGCAAATGCCTTAATTTACTTTGCACATATCTTCTCCTTTCACACCTCCGGCACAAATAAAGCTTTTGTCCAAAATAAATTTTTTTCCTAGTATTGTACGACGCAGTTCTTGTTGACATTTATACGGAGAAATTATAGATAGTTGAACATTTTTCAAAATTTCCTGATATCGGCCATCTTTTCCTGAATATCATAAAGTGTATATTTAGTAACTTTTTAAAAAATTAATTTTTTGATTAATTTCATAAACCATATTTTTTGTATGAAATTTACCGAATTTATCCTTGCCCCAACCACTAGCTACACATTTTCTAGAATCGTATTCATACTTAGAGTTGGGTAGACATATAATATCAACATTATCTATGATTGTCACTGGTTCACTTAAAATAAGAAGTGCAAAATCATTTTTCAATGACCTATAGTTATAATTTTCATGTATGATAGTTGCTTCCACAGCGCGATCTTGATGAGGAAGACTCTCATCCGTTGTCTGTGTATCCCATTCACCAGCTCGAATTTTTAATGATGATGCATTTTTGCTACAATGTCATAAATGTTCTATTGAACTATATTATTTTAAATCTTTGTTTGCATTGTACAATATTTTAAAAACTGTTTTGCTTAGTTTCAATTAAAAGTTATAAATAAAAAAATTAATTTCATTATAATAGAGTAATAGCAAATTATAATAGGTACATACTCAAATACACAATGAGCTGCTGTTAAAACAACTTTTCGATGAATGAGAGCTCCTCCGCATTGATAAATGTCTAATTCATCTATCGTACTATGTAAAATTACGACCATCCAAGAAAATTCACCTAATTTTGCTTCATTGTTTTTCTCACTCATGATTCTTAAATCTACACCATCGAAATTTCGTATTCCGCAACTCGTAGTCTCCCACTGAGTAGAAATCAAAGATGCTGATTCTTTCTCAGAAGATTTTACTTTCGGTGGTTCGCAACAAACTTCCAAAATATTTTCGCATTCATTTATTGATCTATAGTAAAAATAATATTTTATATGCAAATGATTATTTGAGTAATTTTTCGTATTGAATGATGGAAAAAGAATGTGGAAGAAGAAAGAGAGTGCTATAGAAAGAGATTGTGGTTTACTAATTCATCATATGAGTATGTACCAATATTAAAATTGTTACATTTTTTTTAATTAAAATTGTGGACATAATAAAAAATTAAGACATTCTAATTTTGCATAATAATGATATTCATAAAATTTACCTTTGATTTCTTATATTCGTTATTTCGAAATTTGATCGTACATCAATCAGACCAGCGCCATCGATTATTTCAGATCCATTTTCACAAAGTAAGAATGGTACACATTCACAACTTTGCTGTGTATTTATTTCATCAATTGAAATTTTTTCAGTCAAAAGTGTTTGACAAATAAATATTAAAATCTGTAAAATTATAAACTGAAACGTCAACTGCATTGTTTATTGAATGGTCTGTAAAGGCAGAGAAAAACGATATTCAAAGTAATAAAAGAAATATATATATATATATATATACTCTTACGCGCGTAACTGTAAGTGCTAAACTCTATTTTAATTTATTTTAAAATATCAACTAGTTGGGTCTACTGAAACTTAATCAAATAAAATAGTGTAAATATATAACTAAAAAATGATATTACGTGATATTATATAACTTGAATAATTTTTAACATAATTTTTGTTAACAAGTGACCAATAGCTGCGTATGGTTCATGGTTACAATACTTCACATAAAGATTTATGCTTAGACTTATTTTGATATACAATATAATCACATAATTATTATATATTACATATATTATATATACTCTAAATTATAGTTAAAACAATCGATATATCGATCAATTTTTTATGAATAAAATCATCAAATAATATCTTGCAATAAGGAATTACTACTTTTTTCGATGTATAAAATTTTAATATAACTTAAGGATTTAATATACTAATTCCCTACGCGTTATATAAATATAATAAACAAAAAATATATATTGATATTATAAACCTGAAATTTTTGCTTAATATATATAATAAAAAATATATAGTTGAGTAAGACCTACTACGCCTATATTAAACCTAAATTTTTGTAAATTTTAGGTTTGGTGTAGACTTGTGATCAATGAAGTTTATTCTGTAATGGCTTAATTGTAGATAACTTTTCAATTAACTGAGAGTCTATCTATTTTTTATTCAATGCAAATTTCAAAACATTAAAATTTGCTCATTTTAATGGAATCTTTAATAATAAATTAACTTTTTTATTATTTAATATTTTAAACAATCTATATAAGAAAAAATTCTACACAAATATAAAATTTACAAAGATTGTATCCCAGAATTGAATAGTTAGATAGACTTCTAGTAGATCTCATTCAACTACATTTTTTGTTATATATTTCAGTAAATAATGTTAGGTTTGTAATAAAAATTATTTTTTTGTTATAGGTATTTACACAATAGGTAAGGAATTGATGGATAATCCTCTTAACGATGATTACAGTATGCATGATTCTAGTGGCATAGTGTATTCGAATCCCTTATCAATTTATAATTTAAATGCAGTTCGAGATGCAGTCTCGAATGCAGTATAACTACCAATTTTTAGTATAGTTACGTAAAATTTAATAAGCTTTTCAATCCAATTGGTATGTTTGAAATTTAAGTATGTATTTTTAAATTTAGACTATAATCGTATGTTTAAAAATTGATTATAATGGTTTCAATGTAATGTCTCATAGATCGTTTATTTTAGTAAAACTTCGGCGGCATATATACATAAGCATACACACATCACACGTACATAATTATTATAAATTTATATATTTATATAATCGTTATTGCTAATCGTCATTGTAATATACTTTTACTACAGTGATGTACATTAGTAAATTACCTACTCATCCCTGATCGTGCATTCATGTATGTATGTATGTATGTATGTATGTATGTATGTATGTATGTATGTATGTATGTATGTATGTATGTATGTATGTATGCATGTATGTATGCATGCATGCATGTATATATATATATATATATATATATATTCAGGGCGCACAAATGATATCGCCACGTCCGAGACCCGAGTTCCCACTGCCGGAGTGCCGAGTTGCCGACATCCCTATAGTAGTAAGAGTGACGGTGAGCAGTGGCAAGCAGTGGTGAACCTTGACTCTAGCTCAACTCGTCTGCTGTTGTTTATAATTTTGTGGCTGGGCTGCATCATCACTGCTTAATTTGAGTTTGAAAAAATGTCGAATAGCCGTACTTTACAAAATCTAGTGATTTTTTTCTTATTTGCATCTATCCATCGATTTTTTTCGGTTTTTGAATTGTCGGCCTCCATCAATGCGTGCTCTCACATACATACGTAACCTAACGTACTAGATTTTTGGTGTTGCACGATAATTTATATTAACACAACAATTCAGTAATACAGGTATAGTGTGCTGAAATAGTTTGATTTTGTTTGAATCACTTTAATCTGCTTATATTTCAATATACATTTATAAATCCAAATTAGTTATTTCTTCTTATTTTTTTTTCAGGCTGATATTCCCTTTTATAATAAAATTATCAAAAAATTTATGAAATATTGTTTGATTAAACCAAATTATTTGTTGAAAATTTATTCGGGTACTCAGAATCAAAACAGATGAAACTTAATGTTAATATTTATCTTTCCTATTAAAACTGTTTTCATAATATATTCCTAACATTATATTCATATTTACTTTGATTCAGTATAATATATTATTGTTGCTTTTTACTGTATATAATTTTTTAATATAAATTTATTCCAACTAAGTTCATACAATGGTTAACTGCACGTCATTGATGACTCATGCTACCATTGACCTCATAAAAGCAATGTTATGATTATTATTGATTATTATTGAAGGGCAATAACATTTTTTACACTATTCAAGGAAAGAACTTTAATATATTACTTTTTCAAACTATCTGCATTGAATATAGATTATATATTTCAAATTAGACATATTTTGATTTTTAAATCTTTTTAGATACTTTATTAAAAACTAATTATTATTAATTTGATGAAGTAAAAAGCTAGTTACAATAATTACATTATAAAAATGAATCAATACAAGGAATAAGTATACTTGTAGGTTATGTGCTGAAAAGTAATGTTTCAATTATTACTACTCACTAGTTTCATCAGATTTTTGTAGATTGTTACTATCATATTTTTGGCATAGTATTAGTATTATTCCAATATTGAAAAATTAAGTGATTTTCTAATAATCTTTTTTTTAATAGATCTTATTAAATATAAATTATAGAATTTGATAATAAAATAATTTAGTATTCTATATTTTAGAATAAATTTAGATTATTATAGACTATATAATTTCAGATTATTTAAAAAATAAGAGACATTTTAATAAAAATAAATACTAGATAAATATTACAAAGAAAGTATTTACATTTTTAAAATTATAAAGGTAAAATTACTATTTTTATTTGTACAAAAAGAAAAAAGGGGTCCTTTTATTAACAAGAAATTAAATATCAATTTTCATGTTTTCTAATATTGACTTAATTCAAATTGTACATCATAGATTGCAGTATATTATCTAGCAAAGAGAATTCATTACTTTATTTTTACATATTTATTTCAATTCATACAGATGCACTACTACTTAAACCTATACATTTAAGAAAAATTTAAATAAAATTTTTAGTAATAGCTAATAAAATATTTAAAAATCTTGTATATATTACATATATTTATACTTTCATAATTCATGTATGCTTGTATAGTAGCCAATGTATTGTTTGATCACACAACTTCATTAAAAAATTTGTAAAAGTAAATTGTTAAAATATAAAACTTATTTTTTAGACATAAATATTTTTTATACTCAATTTATTATATTAAATTAAATTTTAATTAAAATAAAAGTGATAGTAAGGGATAATTAAATAGGAATAGAAGTGGTTTAAATTTTTGCGCATTCACGCGCCTTCTACTCCGCCCACGATTGTAGCGCACTCTGTGTTCAACACGCGCAAGCGTGTGTACCTACACAATCATGCACTAAACTTGTGACGGGACACATTGAAGTTTGTGGCCTGCAAAGAGTAACAGTGGTAGTCAACCTGGCCCTGGAGTTGACCAGAGTTGACTATATAGAATAGATACGGATATATCAATATCATCCAGAGATAATACTCCCGTTTTTCGTATTTCCGTACTGCAAGTTTTTTCAGTGAACCTTTCTTACTGTTCAGATATTTTATCAATCGTAAAAATGAGTTTTTTCATATTAATTTCATTAAACTTTGTGGTAATTTAATCAGGATGTCGAAAAAGAAACGGTACAAGGTATAACCAGAAAGGTTTAACATCGCTTAAATTTCCGTGTGCGCGTATAATAATCGATTATTGTTTATTAGCAAAGTACATTCGAATAGTAGGAAAGTACATCTTCGACTGTACATATGTAATTCTAGTCTATTCCTAGGTAAGACAACATGCGTTTATTTAAAGTTCATTTGAGTTCATTTTGAAAAGTATGAAAATAACAAATTAGTTTAAAGTTATTAGTGAAATAATCTATAAAAACATACTAAAACTGCGGACTCCTCATTTAAATGCTTGCTTGTAAACACAAGTGAAATCAAAAAAATTCTGGTTGTAACATCACTAGGTAGCACCTACTGATCCTCCTGCTGCTAGTAAAGTTAATTAGAAAAGTTACAAAATTGTTGAAAATATAGTAATACAATTTGTATTATTGTATATCAATACTGCTTTAAAAGGCTATTATGTGATAAGACGCATACCATAAGATTTTATTTTTAACAAAATGTTTTTTTTTCATGAATTTACGTTGATTTTAAAAGATATGTAAAACAGAAGTAGGAAGAATAAACTAATTAAGTAATTCTTTTTTATGATTATATTATGATATTAAAATTATTAAAGTTATTAATTTCATGATTAGAATATTAATTTGTGTATTATTTGATACTCTGTTGTAATGAAAAGTTAGTTTTATAAATCATTTTTTTAATTGTTTTGATACATATAATTTTGATATATTGTATCACAAAAAAGTGACATAGTAATTAAAAATAATGGAATATTCAATTGAAAATCAACAAAAATTATAATATATTTATTTATAGTCTTAAACAAAGATATTAACTGATTAATTAAAACAAATAAATATAATTTTAATGGAATAAAATCAATAATAAAAGTATGATACTTCATGACCAACTATATCACTTTACATACAAAGAAAGTTTTGAGTAAAAATTGCAATACTTTGATAAGATGAACTTTTTATCAACATGAATGACTATGTTTTATTGAACATCATATACTAAGTTCAGTGATGAGAAAGCTTTAAGAGTAAATTAAAGGTTATATATTTATACAATTAGGTATGTTTTAAACAAAGCCAAAAAGATATAATAAGGTGATCAACAATACTTTAATTGGAAATATAATTTATAATTATGTAGATGAAATTTTGAAATACCTGCAAAGGTATGAAATGAAGAAACTGAGCACTACTGTCCGATCTTAGGCTATGTTTTCTAGCTTTTTATATTTGCATGTGTATATGATTAAACTTTTATCAATCGTTACTTCTCCATATTAAAAGTATTATTAAAATAACTTATTAAATTAATGTAACTAAATAGGTATATTTTTAAATAATCAAGTGAATATGTTTGAATGTTATTTTACTTGATTATAATATTTAAGGAAAATTTAATTATGATATTCTTAGAAATTCAAACCTGAGTAATGGGAAATAACCATTGAAACTATTCTTAGAAATTAAGGCCGTAATCATAAGAATTGAACTAACAGATGCATGTATGCAATACAAACATCATTCATCATTTTGTAAATCAAATTATAATAAAATTATGCGTATCATATGTTCCAGTAATAATTGAATATTTTGGGTGGGATAAAACTGAATAAAAATAAATTTATTTTAAACATCTAAACTTAAAAATTATATTTAATTTAAATTCAATATTTTTCTTCATTCAAAAAGGATTGTAAAAGACAAGCAATAATAATCAACTTTAATTACAATACAAAAGTGGTCAAATTTATGCCACACGTCTAATTTTCAAAATACATATTAATAGCAGCAGTACCCTTATTATAGTATATATATGACTATATACACATATGTGTATTAAGTATATTTATTGGAATATTGATCACTTGAAACATAATTTTTTACTTCTGACAAAATAATATTTAAGCATAATTGAAGTTATAAAATTATAAGTCTAAAGTTTATTATATTAAATTTTAGAATGATACAACAGTTTATTATGTTACTAGAAGATGTAGTTAATTTTTAGTTATGTTTTTACTCTCAGATTTCTTTGACTTGTAAGGTATACGAGTTCGAATAAGAAAATTATTAATATAAGTTAATTTGACACGTTTAGTATACTTTCTTGTTCATATTCGCGTTTCTGTATAGAAAAATATATATAAATTTTGGATTTGAATAGATAATAATTATAGTATTTATTATTGTTTTCAGCAATATAGGCAAGATGGCTCACAATTTGACTCCAAGTGTCAATTGTTCACTTGATGACATTGATTTGAATGCTCTTAAAGATCCAGCTGGAATTTTTGAATTAATTGAAATTGTTGGGAATGGCACCTATGGACAAGTTTATAAAGGTCGTCACACAAAAACAGGTCAACTAGCTGCTATCAAAGTAATGGATGTTACAGAAGATGAGGAAGAAGAAATAAAATTGGAAATTAATGTGCTTAAAAGGTATTCCAATCATAGAAACATAGCAACATACTATGGAGCTTTTATTAAAAAATCACCACCTGGGAAAGATGATCAATTATGGTTAGTAATGGAATATTGTGGTGCTGGATCTGTTACTGATCTTGTCAAATCTACCAAAGGCCAAAGCCTAAAAGAAGAGTGGATAGCTTACATATCAAGAGAAATCCTTAGAGGTCTCAGCTATCTTCACAGTAACAAAGTTATTCATCGAGATATAAAAGGGCAAAATGTTTTATTGACTGATAATGCAGAAGTCAAGCTAGTAGACTTTGGAGTTAGTGCTCAATTAGACAGAACCATTGGAAGAAGAAATACTTTTATTGGAACACCTTACTGGATGGCTCCAGAAGTAATTGCTTGTGATGAAAATCCTGAAGCAACTTATGACAATAGAAGTGACTTATGGTCACTTGGTATCACTGCATTAGAAATGGCAGAATCACAACCTCCACTTTGTGATTTACATCCAATGAGAGCATTATTTTTAATTCCTCGAAATCCTCCACCAAGACTTAAATCGAAAAAATGGGCCAAAAAATTCCATGGTTTCATTGAGACTGTATTAGTGAAGGATTATCATCAAAGACCATATACTGAGCAATTACTGAAACATCCATTTATACGTGATCAACCCACGGAAAGACAGGTTAGAATTCAACTAAAAGATCATATTGATCGATGTAAAAAACGAAAACAAGAAAAAGAAAGAGACGACTATCGATATAGTGGTAGTGAAAATGAAGATGATGAACCAGCTGTTGCAGGAGAGCCATCTTCAATTATTCAAGCACCCGGAGGAGATACTCTTCGTCGTAATTTTCAACAAATACAGGAAGGAAGAACATTGTCTCAAGAAGTTTCACCACATAATGCAGTATCTAAAGATAACAAACAAATTCCTAATAGAGTGAAAGAATCAGAAGTAGGACAACATAACCGACCTTCTGTACCACATAGATTGATTGTCGTACCAGATCCGCATCCTCCTTCTCGACCATTGCCACCTACTCCAAAAGATGATCCTCGTCAACCACATAAAGTTCCAACACCACCCTCTAATCACCAAATAAGTGGTGGAGCAAGTGGTGGGTCTGTGAGCGTACCTGTTTCTCAAAGAAATAGTCACGTTTTCAAGCCGATGGCTTTGATGATAGAAAGCGACAGCGACGACGATATGGAAGATGTTAGTGGAAATAGTAACAGGAATGATGGCACTCTTCTTGCCAGTGACCCCCCAAAACCATTACCACAGTTAGATTGTTCCTCTTCCTCATCTCAGAGTCACAATTCTCATCATGAAGCTGGTGCTCCTAATAGGCCATTACCTCCAACTCCAGATGAAGAAGAAATTTGTGATCATACTTTAGTTATGAAAAGAAATCGTGAAGGAGACCGAGGCAGAAATGCTGGTACAACCAGTGGAGATTTTCAAAGATTGGATTCTCCTGGTTCTAGAACGAGCTCAGTATTACCAGATCTTCTCACTTCATCTCCTGGTCAGCGTCAAGATAAAACAATAAGTGACGAATATAGACAAGCTGTAAAGTCTCCTCCACTAGCACTACAACAAAAGCAGAGATCTTTCTTAACATTTGGTTTTGGAGCTGGTCCAGCTAGAAGAGAGTCTCATGTAAATGTAAATGTAACACCTACAAGTCATGATTTAACATCTGACACTCCTGAAATCAGAAAATATAAAAAACGTTTTAATAGTGAAATTCTTTGTGCTGCACTATGGGGTGTTAATTTACTTATTGGTACTGAAAATGGTTTAATGCTTTTAGATAGAAGTGGGCAAGGTAAAGTTTATCAGCTGATAAGTAGGAGACGATTTCAACAAATGGAAGTACTTGAAGGTCAAAATATTCTTGTTACTATCAGTGGAAAGAAAAATAGAGTACGAGTATATTATCTTTCTTGGTTAAAAAGTAAAATTTTACGCACAGATGGACATAGTGAACAGGTAGAACGTCGTAATGGATGGATTAATGTAGGAGATTTACAAGGTGCTGTACATTTCAAAATAGTAAAATATGAAAGAATTAAGTTTCTTGTCATTGCTCTTAAGGAATCAATTGAAATTTATGCATGGGCTCCAAAACCATATCATAAGTTTATGGCATTTAAGTCTTTCGGAGAATTAGCTCACAGACCACTCTTAGTTGATCTCACTGTAGAAGAAGGAACTAGATTAAAAGTTATTTATGGAAGTACTGATGGTTTTCATGCAGTTGATTTAGACTCTGCTACAGTTTATGACATATATTTACCTAAGCATACTCAAGGACCTATTTGTCCTCACTGCATCGTAGCTTTACCAAATAGTAATGGTATGCAACTTCTTCTTTGTTATGATAACGAAGGGGTATATGTTAATACCTATGGAAGAGTGTCAAAAACTATGGTCTTGCAATGGGGAGAGATGCCTACAAGTGTTGCCTATATAGGTATAGGTCAGATCATGGGATGGGGCAATAAAGCTATTGAAATAAGAAGTGTTGAAAGTGGTCACTTGGATGGTGTATTTATGCACAAAAAAGCTCAGCGTCTGAAATTTCTTTGTGAGCGAAATGATAAGGTATTTTTCTCATCAGCTAAGGGTGGAAGCTCTTGTCAAATTTATTTCATGACACTAAATAAACCTGGTATGGCCAACTGGTGATCATTGACCAGCTTTTTATGGTTATCAATGAATGGTAGAATTTTCATAAAAATCTATATACCTACTTTTATGCGCTACCAATTGATTTCATGCACAAAAGATAAAGAATTTGCATGACTTGAGAGAAATGTATTGTGTTTTTTGTTAAGAATTCTGCATTATTAAATATTATTTAGGAAAGAAATATATGTGTTTGGCAAAAAGCTATCATTAAAAAAAAGTCAAATAAAAATGATTTTGGAATCATTTAAGCTGTGAAAAAAAATACAATTTCAAATCTTGTTTTTTGTATTAAATTATTTAAGTAAATCTAGATTAATAGCTAATAATATGAATATAATTTAGATTAATAATAAACAAGAAATTTAGATAGTAAAGGCAGCTAATGATCAACCAAGATTATTTTTATTTTATAAAAAAGATGAAAGGTTAAATCAAATCTTGAGTAAAAGAAAAGACCTGCTATCGATTAAAATCCCAACTTTCTACAAAAGTCTATAGTATCATTTTAAGATATATACTACAATTTAAATAATGATTAAAATGCTAACCATAGAATCATATTTTATAAGAAATTTATAATTAATTATCACGAATATTATTTTTTTTGTGCATTCAAAATTAAATAAAATGGTTTCAAAAAAAGTACTTACAAATTTAATAATCATTTTATAATGCCATTTTGAAATGAATTAAATAGTTTAAATAATTTTTACTAAAATTTAAATTATATTGAATTATTTTACAACGTCATTGATATCAAAGCAAATAATTTTCTAATTGCTCAAGTTAAAATAATATGTAAAAAAAATAAGTAATGTAAATAACTTTTATTTTTAAGAACCAAGCATTAAAAAGACTTTTAAAAAGAAACAATATGCTGTGTTAAAAAATTAAAGATATAAAATAATTGGTTCTATAAGTTTGATTTTAAGAAAAAAATTTAATATCAGATAATCAATTGTATAAAATATTTTCAGTTGACTGCAATAACTGCCAACATTAAAAATATTGTCTTTGTACGACCAACATCAATAAGTATAAATATATATTTTAATGCTAAAAATATATGTTTAGCTTTAAGAAAAAAATATTAACCAATAATAAATAATTATTTTATAAAGTAAAAAAAACTTTATAATTCTAGGAATATTATTCCAATGAAAAATAGTGTATTGTCGTAATTATAGACATAGAGGATTGTTTTTGATTTTATATTTTGCAATTTTTAATATAAAGTATTGCAATTTATATTTTATTTGATAAAACCAATTTTTTTCTTAGTATTATTTTAAAATTATAGAATTTTATATTTCATTTTTATATTGCATACAATAAATCACTTTTTATAAAACTTTGTATAAATCAAACTTTTGTAAACTTGTAATTTTAAGCATAATCTAAGCTATATTTTGTTGTAATAATTTTAGGAATATTATAAAGTAAACTTTATACTCTAGTAGAAATGACTTATTAATCATTTTTAATATTATTTTTAAGCACAAAAGCATTATATGAAGCTATATAATTTTAAATACACAATTTTCTAAATAATACTTTTCATAACATCATGCAAACAAATTTATGTAGTCTTACAGTTATGTAAAACATCTATCACAATATCAATAAGAGCAATCTCATATAAACTCAATATATACTTAATTCCATAAACTTTTGTAATGACAGCTTTAAATACTATAAATTTTAATGTAAAATACTTGTTAAAAGTTTAAAATGTAAATGTTAGTGACTACATGTAGAGTATTAGACAGGAATCTTGCGTCGGAATCTTCAGTTTTTATTTCAAAACCTTAGGCCCTTGGAAAGGAAAATAACTTGAGCATACACTAGCCCAAGTTAAACAATGTGTCCAATAACTATTCTTTGCAGTTTAGTTTAGTTTTAATCAGGTACTTAAGTCAGTTCAGAGTACAGATTAAAAGCGACGCGATATGCAGTAGCTCAATTATAAATGCTTTGAAGATTTTTATATGCGCTAAAAACGTAGTGTACAGGCATGTTCTGTTCACATAAAAATTCATCTTTTATTAACCATTCATGCATATTAAAAAATGACAAAGTTATCCCACATTTTATACTTCGTCGATTTTTAAATAAAATTCATTTGATCGAATGAATAGTTTAAAAATTTGATAAATTTTTAATCTGAATAATATTTAGAATCTGTAATGATATTATGAAATCCGACGCAACGCATTATAAACATTATACTTTGAAATTTATCATTGTAACCATTTCTATATTTTCAATGTATTTCGTAATATTATTTGTTTTATTAAATCTGTCGAAAGAAATTTATACACATTTCTGTTTAAATAAATGATAGTTAAGTGTTAAAAAGATTTCAAAAGTCTATAGTTATCATTAAACCTTTCATTTATTGTTTTTTTTGTTCGATATATTATACCTTATACCATTTTTACAGTAGAGTATATTCCTTTAAGGAAATAAAACAAAGTTGAACATCTAATACTTATGACAAGTTATAAGTTATTAAGTTGATGAATTTCATATAATGATTAATTGTGAATAAATTTAATGCTATTATTAAAATAATGTAGAATTTAATGTTTCCGATAAGATTATTAAAAACTTAAAAAATTATATTAAATATTTATAGATGACAGTAACCTCTCATAAAAAATATTGTATAATAATATACAGGTATACTAAATATAATATAAAGAAGTTTGATTATAAAACTCATTGAGTGTTTTTGATTTAAATCCATACCTTTTGGGAGCGTATATTTCACAATATTCTAAGAATAACGGTATCTTCTGTGTTTTAATTCTGTTGAAATTCTGCCAAGATAAGATTAATCAAAATTATTAAAAATGAACAGTAAATAACAAATCTTTAGAATGCATTATATATGTAGAATGCATACAGTCCAGTATAATTATTCAAAAATGCCAGTGGCAGGTGAGTCGAAAAAAAGTTGCATTGGGTCCGAAAATTCCTAATAAAAGTGCACTTCACGCTTCGGTGCGAAAACTCGCGCAAAAGAGTAAATTATCAACAGAAATATGATAAAATGTGATTTTTTTTAAATATCAGCGTTTAATTTTTTGTCACGAATTTCAGAAAGTACTAGTTTTATATAAAAATTTTAAGGAATACAGTTTGTTTTGTATTAGAAATTACAAAATTATCATAAATTAAAATAAATTTTGTAAAAAATTGAATTTTCATAATTCTTTTTATTCAAATTATCTTCTTTAATCATTATTAAGATTTGTAAAAAGATAATACTATAAAGAAATACTTCTTTTGATGCGTCTACGTAATCATAATGGGCATGAATAATTTCGGAACGGTGAGAACTCCGAGCATTTAATTTAATATGATAATGGTGCAGATAGGAACATTAATATTCAATTAAATAATAACTAATAGGATTTTTGGAAATTGGTTTTTATGTAACGATGGTTGAAAGTATTGACATTAACTAATATTTTTAATTTATACTTATAATAATATTTTATTTTACTTTTCATTAATATATAATGTTTATTAACCTATAATATAACAAACAATGTACAGCATAGAATCGATGATTTTAGTTTTTATTCATTTCAATGATAAAAGTAAAGTAGCATAGCTGGCAGCTGTTCTGAATATCTGCGGATAACAAAGAAAAAACATATACATTTTATTTATTATCAATAAAAATAAATTATAAATAAATAGTCTCTTTAAGGAAGGAAAAGAAATTATTTGCTGTTTTGTATCAAAATGAATAAAAGGTAGAAAAGAATATATTTTACCCTAATTGAATCAACCTTTAATCAATTAATTTTGAGTAAGAACATCATGTACATCGTATGTAGATCTCTAAATCATATTGGTATCTTATGTATTAACTGTTTAATTACAAGAAAACTATAATTATAAAAATTTTTTCATCCAATAATATTCTATACATATAGAAGATTAATTCTACGTCAATTTTATATGAAATTTTCATGTATTTAAGAATATTGGTAATGTTATAGATCATTAAAATTTTAATTTGTATGATAAGTTAAAATAACTTACCATTCCTAAAGTTGGTATACTCATTTCACAAATGCTACCAAATTTTAACTTGCATGGTATCATACATCGGCATATTATTATTTGCAAAAGTTTTTGAACATGCGTGGGAGTATCATACCATTTTCCCTGCAATCTGAATTAAAAAACCATAGATTTAAACAAGAAAGTAAAATCTTTCATAAATAATTATGAGTAATGGTTTTATTGTATAACAAATAAAACTTTTTAAATAATTCGTATAATTAATTATTTAATAAATATCATGAAGTTTTTATGTTATATAGATTATGTAATCATTAGTCGATAAAACATTTATTACAAGCTTTTAACTTATTATTAGCTTCAGCTAAATCTATCGATTAGCGATGTTCATGTTACCATATTAAAATTATTTCTTAGAAAATACTACATATATCATATAATAATTCTTATTAAAGAACTAATTATTACGAACTAATTATTACTTACGCGGAGATCAATACTTTCTCGCTACTATTTGTAATCATTTGACCTGGCAACATTACGTACAGTATACTCATAAATATTCCGAAAAGAAAACTTAATTTTCGAAAAACTTGAAAATGATCATGTAACTCAAGTAATATCTGGAATAACATTTAAAGGTATATTCAATTTATTTTTTACATTATGATGAAATGAAATCACATCAAAATTGTGCCATACTATTAATAGTATAAAAATAGTATAAATAAGACATAAAAACAGATTCATACAAAATCGTATGTAAAAAAAAGATTATGTCAATATAAATATTTTAAAAATAATATATTGTGCCTGTAACATCGTTTTTATATAATATATGATGATGAAGAACGGGCATAAAAAAACCCCCAATGCTGGACACAAGCTTTGTGCCCACATAGAGTAATCGCGTCATTTATAGCAACGGGCCGCGCGTGTTGGTGAATACCAGCGTATCTAGTTAAGGAACGTGCTTGTAGGGAAAGGAAAAGTTGGAAAAATCTAGGCACATCTTATTCTCTACCAAAAATAAATTAACGTGATTGAAACTACCCCAAAAATATGGTCAAAAAGCAGTCTTCATTCAAATTACTAAAAAGTACTTAAGAAGTTGCAAGCGCAAAATTATAAATCCGAATCAGAAATAAATTACAAAGTTCTGCACACTGCAATTATATGCGATTTCATTAACGATATAGTGGACCTTCTAATATTTTGAATTAGAGTCGTTTTTGGAGAAAATGTCCAGTAATAAAGTTGCATGGTTTCACACAAGGATTCAAATATCGACTGTAACTTTGTCTTACACCATATCGTTTAAGGCCGTTTTAAAGTAAATTTTCTCCGTACACTTTACTTAAGCCAAAAGAAAACTTTCTAAAACAATTTATTTTTTCGAAAAACTATAATAAAATGATTTAACTATTTTTTAAATTATAAAGGTGGAATGTTTTGACTCAATATAAAGTATTTTGTAAAATATTAAGTTTTCAGTATAATTATAAAAGCCACTCTAACTCAGGATACCATAGGGAGACACAGATATTATTATTCGTTTACTAACTATGTTATAATAATTATGTTAAATATTCATACAATACTATATAAAATATGACATGTATAACGAATTCAACAAAACTTACATGAAATATACTTAGAGCTACACCAAGAGCAGAACACAAAAATACGAATAAAAAACTTATGGAAAAAGTCTGTTTTATCAAATCCACACTTCTGTAATATTAATTAGAATAGTTCAATTTTTTTTGTGTTGCAATTAGCTTCGTTTATTTATATTTTAATAAAATATTTTACTTTAAACACTCTCCGTGTAAAATAACAATTTTTTTTAAATCATTAAGATGTTTATCACCAGTCACTTTTATTGTTTTGTTATCTATATTTCCAAAATGTTGCAATCTATAACTAAATAGTTTATTTGAATAATTAAATAAATTTCTTTAAATTTAATATTAAACAATATATTCCAAGAGCATTGACCTTAAAATTAAAGATTATTTATTAGTCGCATTTCACGTGAACAATCAGTATTATGTAATAGTAAAAATTGTTTTTTGTTTTGGGTGTTTTTGTTAAACTTGTCAATAAGTCTTGCATAAGTAAATCCTGCGTCAGACGCGCATATATTCCACGATACGCATATAATTTATATAAATAATTAAATATATTAACTACTTATCTATTCGCACTGTTCTGAACCTAATAATGCGATATTAAATCAAGTTTACTTTTTACTTTTTAATAATAACTCAATTTTTAATAAAGTGAAGATAAAGTGAACAATTATAACTATATAGTTTATGACAATGTAAGTAATCCTATCCAATTAAGGCAAGGTGATTGATCTTGGTGACTTAAGCCCACATAAATGAATTTTCATCCATCTTTGAAATGTTAACAGAGAGTCTAAAATTTAATAATCTTTGTATGACTTTGGAAAAATTGTAAATAATAAATAAAATTTAATCGTCGATCCGCGGTTGTGGAAATTGAAAGCTTTTGAAATCTTGAATTTTATTATTAAATTCTTTATTATTCTATTATTAATTCTTATGTTCATTCTAATAAGATCTTATATACTGGAAACAAATATTGATCATATATTAAAACAGTTTTATTGTTGTTATTTATCCATAATTATGAAAAAAATTTGTCTATTTAAGATTTTATTCTTAATAATAAAAGTGAATGATTTATGAAGATTATTAAAATTTGTTTTATATTGCAAATTTTGGGCTACATTAACATCATGTTAAGTGACTAATATCTAATAAAATTGAAAATTTAAATTTATTAAGTGCGTATTTTCTTCTAATACGGGCTCACTGACTGGAATAACTTTTATCATTATTCTTCTTACACATCTGTATTGTAATAAATTTAAAAAATTATAATCTTAAATTAAAAAAAAAGTTTTAGCAAAAAACTTGTTTCGGAAAATCTTCAGAATTTATATAAATATAATGAAGATAATGCTAAATCTAAGATTTAACTAAATAATTTTATTTTTACGTACCAAACAATAGCAAACATCGAACACGTATGTTTAATAATAACCATGTATAGCGTATCGAAAGCAATACAAACAATAACTATTTGAATCGCATAAACCAAGCCATGGCAAGAAAATATAGTATAGTGATATTTTATTTCGTCTATGAAAAAGTAATGTGGATGATAAGGTAATATTAAATTACGAGAAGCATTTAAAGGAACTATAAAATCTAATATTGCTGGCATGTATATTGTAAGACAAAAAATCAAAAGGCTCATCAAAATATTAATTACCTAAAAATACAATAAAACTGCACAGTATTATTATTATTATTAAACTGAGAGGGATACCTCTCGATATTTTTGTGTAAAAAGTAGTAATAATCATAAAAAAGCTGCCAAAATAGTGTTAAGAATATGGTAGCGTTTTTGTAAAAGTTATATTATATGATAAAAATTTCAAACTTAATTATAGATGTTTTTCTTTAATCTTGAAACATTTACAATAGCATTTGTGATTTACAATTATTCATTGCATATTTTTTAAGAACTTTGGAATAAAAACTAAAGATTATTACTTGTATATAATTACTATTTCCTACATTACTATTTACGATGATAATAATTACTATTTTTCCCCCTCAGTTTATCTCAGTGCACGGGTGAAGTTCCATCATAACGGCACAAACAACATCTATACAAATATTGCAAAAATAAAATTATTGCAATAGTATAAGATAGCTCATGATTAATATGTGTAAATTTATATAAATTGTCAATTTTTAAACAAATAGGTAAAAATAGATATTTTTTATATAATTTGGTTTATTAAAGCTTAATAAAGCTTATTGCAATTTTTTATTTAAAAGCGTTATTCTTCAGAACAGATCTGATTTCCAGTTACACCGAAGGAGAACGGTTTAGTATCGATTATCAAGTCATAATAATAAGTAGTATCATCTTCAATTATAATACTAATTTATATGAATAATAACTATTATAAAATATAATTATTGTTATCATGAAAAGTAAATTAAACGGTTAATTTTTATTTATGAATTAGATAATTCAAATAATTTAATAAGTACATCAATAATTTTTATTAAAATTTTTACATACCAATTTTCATTCTAAATCGTTATATTAACTTACGTAAAAATTGGTTAAAAATCTCGCTTCTCGAGCAAATGTATGTAAAATTTTTAGTTCCACCTTATTTTTTATTTTCAACCAATCTAGTGGTATCTGTTTATACAGTAATTCCATCTATGGAGAAATAAATAATATCCATTTACTGTTTTAGATATCACATTGCACAACCTACTAAGCATATTCTTATAAGCATAGGCATCGCTAGCACAATTAATTAAGGATTATGCATTTTCTTCGCGACAGTCGTACGTTTATGGTTCGATTAAGAGACAAAGACAACCATACGGGAGCAAACATTCCAAACAAACCGAGGGCGACGCTAAAAAACTAATGCCCAACTGACGAAGAGTCTTTAGCTAGCCTTGATAGACCGATGCACTCCTAACTTCTAGGTATATGCTAGGTGGCTCCAGGGTAAGGGTCAGACCAAATCACAAACGCGAACTATACCAGCAATGGACGAGATAACCAGTGTGCAAGTCTGTAATAGTTTCAATAGTTAAGGGGCTCAGAGAACAAGAGCGTCGACACGTGCATCTGGTTTCACGAAGACTTTATGTTATTGTACGTTAGACAAAATACAAGGTCCGCAGAACAATATTTTTAGAAGTTCTCTTGCTAATTATTGTGCGCAAAATACTCTATTCTAAGACATCGTATATTTTTGAAAAAGTAAATAAACATTTCCAAGTACGTATTCATGACTAATTTTCAATCTAGATTATATATGAAATTATATGTAGGAAATCTTGGTTTTAAATTTTCTAACATGTTCAATTATTAAGTAGCAGAAAATTGAATTAAAATTAAGGGGTTTTTTTCATTAATAAGTGTAGAAATTTGTACATAGAAAGTACTTACTTGATTTTGAAATGTAAAAACTGTAATGTACTTTGAATAAACAGCCACAATAAATAGACATCCTAATGAGTCGTCTATCAGACCAAGTTTGTTTTTGCCCCAAGCTTTGATTAATCCAGCTCCCTTTTAAGTAAATTATGAAAAATTATATAGTTAAATTATTATTTATAACAATTTATTGTTAATTATAAAGCCAGTGATCGTTTTAAAAATATTAGAATTGAAAATGTAGAAAAATCGAAATAATATGTAAAATAATGCAAAGCTAGTTAAAATTATAATTTATGAATTTAGACAGTTTAAACATTTATACAAAAGGAAAGTTTTTAAATTGTTATCTTTGTTACTTTGATATTGTACTTCGCATAATAAAATACTAAATTGTAAGGCATACAATTAAATGCATGAACAATTGTATTGGTATGGAATGAGCATTCTTTGTGAAAATACTAATTTTAATCGAAAAGTGGAAAAGATTTTATTCAAAGTATTTTAATCCTTGTTTTCTCCACATTTTGACCACCTTTCTAGCTATTTGTGGATACCACGCCATTGTAACTATTTGTCTTTTGAAACAAATCAATCAGACTCTCAATTTTCGACTTCCTCGTAGGAATCGAAGTGCTACTCAGCCAATGCGTGTCCCATCGATGAAAACAAATACTAGTCGGAAGGAGCCAAATCTGGTGAATACGGCGGGCAGTATAACAGCTCCCAGCCAAGTGCTTGGATTGTATCCTGAACCAGTATTGCTTTGTATGCAGGTGCATTGTCATGGAACAAAATTACCTCGTCCTGTCTTCTGGATCATATTCTGGTTATTTTTTTATCAATGCTTGATTCAAATTGATTTGTTGCCAGTAACGATCAGTATTAACTGTTTCACCAGGTTTTAACAATTTGTAATACACTATGCCACTCTGGATGTACCGGGCACATAGCATTGTCTTCTTGCTGAATAGATTTGGTTTTGCAGTCGATGTTGAAGATTATCCAGGATTAACCCATGATGTTTTTCATCTAGATTCTTGAAATAAATCCATTTTTGATCGCCAGTAACAATTTCATGCAAAATTGATTTTCATTCATATCTTTAAAGCAAAATTTCATAAGTGTATTTTCGGTTTTCCATCTGCCTTTCAGTTAATTCATATGACACCCATTGTCCACACTTTTGGATCTACCATTTGCTTTTAACTCAAAGTGTCATCTCTATCCAATATTGTTTGCAATTCGGTATCTTCAAACTTTTTTGGTGGTATTCCATGTTCCTCATTCCTCGCATCAAAATTATTCTTTCTAAACCGTTGAAATCGTCTTTTGCGTGTTGCTTCTAATAGAGCATAATCACAATATGCCTCAACAAGCATTCGATGTGATGTTGCAGTACTTTACTTCAAATGAAATCAAAAAATAAAAAAAAACAAAAAAAGCTTTCTGCAAATTATTACTTTCTGGTACAAAATTCGAGATTTTTAACACGATAAAAAATTAGACGTTTGTTTAATAACTTGCTACATACTAAATATGCTTGACAGTTGTCATAGCAACTCAACAAAAAAAGTAAGGCTCGTTCACAACAAATGCTAAATCTATGTTTAAACATGAAAATATTACTATTTAGTATAAGTAGAATGTAATTTTTTATATTAAGTTTAATTGGTTCTGTTCTCCACATAGAACTGCCATAACTAGCGTTCCCAGCTTTTGATTGTTCAAAAAAAATATAACAAAAATAATGATAGCAAAATAATAATAAACAAAAATGACAATAATTGTAATTATCTTTTAATAGATCAAGATTTTTAATTAAAATTATTTTAGTTTAAGTATAATTATTGTCGATAAAAAAATTTTGATTCAATACTTACTGTAACAATTAGCATTACTAAACTACAAATGTTATAAATTAAAAACATCGAGTTTCTCTTTACTTTACTTCGACTGGGGCATAATCCTAAGAACCATAATAATTTTTTGTTCTTTTTGTAATAACCTGTATCAAAAATCTCCATATTCCTTAAAGTGTTTAAAATGATTCGTATACATTACTTTATTAAAGACAAATAGTTGTTTTGCTATCGATTGATTAATTCAGTATTATAATAAGACTAGTCTATAAGATAACGAGAAATCTTATATCGAACACTTACAATAATTAACATTGATTTACCTTTTCATTTTTTAATAAATAATTAGAATTATTGATTGATAATGAAAATGAATGCGATAAGATTAATACACTTCTATATGCTGTTTCTAGCAATTATTTTAGTATCGAGTGAGATGAACGTAGATGCGGAATATAGAAACAATCTAAAGCAGTGCATCATAGCGATATTTGTCTGTATGCACCTATTGATATACCGACTTATTAGAATATTTATACAAACTTAATATGGCCTTCATATATTTTAATATAGTCGTTGCCTCCTTTATAATTTCCTTATAAAAAGTTATTGTAAATTTTGTAATTGAAGTATAACGAATTTGATTCGCTTATTCAAATCTGTTAAGAAATATCATTGGCTCACAATTATATACGTTATATATTTTGAACCTACAAAAACTTATTTAATTGGTTGATGATTCCAGTGGTAAAAAATGTTATCTAAATATATTTACAAGCAGTTGCTAATGTCAATAAGTACATATCTCTTCACTCTAATAATGTCCTGAACTGGGACAGCTGTTAATCTATTTAATTCTATGTAATTTATATTTATTATATACACTCTAAGTAATTATTAAAATGAAACAAGCAATTATAAACATTTATCCAATGTATCTTCAGGATATCCTTACTTGATATGACAACAAATTTCGAAGCTTTCTTGAGAGCTATTTTGAAAATCGCTTTATTTTTGTTAGATATAGAAAACGAATATATAACTTAGCCACTGAGAAATATTATATAGGAAAATTTATGAAATAATTTCAAGTAAGATACTTTTTGAAATATTTCCAAATTTTAGTCTTTAAGATGCTTAGCATTTATTTCCAAAAAAACATATTTATCGAACATAAAATAACTAATTTTTATAATTTTTATAATTTTATATAATATTATATAATATTTAAAATTTATAATAACTAATTTTATAACAATTTTTTTTAAATTAACAACATTTATAATTTTTGCTATTGTAAAGCTCAAAATCACTTTTTCAGTTTTTTACTGGCAAGTTATCGACTTATCTATTATTAATAATAAATTTAGTAATTCAAATTTAATCTTGTAAGTATTATAAGAATTAATGCTAAAATATATAAAATGTAGCTAAGCTAAGATATTATGTTATATTTTATTTCCAAACGTTAGATCACCAATAATTTATATTACAAATCATAGTATAACTTCATAATTTCAATAAAAATTTCAATGTTATTGTACATAATTTGCATTATTTTGATTGCATAAATTTGTGTTGTGCTGCGCGGGAATGGTTTATTTTATATTTTCGTTTCATGAAGCACTGATGAAATCCTTAAAAATCATCAGTAAGATAAGCAAAGGTTAGATATTACACAAAACTTTTTTAAGCAGTTATATATATACATATATTTATATATTTAAACTTCTATGTCTTCTTCAGATATTGGTAACATTACACTTGTCATTGTTAAAGGTTTCACTTGACCTTTTAAACATAACAGCACCTGTAATTTGCTCAAAACTCGACTTTTAGGCGTCACAAATAAGCACACAGGCAGAGGAATACCAGTAGCCATTATGGGTAATCTAATAATACTAGGCTTAACAATAGTATTTTCGTTTCTGCAAACTAAAAAAAAATCGGAACTCGAATATCCTTGCGCTATATTCGTTACGATAATCTTGACTACGTAACATGGTCCCAAACCAAGAACCGCCGATTGAAGAGTAATTGGTACTGGTCCAGTCTCGTGTTTTGCTAATGATATACTACGAGCTCTTGTAGCTGCATCTAATCGTAGTCTTAAAAATCCTTGTTGGAAAGTTGTATGAATCTTTAAAGCCTCTGATCTTTCTCTAATAGTTTGCTCAATAAACAGTTTTGTCTTCTTAGGTATTATAAATTTGGCATTCGCACTTGGTGAGCTGTAATTCGAACCCGAGTTTGAACGTATACTAAAATCTGCTGTACGCTTTAAAATTTTGACGCTTAGTCCACCACTAGATGTAATCATAGCCATTGTCCGCTCTTCTTGACCGAGACGACCATACTAAAAAATAAAGTATCCAATTGACAATACATTTTTAAATAAATTATGATTTTAAAATCTTTCGCTAAATCTATATTAATCATTTATAACTCTGTAAAATAAACTACTTAATCTTTAGAGAACCGTTAAGCTAATATATTGATTCGACTCATGATCGATCTTTCCCATGATCAATTTATAATATGAAATAACATGAGATAGCATTTTTATCATTTTATTAGAGAAATCAAAATTACCAAATGTTGGTTCTCTAAAGTTAAGGAGAGTTTTCACTAATTTATTAAACTTAGCTATAAAAATTTGAAATAAAACATATTGCTGTTAGAAATTTGAAATTTTTTCTGAAATATATATTTAAGTTTAATTTGAATAACATCAACCAAGAATTTAGTATTTTTAATAGTATTTTTACACCGTTAACTGATACATTGTTTGATACTAATTTCTAAATTTTTCTATAGTTTTTATTTAATTTATAATGAAAAAAGGTTAAAAATATCAAAATATGAAAAAATAAACATTTTTCAGCATAATTATTCATTATTACACCTGTATCTGGTTCATTTAATGTTTGATTTTATCGTTAAATCGTTACTATAAATTCACAATTATATTTTTTTAAGCTCACTTGAAGTTTTTAGAAAGTTTACAAAGAAATTGAAGCTTGTAATAATAGCTTAATGTGGGTTTTTCACTATCAAAAACCCATTAGAAATGAAATAAAACGATATAAATAAAACGCTGGAATTTTGATCACATTTTGAATTAAAACTAAATATATAATGCTTTTTGAGTGTAAAAAGGTTTAGAGAATCTAAAATCTGACAAAACAAATAAATATGCCAGCCATATTTGTATTACAACCAAGAAAAGTTAAGATATATAACAAAATGTGTATTTCGTATTCGTTAATATAGTTTATTGTAATTAAATGTGGAATAAGATCTATAACACATTTAATATTTAATACGTAAATGATTGAAATTTTTTACAATAATTGAATAATGAAATTGGTAATTAATAAATAATAATAATAATAACAATAATAATAAATAATTGAATGCAATAATTGAATAATTGCTCTGCAATTTCGTAAATAAGAAAATAAAAATTTCAAATCATTCAACCGGGCATGGAACAAAATCAGTAGGTTTCATTTAAAGTTATTTTTTATTGTTTTTCAAAGAAAAAAATTCAAACTTTTAAACACAACATTTTTGTTTAGAGATATTTTAACTACAAAGTTATTAATATACTAATTTCTATATACTACTCCCTTCATTTGACACTACACGTCTTTAAATTAGAGAATTAGGAAATCATTTGTATTATCGATTTACCTTTAAAGCAGACACTGATTCTAAAGTCTTAATAGTATCTACATGATGTTTTTGATCGTAAATCTGAACTCCAAGACCAGCTATACTGATCGCTAAAAGTGATAAGCCACTTTGAGGTATAGGTAGGCTTACCATATCTAAAGGTTGTCCAGGTAATTCAATTTTCCACAGCTTAACACCCTGTAAAAATGTACATTTTCGAAATAAATTACATATTAAAAAGTTTAAACCATTCCAAACAAATAGAAAACGCCGACAAAAATAGATAGTTATAAACATTAGCTGTAAAATATACATTATAATGATTATTAATATTGAGCTATCATGCACTCAAGGTCAATTTGTCACAGTCAGCGGTCATATTTGGACATTGCATATGAGCGCACATCAACAGTATATTTGTTCCATCAGCTGTACTCAGTTTAGGATTAAAGTAATAGGGTTACGGGGGCTAATATCCCCAAGACAGTCCCGAACTTAATAAAAAATAACGGGATTTTAGTAATAGTTGCAATAATAGATTGTTAATACGATTATACACATAGATAATAAATAATTAATATAGATTGTGCAACAAGAATTTATTAATCAAACCGAATTTATCTAACACAATTAAATCTCATGATCGAATAGTTATTGGGGATAAAAGAATGGTAAACAAAAGTATTTTTGTTTATAATTCAAATTTTTGAATTAAAAGATTAAAATTTATTTTTTGCGTAAATCACTTTCAATCAAAACTTAAAGCTGCAGTATCCTAAATTTTTTTATGCATGAACAGTACCAATTTTTTATGTATTGCAATTTTAATAATAAATGTTCTCCTTCACAATCTGTACATTCTGTTGAAAATATATGGATCTAGATGGATAAAACTCTCGATGAAACTCCATATGTGAATTTGTTATGCATCTGTACGAATTTTTTTTAGTTTTCTGAAATTTTTTTCAAATGAAATAACTTTAATAATAAAAAATTTGATATTGATAAAAATATTATTAAAGCTGCATAAACATTTAAAAAGCCGTTAATTGTTTTTAACTGCTAATGCTCTGGCATTGCAAGCGTGGACACGCATATACAAGCGAGGATGCTGTGAAGCCTGATGAGTTTGGGGATCAGAGAGTCAGGAACTAGTCTCCTGGGAGTTCGCGAGGTCTGATAGAGATCTTTAGGACAGTCTTCCACGACTTCCTATGTAAGAAAGTACTCCTTTTTCCCGGAGTTGATAACTACCGGTAAGGAGCTGTACCGGGGACCAAAACAACCGCACGTCGGTTCGAGGCCGGTCAACGTAGGCTTCTTACTTTGGCGGTTTTGTCCTGCATGATTTGGCGAAACCGTGTTACCACCGCGACTGGATCCTTCCCGAACTCATTCCAAACAAACTTTCGGTGAAACCAGTAGTGGTCTTTCGAAGCCGTACATAATATACTTATCTTGACCCGACAATCCACTGTGCAGCATTGTATGGGATAATTCGTGAGTGATGTTTTCGACTCGCAACTCACGAAAAGCTCTTATTAACGTTTTTATGTAAAAAATGATGTTTTGCTTATAATTTATTTAATTATGAAGCAATCGGAATGCTAAGAAATATTTGAAACTGATCTGTACCAATAATTAAAATCGGAAAAAAATCGAAAATTTTTTAGTTTTATAATAAATTCATATCCTTCATATTTTAAAAAATGAAGAGTGTGCTCTTAATATGAATTTGAATTTTCATACTTTAAATTTCAAAAATGCGCAATGCTTTTGACGTTAAACGATTTTACAAACCGTTCATTTTGGATTTGTCAGCATCATAAGCAAAAAACAAAACAGTATGATTCTTCGGAGAAAACGTTAATAACAAAGAGGTTTGTGTGATTTTTAACACAATAAAATATATAATATTTGACCTCTTATTGTAATTGAGCGCTGGGCGTCCGGAAGAATACGTGTGGCGGGTAGGAAACTATCCTTCCCGCTGACAATAAAGTATATCATTTTATATAATGTATCTATAGAGTCGTGATTTCACTGCCTGCAAAATCGGCTGTGATGCCTGGGCTGACACAGTCGGGTCCGCTCCGGGATGACAATGAAACCTGCAGGAGGTAGGAGCTGCTCCCGGAATATTGGCCTGATGCTTCGAAAGAAAGTCAACTACAGGGAGAGTTCATCACGTCATAGATTATAAACCTTCCGTTACACGATCCTAAATAATACTCTACATTTTTGTATATACAAAACAAAAATTTTGTACGTTTATACTCAATGCATAAAACCTTTATAACACAACGGTTTCTAAAATATACTACACAGGAGTAACCTACACAGGTTAACGTAATGTATTAGCTGGCTCTATTGTAGACGATAATATAGACACTTGCTTTGCTCACTAATTTATTCGGAATGTATAGCAATAGTTTTATCTTTATAACAAAAAAATAAATTAAAAATTTTATCCAAAACTATTGATCGTCTGTTGAAAATTATTTATTACTAGAGATGTACAATATGTTCCAATGTTGCTCTTATGAATTGTCGCAAGTTTTAATCCCCAGTCTCATTTAATAACCCGAGCATCACATGATTTTCTCATGTTTACAATGTATCGAAATAGATTCCATCGTTGATTAAGATCGGAAGGCGGCTTAAATAGAACGACGTTAAATAAAAAATGTTTTATTACAACTTCTATAATATCTATGATATTGGGAATACATAGAACGTTACACGCACTGATATTGTATTCAATACATCTGCGTATTTCAAAATTCCTAACAATAGTTTACATACATAATATAGAGGTTGTTCGCTTTATCACAACATTTTTTATCTAGATCTCCCTTACTTAGTCTAAAAAAGATCATTTTCAGTACCACACGTATAAAAATAAATATATGATGTCATCTAAATCTAAATATGTAGATGAGATATGTCTAATGAAATAAGAAAAATTACATAGAAAAATAGAGTGCGAGTACAATATATCCACCATATCAAAATATTATAGAAACTTTAACCTACTAAGAACATTGTCACAAATTTATAACTACGACTAGTGATGTACAGCATAAATTAAATAAAATAATCGCATACTGAATTCAGTCACATTCTTATATACGTTAACATCCTGATTTGGTGATGTAAACGACCTTTGCATGTCCTGCGTGCGCTTTGATTATAATATAATGTACTTTCATATCTTCTTTGATTTTATCCATATGGAATCCAGTCAATCCAGTTAAATATCTACATGGAAACACTTGTAGATAATTCATCTGGATATTCATCCACACATTTTCCATAGGGTATATATTATAATAAATTTTCACAACTATATAGATATTTAAGTAGCTTAACAATGGTTAAGTTTTAAACAAGATACCTGTTTTGAAAATGCACATAAAGAATTATTCATTGTAGCAACTGCAACCCCTTCGCAAGTCAATGTAACCACTGCTACAGCTGGAGCAGATAATGTTTCCCAATATTTAAATAAACCACCTCGTTTGATAGCACCTATTTTTCCATCACGGCCGGCTATAACAATCTGACCATCGCCTGCCCAAAGGCCTGAAGTTGTAACGACAACTGGTGGCCAACCAACAATATACTTTTCAAGGATACAGAAAGCTCTATTGATAGTATTAATTATGAGTTAAGTTAGATTTTAACAAAAAAATAAACGATACGAAGATGATACTACTAACCTGTGGTCCAAAATCAAAATTTCGCCAGATTCTGTACCCACAATCAAATAGCTACATGCTATTTCTGCCCAAGAATCTTTTCTAATAGATCCTACAATAGTTATTGTATTCATTTTAACAAGTGGCAGACGTCTATATTGTTCAGCAAAGCTGCGACGAAGATTAGAATCCATAGATAAAAATTTAAGAGTCCGAGATGTCAGGTTGGTTGCACCAATTTCCTTCATTAACGATTCTAGATCATCGACGAAAATGGCCACGTTAAATTCTTCATCCAAACCAGCTTTGTACCATATCTAATAAAAATGTTAATAAAAAATATTTTAGTAAAATAGATTTTAGAGTATTTGAAATACGCTATTTCATGTCTAATTAAAAAGCTTCTTATTATTTTATTATTTATTTAGTGCTTAAATTTGTAAAATATTCTATATAGATTTTTTATTTGTCAATAAATAAATAGCATAACAATCTATTATTATAAGCAATATACAAAAAAAAAATTTAGAATAATGGTGGTTTTCTGAAATAGTATAGCTAACATCTTGTTCTTTTGGATGAGCAGCCTGTTGTGGTAAGCAATATTTGAAATGTGGCCTCATATTCTTGAAAATGAATACAGCTGAACCAGCTCCAACTGCAAGAGCTACCGACTTTTTTTCTCCGTTTTCTGAATAGAATCCAACAACTGCACATGGAGCGTCAGACATTACGTGCTCGGTTACTAAATCTGCTCCTTTAAATACTTTCAGCTGTTGAAGAATATAGTATTTAATTATATACGTATATTACACATATTGCAGGTCCAGCTAATAATTATGAATTAATTATTGAATGTACAGTAAAAGTATTTGATTCATGTAGGTTTGATTATACAACATGCAAAATTTTTAAAAAATTTACATTAAAGTTTTACTTATAGTAAGTTTTTTTATACTTATGTCTTAAATCACAATATAGGATAGAAATTTAGAAATCAAAGATTTTAAGTAACTCTAATTTTTTATTTTTTCAATAATCTATAACAATTTCAGATAAATTTAAGATACCGTATTATAAATACTTTATAATGTTATATGTATAAAGAAGTATATACAAACTTTTCCTGTATTTGCCAAGTAACTCGAGGTAATATAATTTAATATTTTTAGTAGGTTTACAAAATTTAAAATCATTGGATCAAGTAGAAGGTTTTCAACAACAGATATTGTCGAGTATATTACGTATGTATGTATATTATGCAATTCTAAAAACAGAAAATTTTAAGTTTAAAAAAAATCTTTTTATTTCTATCAAGTATTTACCTCATAATAATAATATAAGAATAATCTTATTTCAACATTTAATAGTATTATACGTGTTTGAAATATTGATTCTTATCATAACAGAAACGTAGGAATTGGCAAAGTTATGTTTGTGAGATATTGAAATTTCTACCTCAAGACTCTAATAAATAATTAATTAATATAATATTCAATATATACAAATTATAACACACCTTGGATTCAGCCTGCATAGTACTGCCTAAATCAGCAGCGATAAGTCTTGCATCGCCATCCCCAGAAATATCTAACATTTCTAATCCATTTGGGAGTGTATACATTTGAGTATTCGGTTCCCAAATAGCATCTAACCATCTAGACGTACTGAGTCCACTTCGCTCCATTAATATAAAATTTATGTTTACGCAGAATACTTTAAAATAATTAATATTGTCATTCATTTAATTAAGTTTTAGAGCATTGTGTTTTTATTGTAAAATGTTTATATTGCATTTGTAGTCGAATTATATGGTATAATTGGTTTTCAGCTCAGTTATACAAGAGTATTACACAAATTTGTTTCGTAGTTTTATGTTTTACTGAACATAATATGCAGATAAAAGTCACTCACTATTTTTTATTTATATTAGAGAACGTCACTTCTTAAAATTAAATTTAGATTAATAATAAAATTTACGAATAATATCTTGTAACAAATATTTTTCCTTAAAGGCTTTTTAATAAGCCTTATAAAACATACAGAAAAAAAAATTCACATATTAATATAATCATGTGCAAATTATGTACTTATATTGACGATGAAATCATTACACGAATCATTTTTAAATTGAATGTTTCACACCACAATATATAATCGATTTACTTGCATATCGTTGTAATTTAACAACTGCTTTATCATTAAGTAATAATATTTTACTTAATAATATGTCAAAAAAGTAGACGCCTTTGACTTACCTATTCATATAACGTCACGGTTACCATGGAAACTTTAAAAGCGCTACAGAAATGTTAATGACTGCGATATATCCAAATAAATTCAGAATAAATTTCCTAAACACTGTACACACGTAAATAGATTATTCAAGAATAATAATGCAATTGGTATAATAGTAACTTTTTATATTTATAATAGTATTTGAAATTCTAAATGCAAAGAACGGTTTTCATCAATACAAAAAATATATAACATTTAAATTTAAAAAAAATCATATTGAAATAAATTAATTATTTATGCACATATAAATGAATGGAATATTCGTTAGGTCTTACATTAAATAAAATAATATATTTATCATTGATATAATTAATTAAATAATAAATACATTACTGTGTAATGAAAAACATTTCTTTATAATAATACATGAATATTATACATTTTAATTTCAAACCGGAGAGATACAGAGATAAATATCAATATAAAGAAAATGATTAACTCTAGCTAATATATAACTAATCTTATATGAATTATTCATATTACTATTATTATTAGTACTGATTTTAAAAAGTAGATCAAAATGCATGTAACTTTTGTTATTATATAAATCCAGCTTGTTTGCTAGAGATTCTGAGCTAAATTTATTGAAAATACCCAAAATACCCAAATGGATTATCCACATGTACTTCCATGTGGATATTCAAAACGATTGACGGAATTCCACCTCGATTCCACATTAATTTTGCATGGATTCTGTGTGGATTTGTTATACATCCATACGTACATTTTTTAGGTTTTTTTTTAAACTCTTTAATGCATTTTTTAAATGTATAATTTTAATCATTAAGATTTTCTTTAACAAAAGGTTGAAGTTGAGAAAACGCGTTAGTATATTAAACGTGTTTCGATTAAAATGAAACGAAACTTCTTAACCGTAATACGTCTCAAGCTCTTATACAGTAACGGACAATATATGCAATAAGTTTCTAAAACGTATCATATTCACTCACATAAAAAAGAACGATAAAAATATTTTGAATATGAAAATATTGAATGAATTTGAATTCGCATGCTTTAACGGCTGTGAGTTATTTCCCAACTAATAAATATAATTTACAAAATGAAAGGACAATAAAATAAAATTATAATTGTTCATTGTATAAAAATGTATATTATAAAATATTATAAGAACTAATATACATGTGACTTAATACTGGTCTGTGAGAAATCACATATATCCATATACTAATTGAAATCTAGTCTTAATTGTAATTTACAAAAAATATTACAAAACCACAAACATACAATTTCAATTAGACAGAAATATTAAAAAATATCGCTTATTATAATATGGAATTTGAGCCAAATATTTTTTTAACGTTATGAAATTATGAAAATAACTTATTCATTTAAATCTCTCCAAAGCCACACAAGACAATTTACTTGTTAGGAAATTGTATACATTGCATCTTTAAAAAAAAGATATGCATATTTTCATATTGTTATATGACTTTCTTTTGTATTTTGTAAGTTCAATACTTGTTTTAATTAATATCTTTTTTGTACACTACAAGGATAAGAAAATATCCATGGGCAGGTTGTTGATATCGATATTACGTTTTCCTATTTTTCTTATATAAATTTATAAAATTTGTATACTTTGTATGTAACAACCTCTTTTAGTGATCTCCAAATTAGGCTACTGTTATGTAATAATTATGAAATTTTCTACATACGTTAAAGAAAGTCTGAAACTGCAATATCAGGGAATTTCATGTTTATAATATTTACGACCCTTGAGTTACTTTATTTTTTTGTCTTATAAATTGAATTTTCCGTTAGCAGTAGTCTTAAGCTGATTCATTTTCTGTATTATTTTTAAATAATGCAGAAAAACTGAATATTATTCCATTAATACTAAACAAGAATGAATTTTCTTTAGAGTTTACATTTATATAATTGCGCTGCTTTATTTTTTACATGATAGTATTTAAAGTTTATTAAATTAATTAATATAAAAATATACATACTTAATTAAGGTATATAAAATGTAAATCTTTGGCTTTAGTATTAGTTGACTAAAAAGTCATTGATCATATTTTTTATTAAACCTATTTTCTTTTCAAAATCTGGTGGTATGCATTAATATGTAGCCTGCAATCTATTTTATCTAATTAAAATTTATTCAGTTAAAAAAACTTCCAAGATTATTAAAATTTTATGACACAGATAACTAATAGGTACTAATATATATATATATATATATATATATATATATATATATATCTCATTCAAAGCTAAAAACCACACAAATTAGTTTGCATGTGGATTTCCATAAAAAGCTGATATTTAAAATAATAAACAGAATTTGTCATTTTATAATTTGTGACGTGGTGCCCTCGGGCCACGGGTGAGGGACGCGGGGTTCGGCCGTGCGAAAGGACCCGAGCAATGTTGACATCGGCGGGCGCGGTGAGGAACGCGCGCGAGGGGGCGAGGCGCGCGGGCCGCGAAAATCGGGCGGGCTAGAGCTGGGATTTCGGAAGGAAAACCGGCAGTTTTGGTTTTGGCCTCGAGCCTGTCCCGAGGTCGATTCCTGCGTCCGCGATTTCGCGAGAGTTTTTCGAGGCAGCCATCCCGACCCGAGCCGTGCCCAGGACGAGGGCTTGGGGAGACCGCCGAGCCTCGTCGTTGACGAGCCAGGGAACGGGAGAGCCGGCCCGCGAGGACTCCGCCGAAGACGGCCCAGGTAGGCCTTTGATTACCTCTTTAACGGAGAGAGAGCGCGGCGCGGGAAATTCCCCCCCCCCCCGAGAGATGCGAGGGACGCGGCGTCCTTTTCCGGAACCTTGCGAGGAAGCGCGGGGGTTCGGGACCGAAGCCGTAGGGGCCCGCCGGGGACGGTCCACGTCGACCCCACTTGCGGACAGCGGGTGCTGCGCGCCCGGAGTTGAGGAGTTGTGCGACGGCGGGGCCTGTCCCGCCGCCCGCGAATAAATAATTAAAAGAAAAATCAAGAGCGCGAATTTGATTGTCTCCTGGCCGTCCCTCTTCTCCAAGGCGACCGTGAGCCTGCGAGGAGCAGGAAGGCGCGCTTGGGATGGCGCGGCGCTCCGGGACCTCTTGGGAACAAATCGGTTTCCGAGGAGGAGGCGCCCCGTCACAAATTTAAAAGGCGATATTCATTTGTTCACTTTGTGACGGGCGGATTTGCGCGCGCAAGCGAGAAATCAGCTGGGCACCGCGGCCGCGGGGCGGGAAGGGCGCGCGGTATTTTGGGAAATGCGTGACCGCGCCGCGCCGTCTAGTTTCGCGCCGGATGCTGAGCCATCGGCTCCGATCGCCGACCGTTAAGCGCGACGCGCGAGATAAACAGAGAAAGGAGAGTGAAGGAGCGAGAGAGAGAGAGAGAAAGGTGCCCAGCTGACGCGTGGCCCCGACACCACCTGGGGACGCGGGAGAAAGCCGCGGCGACTTCCCGGCCGGATTGTGGCCGGGACTATCGGCAAGAAGGCGACGGCCAGGTAGGGCCATACACCATATTATGCTTCGCGCGTGAGAGAGAGAGAGGCACGGACGCGGTTCCCCCCCCCCCCCCCCTAATAGCGCGACCCAGTGTGCGGCCCGGCGAGGGTTCGGCCTGATACCCGGAGGTCCGGTGCTTGCACCGCCACGAGCCCGTGGTGGCTCGCCGGCCGGAGCGAAAGGCAGGGCGCGTGGCGCCCGGATGAGGCACGCGGGCGAGCGGGACTAGGGGAAACCTTGTGAGAGCGAATGCGGCGGGGCGGGCCTGTCCCCCCGTCGCCTATTTTACATCAATAAATATATATCTTAAAATAGTGGCCTCTTACAATCACTTATGTCACCGGACCCTCCCTCCCCCCGATTTCACAACCGCTGCGACCGACGTAGGCCAGCTGCCCGGGCTGGCCCGGCCGGGTCCCCTCCGGGGCGACTGCGAGGACCTGCATGAGGAGCGGCACAGGGCAGGCTGCTGGGATAGGCTCATGCGCGCAAGTTGGATGCGCGTGGGCTTTGAAGAATGGAAGGAGGGGGCGGGAATCAGGGACGAAATTCTCGCGCCCCTTGCGTACCCAGGGGTCAACCTCATGTGGAGTAGCTTAACCATAGCAGGGCCTCTAAGAAAGAGATGCCTCGACATTGCTATGATGTTGGGGACACAGGGCGTAAGGTGGTCATGGCAGGTAAATCGCCACCATTTCGCCGCCGCCACGCTTACGGGGAAGAGAGGTAGCCTAGATTGGCGGAAAAATGGCTTGCCTTCCAAAATTGACTTTGCCTTCCGCATCGAGAACTCAGAATCCGCGGCCTTGACTCACCATCAAGGGTGGCGTTTAGGCAGTTTCGACGCCATGGCAGAGCGGAAGGTTTGGGGGTGGGGCTTGAAGTCCCACATAAAACTTTGGGACGATGGGGGGTATGCAACTGTCGGACTTGAACGGCAGTTGGTCGCCACTATCTCAGGACCGGAGCTGGGTGTGGGGACGTGGTTGGCGCGAGGGTCTGCGGCCCTTCCTCTAGGCGGGACGAGAGCATATTACGAGCTCAAACTGATGGGATGGGACCTAGAGGAGGGAAACGTCTGCAGGCACCCGGGCACAGTCGCCACCCCGGTAGTGCCTGCAGCGGACTCCCCTACGGACCAAGAAAACAAACAGGACACCGAGACGCGGTCTGCTGTCGCCGCACTAAACAACAAGACGCAGCACCACAACAACCAGCTGAACAACGAGAGGGCCACTATGGCTGCTCCCACGGGTACTCGCCCGACAACGGGGAGCACGCTTGCCGAAAGCGGGAGTGCTGTCACTGGCGCGGGTACTGGTCGGAGGGGTGGTAGTGTCCTAAAAGAGACACACAGGCCGGACGCTCGTGTAGAAACCCAGATTGGGTCTACCCGGGCGGACGCGGAGCAGTCCCCCGACCACAGGGCTGCTACGGATGCGCTCTAAGCAGGGTGAGGTCCAAAGATTGGAGCGGTACCGCTCGTTTGAACCAAGAGTACCTGTGGAGCTGGGACAGAATGATGGGTACTGTACTGGAGAAAAATATGCAGCCTGAGTGTGGGAAGTGCTGTGGAATACCTGCACTCAGGCAGCCGTACAGCAAATTCTTGGATTCGCTTAGGAAATATCGACTGCCCCCGCACAAGTGTGAAGGCTGCATGCTCCCCCGAGGAGTACTAGAAGATGGGGTGCACATGATGGTGCGTATGATGCCGCGGCGTCGACGGGGGTGGATGGTGTGGTGGTACGGCAAATTGGAGGAATACTTGCGGGATATGTGCGTCCACGACGATCGTAAGATCCTTAAACATGTTACCGCCAGTATGAAACAGGGGGGTGTGTACATCACACCCAACTAGCGGGACCTCTGTTATTGGGAAATGAACTACGGGTACATGGAGCCTCAAAAAACCGATGCCTTATACCCGGAGGTGGAGGATTGGCTTTTAAAGAAGAAACCAATCGGTCAGCATTTGGACGAGGACTTGTATTGCAGCCTCATTTACCGAGAGACGCGGGGTATTATGGAGCAAGAGTGGGTGATGCCCAACGAAGTGCCGACTACGGAGGACTGGGTGCGAGAGGGGAAGTGGATGCGAGGCAAGAGCGGGACTAGGGGAAACCTTGTGAGAGCGAATGCGGCGGGGCGGACCTGTCCCCCCGCCTATTTTAGATCAATAAATATATATTTTAAAATAGTGGCCTCTTACAATCACTTATGTCACCGGACCCTCCCTCCCCCGACTTCACAACCGCCGCGACCGACGTAGGCCAGCTGCCCGGGCTGGCCCGGCCGGGTCCCCTCCGGGGCGACTGCGAGGACCTGCATCAGGGCAGGAGGCGCGACCGGAGGAATAATGGCGTGGGGTTCCGGGTGCAAAAGCACCACGTCACAACTTATTATTTATGATAATAGCGGAAATTTGACAGCTTAATCCACTGTGTACAGGTTACTTATAACAGGTAATAACAATAAAAGAATTATCATATTATAATAAAACTTAAATGTTGTCTTTTTCAACAGATATTTTTCAGATATAAATTTGATTTTTTTAAGTGATTTATCTTAAAATTTTATCATCCAATATTTTAAAAATTATATAATTACAATTATGGTTGTAATATAATTTAATAATATTGCAATTTTTTGTATAAAAATAACGTATTAAAACTAAATTTTATAAGTTTGAAATATACAAGTTTTGATTCATCTTTAGTTGTTGTCTGATATTTTTATGAATGAATTTTTTTATCATTAAAAACGTAAATACCATATTATATAACAAGATATTTGAATAAAAATAAAATCTGATTTTAAAAATTCTAATTTTAGTATCTAAAAAAACAAGGTTTCTTATCAAAACCAATTTGATTTATATTTTGAATTTTTGATTAATATGTCTGCATTTCATGACTCAGAGTCGTCAGAATTGCATCATCATCAGGAGCATAACTTGCCAAATCTGAAAATATTTGTCACTATCACAATGGGTATAAGAAATCATTGCTGGAATGTAGGATTACATTTAAATTAAAACCGACACAAATTACAAAAAATCAAGTCATTTATAAATTAATTAAAATAAAAGAACAAATTAAAATACTAAGTAAAAGTAATTGTATTAAAATTTAAATCCATTCGTGAAATAATCCTTTACTCACGGATATGACCTTGCTGTAATGGATATGCTTTTGCTTTCTGTAATAATAGTTGCAATATCCAAAAGATACCAAGCCACATAAGTGCACCTACTGAAAATACTCTGAAAGCTATTGCACCTTTATACTCATCCATTAGATAACCACATATTAAGCTTCCTAAGGAAACACCTGAAATAAACATTTTATACATAAAGTTAAATGAATGTATTAAAATATGTGTACAAATTCTACAATTGTAGTAATAATTACCAATGCCTTCAAACACTGCTCCAACAAGTCCTTGCATTGTTGCTTTTGTACCTGAAGGTGCTACCTTATCCCCATATGAAACCATGGTAGGCCAACATAAGCCAAATGAAGGACCATGCAAAATTTCCAGAATTAAAAATATCCATACATTCGAAAATATACTATATGCCATAAATCTATAAAAAGATAAATATTGTATTAAGTGTACTGTTTTAATAACAATTTTTATATTTAAAATAATGAACCTTATTGCATATATAAGTAATACAAGACTCATAACATTAATATGTCCAACTTTTCTAATAAGTGCACCAGATAGAAAATTGAATGGCATTTCTCCAAGAAAACACTGAATTCCAGTAAGAAGTCCTTGCAGTGTCTTTAACCATTCTTTTTGTGATGACGTTGATGAAATGTCCTCAGTATACCAAAATAAAAAATTCCAAATAACTCCTGTACACATTCCTGCTCCAATACACCACCAAGCAAAGACTAAAACTCTACCTTCTTTACCAATTGACCATAATTCATAAAATACTGATGGTTCGTTGGAATTATCTAAATTACTCTAAAATAAATAGTGCTTAACTATATTTTAAATTTATTTTTAAAAGAATTATCTAATGTTAAATTATTTATTAATATCTAAATTTTATTTGAATTGTAAAATAACTGTATATATTTTTAAGTTATTAATTGTTTTCATTTTATATTGTTACAAAATAATCTTAATAATAATATTAATAAATATACAATTCTATAATAATAATAATAAAAATATTAATATACCTTTCTCAATCTACTTGACACTAAAATATCTAGAGTCATTGCAATAAGCATAATATAAAATATACAAGTATAGTCTTTTATCTCATCTCCTTTACTAGAAAGATCTGTTAGGTACCCTGCACTTATTCCAAAGATGCCAACTCCAATACTTCCCCACATTTTTTGTTTTCCATAATTTCTACTTTTTCCATCACCTGGATTTAAATACTTTTTAGGTAAAAAATATTTTTAAATAAAATTTATTTGATTTTCTATAAATAATATTTTTTACCTAATAAATCCAAACATATTGCATCTCCTATGCTAACTACTATAGCCATGCCAATCCAACTGACCATGGATGCCCATAAGAACCATTGAAAATTCCAAGTTGATGCTACTTTATAATCAGATTTTTCACTAAGACTAATATCTCTTATAATTGTATCAACAATAGGAACTTTTGGACATTGTACTTTGCATGGAATTCGGAAATCTTTTGTACATGATACTTTATGTACATTTTCATTTTCAAAAGAAATATTAGATATATGAATATTTAAAGTACTGTAATCCTAAAGTTAAAGAGTTAATCATCAATCACAACCATATTTCTATATCAACTTCACTTCCAATAAATTCAAATTTTATATCAATTTCTTTTTTTCTTACTTGGATAGGTTTGTACTCTTCTTTTTCCCCAATTAATATTATCCTATTAAATTGTATATCAAATTCTATTTTATCTAAAGCTTTAGTTTTCATGCAGTACTTATTCCATGATTGACAAATTGCTTGTGCATCTTTAGTTGAACTAATTGAACATGATAAATGGCAACAGTAGTTATGTTCACTATTAAATATTCCATCTGCTGTTTCTTGATTTATAGCCAATTTTTGGGTACTTAGTTCCAAAAATGCAAGATCATTACAAGCTAATATTGACTTTGCACTGTGTTCAGATTCTGGTATAAAATTAATTGTAAAAAAAGCTATAGCTAAAACTACTTGGAATATTATAAAAAATGCTTTATGAAGTCTAAATTTATCAGCAAGACCACCAAATAAAGGTTTAGCTATTAATCCTGAGATCGGTAGTATTGTATAAATTGTACCAACAAGTAATCCTGAAAATCCTAATTGTTTTGCTATTGTTGGTAGAAATTGCATAATTGGTCCCGTAGCTACAAGAATTATAAAGTAATACAAATTTAGAGAATAAAATTTAAAGATCAAAAAGTAGATTGTTAAATAATTTTGAAAGTATTAGATTAAAAATATTAATAGTAAAGTTAGCAAAATAGATTTAAATATTAACTTTTTAATAAAGCTAATTAACTAATGAATTAATTTAAATATTCTTATAAAAATTTCGGAATATCATAATTAATAATATGTTTATCTATAGTTGTAAAAATCATGTAATTATCATGCAATTAGATTTAAAAACATGTTGTTTATAGTCTTGCTATTAATAAAAATCACATTTTTATGTAGACATGCGTATGTGCTATATTATAACCTAAGAATTTAACATGTGCCAAAATATACAAATTAAAAAATTTATAAATGTCATTAAATATACACTCACCTGCATTATACAATAAATAATGAGCCTTTATGGGCAATAAGTCTCTGTTTATTCGGTCTAACATTATGTATAATAATTTTCGTTTATTAAATGCTAATCATTGACACTCAACGCTTGTACAATTGTCCTGCAGATTATAAAATCTTTCCATTGAAAGTCTTGTCGAAACGTTAATTTAATAAAATCTTAAGTAGACCACATTCCTAACAATTACCCCTTCCAGATTGAAAAGAATAAATCCTTTGATAAGCATTTTAAATCACATGACAGACGCAATTAAAACACTCGAAACGAATACATGTGCAATCAGCAGTTCACAAAGTGGTGTTGAAAAAACTAATGCAGTAATGCTTCAACTCATATACTCTTGTGTATACTCTGACGTCAGTTGAGACAGATTATGTCTTTGCTTACGAATAAAATAGACGAGACTTATAAGGCTGTTCTGCAAAAGTTTGTCTAAAAGTATTTTGTGAATGATAAAGAAGTAATCATAGAGATTTGACTGGCGGTAGTTGCAAAGTAGCGTGAGAGAGATAGAGAGAGGACAACAGTTCTCCTAAACGAGTTGATGAATGATTACAGTTTACACACACTTCGTATCATTTGGTCAAAGAAGTTTAGAGCTAAATCTCTATTGGTCTCTATAGCTTAAATTACATTAAACGCATATTATGTAAGATAGTAGTTTACACTTGTCTTTACTCCTTGGAGTCCGGAGTGTCCGGACTCTTTTACTATAGAGTTAGAATTGTAATCCGACCAATCGGACTCTGTTATACAGCGGTTCTTATAAGTGCAATATAGTTTCTTGCAAATTATAATGATGTTTTTAAGTTTCGCAACGTATAGGTCAGTTAGGTATATTCACGTAAATTTTAAAAAATAATTACTTTAATCTTCTAAGCACTACAGAAATTATACAATCATATAAATGTCGAATTAATATTAAACAGGAACAATCGAATTATTTAATAATTTTTTATTTTAATGGTTGAATATGTTTGTATTAAATATATAAAAATATGATGTCTTGTTGATGCTTTGCTATTGTTACGTTAGTACAAGGGATAATAATTATATGAATAAAAATAGTGTACGCTGAAATCCGGGGTTGAATTTCAGCTTCACATATTTTTAGTCACGTACACTGACTAATCGATTGCATTGTTCAGTTGTGTGAATAACGTTACCAAGTTTTATAGACCCTTGACAATATAAATAATAAAATTGTTATCAAATAAAATCTAATTTAGTCAATTTTAATTTATACAATAATTGAAATTGCACTTCTATATCAAATATTTTAATTTCATTAATAATGATTAAATGTTTTCATGATAGTTAAATTTCAAATAAATAGTTAAAGCAGTGTGAGGACAAATATTTTTAAATTGTAACTCTTTTACAAGATTATTCTGAAAAGTGAATTGTACTATTTCTTATTACGAATTTATATTCAGAAATAATTACTATGTAAATCAGTATAACATATAAGATTTTGAATAGTTTAACAAAAAACTTTATAAATAAATGTAAGAATAAGGAATAAACTATTAACAATAACAATTTTTTTTAATTATGCCTTATAATAAATTATGCTTCATGCATAATAATAACAAGAACAAATAATATAAGTCTACAATTCAATTAGGAGGGTTAAATCAATAAACAATAATAATTTACTGAGTGTGTGATGTAAGAGACTTCTTTATCACTTTTATTCATTTTTACTTTATAGGTATGAGGCTACAAGCACTTTGTTTTTTAATTTTTTCATATTTGTACCTCTTCATCAATTTCAGTATTAATTGTATAATAATTTAATAATAAACTATCAATAAATATCCACAGACAATAATAATGTATCTTTTTTCTATTTGCATATACTTATTATAATCATAAATGTATTATAAGTAATAGTACTCTTCTCCTTCAATAAGGATTATAGATACAGAAGAGTGTAGCCATTCACATGTAAACTTTGACTAAAAAAAACGCCTTTCACTTTTTAAACTTTTCATTGTTCATATATCCTTCACTTATTTAACATGTAAATCACAAAGCAGAGAAGATACAATTATTAGCAGTAATTAATGTTACATAATTATTTTCGATGAAATCGCATTGAAATTTTTCTGCTCGGCTTATTATTTAAGAAGCATCGATTTCATTGCGTTACGATTATATTATTATTTACAGGAATTCAAACGATGGAGCGGTCCTGAGTGTTCGGAGTTTTGTCTCTGTCAACGGAATGCAACATTTTAAAAATACATTCTCGTCTTAAAAGATCTTTAATAATTTTTAAGTGTCATTCTTTGAGTTTAGTCCTTTTTTTATTTCCACTTTAAAAACTTTTTTATAGATCTTATTTTTTAATCTAGCATTTGTTTTTTCTTCAGGTTTGATAAGTCAAAAAAATAATATTTATCTACTTTAGTGCATTATGGAGATTCGTCATATTGCTCATCCATTTTTGTAGTTTCGGTATGGAAGCAGTATATTGATTATAATAAATAATGTATTAACCGTTTATAACAATACTGCTCAGTCACTAATCAATAATTATTATTACAAGTATTGATAATAATTTGGCATACAATACAACATTGGAAAAATTATTCCATTTAGTTTGTATTCAAATATTGTTTCTGTAGAGCATATTGCACTAATTTAAAAACTAATCTAATTTTGAGGAAAGAATGTAGTACCTATTGATGTCTTGCATATCTAAGATTTGACTTTTTGATCTTAGATTTTAAACGAGTTAACATTATTTGAAAACTTAATTATACTAGAGACATTACAAATAAATTTATATACGTTTCTACTTTAATATTTAACAATACTCTGGCATTGATCCGGCATTACATTCAAACCTCATTTGTTTAAAGTCAATAGTTAAAACTCTAACTGACTAGTTTTATATATCACTGAATATAACACACCGTACAACTTGCAAATTGCTTAAGATTTTCTAGTACGTAGTTACATGGTGCAGAATTCTTCTTCGCATATGTAACTTAAAATCACTGTTTTGACTCAATAACTAATGTAACATTAAAATTTTACTCTTAGTCACGAATGAGATCTTTAAAAAATTTCATGATAAAGAGATGACTTCGTTATCTCAGCTCTATTTTTTAAATATGCACGCGAGATTAAAATCGCAATGATCTAATATTCCAAGCAAAAGCTATTGCTGTGATCATATTATCAAATCAAATAAGATTTATTGTTGCAAAAATTAGTTTCAAAAAACTAATTATTTGCTTTTTATTAAATTATTTAATTTATGTAGCAAATTGAAAAATCAATAGTGTCACTGGTAAACATTATAGTTATAAAATTTTAAATTATTCTCTTTGAAGTATTTAATTTCAATTCAACTTTAACATTTGAATAAATTGTTTGATTTTTTATGTAAGAATTAATACAAATGCATGTTTGTTGCATTTACAGTATTTAATACATTTTAAAAATATAAAGTCATAAAATAACGATTCCATTTTGGTCATATTTTTGAATAACTTATTAGCCATTTGTTAAATTGTTGTAGTGCACAATTATCATATTATTTCTTTTTTTCTAACCATAGTTAGGCATATGAAACAATAGATTATTTTAAAGCAACTACTTTAGTTTATTTTAATTTGTCTAATATATTTGTTTAATTAAAGTGACTGAATAGCTATAAAAAAGTACTCATCACGGAAAATATATGCAAATTGTGTTCACCAGCGTAATTATTCAAATTCATTGATTTCTAAAGGCTACAATATTAATCGCGCAAATTACTTCCTTAACGTATCGACTATTGATCGCTGATTACAGCTGCAATTGCTAATTAATAGAATATACTAGTTTATTTAAGTATATAATATGAATCTGAATAATTAAGAGTACTAATATCCAATTGTAAGTAATGAATAGCTTTTGTAAGTAATTGTTATTCCGCTTAGCTGAAGTTGGCTGTAACTGTACATTAGTCATAAATGTATTCTTATATATAAATTCTTAAAAGAAAATTGTTGCATTCTGTTGATGTTGGCGCGATAGATTTCTTTTCACTTTTTCGAGACTAGAACTCGCATTATACCCCAAAACTACTCCGACGATTCCCTTCCATCGATGCGAGTTTTTTACTACATCATACATACTTTATTTTTTAAGCATTCATATTTTTCATTCTTTCAATTAATATCATTTACACGCACATATACTTTATTTCTGATTTCAAACCTAAATTTTGTTTCTGAAATAAAACCATCACCGTTTTAGTTACCCTCGTGTTGGATAAATTGAACAGGCAGCTTATTGATTCATTATTTACAAAATAATCATTATAATTTTCAAATAAATATTTTCTTAAGAATCGAAATCAATAAAAAGCAAATCAAAACAAAAAAATGATCAAAAATAATTTTTGTTATAACTACTGATTGACAAACCATAATAATGTATTGTATAATTATATCAATGGTAAATTGTCATTGATTAATTACTGCCATCAATAGTGAACAGTGAGATAAATTCTCATCCATCCTGCAATAATTTTATAACATTACAGAACAATAATGTGTCGAAAAGAATACTATGAATCACATTGCTATTTGCTAACTTGTGTTTCGCACAAGCGGTCACATATGTCATAGTACTACTTTAAAATATCGTATGTTTTTTATTATTTCAAATGACTGTCGTTCCCTCTTTTTAAAAATCAGTCCTCTATCTTGTATAAAAGTTGAATTTATACGCCCTTCACTCCAAAAAAGGCATCACATACATTGTTGGCTATGATGAAGCACTTTGACAATTGTAAAAGTGCACGGAATCGTACAGCAGTACAATGAAAAATTTCTCTAAGAATTGTGTTAACGCCAAACCTCACGTTTCTTTGCTCACGATTGCTCCGTCTGGGATAGGCCTGAATCTTCGACACCTGAAATTAAGCAGTGACAATAACAAATTATTAATGTCATCTATTTTTAAGTTATAACTAATAAATACTATCATGATAATCATATGTAGATTGATTATATTATAATAAATTCGTTTTATAATTTACTAAGCTTACGATTCCCAATCTATCTTCCGTTAATTATTTTGCCATTTTTCGAGCATATAATATTAATAAATGCTTTAAATAATAATACTATTATGATATTAGCAGTATTTCTTCCATTCTTTTTAATGCAAGTCTTAAAGATACATATAGACGAACGCAAATACACATCTTCCCCATGAAATATATAAATAATGAGTTGATTTTTTATTCCTTTTGTACGATTTAAGTAAAGTTGTAGATGCTGATTGTATGGCCACAACAGTTCAAAGTTTATCTAGTTACTTCTTATTTATAATAATATTTACTTTACGGGTTTGAAGTGGTTAAAGAACATATGTGAATTCATGTAAATCTTAAAATATCTTACTATCGACTACCATAACATCGGTTTTGGAATTCTATCAAAACGCTTACTGTTACGGAGACACGAAAATATCGAACGAATTAAAATGAGAAGGATGCGAATAAGTTGCAGTGAGAGAAAGCTCAACTAAGTACAACTAGAATTAGTGGGTTAGTGAAGCGACGAGCAGTGTCGAATTGACAGCACGAATGCGTAAGAGCGTGAGAGGCCAGTCGAAGCATCGTATTGAGGGGGACCCACCTCGCGTTGTTCTCGGCAGTATGAGGTGGTAAGCTGGAAGGCGGCGGTGGTGGAGGTGGCGGTGAGTGACCCTCCGGTCCTCGATCTGCGGTTTGAGCGACGCTGCTGTCGGAATCATTGTCACTGCTTTCCTCGGGCCGTTTGCCTGCCTCGCCAAGAAGGTGTGAGGGAACGCCACGCGGATTGTAGAATCGCGGCAAGAGTTCGGAGCTAGGTCGTGGCCTGCGCTGCTGGGGCCTCTGGAACCTTAAGTTCAGCTGGCTTGCATCCGTAACGTACTTGTCGCTTTGCCGGCGGCGGCGTAAAGCTGGCGTGCATCCCGTAAGGTTTTCCTCCTCAGTTGAGCTCGTGGAGGTGATGCTGCCGAGATAAGGTGGCCTTGCATCTGGTAATGTCGCGCATCGGCGAAGGCAAGGTCCGCTTTCGATAGTTCCTCCGTGGCTTGGTGGTTTGCTCTTCCCTTGCACTGGGACACATGGGCCTACTTGTCAGACCTCCTGGTCTTTGCATTCACAACTTGCACTCATTTATCATCGCTCTCTAAATTCTTATGTTTTTTGTATTTATTCTAATAATTTAAATTAATGATAACCAATTCAAACATGTTTAAGTATTGACGATGAAAATTTTAATTAATAATTACATTAATACTAACCTTTAAAATATTTTTAAACTTAATGACCTGTAGTTACTAATTAATTTTTAATACAATTCATAATTCTTGTTTTTATCTCATACAATTACTTTTTTCAAAATACGAATTTTTAGAGAACGATGAAAGTAGCAAATAATGCAACATGTAAGCGCGACAGCCAATAAAAAAGATAATTAAATACGGTGCTGCTCATTAAAAAGTACTTAATTAAAAAACTAAATCTGGCGAACAAACATTACAATTAGAAATTACAAAAACACTGCACTAAATTCATAATTCTTATAACATTTTCTTGCAAAAAACTAGTAATGTTTGTAAATGTATGTTCGATAATACATATACACGTAAAAATATCCGAGTTCAAAAATAAATATGTAAATAATACTTGTATTTAATCAAAATTCAAGTATTTATTTTATTTAAGTATATACTTGTAAGAGTGAACTTGACATAAAATTTGTAAATAATTAGACATCTCAAAATAAAGATATCTTGTGTGTTTAAAATACCTCTCGAATGAAACTACATACTCAGAAAATGCAAAAGACAAAACATTTCATGAATTGACAAGCACTTGTTAATTAATTTATCCTTTTCAAAGCCTCAATGTAAAATGCACCATTAATTTCCTCATACTTACTCAATTCTTTTTCTTTTGATAACATATGGGCCGATGACATTTTGTCCAGAATACCGCCAGTCGCACTTCTCGTATTTGGTGTATTAGTATCAGGTGTTGACTCAGATAAAGAGCATCTCGGACTTCTGACAGGAACAGGAATTTTACTATATGCACTGTGAGGTCTATTCGATTGCTCTTTGTCTTTGATTTCTTTGGCTTCGCGAAAGACCACAGAGTTTGAAACTACTGTTGAGATAGCAGAAGTTGGGGCAATTGTATTTGGAATATGATTTATCGAAGGTCGATTCTCTGTTGCATCGTAATAAATTGATTGTTCCTCTAACCCTGGATTTGGACTAGCAGGACTACCCGCTGTACCGTTAGCTAATTTTTCTGTAATTATAAAAAATTGTTTGTATAAAATTTAACATAGAATGTAATAATAAATATTATTAATGGAATATAATTATTCTTGATTATTATAACGAATTAAAATTGGTAGGTGGATTACGGCGAAAATAATACGAACTTTGTAAAGGCTCTTTGTCAGCACTAGTTTGCACAACCGTAGCACCACCTGTCGCATCAACGACTCTTATTTCTAATCTACCAGCAACCGCTTGCTCCTCCTCATCGATTGCAGTCGTATTTGGAACTATATTGCACGATGATATCGTTACTGCAGGTACGCTTGCCCGCCTGGGAGATGGATTCTGCTTTGGTTCATCATGTCGCATTGCTATATTTCGCATTACGTCGACTTCATACATTAAATCATCAAAGGCAGCTTGTTGAATCTATTAAGTTATAATAAATACGAATGAAAAATTGCACAACGACAAGTTTGAAACTTCAAACGGTTTAATCATTCCATTTACCAAAGGTGCTTCTAAATTGCTTCGAACATGCGGCGCCAGCGCCGGAACACTCCATGCTCGAGGTAAGGCTCCTTGAAGCTCTGGATATTTTTCAATACCAGTAATATTAAGACACCTTTTTGGTAGAGCAATGGTCGCTTCAGGTTTTTGTGAACTCTCATTGATTCGTGATAATACATTATGTACGGATTGGATTTGTATGGGCTGTTGCTGCTTTTGCTGTATTGAACACGTTGGTACCTGTATCCTTGAAACGATTTTTGTATCGAGAGAGGTTTGAGAAGTTATCGTTGGAGCGACTGCTTCACTGCCAACTGTAGACTGTTAATTAAGACAATTGTAATATTAACATTTTGATTTTATAATACTCTCAAAACTTACTACAGATCAGTTTCTTATATTTTAAATTTGATGTTATTTAAAAAAATGTGGATTATGGTACTTATCGGACTATTAAAATTTACCAGATTGACTGTTAGTTTTGTTACGCAATAGTTTTAAAGAAATAGTTTTATTACAATTTTTTAAATATAGAAGTATTAATAATAACAGATATATTTATCGAGATGAAAATATCTTGATATTCAACAGATTGTAAACTAGGACAATAATATATATGAGGTAAAGTCAAAATATTAAAATGAATTTAATTATCGTATGTTTATATAATGTTTATGAATTAAACTAAAATAAATGCTTTTTTTATAAATGCAATGAATTGTAATTTAATAATGATATTTGACCATGCATAAAAAACTATATTTAACGATTTTTTTACAATAAAATATTACTATTTAAATACCTGAGGTATTAAGTTTGGTATATTGTTAGTCTTGTGTTCTGGACTTTGAAGATTTTCAGCTTTCCATTCGTTATCGGTTTCTTCCGAGTCATCGAATTGTGATTTCCACTGAGAGGCCAAGGTAAGGCCACCACCTCCACGAGTTACTTGCTGTAGAGCAGATACGTTGTCATCGTCAATTTGAGCAAACTGCGTTATCGAACAGTCTCGCGTCGCTGCCCTTCCGCTTCTTGATTGCTGCCGACTGTCTGACCTTCGCTTTGGTTCCCGACGTAAAGGTTCCCTTTGCTCCGTTACCTGTAATTGTATAATTAAGCGTCTGTTTAGGTATCAAATTTCAATAATTTTATAATTTCTGTAATAGAATGAGGCGAATAAAATTATTTTGCGATATTAAGACGATACAAATGTTCTTGAAAATTAGAAATTCGTAACCTCAAGATGGTAATCAAATGGTCTACTTAAAGGAACGATAAAGTGTTCTACTTTTTTTGTTCTTAACGATATCATTGAATATTAATGTATTATACAATGATGGGAATATTTTAGTTTTAAAGTCAGTAATTGAGTAAGGATTGATTATCACATTTAAATTGTTTGTGAATGGATATTCGAATACTTTAGATACGCTTTCAAAAAAGTATATTAAGTTAGTACAATTAATTTTCAACACAAAAATTTTTTGGTAATTAGAATTAAGAAATTGGAATTGAGAAATAAATAATACTAATAAATATTATACTCATTATATTATTGATTCTGCTATGACGACCAAAATTTACACTAAACGAAAATAATTTTTTAAAATCAACAAATGCACTCAATCACCTACTATTAACTATCATTTTCATTATAATTTGCCCGTATACCTTTAATTTCGTTATTTTTCTGTTTTTATGATAAATATAAATGTATATTTGTAAGGCTACAAAATGCGTTCCGAAATCAACTTTTATTACTGACAGTAATTTGTTTCTTCATCATTTGAGAGAAAGGGATGGAGGGCATAATGTTGCAGCAGCCACTGGTAACGAAGAAACCCTGAAAATTTTGTAATTTATATCGTCAAAAGTACCCTGTTATTGAAGGTAAGTTAAATATTTAAAGAAGTCTATATATAAACATTAAGGACTATATTAAATTATTCTTAAAGAAACTTTTAAAACAATTCTTACAGGTTTATCAATAAACGTTGCATGAATTGAAAATAATGATGCGTATGCACATTTTGATTATTTTTATTGCACTTCAAATGAAATCTATGTAGAAATCAGTAAATAAATTAGTATTAGTAATTAAAAGAACGAAAATAGGAAAAATAAGTTTGTTTTATATTTTATGTCGCTTAAAATTTCATTATAGAGGAAACAACAGTAGTCATGTATCTAAACACCTAATTTGCTGCTCTTCAACAATGCGATTTTTAATAAAGACTCTTTATTGTAATTAAATTATAATACTAAAACTGGAGTGAGGAATACTTTGAATAACAACCATTATTATTTAATGTCAACCGTATATACATTGAAATCATATTTTTCAAATTTTTATAGTTCTTTAGAAGTTTTTTTAACTTAATATGCGGCTCATCTAACTGTATCATCAAGGCAATCTAGAGTCTTATATCTAAAATTGTCTACTCAGTTATATTTATAAAAAATATTTTTGATCAATTATGGTAATATCTTTTACTTTATTTCTATTTATAAATACCTAGTACCTTACAAGCATTTAAAATTAAAATCTAGAATATTTTAAGGATCTTGGATATGGGCGTTATTTTTTTTCAGTTTCAGAATTTGGTAAAATAAAACTTTTGGATTTTAAATTGACAATTGTTGAATGGATAGATTTTCAATAGATTCAGATTTATAACATTTATGCAATAATTTATTCAATAATTTATATGCATATCCTTCATATTGTTTGAGAAATTATTGTTTTTTCGTCTACATTTAAAAATAAATTATGTATTAGTTAATGCATAAAAATAATAGGTTTCTTAATTATCCAAGTTTTCCCAATTGAATTGTTTTTTAATGATGGTTTATTATTTGTAATTAATTCGTAGCATTTTTTAATGAAATATATTATTTCTTTCTTATGAAAATTAAAAAATATATTTATGAAAGTATTGTCCATCACTTTCTACTATCATCTTATAACAATATTCGGAAGAATAGTGTCGAACGGGTGCGATAGCAATTCGCTTCTAACTATTTCCTATTATGTTTTTACCGCTTTTGCAACACGTGGGCAATCATTGTCGAGCGAAAAATAACTTTCTCGTTATATCTTTCGAAATACTTCAATTTTTTTTCTTTCAATGTACTTTTCAGTTACCGTTTCACGTCGTTTTAACCATTTGTAGTAAATGATATACCTCTGATCACACGAAATACATATCATACACAAGATCTATGAACCATAGATAATAGATTTTGCTACCATGTTGATGGTTTATCGAACTTAGCCCATTAGTAATAGTTCACAGTATCAACTATTGTCAAGCTAGCGGGAAGGGGTGAATAATGCAGGGGCGCGTACAGTATGAGCTGAATGCTCTCGGAAAGCGGGGTGAATCCGTCCTGGCTCATGGCACAGTTTACTGCTGCTGTTGAAACCAGTCAACGGGGCCTGGGTTTCCAGTTTGAGGAATTGCCACGGAGTTCGGCTCTTGATAAGCAATTCTCCCGGCAGGAAATGCTCTTGCATTTCGACGCTGACTGGTTCGAACATCATAGCAAATAATTTTTTATGTTTTACTGAAGCAGCAGTTCGATGATATAAATAACTTTGTCTCTATATTTTAATTTAACTTTAAAATATGCAAACTACTTTCTACGCATTTTTTCAGTTGAATGAAGCATGTTTATTATACAGTTCCTCTAAAGAGATGATGAGCTGCAGTTGCATTTCTGTTGATGTGAAATTAATTAAGCAAAATTTCCCGCAAGAACACTTTGTTCGGTATAATATTTGATGTATTTAATATATATCATTATATTTAATTTATATGTTAACGACATATGTACATTACTTTAGGAAGTAACGAAATAATTCACTATTTATTTCCTCTCTTGTAAAACGCTACGAATCAATTCTATCACTTAATAATTGTATTTTAAAAACGGATAATATAATATTCAAATAACTAATAAAAAGGCTTACGGGACTTTGATTTCCCAGATTTTTAGTATTCGTAAGATCATAGGAGCAATAGGAAGCATCGACATCCTGCTGAATCCTTGGACTTGGTGAGTCACCAGTTGGAGTTTCCGGTGTTGTCATTACTCGTAACCTGGCAAAAGTCGCACCGCTGGCGGACTTTCTAATTGGTGTTGCAGCGTTAGCCGTATTTTTAGTGCGTGGCACCTCTGATGCAGAACGCGCACTTGCCATTAAGGCATCCCCTTCGTTATCCACTTGTTTTTCCGGTGGTGTTGCTGGAACTTGGGCTTCAACGGCCATTGATACTGCACGTCGCTTTTTTGGCGATCCTGCAAAAAACGGTAATTTTTTAATTAATTTATGATATAAAAGATTTTTCACCTATCATTACTATTAAAATATTTCATCAAATATGGATTAAAAAAACTTAGAAATGAAAATTTTAATTTACTTCAGTAGTAATTCTAAAAATAAAAAATCTTAATAAATATTAATAAATAAGGTATGTACCTTGAACACGAGGTGTAAATACAGTTTGTTGGTGCGTATTATCTGTCACTGGTGCCGTAGCATTGCAATTTTTGTCTCGGCCGTGATTGCTTATAGCTGTAGTAAATGGAACAGTAGAACCTTCAATTCTTCGAGCTCTATTTAAACGTAAACGTAACTGTGCCTATATCGTAAAACGTTAACAAGTTATAATTTATTATTACTGTATGAAATAAGTTTTTATAATTTTATATAGAGATATATCTTTATGATCGCAATTAATTAATAATTTTTCTGAAACATTATATGCAGTTTCTTTAGCTAACTTATTATTAAAATAACTTTTGTAGATTTAGGTTCTATAAATTCTAAAAATATATTTATTTAGTCTTGGAATGCAACCACACCATTTCAAATAACTAATTGTTCAAATATATACATTATCACACCACTTTTGTTTTTCAGTACGTGAATGTGGACAGTCAGAATGCTATTGACACGTCTATAATAGAGACTATAATGTATATATGTAACACCTGAATAAACTTTGTTTGTTATAAAGAATAAGTACTTTAATTCTAGTATTTTCATAAAAATAAATATCAAATGAGATATTTTTTCTTTTTAACTAAATTATGGAAGTTATCAAGTTTAAGTAAATGTAAAATTGCTCTTTGCTTGATTGTACGAATAATGAAATCAACAGATATGTAACTAGCAGCAAAATTTAGAATTAACTACTTTTTGGTCTCAAGGATATTTGAAATCAAAAGTTTACTTACGTCTATTTCTAAGCGATTGTCTGGCTCTACATTTTCTTGATTATTTGTATCAACATTAGGTGTTATGGGAGGCTGATTGATCGTTGTAGCTGTAGTAAGAGCTAATGGAATAGTGACTGTAGATAAAGATTTCGTCGTAGGTAATCCTTCATTAGTTATAATTGGCTTTTCCCAATCATAAGGATCACTAGATTGTATACCTCTGCGTTGTATACATCTTTCAAATATACCAGCTAATATTGAATAGTTTGGTTCATCTTCATAATCCATACTCTAAAATATTTGTAAAAAATGATATTTTTAATTTCTATTTGTAATAACAAAATGTACTTACACTTGACAATTATATATAAATTAAAATGTTTGTTGCAAATTGTTAGTTTAATGTGATAGTTATGAAATGAAATTTCTAAATTATAAAGAGAAGATTAAATTGGGTTAAAATACAAATTATTGTATTTTACACAAGAATAATATATGAATTTGAAATTAAGTGTTACTTTTATATGCAAATAATGTAGATCCAAATAAATAACTTTAATTGAATATTTAATAAAAAATACCATAATGTGGTCTACGAATTCCCAAAGATCAGAAGGAAGATGTTTAAGTAATAATTTTACATCGTAACTTTCTTTCATCAGTCCCACCTAAGGAAAAAAAAGGTATTACTTACAAAGTAAAAAATAATTATTAAGAATTGTCTATTATTTTGTTTCCATTCACTCTAAATCTACTTACTTGTTCTTTATCTTTAATCTTCCTCCAGGGAAGTTGGCCATTAACGAATTCAACAAGCATATAAAAAAGTGACCATAAATCGTCGTGTCTGCCCATTTCTTTATTTCTATGAGCATTTACAGATGCATAGCGGACGGTACCTCTGAAACCTGCTGCTATTCTTGGCGGTCGTACTTCACCAGTTCCTGTTGTAAATTGACGAGCCAAACCAAAATCTAACATGTAAACTACTCGTGTATGGTGTGGATGGCGTCCAATAGAAAAATTTGACTGCACAAAAAGATAGTAATTACATATCAAATGTAAACAAAAATATTCTTCCAAAATATTTGCTTTTTAAACAGCAATTTAAAATAAAGATAGAAGCAGTTGAACAAAATAAACAATGACTGAAATAAGCGGTTGAAAAATTTTATTTTGTTGCACTAGATATGAACTATAAATTATTTTTAGTGATAACTTTGTCAGTGAATAAAGGTCTTATATGTGACTATTTTTATTTTATTCAATGTGATCACGTTTAAAATTGAGTTTGACATTAACTCACTGGTTTGATGTCCCTATGAAGAAATCCGACTTGGTGAATGCTTTCTATTGCTTTGAGTATTTGAAGACCTAGCCTTAGGGTGGTTGACAAAGAAAATGCTCCTTTTGGCTGAGCACGCCTTAACTCTGCTAAATTTTTTCCTTGTAACTGCATTACAACATAATTAAATCTGTCATTTCTTCCACAGCCTATAAATCTGCACACATGTTCTCTTCCTGTACAATCATACATTACAATTAGTCGAATTAGTTTAAAATTCAACAAAGTATTATTACAAATTCTCTTACCCTGAAGTTTTTTAAGCACAGCTACTTCCATTTTCAAAACTTGTTTTGGTTGTCGAGCTGATTCAACTTTCAAAGCAATTTGCTCTTTTGTCATTAAATCTAATCCTTCATAAATCTCACCAAATCCACCACCACCAATTTTTTTCATCTGAAATAGTTGATTATAAAAATGATAGATATAAACTGTTGTACGTAACATATATGATATATATGTTTTTGTATGATTATATTTCGTAATATAAGGTCAGAGAATAATAATGAGTTAATTAATATGTATTAATTTTGATAATTAAAATTAAATTCTTACAACTTTCCATCGTTCCTTGACGACATGGCCAGGCTGCAGGAGGTCTTCGCTTGTCATGGTAATATTGTTATTTTGGTCTGTGCTTTCGTCGCCTACATGCCTCAACACCGATTTTCCAGGATGATTAGGATGCCTACAAGTATAAAAGTAATAATATGATTGATACAATTGTATACGTTCATTGTAAATAATAAATAAGAATTGGATTTTTTAAAGAGTTGTCTATAACTTTTTGAGTGACAAGCAATGAGTACAATAAAGGTATAAAATGCAAGTATTTACTTAACAAATTAGACGAATCAACTGGGAAATAAATACCAAATTTAATTTATTCCTATACATAATTGTATATTATATCGAGATATTGTCGATGTTATATGCCTTAGTGATTTTCTATATTGTTACAGTAAGGTATCAAAGCTCTTCTGATGAAGCTTTCTCCGTTGTGAGATCGCGAGGAAGTGATATAGATAAAACCATAGCGACAATTCTAAGTATGCCTATGTGGATCAAAATTATAAAATATACCTAAGTTTTAGAGAATCATGTCGAAAAGTACATTATCGACACGCCCCATTGAGAGCGGAGAAGTGGCCTCGTCTTCGGCAACATTGACAAGCACTTCTTGTTAACCTTACACGCCCTGTGCAGCAGATAGGTACACTAGGTGGAAGATTAGGGAGAACCCGGTCGCGACAGAGAACGGCGGTCAATAATACGCGCCCCGTACTAGGCAGCCATGATTGCGTGCGAGCAAAGGGTGCAGCAAAAGCAGTAGCTGAGAGCTGGCAGGACTGCTCACTGCAGAATAGGGTGGCAGCATGAGCGTGGGGGGTAGTGCACCCCCCATCCCTTTCGCAGCTCCACCCCCTCCAACCTCAGTGACACAGCGCAAACTTTGCGAGTGTGTGTTATACATGATATCACAGAATACGCTCAAACACGCTCACGTGTGTGACTGAAAATGAGCTCACTGATGTGTGCACCCGTGTGCACTGGCGTGCAGCTGCAGCGAGCGTGCATGTAGAGACCTCGACTCGATATATAACAGGCTCATGGGCACCGTACATTATACTCGTATGTATTCTGTCTATACACGAGAGGGTCAGTTTCACAGCAGATATTATGTTGTGTTTTCTATTCTTTTCTCGAGCCTGGCAATGGCTTTACACGCAACCTATCTTAGCCGTACCCATTGCTCGTCGTGCGAGGAAGGCCCTTCCCGGTTCCCTCAGCTCAATGACAATAGTTGCTCGCTTAGCTCTGCAAAAGAGGCCGAAAAATAAAAACGTGTGGCCGGTTTCATTATGCAAGGTGTCTAATATCACGGGCCTAATGGTTCTTAAGAGAGCATTGGGCGGTGGGCCGGAGACAGGGGTCTTGAAGAAGGTAAAACAGATAAGACCACAGTTCACAGCCCACAGGGCGACTTGCCCAATGGCCTATACATGCGGGAAACTCGCATGTATCGACTGCCGGTGGTGCCTTGATGTTCCAAGAGGACACTTGAGTATTACTCATCAACTTTCCTTGCGTGCAGAGCTTACTATCGCGTTCGTAAATTTTGTCGCTGGAAATGAGTTTCGGTCGCGTCGACTACCTACTGGGAAGTAAAAGTAATAAACGCTGAAGGTGAAAATAAGAGCAGGCGCACAGAGGCGAAAAGTACCAGAACACCGACAAATCCAAGGACGAAAAGTTCCGGAGCTTTTAATCGTTACTCGATCAGAAGAGAGCGCTCTGTCTTACTCTGTCTTATCTTAGGCTCTATGTACCTATATATGCACTCGATATGAAACTTTCGAAGAGGTGAGTCAAACTCGAGATAAACATGCTCGAGTCTCCTCTCGAGTCTCGAGGATGACTCGTTATTATGCATTATACGGGTAGCGACGGCATGTACAAGTCATGCCATTGTGCTCTAACAAAGTACTTATTTTCTCGTTTATTACTGCGATTAGCAAGGAGATCGAGGGGACGCGTAGAGTGCACTTCTTACCAAGGTTTTTCCAGTCTTCGCGCCAATGAGTATCGTAAACAACGAGATTTGTCGCCCACTCTTCGTTCGACTTTTAACACGTATGCAACAGAGAAGGGGGGGCATATTTATAGAGAAAAAAAAGCAAATCGATCTTTACGTAATAAGAGGAAAGAAAAAAAAGTCGAAAAGGTCGTCGGGAGAGGCAAGGAGCTCGCGAGTGACAACCGACTAGCCAGCGAAAAGCGTCGCTATTAGACGATTCGCTGAGAAAGGCGAAAACATAACATTCCAAGATTTTTCCAAGATTTCTCAAGGCGGAGTGCAATAGACGCAGAGCATCGCGGGCTTGCATACGAGCGGCGCAGACAGTCAGACATAGAGACAGGCACAAATCGGGCGGTCGCGGCCCGCAGGAGCGCGTGCACACCGATCCAAATTTACAACGATGCTTTATTTTTACTCGGCGGACGTGGTCGTCTGCTAGGGACTGGGGAATTTCCTCGCGAGCCGCGCAGCGTCATTCGGGCACCGCCGCGGCCGCCTCCCGAGCTCACGCACCTCCTCTCCCAGGCGACGCTCGAGCAGCCGCTCCTCCTCCCAGGTCCGATCTCTGCGGTGTCGTCCGGCTGCTGCGCTGCCCCTCCTCGGCGAGGTCCGTCCTCGGCTGTGGGACCGACCGGCGGGCCTCCCACTCCCGAGGCCGACTCCTAGCGCGGCCTCCGCCAGGCACTGCTGGGCTCCGAGCCGCTGGCCGACGGCCACCTAGACCGAGCCATCTTCCTGCACGCAGCAGCGGATCGCGCGCGGGCGCCCTCCCAGAGCAGAGGGACACGAAGGCGCGGACGACTTGGGAGCAGAAGCAAGCAGAACGAGCTCTGCGCCCTGCGCGGAGACCCGACTCCCGAGTGTGGCGGACGGCTCACGCAGGCTCGCGGCGGAGCAGCGCCGCGCGGCAGGCAGCTCCTCCGAGCTGCTCCTTCGAGGCTCCGACCAACTCCGGAGCTGTCCGGTTGCTCTAGCCCTCTTGCTCGCGCCTGCTCGCGCTCGTACCACAGAAAAAGAGACCTCAATAGAGAGCAACGGGATTTGATTCCTCAGCCAGCCGCTGCATCGTCTGCTGGCGCTGCTAACCTTTTTTCATTCTTTCGCCAGCTGCCAGACTACAAGAGCTGCTCGGTGCTGCTCGCTGATCAACTGTACTCAAGACTCAACTTCGCTCAACTGTTCACTCCTCCCCAGTCCCACCCTGTCTGTTGCCCCTTCTTTAACCGTCCTGCTGCCCACATTGCGAGCTCGCGACAAAGCCATCCAATTTGGCACTCGTTTGACTTCTCTCTCATTCTCTCAATTATTCTTTTCTAATACTTGTAAAATCTATCTTTGCCTCCATCTGCAGTCAAACGATCAACTTTGACCCTGTAGATTTCTACTTTTCCAACTGCAGTGCTTCAAAACAATATTGAATGTAAGATTAATTGCAACAATTTGGTAATTATTTCATTTATTTCATTATTTGTTCGCAATTCGTACGCTTTTCATGAAATACACACATGTTATTACAATAAACTTAAATTACAATGTTACATTAAGCTCTCGAGCATATTCTATAAAAACTATGTGCTATCGTTCAATCAGTTGTACAAATAATTAGTCGTTAAAAATGAATTTGATGGAAAACTTTAACACAAGTATATAAGCATATAAAGTTTCTTAATCTCGTAAAAAAGAATGCCGTTCAAAGTAACGATGCTACTTGTATATTATTTAATAAAAACCAATTAATTTATTGCTGCGTATAGATATAAAGGTATGCTACAAAGGCAAAATTGTTGTTATTTTCATTTTAATGGTTTGTCATAAAGTTTTCTATGTAACTATGTTAATATAAATTTGATAATTATCTTGCATGATTCATTCTTTATGGCTAAGGGTATATAGGGAAACTCGGTTGCGGAGGGTATAATGTCCTTGTAATCAATAATCGCTATATTAAGAATAGCTCGCAGTTCATTTTTTATAAAATCATGACAAAAATTAAATTTAATTTAGGTTAGTTTGATGATTGGACGTATTTTTATAAAACACACCTAAAAATAACAATTTCTATGATTGCTTTTAAATAAGAAACTGAAGGTCGACGAAACAATATTGATGGATAGTTTAGTGAAAAAGGTAATTTATTATGTATTTATAAAAGAAATATTTTTTATATTTATACATGTATTTTTAATTTTAACTAGAAAAATTTATATTAATTTCTTTATTTTCTTAAATTGTATTTATGTAATTGTACAATTGCTCAAATATTATATTTTTTATTCAGTTTATATCTAAGGAAATTTTATTATTTACTAAAATATGTATTCTTTGTAGAGAGTACAATAATAATTGTAAATCAATTTATGGTATTATTGTACAATTTGTTGTTTTATTTTTTGACAATAATTAAATTGACAATAAGTACATTATAATTTGATTTTTCAGTCCACTTATTCTACATATCATGTTTAATAAAAAAATGAAACTTAAACATCTGCACGCATAATTATTAATATATAAAATACACGCAGTATAAAATAATTTATATTATTTTCGTTAAATATTTTTATTAGTTTATAGCATCGATTGTCTTTTTAAAAGTTTAAAATAAAAAAATCAAAAGATACAATATAAATTAATCATTTATATGCATACAATGGCTTTCTTTGTGCATTAAGTAATTTATTGCTGTCATTTATTCAGTGGCTAAATAAAAGATATTATGCATTTCTGCACAAAATCAATTTTTTACACTCATGTGTGTGCCGGCTTCTTTTTTACATCTCTTGTGTATTCGACTTCGTAGTTTCACACGATCCCACATCTCGAGTTGAGTCACAAACTCGTACGCGTGCGCGTATGAGGGTGAGTCTCGTTTTTGCTTTATTCTGATTTCTAACAAAAGCGATAAGCCTACGCGTAAATTTAGTCTGCGGGCATTGAATTGGATATGGTGATAGTAGCTCCTCCGTAGTAGTGCAATAATACTGTCGACTATCTTCGAAAATTATTGTTTGAAATGAAACATTTATTTTTCTGTTATTTACACACAACTACCGGGAATTTGTAGGCTAATTGTATTTTAAAATATCCTATGTTACCGAAATTTTAATTATCTGGTATAGATTTAATTGATTAATCAATTCTCAAAAATTGAGATTTAAGAGTGAGTAATATTTAAAGTGAATGCTCTTAATCTTTCTAAATTCAGTATGTATAATTCAGATTTAATGATGTTGTAAATGAATATTAAACTATACTCTTCACTTTGAAGTGGCATAACAATAGCAATTATTAATCGATTCAAACAACAATAAGTGTACCGTGGACATGATGCAGTTTAATGTATATTTTGTAAAATAAAAAATTTTGTTAGTGTGAATCCATTATTATACTGCATTAATTGGGTTTACCTGAAAAACCATTAGACAGATAACAGTTTTGATTGAACTTTATTTTTATTTAGCTATTTCTTAATTATTGTCAAATGAAAATATAAATATTACAAGTAAAGGTATATATATATATATATATATATATATATATATATATTTTTATTTGATAAGTATAACTACAAGACAAATTTAGTAAAACTGACTAGAATATATGTTATATTATCAATTTCTACTATTATTGTATTATCCAAAAATATATGAAATTTATAAGTTATAAGAATGCCTATTATTCGATTCTTATTCAATTATATTTTATATCGGTTAATTAAATCTAGATCAACACGAAGAAAAAAACTTTTTCATATTTATGCATGAGATGACTGTAAAATATGACTGTATAATACGTTGTAAGGTGCAAGACTTACATTTATCAAAAATTGATTTAACAGTCGAAAGATTTTTCTTTGTATTTAAAGCTTAACGTACTTTCTGTACTTCTTGGAAAATATGTCAGTTTGCCAAAATATTAGATAAATTTCTTTTCAGAAATCAATCTCTATTAAAAGTTTTGTGGATATCCGTTCGAGCAGATTAGAGATGTGTAGAATAATGAACTTTTGTAATATGAAAATAATTAACTTGAATTTAAACATTTTATATAGTTAATACAAACCGACAGTTTTAGTACTACATTTTTCACATTTTTCTAATTGATTCAAAATATTTTTCCTGGCTAATTGCATATAATTGTATTAAATTTAATTATATAACAATAAAATTAAAATATCCATTATTAAGGTTTTACGATACTATTGAATAAATTACTTTAATATTCATATTTCTCTAATTAAATAATAACTTCTTAAAGTATAACATTACTTTTGATACAATTCCAGAGAAATATATTTTTTAGTCATTTCAAAACCTTTTTTGTGAAACTAGGTTGTTTATTTAATTTTTTTATACTCAAACTACGCAACAGGCATGGACGTCAAGTAAGCATACCATCTACTAATGAGCAGCTATACTCACTAACTGTAATGAAAAAGACGTAAGTTGTTAAAGTTGCCTAATACTTTTATTTGGCCATGACCAAGTGACTAAACCATTGAAAACATATTCCTTATTCAAACAATCGTTAGGTATCTTTATCCTATTCTCTTTTCAAAGAAAAATTTTATTAAAAATAAATAAATAGAATTTAAGGACATTTAACGAAATTGTTAAATAATTGATATGTAATTAAATCTATATATAGTACGAAGTATTTGTAAAGTATTAGTCAAAATATAAATAATATCAAAGAATATACTGGTGGTGATACAGATATTCATGCTGCGATTAGATTAGTACTAATATATTCATATTATAGCATTAAACATTTAAGATTACCTTTAAAATCATAGAAAAAATATTTATTATTGGTTCGCTTTTAATAATTAATGTGAAATTGTTACTATCATCTATTCTACCATTCGATCGTTCATTATTAAATATATATTTTTTACTATATGCTAATAAATTCAGTTATTAAAATTAATAATAATATATAAATACATTATTCGCAATATGAAGTAAATATTAATACCTATGGTTTTAATGAATTACATACATTAACAAAAAATATTTTTTATACAAGAGTTAAATCTTTTGAAATAATTTGCAACATTTTATTGTGTTAAATATTCTACAAAATATTATTTATTGAATATTTTTTGTTCCTTAGTTTTGTTCTTTTGTTTCTTAATGTTTGCAAACATTATAATTGTTGTCTAATTTTCATTATTCGTATAATGGAATTTCTACTTAATTTTTTTTTCAGTCAGCATAATGTTACTAATATTATACCTGCATTCTCAAGTGCGTTTCGACGTAGTTTGGAGCTTGTAGGAATAGCTTTCGATCTCTCAGACGCCACAATAAAGGTGCAAGAGGCGAGTGCAAAGATAGGATTCCAAAAATTGGTCAGGAATAGAATATCACATGCATTTTACGTACAGAGATTCCATAATTTCCTTTTGTTGGATTTAATTAACTTGAAATTATGAGAAAATATATTAAATGGTATTTTTTCATTTATTCATAATATCATTGCACATAATAAATTGAGTGAGGAGCAATGAATGAACGCGTTATAATTAGGTGATCTTATATTTTTAATATCGGTAAATCCTACATATCTGAGTTATAGTAATCAAAACTGGTTGCCTCGCTACAATCAACGTTAGACTATAATATACACCTCGGATTTCGTGCTTGACACACTTTGATCAGATTTGGTCAGACTCTGTTGTCCATTGAACTATTTAGAAACGAGTCGGAGTGATCCGGCATAGGCTAGGTATGGAAACAAATCCATCTTGTAAAGTAGTAAGAGAGAAAATGTAGGCTTATTCTATACCCATGCTTTGCTACGGTACTCGCGGCACCGGACCATACTCTCTATTTCTCCTGTGCGGCATAATTTTCCGGGGCGTTGGGGTCGTCATAACGTAAGTCGAAACGCTCACCTATTTTTAAGTGGCGTGTCCCAGTCCGCGCGGTGACCGTGCGCGAAAGACCTGAGCGCTGGTCATGTAACAGCACAGGGTACTCGGCATTGCTCAAGGGACAACCAAGCTTGATAATAGAGGTAACGAGATTATGCTTTTGCAGAAAGTATTTCCAAAATCGTCGAGCAATGTGCCTTATTCATTTGTCTCTGTATCCCGTGGGCTCGCTCGCGGGCGCCAAACCTCCCTTATCTGGGAATTCCCGGGAAGAAATTGCCCCGCAAATGAAACAGCGCGCTTGCGAGATCGCGGGGTGATAACGCCCGATGTCTCTACCTATATCGTGGATGCACTGGCCGGGTCCCACCGACACACGCGGACTCTGTTGCTCAGCGCTGCACGTGATATGAGACTTGTTGTGCCTGCCAACGCCGAGGTGATGACGCTTGTGGAAAGGCGTCGAACGCATGCGACTGCCTATAACTACTGCAGCTGGCTTTAATAGATCGGAAAATTGAATTTAAATGCCGTGCTCTTTTTTGGCCTCGACTTCGCCATGTTGCTTTGTCACCTTATTCGTTTTTCGAGTCGGGTGAGTAATGCCAACAACCGCTGTGCTCTAAAATGTTCAATCTTTCTTCTTCGTACTATGAAATCTATAATCTCCGTCTACGTGCAGATGAAATTCTAAAAAGGCTTCCACGGTATTCGTGCAAAAAAACATTGCTGTACTGTTATTTTAAATTACCCTTATATTGATTGATTCCCTGTTTCGTCTGATGAGTGACTACATATATACATATTTGTATTTCAGTATACGTGTTACAGTCATGTTCGAAGCGTTATTTTCTAAAAGTAAGTATAATTTTGCTTATTTTTTGTATAGTAATACTTTGAGTGCAGAATATTTTCTTTTAAAGCTTCTGTTTTCTAATAGAATGTTTGGCTAATACATTTCAATTCAAATAAATAATTCACCAACATAATTATAAAGTAAATAGATTTTTCTTTAGAAATGTATCAAAAGAATATAACTCGGCCGCTGATTTTAATATTATTTTGATAAATATAATTATAATTTCATTTTAATTTTTGTACCTTAATTATCTTTTAAGTTTTAACAAGATGGAAATATGTGATTAACAAATGTACAGAGATCAGCACTGCAAACTTAATTATTTGTACAAATAAATATTCTTTTCCGGCAAACTGCAATTGGTTTGAGATTAATATTTGAGGAAAATAATCCTACTACCGCAAAATTAGACCTATAGTGCGTGGAATGTTCTAGAGTACTATTAAATATGCTATAAAAATTACAGCTAGATTTTCTGTATAAAAATCCAACGAATTATATGTAAACGAACTATATTATATGTAAAATGTACAAATTATATTATATGTAAAAGAGAAATTCAAATTAATGAATTAAAAATTTAATTTAAATTAATTTCATAGCAATGTAGATGCAAGTTTAATTAGTATATATAAATTAATATTATAGTTATATGTAATTATTTATATTTCTTTAAAGAATAGACTTTTAAAAATTCATTAAATATAAACAATTATAAATTATATATTACAGAACATGGTAAACATAAGATTAAAAGATATAATATTATAATTATACGTATGTTTGATGTATTTTTTAATCTTTATCTTATTTTTAAGATTTAAAAAGATTATGTTTTATATTATTTATCTGTAAACAGAAAGATGTTTGACCAGCAGGAGAATTACAATATTTTAATTTCGCAATGTACTTTCCATTTAGTTGAACGTTTATAGCTGCGTTCTAATTGTCCATTTACGACAGTCAGAATTTAACATTTAAGGCAATTAGGTCGCGTGTGAGGTAATATCTTGCATCAAGATGTATATGAATTCACTCATTATCTCATTTCCTTTTAAAAGTAAATAAGTTGGTCTATTTTCCAAAGATTTAGTTTATTTGTAGGAGTTGTATGATTCATAAATTATGCGAGTACATTCAATGTTATTTGTTCATAAATGTATCTCTGATTTAAACAAGTAAATTGTCGCGAATATAGCAGTGCACAATATATTAAGCACACAGTTTAGTGAACATAGTGTATAATTAGTTGATACAGATAAAATTAATTGTTGTACAGGTAATCTTACCAAGATAATCAACCTATGAATTAAATGTTTGTATAGAAAATAATTGCTATTGTATATAGTTGCACGAGGATCGACTTAACAATTGAAGATAGAACCCGGGCAGTGTGAATGTCATGCAAGAGATACTAAGCGACCATGCACTAGATGCAGGTGAAACTCAACATGATTAGGACGTTCGACAGTTGGCATGAGGCATCATACGCTGGCAGCTGCACACACATTTTCACACACGCAATGAGCTTCTGTATTCCGTGTGGCTCGACAGGAGTTGTCTCGAAAATTAAGCGGATTATGCCGACGGAAATTGAAAAACAGTAGGCTCATGCTAAAGAGGAAATGAATATAAATTTGCGTAAATAAACGAAGCCTGGCATACTTTTGCAGTGGCGCCACACTGTAAATGTTCGTTTAATCAGACATTTTTTTTCGGCTTCGCGAAAGCAAACTTTTACTTTTAGCACATTCTTGAACAAATACACAAAGCACATTTGCTGCAACGGATCAGACTGAGTTCGTAATTAATATTGGATTTCACCGAAAGCTATACCCAAATGCTTATTAGTTATAATTGGCTAGATAATAATCTTGGAAATTTTAAACTATCGTCAAGTTAAAGTAATATGTGTATGTTACCTTTGTGGGATCTTTTTAACGATCGCATTCTCATAATTACGGATATTGTTGATTATGACATTATAAGCGATACCAGCTGATGCTTGCCGATGACAAATTTGTTCGAAGGCGATAGTTCTACATCTACTCTAACCATAAGGTTTAAATAAGCTTTTGATTTGAAGAGACAGTGGTAGTACTGATGGGAAATGCGATTCGATCTATAGGATTTGATAGTAGGAGACCGATTGATGGAGAACAATCGCTTGAACGTTGTTACTCAATTCTAGCGGTATTATGAAGGAAAGGAAAACACCTGCAACTCGTGCTCGGAGTGGGCGCAGAGAAGTACGGGCGGGTGGGACTCCCTAGAAGTATCTCCGCGGGATGTAGCGAGGATGCAAGTGACGATTGCAGTAGGTAAATAAACAGAAGAGGTTGCCTCTATTTCTGTAGCCCGCTATCTTTCGCCGAGGGTATTTTTAAGCGACCGGCACACCGGACAGAGGCTTTTATCTGGCGCTCTGCTATCTATAAGGGGAGCGAACGGGTTGAGAGCGAGCAAGCTTGCGAGCGTGTGGCCCGGAAGGAGGGCGGCTTGGGCGAGGACTCGTCGAGGCGCGGCGGCCGCAAGCTCGGAAGGAGGCGCACGTGTGCCCCGGCACAATGGAAGAGCGGCTGGCCGGTTGGCCGGTCGGCCCTCTAAAAATATGGCTTTCCGGAACCCGGCACTCGGATCATCCTCCCGGGCGCGGTCGCGTCACCGGACCCCTCGCTTTGTTTCTAATTTGAAGCCCGAGCGCCGCGCGGCAGGGGGCTTTGGAGCTCGGTCTGCTCGCTCGACAGGCATAGGGCACCTACCACTTCATGGCGCGGGGAGCGGCTGCTGCGACTTCCCGGTGCGAGGGCCTCCTCTGGGCGGCTGGCGGCTGTCGGCTGGCGGCCGGGCTGCTGGTATGCTTGGACGGCTGCGGCGGCTGCGGCGGCTGCGGCGGCTCTCGCCACTATCTGGTCGCGCGCGAGGCGGTGGCGCGGCTGCGACTCACTCGCCGGGCTCGCCGGCCTCGCCGCGCTGCCCACTCCCGAGTCCCGCTCGCTCGCGTGACCGCTCGCCAAGAGCCGCCGCCGCCAGCGGCGCCCCACAGCCGCTTCGCCCGCTTCCCGGTCCCCATGGCCGGTGACCTTGCCGCCATCCGAGCCGCCGGACCCACTAGGCGCCCGCCGATCCCCTGCAGCCACGCCTGCCCCGGCGCTTCCAGTCTTCGTCCCTTCCCGCTGTCATTCTCCAATTGCTTAATACTCTCATCACATTCTTAATCATTTATTTTCTTCTGCTTCCTGCTTTATAAGGCTCTTCACCTTTTTATAAATATTATTTACAAATTCACTGCTTCGTATACTTCATTGAGCTAAGCCTTTGACAAGTTGTTAGATTTTTCTTCATCTTCTAAACAGAATTCTTCACGATATCACAATCGGTATATGAATAATCAAACCTAAAATAAGACTATTGATCGTAAGGACTTGTATAAATTGATGCATTTCATTGCACGAAGGATGCTTCTATACTATTCGTCTATTTTATACTGCGTATAATTTAGTTAAGATCCTGCAAAAAGTCCTACACTCATTCATTTATAAAATATAGATCATATATAAATCTCTATACTTGGTTCTAATTATTTTCATTCATAATCATTCGCGTGACGATGAATGCAAAACCTCCAGAACTGTTAAAAATGCAAATAACTAATCATTTTCAAGGTGTTTCTGACAAAAATAATTCGAAAATCTAATTGTAAAACTATAACATATAATTAAATTTATTAACCTCGACTAATAATACCACAAAGGTACAACCTCGAATGAAGCGATGGTGAGTCTTACTGAACGATACTTTTTTCTTTTGGCAACGGTACCACGAAACGACACGAGACTCACAACGCCACTAGATCCTGATTTAGTACAAAGTTTTATCTATACTTATAAATACATACATCATTAAAGTCACTCACTTATCAATCGTTTGACGTGAAACAAGAATATTGTTTAGTTGATCATCAATGCCATATTTACTAAACAAATAGTTAATAAGTATTTATGAATTGTATAGCCTAATAGCTTATGAAATTGTAAGAATCTCCTGCGATAAATACAACATACATTTAGTTTTAAATCTGTCAGTGCTTCGACTAGTCTTTTATTACACAGTTCATGAATCAATTTTCAACATTTTATTTTCAGTTACAATATTTGTTAGGTAAATTGATCAGTAATCAATTTAATAATGTAAAATGCATTATTCTATACAACACATTGTTTGTGCTAAATACGTTTTACTTCACTTTTATCTATTTGATTTAGTATTCAAATGTAATTTTGGAACACTGTTTTTATAACTGTCAGTTAAAATGTAAACAATTTATTACATTCAAATTTTACCATGGTAGTAAGTATGCAATTTGAAGATTGCACATATAAAATTGTGAAATACAATTTCAAATATTCAAATTGATAAATTTGAGTTATTTGATTATAGTTTCTAATAGGCGATATAGATTAAACTGTTGGCAATAATAGAACAATTGAATTCTCGACTATCACATTATTTTATAAATATTACTCTTATATGTTCGATATAGAGATAAAATTAGCATATTTTATGTCGAAAGATTGCTTCAAAGTTAAGCTTTCAAGTGATCACTGCGTTGAAGACTATGGAGAAACACTTATTAATAATCTTTTACGGGATTTAAGTTATTTATTATCCGCCAGAAAAATTTTAAACAATAATATATTAGTGTTAAATAAAACCATAAAATGATAGTTCTATAATATAAGATTCTATAATATAAAATTAATTTGGATTGATAGTAAACATAGAATCGTGTTTGGTTCATCCACGAATGTAATGAACTTTTAAAGAGATTCGGAGACAAACGGCTTACGGCACAAGAACTTTAGTAAAAGAATTCAAGTGTGCCCCTTGGTTATGTCATAAACGTGCCTCGATTATATAGAAACTTTTCGTTTCCAATTTCATAGATGGAAATATTGGCCAAAAGATAACGTCTGTCTCTGTAATTGATATAAATACAGAATTAAAAATACATTCGTATTTATACAACGATGTGCGATTTGAATCCAGGCAACGAGTTATATCATAAGTATGAGGTAATAGAAGTCCCTTTAAAAGGCTGTAGAGCACTTGTTTACATCCCGAGTCAAAACTTGGAAGAGCTTCATCGAGTAGCTTTTAAAAGTGCTCAATTATTCTTTTCCACGGGGTCGATCTCGCCGATAAGGAAGCATCGCCTGTCAAAACTGCAGTATCTCACGGCAGTCGGCCTCGCGTGCGTCATCTCGAGATGAATTAGGTAAGTGTACCATCTATTCAACGGTGCCGCTCCCGGCCGGTGACAAAATAAGTCCCAAGGAATTGGCGTTATCCCCGTTATAAAGCGAAGAGGTGATCCTGCGTGGCAGCGACCGGTGTCGATCGGCGCCAGCCTTGAATTCTGCGTCTAGATTTCGAAAAATACTCTCATCCCGAGTGCGGTCGCCGACAGTCCACACCTCTCGGGCACAAAAATAAGAGCCGGGGGCAGTCGGTAGTGGCCAAAGGAAAAAGAGCGAGTGCTGAATTGGAAGAAAGCTCTCGAGCTGCGAACAGGTTCACCGCGCAGAGGGAGAAAATAGAGGCGCAAGCGTATCTCACGATTCGCCCCCGCGTTCGCCGAGGTTACTCTATTTTCGTTGCGCTGCTTCGATGTGTATACGCACTCGCGGTCGTCGCGCGCTCGTTTCTCCTCGTTCCCGACTCTCTCTCTCTCTTCCCGCAAAACTTTATTCTTTCGCTTCCTCTATCCTCGGGCTTTGGCTTTCTGTGCTTGTCGCCAAGTTGCCGCGCCGGTCGCCCGGTGCGACTCGTCTGCTCCTAGTTACACCAGTACTTACTATCCTTCTCCAAATAGCCAATTTCCATTCATGTGATCATCTATACTTCCACCTCATAACGTATGCTTTTCAAATTCATGAATTTTACTGTTATTGAAATATTTCCTTTGAGTAGATTATGTACACTTACTTCTGCTTACCCTTTAATTACCTTGAAGCAAAAGATATAGTTTTAACTCGGATTAAACAAACAAAATACTATTTGTTTTTGTTTTTCATGTAAATTAGTTGCTTACACTATGTAGTATATACTCAATTTTTTTAAATACACAAACCTTTATTACAAATTTTGTCATTGATTGAATAAACACATGAAATTCTTTGACTCTATATGTATCCGCACATTTTTCTCTAGTGGAAACAGCATTTCTTAACTATCCTTCTTTTATATATTACAAATATTCTAAAAAAAATTAAGCTCATAGGTATATATATGCACGAGCTATCAATCAAATAAGTACTTTCTATTGTTATAGATTTTTAAATTATATGGTTATAAATTAATTGAATTTATACATGTAGATGAATAGTAACTAACAGTTTGAACACATTAAAAACTATATAAAAATGTTATTTAATTATAACCTAATCACTTTTATATTAATTTTTCTCTACCTCAGAGAATTAAAAATTTTAGAACTGCGATACTCTCGGCGATACGATTGTTTTGGAGTAGAGTCGAATGCTATAGAGACCACGCGAGTTTGAATGTTCCCGGTATAGTATAGCTGTATACAAGCCATTGACATTCGATTTGGCATTTGATCAAAAAACAAAGTTTATATTGACCGTTAAATTATATTGGAATAATTGTACATATTCGCTCAAAAGTAAACTTTATATTTTTGATGTATGATTAATTTTGATTATTACGTTAATATAACAAATTTATATCAACTATTATAATTATCTATAGTATATTATCAATTTCTAATTGCATAGAAGATTACTCAATTTTTTTAGTTTTTTCTCAAATCTTATTTGTATTTGAGTTATCACGTGAATTTTAGTTTTAATGTATATTCAAATTTATTAAAAAACTGTAGATGTATATAATCAATTAGTGGGATAGCACAATAAATCTTTGACTGTTGATTAAATATCCGTAACAAAAAAATATTGTTATAAATCTGAAATTATTTATATGTATTTATAACAATATACTAATTTATAAATTTTTGAAAATTTTCAGTTTAGTATAGACTTCCTCGTAAACTCCTTGATAGATAATTATTATTTAAAACTGAAACAATAGCACTTTTATGTTGATTCGGAGCATTTAATTTTATCTTTTAAATTATAAATTATTAAAATATAGACAATCATATTTGTTAATGAAAAAGGTAAATAATACATTTTTTACAATTAAAATTAAATAAAAAAATAGAAATTTTTAATATCAAATTACTTTTAGTTATTTAATGCTATGAAGTTTTTTAAAATTAAATTTTTTAAAAAAATCCCTTCCGTTATTTGAATTTTGAGTAATCGATTAATAATTGGAAGACGCATCTAGTGTTGTAAACTTCGAAAGATATTAAGAATTAAATTGTAATGAATTGCGACAAGTATTGCGACGAAAACAAAAACTATATAATTATCAAAAAATAATTTTCATAAAACAATATGAAAAGGGATAGCATGATCACATTAATTACCTACATTGAAGTCTCATGTACTACTTCAGATTATAAAACAAGATAATTTCGTAATATATTTCTTTGATTATAAAACAAAGGGTGTATAGATAATGAATAGTATTCGTTTATAAAAAGTTGTTTATTGTATGATTTACATAAAACAAGAATTTTATTTTAAAACAACTTGTCCATTGCACTCCACTCTTAATTTATTTTAATGAATTCACAGTCTTTGTCTTATCATTATCAAGTTAAAATAGAATATCATTACTTATTCAAAATATTAATATGTGCATATGGACATTTTATCTTAAAAGTCGTAAATTTTGATATTAAACTTTACCTTATTTTATAGGAATTCATATTTAGTGAACAGTTAAATTACAATATCTACAATATTTTCAAAGGAAATCTATAGATCTATTATTTATTTACTGAATCATTTTCGAGTTGCATAATTACCATGCAAAGTAATATGAAGATAACATTCTTTTTCCTTAGAAAAGAAATTTTCTATTTATATTCAATGTTTACCTACAACTAATAGTTTGTCTAATTTTTTGTTGTGAAAAATTTATATATAACTAGTTTATACATTTTGTATATAACATTTTTATTTTATTACTCTTAACGATAAAATACCTCAGCTTAAACAAGAATTCAATTTTTACATTCTTTAACTAATTAGATCATATGATCACAACAAATGATTTTTCTTATGCTACTTGTCTTGAATGTACTTAAATTAACAGTTTTTTTCATGTACAGAGATTTTACAGTAATAATAAATGAATTCGTGTTGCACGAACATAACCTGATCAAATTTTTAACTCTTGACTATACAAAATTCCAATGTGCATAATTTTCGTAAGTTAGAAAACAATTTAAAAATGGAGAAAATTTTTAGGTTAGACTAGAACCTTTTTTACCCGGTTGCATGAAGCAAAGAAACCCTCCTAGTTATCATCTGCAACAATTTAAATTTAATTATTTAACAGCATTAAAATATTCATCTTATATATCTCCAACATCTTAAGACCAACTTTAATTGATAAAGGCATTATATTGGTGTCATACAAGAAAATAGTGGATCAAAAGCACCATTGTATAAAGCCCAAAGTCCAAGAGCCTGCTGTTGTTGTTGATGTTGATGTTGTTGCTGCTGTTCCAAATACATTCGCATTTCTTGATTAACTGCAGGGTGATTCTTGTTTCGGCAACCGGGCTCTAGTTACAAAGAATGAGATGTTGTTATGTGACTACTCAAAGCAGTCTTATGTGAGAATTTCTTTAAGCATATAGGACATTCATTGTTTTTGTCTGCAGTATGGGTTATAAGATGTTTTCGTAGAGCTGATCTTTCTCTATATACTTTTCTACATATGGTGCATTCATAAGAGGTTTCTGTTGTGTGAGTTAAAATGTGACTGTTAAGGGTTGTTTTTTGTGTAAAAGTTTTTTGACAAACATAACATTCAAATGGTCGATCACCAGTATGACTTAACATATGTTTCCGAAGCATGGATTTTTCTCTGAAGCCTTTGTGACATATGTGGCAAATATGCCTTTTATCTCCTGTGTGAATCACCATATGTGCATTCAGTCTTGTCTTTTCCCTAAATGCCATATCACAATATTCACATGCATATGGTTTTTCACCTGTGTGAACCAAAATATGTCTGTTCAAATCGGATTTTCGAGTGAAAATTTTATCACAAACTTTACAGTCATATTGACCTCCAGTATGTGAAAGCATATGACTATTTAAATCTGATTTACGAGCACAAGCCTTATGACATATATGACATTCGTGTGGTTTTTCACCTGTGTGAACTAACATATGAGAATTTAACTTTGCCTTTTCTCTAAAAGTCATTAGGCACTCTTGACACTCATAAGGTCTTTCTCCAGTGTGAATCATTGAATGTCTAATTAATTCAGATTTTCGTTTGTAAGTTTTTTCACATATATGGCAAGCATGTGGTTTTTCTCCACTGTGGGCTAACATGTGATTGTTCAAAGCAGTTTTCTGTGCAAAGGATCGATGACACATGGTACACTTAAATTGCTTATTGCCAGTATGAACAGGCATATGAATATTTAATTTAGCTTTTTCTCGAAATGAAGCAAAGCATATTTCACATTTATAAGGTTTATCTCCACTATGAATTAACATGTGCCGATTTAAGTTTCCTTTTTCTCTAAATGACGTTTGGCAGATTTGACAAGTATAAGGTTTTTCTTCATCTCTTATCAAGTGATCACTATTCTGGCTGTATCTTTTAAGGAAAGCTTGCTGTAAACTGTCGTATTCAAATTGTTTATTTGGCATGTGAGTTTGCATATGATTACGTAAGCACCATTTATATGCAAATCTTTTCTGACATATTGTACATTCTACTGGACTCATACCAACATGGGTTAGCATGTGTGCATGTAGTCCTGCATTATCCATAAAGCTTTGATGACAAACTTCACAAGTATTACCAGTACAATGCATTTTTAAATGAGTCACCATAGAATCATTATTTAAAAACCATTTTTTGCATAGTGTACATTGAATTTTATAAAATTTTTGTGCTGCGCTTGAATTGAGGAAATGATTGTCAGTTTGTCCACCATAGTCTCCATTATCAGATAAAGTTGCATTTGCTAATTGGGCTGCCCAGTGATGGTGGCTAGTTTCTCCATCTAATTCTAGTTTTACCTAAACATAATGAATTTATGAATTAATATTACTATAGGCTAAACAATTAATATTTAAATAAATATAATAATGGACTAAAATTTATCAATCACAAAAAATATATTCTATTCATTAAATTAAGAAATAATTTATGCCTCCAGCTTATTATCATGTTACTCTTTAAAGTAAATTCAAAAATATTTTCTATTCATACTTATAAGAATATATATATATATATATATATATATGTGTGTGTACATATAAATGTGTATGTATATATAAATTATACTTCTTTAATATGCTAAGAGAGTATAAAAAAATAATTGTAAGAATAATAAATTACCATGTCATCAGGAAAATCAACCTCATGATGGTCGATGGGTTGAAACACCTTATCGAAAGTACTTAAACAGATGTCCTCCATGTAGTTAGGTTCGTATTTGTCACCAGGTTCCTCTTTGAGTACAACACTTACAATATTTTCATCCTTAAAGCAATGCTTATATTAAATACTTAATAAAGGAGACATGAAGATATTTCATATAAATTATTTACCATAACCTGATAGTTCAGAGGTACTGTATTCTGAGGCTCATTTTTCACTCATGGCCAGTTCATCTGCTATGCAATAGTATCCTAAAAAATAAAAGATGACGTGATAATTGATATAATTTCAATTTTTGAAGAAAGTTCTATAGGTTGTTTTTTCTCTGCTAATGGCTAATGTACAAAAATGCGTAGTTAAAATTCGAAATTAAATAAATAACCTCAAAAGAAAAATAACTATATAAAGACTCTAGCTGGAAAAGCTAACAGATTGAGGCTATTCAAATAAAGTTATATTTTGTTTTTATAAAATATTTTTGACGTACGTACAAAAGATAAGGACATAACCTTGCGGCGGTATCCCATGGTTGTCTGGAGTGTTAAGATACTGGTGGCGGTGTGGTTCATAGATTACTAGAGATGAATCAGTATTTATTAGTAATGCTTTGCAGCTAAATTCTGCCGATCCCTTAAGTACCAACGTAAAATATTGACAGGTATGATAAAGTTAATCGGGAATTTCAACTTGCTTGTATATTTTATTTTTGAGCATCGCCTGATTGCCTTGCACGAATTTCGCACTCATACAGTCTGCTGGTATTATATGCTACGTGTGCGAAATGCGAGTTGCGTATATCTCGATGTGCCAAATGAGTCGAATCTTATGGAGGATTTAAAAATCAAGTTCAGTCAAGACCTTGATTCACTCTAGCTTATATTTTATCAAACAGCGATCACCTGCACCCAACCCACCCCCGATGCTCCCAGCGGTTGTTCCCACTATATAGGTAACTAGTTGGTTAAAACTTGCATACCGCACAAGTCGACACAAGTACCACGGCTTGTGACGACTGACGAGTTCACGACCAGTCCGATCAAGCCATACGGTGCAGTCAGAAAGAACAAAAAAGAAATAATATAATATTGCAATGCTAAATGTAATATACAATATTAATTTATGACTTCAAGTGCGTTCGACTGTAGATTGCACTTTGCACCGTGAAAATATACTTATAAATTATAGTAATTGGCATATGTAGATGTAAGTTCAATCGGTAAAATAGAGCACTTATGTTAGCTTCGCATTCATCTGTATTTTTCCAATTACAATCTATGCATCCATGTAGATTATATCCCAATAGCTTGACATTGACACATTACACTGACAATTTAATATTAATCTAATTAAATTCTATTTTATTTATAGATAACAGAAATTAAAATACAACATATTATATTTACAATAAATACTTATCGGTAAATATGTACATTTTTTTAATATTAAGTAATGTAATAAAAACGCTCGCTACCTTACATCGAATAAATATTTATTGCAGTGTAATTAATTAAAATAATTTACTATTGTTAAATATCTTGTGCGAAACATTTTTGTATTTCCTTAAATTGCGCAGTAAAATAATTATTAAATGCCTTATAGTAACTAATAGTGTAACTTAGTTGTTCTATAATTACTGTATAGTATAAAGCATATTGCATATTGAAAAATATTCAGAAAATGATTGATTAATAGTAAACAATTTTATTACATGATTAACTCATCAATACTAGTTTTTAATTGATGAAAAGATATGAAGATAAATAATAAGAGAATAAATAACCTTTTCTGGTTGGTAATATAGAAATAAAGTATAGAATTGTAATCACTGTTTTACTAAATTGATGTCTATACCAATGTACATTTTCTAGATAAGTGAGCGATACTCTATATCCATAAGGAATTATTATAATTAACCTTGAAATAGTTGTAGAAAATTTGAGTACAGACATTAGAAAAAATTAATTGACTAACTGTGTATGAATCTATATAGAAAGGCATATCGATATCTATAATATTAAATGTTAATTTCAATATTTATATATTGTTAAATCTGCAATCAATTTTCAAATTTGGCTAAAACAATGATTGTTATGAATATTCAGAGAGTAAAATCACAGCTACGCTTCAGGAATACTGGAATCATAGAGGAATGTGTGGGAACTATTTTACGTTTTGGATTCTTTCCTAAGTGTCAGCCCTTCCTTTATATAATGCGAATTATAATAGACTCATCAATTCTATCTAGATGCATAATGCATCGAAAGGAAGTATTGTATGGCTTTACTTTTGCTCTCTATTTTCAATAGTATTTCAAATACATAGCTTACTTATAATATTCTTTCTAGGAGGAATGTAAAGAAATTGGATTGTTACAGTATCTTTACATTTTAAATACTAAGAAAAAGGAAATTACTTTTACACTATAAATATATGTAAAAAAATATATTGTTTTTAGAAATTGAAATTTTGAAAATTTTGTCTAACATTCATAATAAAAAGTAGTTAGTATTCTAGTTTTAACGTTAGTATTCTATTATAGTAATCTTACATCATTTAGGTCTGATAAATTGTTTGATTTTCATTTCTAAAACTTATTTTATTTTTATTTAATTTATGATGAAGAAGCTATAAATTTTTTTATACTTAATGCATGTTTTTTTATTTTAAATTGAATAGAAAATTCCAAAGTCAAGTTTTTTGTGAATAATATATTTAGAATATAGTATATATACAAGATTTTAATTGATCTTTAGCTGTACGAAACTTTATTTCAAAGATTAAAGGATAATGTTGATTTTGTGAGGTTCTTCACAATGCATCATTTAAATAATGAATTCCAATAATCGTAAGCAAAGGAGAATTTAAATTTTCAACAGTTTTCTCAGGATTCGCTTTTCAACATATCTGTAATTTCGTATATCTTAGACAACGTTAATTGATTTAAATTTTAATGTAATCAAAATTTTATGTTTTTCGAACTTATTTATATACGCATAATATTTAATACAAATTTTTATTCAGATAAAATCTCACACTGATTTGCTAAAAGTTTCTTTGGTTAAATATATAAAAATGTTTCGCTATAAAATAAATTCTTCCCAGTCGATTTAAATCAATATTTTTGTTTAGATACTTTAAACGCCTAGGAATTTGTTAAAATTATATGTGCTGTAGTATCTCGATAAAGTTTTTTAATAATTATTTCAATCTATTTCATTGTAATTATCTGTATTTATGTATATAAGTATAGTAGTAAATAATTAGTTATGTATATGGTTATGTATATAACTGTACGAATTAAAGTGATTGAATTATATCTATCACTTTAAATTTAATTGAGTAGATATTTTATAGTCATATCATTCAACATTGTAAAGATTAATGTAGACTAATAAGTTAATTGCAAATTAATTCATTAAAATTTTTATGAATCATCAGGATCACTCATACACGGACAGCACGCTTGAAACTTTGAAAGCTTCTGGCTTCCTCCACACCTTTTTTCTTTTTCATTTACGTACAAGGACGAGCTTTATCAAACACACATATACAATAACTATAGATTTCAAAGTAATTCCATTTTCAAAAAGATTGCAATATATTATTTACATAGGAACTTCCATTTTAAAAATAAAGGGTTTTACACCTGCAATCGCTTGTGTATTAATTTAAACAGATTAAAGAAATAACAAGTTCAGTAACTTACAAATACCGAAATTGTACTTAAAATTAACCAAGTACTTTCTAATTTCATTTTAAATTAATGTGTATAGAGTATTACAATTAATAAATTGTGTTTGTTCAAAGCTGTAAATTTTGTAGTATTTGATGCTCGATTCGATTAATGCAGCACAGAAACTGCCAAAAAACCATTGGGAAACCAAAATCTTGGGGTTATGGGTCTATCCAGTGAAGTAAAAGAGAGAAAAAAGTTACTGAAAAAAAAGAATTACATACATAAAGTTATAGCTAAAAATTTTTTTTTAAATTGGTAAAAGCTTAAATGAAAAGTTAAATGCTTACTCCTACAGATGCACTTTCAATTAATATTCTATCTTTTCAGGATGCAGTAAATCTCACTTGTGATAGATGGCCTTAGTGCACTTTACTGCTGATTAATATGTTTAGTTTAGTTCAGAATTGCGTTTTTCACAAATATCTACGAAACAAAGACTTTTCTCGTTGTTACATTTTTACACGAACGTCATGAACGATTGTGAACACATCAAAGAAAGTAAGTGAGTGGCTATTAAATTTAATTTACATCTCACTATATATTATGCGAATATGGTAAATAGTTTTAAAAACAATAATTACAAGTAATTTATGCAGTAAGCAATATATCTAGTCGTAAACATAATTCTTCAACGTATAAGGCGAGGTCGTGGCTTTGCACGAGTTACTGAGATTCGATTCCTGCCACAACGTCGCGAGCCATGACGCAGACATTGCTGTTATTTCCGTAGACGTCGGATATTGGTGCAAGCCCCTGGATTTTGCAAGCATATAACGTACTTTCAACGACAGCTAGCAAAATGAATTTCATGATTTCACGGACATCGATAAAATAAGTCGATAGTATGTGAATAAAAATAAAGTAAACGTCTAGTTTCATTAAGAATGATGAGAGATCGGAATCAATGCTGATGGCATTTTTGTGTATTAAATTTGTTATTTTACCAAATAATTTAATAATCTTAAAATCCTAATGATTTAATTCTTATGGTAATAATGTAATAAATAAAAATAACTATTTTAATCCTTAATGAATAATCTCATGAGAAAATAGATTCTCACGCGTGACGTACTATTGGTTAACTGTAAGTACACATGCAGATAGTAATAATATAATTTTTTAATCCATATAATTAATATGATTACGATTAAAGACTATTAATAACTTTGATAATCTTAATTTATAACTTTAATGTAACTTTAATTAAAAAAATTTTACTTTTTTTATCTTTACTTTTATAAATTATATCATAACTGTTTCAAGTAAAAAATATTGATATGAATTTTATTTCATTTATTTTCAGTGTATAAATATGACAATATTTTTATAATATTATTTATTTCCATAAACATTTAATAACGTTACATAACATTATTTAAAATATAGTAGTATTAAAAATTTGATTAGAAAATCTTATCACGATAATGACCTTAATATGTGTAATAAGAGCTTTCCAATCGATTAATGAACTTTTGTTGAAAAGGTTTTTGATAAATGGTCACCAGTAATTCCGCAAAAATGTGTTTTGATTTAAAAATACATGAGCTTTCAGAATATATACATGATATTGCAGAGCAACCTTGATAATATTGTAAATATCTCGAATATTAATAAAATAAATTTATATTATATTATAATCAAAAATTTATCAGGTTCAATAGTTAACCTACAATCTTTTTTGATTATTTAGGCTACATTTAGCAAGCTTAATCTATCGATACGATGGTATAACGCGACGGGACCAAAAAATTATTTTGTAAAAGTTTGTTTATAGTAAATTACAATTATGATACAATTTTTACTTGAAGATAATTACTTTTTCTTGCAGAATTAAAGATAGATTAAAATCTGAATACTATTACAGTTGTTATAGCGATATATTAATTCATCATTTAAAAATCAATTATTTACAAAAAAAAAATTATTTTCCATGGTAGGATCATTGTCTGTTAAGTAATTAACGCATAATATACAATGAAACATATATAAGTGTTGAAAATGGTTTTGACTTTGCCTATATGGATCGGAAATTGTCGAGGTCTCGTGGTTACAATTTTCCAGACTGCTTTAACGAGAAATCTACCTTCTCTGCAAGCTCTATAATTAGGACAATAACCTAGTTAAATTCACTATAAATGTAATTGAATGCTAACACAAGCTCTCGGAAAATTATCTGTTATAGTCTAACAAAGAGGGATGTCGTATATCGCGGTAATTAAATTTTCACTAAATTTGGGTTATGACGTACTCCAAAATAAGAAGACAATATAAAAAACAAAAACTAATGCATAAGAGAAATTAAGTTATGAGTATTTTTACTGATACTGTAATAAATGTGTATGGTTAAGTGAAATGAAATTAAATGAAAAATGCAAGTAACTGTTATTGTGCTGATGATTCAAATGTAAAATATTTTTAAGCCTGGATAATAATGTTTATTTTAAATAAAGAAAATAGAACTTGATTTCGCTACTTCATGTACTTTTTGAAAACGCAGTGTAGCGTATTACCTCATTGACATATTTATCTTATGATTTATAGTTGTGTTTGAAATTCAGAGATATAAATAGTTTCCTAATTTTAAAATTAACTTTCATATTCGATATGTATTTATTTACATTAACAGTTTTTGAGTAAGTAAAATAATTGTCCAAAACAATGCATTAATGACTTTTAAAAAACATAATAGTTTTCGAAAATTAAACTTGTTCGTTAGGCAATACCAATTGTATCGATAGTTAAATACATTTGAAAATGGACATCTTTGAAAAGTTTATAGTTGGTTGATTTTTATAGTTTTGAAATGCAGTCGCAAGGTCTTTATAACGCAACTGGGCACTTCAATCTGTGCTTTTTAGGCCATGCAGAAATGTGACAGGCTTAGTGAAATCCTGTGCCAGTGTGAGCACCCTGGTGGTTGAACATGCCTGCGTGCATCCGTCTCACAATCAGAGGCCGCTACATCCATGAAATCATGCCTCTTTCCCTTGGGTTGTACTGCTCGGGTCCCGCATATACATGGCAGATGTAAAGGTGGTAGTGATCCTGCTACCGCGAGGGGTTGAGCATTTTCAAAGCATTATCGACCGCGCGGGAGCCCGAGAATCGCCTCCCCGCCGCCTAAATAAAAGAGAAAGGGAAAGGGGGGGGGAGGGGGTAGATATAGAGAGAGATAGATCCGAGGCAAGAATCACCGTGTAGTGTGGCCAACTTAATTATCGCCGTGCGGCTCTAAGATCGCACGAGGTGCCTTAGCTCTCAGCTCAAGGGTCGCTCAAGTCGTTAATCTGCCCGGCTTGTGTTTTTTCTCGCCGCTGAGATCTTTTGAGGCGCTCGAGGCCGCGACGTAAGCCTGACCCGCTTCACGCTTCTCCGTGCGCCTCGTAAATTCTGCCAATTAGAAATATCTACTGGTGCCCGTGTCGCATGGGGGGCCTCAGACATAGTTGATGAGCTGAAGATAGTTCGTTGGGAATGCGAGGGGCCGAGTTTCATCCAGCCACGAGTAAGTGCGCAGTTGCCTATACGAGAGAACAAAAATAGTCTTCATTTGCTGAAAGCAAATTTAATAGAAAGGTGTCTACTATGCCCATTCGCCGATTTAACTTTAACCTAACTTTCTTAGACCTTTCGGTCTTCACTTAAGTGCTTACGACTGCTTGTATATTCCACTTTTCCAAAATAGTTTACACGGAAATTTTCCAGCGGAGTTTATAAAAACTAAAATTTATTCATTCGTTATTGTCGTGGTATACCTGGACTCGGTGGGTGTGTTGGCATACACAAAAACATTTACAGATTCAATTTCTATTGACGTGCAGTTTTGGATATTCAGTTTTAAATTATATCGATAAAACTAAATCTATTTTTGTACAGGTTTTATTCCACGAAAGCCTTAAATATTATATTTTAGTTATATTGTGAGATATTGATGAAAATAATTATTTATTTAAAGAGGCTAGGTGGTTAATAGATTTAGAGGAAATTTAAAATCATCGTTCTGTCGATGATGGACGGCTTTCCGTTTCGTCATCACAATATGACGCACATGTCCGACCAAAATCGACCCGTTCTACTGAATTTGACCATGAAATCATGTATTATTAGTATTATCATTTGCTATCACAATCAAGAATTATACATTGTAATCGTATTCTAACAGCTACAAAAGATAAAGGTAGGACATCAAATAATTTTGACTTATTTCTCCGATTCGTGTTTAATAACTATAACTATATATTTGTACACAATTTACGATTGTGATTACATCGCTTATTAATCATATGTTCGAGGTTTTAACAGTCACTAATTGATATTTAATGGTCAGAAAATCTTATTTAATACTAGCTTTTTGCGTGTGCCTCGAAGTAGCCTTAATAAAACCGATAAGAAACAGGTAATTACCACGAGAATACACTAGGGACTTGAAAAATGTAGTGAGATATTGCTTAGCTTTGGTTAGATAATGGCACACGCATCAAAGCTAATTACTTGAATGCCGCTTGCTAATCTCAATATCTATATAATCTTGAATTCTCGAATGAATAGCACTGTAAGGTAATGAGTATATATAAGCAGGGAGACTATGCAGTATTAGGAATAAAATGTCAGCTTTGTCCACATAGACGTATAATAACACCGGACGAAGAGATCTCCTCGAAGGGGCAACTTCGAGCGCAGTACAAATAATTAAAATCCTACGGGCTGATTAAACAGATCGAGCCGGACAGCTGACCGGAAATTTTACAAATTCTGTCCTAGTGTTGATAAGTCCGCTACAGGTAGAGGAAAACGTGCGGGCGCGTACACCAGATGGAAAGTGGGTCATGTACTAGAAGCGCGAACCAAGCCGTGGCAAAAGGATCCGCTGTTGCGCTAATTGGCGAGCCTATCGATCTCTGGGCGCGTATGCATGCGCTCGCTGCCGCTTTCTTATCGGAGCGAAAAAGTAACGGAGCGCCGGATGGAATGGATGCGCCATGAGATAAGACCGCAGCTGGCGAAGCGCACGTGCGTCCGTGCATCTGGCCGGCGCCTCCGCCTTTCCGATATCTTACGCGCGTCCTCAAGGGTCGCTTTTTTCCTGGCAAAAAGTCATCGATTCGCTGGCGCGGTCCGCCCCTTAGAGCTGCTCTTCTTTTAACATGATCACGCTGCAGCTGGATACTTTCTACTAGGGAATTGGCAGGCCTTATGATTTACTGACACTTCCTTATTATTTATTTTCTTTAGCGTGGAACTACGTCAAAGAATATAAAAAGTGCGACCCATCTCAATATGAATTACGCTTTGTATTTTGTTTAATTAATCAATTCCACGCTTAGTTTATGTCAAATTTCTCGAGTTTTATCTATATTAATTTATCCATTTGCAATTCTAGTTGCTTATTGAATCAGAGTAGTTATTTGAATAGAGCTTACTTTCTTTTAGTCTGCATAATACTAGTAGAAACGGCCGTGACTCTTTGGCTAAGTATTTTAGTGTTTGAAAAGGCACGCTATGAGTATAGGTATTGTATCTCTACAGCTGTTTATTCGGTCAAAAATTACTATTATTAGTAGATATTGTGAAGAAAGTCTTTCAAATGATGTTTTTCTGTTCAACAAATTAACACTGTACTTCAGAATTGTAGACTTATACTTTGTGTGTTGGTGTGGAATATTGATGCATTAAACATGTTGTATTTATTCTATTGAAAATAAGTTTTTAGCACATTATTTAAAATAGTAAAAGTTTTAATCGAGGATATACATTAACCTTCCTTAAGCACAAGATAAGAATTTTGTTTTAATGTATTAAACTCGATATATTTGTGTACTATGAGATTTTCAGTTTTGGTGCTCAATGTCTCTCTCTTTCTGTCTCTACTCTGAAGTTACCATGAATATAATGTCAAGTAAAATAGCGAGATTGTGTGAATAATACAGACTCGCGAAGTGGTGAATGTAGCATAAGAAATTCAATAGGAAATTCACATGAAAAAGAATCTAAATATAGTCAACAAAGGAGGAAGATTAACGGAACGAAGTAGACATTTGATGGCAGAAGGTGATAAGTCGAGAACGCTGTCTTTCAAGAAATTCTGTTGTCAATATAGTACAGTATTATTTCATTGCGAAGCTTATACTGTTTCTGAAATGAAGAGAATATACGCGTTGCGAATTGAGTATTCGTTGCATAAATACTTTAATCTATAGAAACAAATATATAAAGAAAAATGATATTATTATACTCTTCTCTCTCAATTTCCAATACAATTGTACATGCAGACGCACACGCAAACCAACATATATAAGATTTATACACGCACAATTCTCATATGAATTCTTGATTAATGAATAAAATTTTAATATATTCAGTATAATAGTATAATTAATATAAATAACATTATATACTATAACTTGTAAATGAAATCATGTAATATATAGCTAACTGCAGTAGACGCGAAGGCTGATTCAAAGCAATATTATATAATAAGTGAGGAATTTTCGCAGACTCTGTATTCTTCTGATACTTTTTTAGATGCAATGCGACAATTAGAATTTGAAAATCTTGTTCAGAATAATTTGGTATCGCCGAAGATTAGGCGTGCCTAAAGTCTCGATATCGTATTTATTGCTTATCAGATGCAAGTTTACAAGAGATTTAGCTATTTAAAGAATTTGCATATCTTGACTTTAAATTAACACTACAGTTAAAAGTCACGAGATCCGCGTCGTTCCTAAGTTAGCAAAGCAGACAATGTGAGTTAAGAGTATATTAAGCTCGTTGGTTGACTCGAGGAATGAGGAGAGAGGAAAGGATGAGGTGCAATGAATGAGCGCACGGAAGAGATCTGGAGATCTATCTGAGTGGAGGAGATTGATGAAAGAGAAGCTGCGAGTAGTGTAGCACAGGAGAGGCGGTATAGACGCATGCGGAGGGCCAGGTAAGGGGGCGAATTTTCCGGGGCAGTTCCGCCACGACGGAAGAAAGCAAAGCTCGAGGAAGCTGGCTGAGGCGTGGGCTGGCTCGATATCGAGCGGGCGGGGCAGCTGCGGTGTACGGAGGCGCTTCGGTCTACGTCCTTGGTTCTCGCTCGCAGGAACCCATCGACGAGGACATCGAGGTGAATAATCGCGGGTTGGGTGCAACGGCCGACGCTGTTGCTCCAACGCGACTTGACTTCCACTCTATTTGTTTTGCGCGCGGGCTCTGGGCCGTCGGTCGCGGCGCTTCGGCAGCCTTATTTATCAGTGGCCCTTCTCTGCTCACTTTGCCGCCGAGGCTTCTTTGCTTTCGCACCGACTTCGGCCAGGAGTTATTTTATTAGGAGTTTCCGACTCCTAATTGTTGTCGCGCTAATTAAGACTCATGCCGCTGCCCGGACGAAGCTGCTGTTCTTGTCGCCTTCCACCTCACCACCTTTTGCCCCAATATTCTTTCAGACCTTTCGTGCTTTATTATAAACCATGAGCTTCCTTCTTCCCAAGCTAAGACTTCGCCTCTCTCTCTCTCTCTCTCTCTCTCTCTCTCCTTTCAACTTTTTCTTCGTTTTACTTTACCATCTTTTTCTTAAAGCTCTTATTTCTCTTTGAGCTGCATGTCTTTGTCGTTTCATTTTCTCTCTTTACGCGGTATTAAGCGCCTACTTACTAATGATTCTTCACCTTGGCCAGAGTCTAAGCCATAACTCCAGCTTTTATTCTTGCGCGGAAATTGTTGTTGAAATTTTCGACAGGAAGAAACTCTGTAGTTGCAATTGAAAAGTGACGCACTAGGCCTTAGACAAAGTAAATCGAAGCAAGTAAACAAGCACACTGTATCAACTATATTCTTATAGGACCTATTATTGAACATACCGTTGCCCTTTATATCCTTTTCAGAGTACAGCTGCTTTCCTTTCCTTTGTGAATTTTCAATACTTGAAGATATGATTATGCTACCGCTCATTTCACTCTTTTAATTTTTTAGTTTTTACTTTCTTGTTTTCTTGTCAGTCTGTCCTTTTATTTTAATTTTATACCGCATAAAGCTTTGCTCCACCTTGTTCTTTATGCGAATCAGTTTAAAAATAATTTTACAGATTGATTCGATAAAGAACAATTTCAACCTACTTAAGCCTTGTAATAAAAAATAATTTTTTATCACTTATATTTCATATGCTAAAAAATAATTATTTTAATGGAATGAAGTAGCATATGCATGGCAAATATTGGCGTTTTTATTCTCAAATTCTCAATTGTCAAATGCATTTAATGGAAAGTGTTTCATTTTTATGAAGCGCGTCTGACATAACTTAAAGTAGACGCTTATCATACAAGCATTCAACATTTTTCTATGGAATACCCTAAATATGTACTAGTATATCATAGAAGAAGAAACTGACTTCGAGATCATAGAAGAAGCTACGCTTGGCGACTGTTTCGGCCATACATTATTTGATATTGGTGGGATCGTAACGAGAAGGCTCGTTCAAAATAAAATTGAAATAGTAAAGTATAAGAGGGGGTTATACTAGAACGAGTACACACGTAAGTCGTAAAACTAACGCGCAAGGCATAAAACGTTACATTCTGACGCTACTGCATATATGTCTGGTGGTTTTGCATGCATTAAGAGGCCATGGGCATTAAATTCTGAGAATTAATTCGTTATTGCAGGGATTTAGAAAGTAAAATAAGCTTACAATGGTTTTGTGACGCAGAGTGCGCCTGCATGCACTCGTGGTGGTATAAAAACAAGTGGAGAAAGAAGTAAAACATAAGCGGAGCTTGGTGCATTATGAAAATACAGAAGAATTATAGGGGCGAAGAAAGGTGATAAGTAGATATGGGGCAAGTAGGGTAAGCCGGGCGACTAGACGGGTGAGAGGCGGGTTGACGGGGGCTTCGCTCGATAGAAAGGAGTCGGAGCGGGGCTCCTGGGTCCGGGCGGTCCTGGAGGGCGGCCGGGCCCGGGCGGCGCACCTGGCGAGGGAGGCGCCGCGGCGGAGGTGTTGCGCGGGCGCTATAATTATCCGGGGGGCGGGGGCCGGGGGCCGGGGGCCGCTTGGACTCTCCCGCGGCGGCTGTTGCGCGGGCGGGTGCGCGCGGGCGCCGGGGCAGCGCAGCAGCGCCGCGGCGCGGCGGCGGCGGCGGGCGCCGGGCCTCGGGCGCTCAGTCGGCTCCCGGCCGCCGAGGACGTGCAGCTCCGAGGGCGCGCCCGCCTCCCGCCGAGGCCGCAGGAGCCGCCGCGCCCGAGCCGCCGCGTGTGATGCACGTGCTTGGGCCACGCGCCCGGCCCGCCCCCGCCCCCGCCGAGGCCCGGCCCTGAGCCGGCCGCCGCCGAGGATGCGGCCCTGCCGCCGAGCCCGGCTCTAGCCGCCCGGCGCGCCGCTCCAGCCCCAGGCTCCGGTAGGTGACTCTGCAGGCCGGTGCATCGATCAGGGGCGCGCGGGCCGCCCAGGCAGCCGCAGGGCCGCGTGTTTACGCCGGGGCCGGTCCACCGGCTCCGGACGCGCCCAGCCCTTTCCCTGGGCTCGCCAATCGATGGCCCTCCTCTCTCCGCGCGAGCTCCCTCCCAAGGCGCCCGCGCCCAGGGCGCATGGCCGGCTCGCGGCGGCTGATCCCGCGCCGGCTCCGCGTCCTCGATCCGCGGCGACACGCCAGTCGGCGGCCTCGCGGGGAGCCGCAGGGGAGGCCCAGCGGGCTTTTCCGCTCGGCTGCCTGCGACGCAGTGCGCGGCGCCGGCTCGCGTCCCTCGCGACAGGCCGGACGGGGGCCGAGCGCGGCCTTGTCCAGAGTCGCTTCCCGGCTCGGCCCGCTCGCCTCTAGCCGCCCGCGCTCGTGTGCCGGGGCTATGCCGCCGAGCGCGATCCCAAGGCCCCGGGAGTTTGGGCCGGGCGGCCTAACGATAAGGCCGGACGCCAACGTCCGCGCTCGCCGGGACGTCCCAATTAAGTGGTTTTTATGCAGCGCTCGGCCGGTGGACGGCCGCTGCGACAAAAACCGTTGGCCGATAAAATTAATTAAAGGCCATTATCGGCTGCCGCGGGTTATTACAGGGGCCGCGCGCGCACGCATCCAAGCTATGTACGCGCACGCGGAGGCGAGACTCGCGACGCAGCTACCGTGACGTTTTACGATAGTCGTCGGCGCGGTTATAAAATTCATTCCTTGTTGCCCGTCGCAGGCGGCGCCGGTCTGTCCGCGTCTGCCGCCTCGGCCGCTCGCCCGCTCCGGCCAGTGCCAATCAATCGGCTTAGCGCCCTTTTAACAGGTGTCCCTCGCCTCGGCATTAGCGCGGCCCTTTCGCGCGGCTAGCGTGACTGGCCGACTCGGCGCTCGCGTGGTTTTAATGCGCCGCGCGCGCCCGGGCGGCCGCTCCTCGAATCGATGGATTTGGCGTAGGCGACCCCGAGCTTTGTCCGCGCCCTTCGCCGCGCGAGCGCTCGAGCGCTTGGGGCAGGAGCCGCCCCGGCCCCGGTCCGACTCTCGCACTTGGGAATCTGCTTAAGAATTGCGCCGCCGCTCCGGGAAACCTTTCATCCTTTCGCTTCCGCCCCCGGGCCCCTCCTTTCCCTCGGGCGGTCTGCTCGGGGTGTGGGTCCGCGGCAGGCCCTGCGGCGCCCTGGCCCTTCTCCTCTTCCTTCGCCCGTGCAGGGGCTGCTCCTTCGTTAACGGACCTCAAACCCGCCAACTCGCCGTTATTTCGAGCGACTTATTTACCCGCGCCCAGGATCCACCGCTGCCGCCCGCTCGCCCTACCGATCGAACCGTCTTTTTCTTCTGCGCTTTGGCCGCGTGTATCGGACGCCCATCGCCGACCGACTAATTAATCTTTCACGGACCCTTTTCAGGTTAATTGCGTTATACTACTGTATTTTCTATTTATCCGCCTTCGCTCGGCTCGCGCTCGTTAATCAAACTGTTAACCCCGATAAAACAGACTTTTTACACGCGGGACCGCATCCTAGGGTGTAGGGAATCTTGTTGGGATCATCCCGTTGACCGCTTGCCATTTTACCATTTGTCAAACATACCCGTAATGGGTGCATCACTTTTCGCTCTCAAATTTCTCCTCTTTTAAAGCCTGTTCAATTTGTTGTTAAGATATGCTACTAATTATTTTGCTTTCGATTCTTGCAATTGTTAACAAAAACAATAGTTTTCAGATGGTAAAGGCTTACTTGCTATAGTCGCTGCATGCTACCATTCTTCATTTATTAGTTTATACGAATATAGACTAAACTTTCTTTGATTCGATCAATTACTACTCGTATTTCTTCACGATATTTACTATATATATTAATAATTATATATTAATAATAACTAAACTCCTTTCCTCTACGTATTGTTTGAAATCTCATTGTAGCTATATGACTAAATTTAGATTCTTCATTCACGCGAGTTGATGGTAAAATCTTGCACTTTCATAAATATGCAATTAGTTCTAGATTCGAGTAAATGTGAATTTATGCGAGAAAATTCATGATTCGGAGTATTATTTAGGAAGATCCATTCGGAATAGTGTTAACAAATGATGAGATTTTTAGATAAAAAAAGGTTGATGTAAAAGTCTTTTTCAAATTCGCGTCGAATGTATACTTGGCATGTTTACGAAAAATTCCAATTTTCACGACTTTGAGCGTTCTTTCGTAACTTTGCAACTATTATGAATTCCATAAGGGTCATTCCTCATTTTACGTATAAAAGTAAAGAGAAAATTTTATGATTGCTTTCACGCTTACCTTTGACTCGACGCCGTAGAAGCACATTTGAATTTTAAAATACTCCTTTATTTTAACGGAACTATTTTTCATGAATTCTGTAAAAGCCCATGAAAACAATGCACTACTACTAAAATCTTGTCACTTAAAATTTGAAATTTAACGCCTAGTAAAAAAACAAGCGCACGATAGAATCTTGGGTGGAAGTAGGAAATTTACAGCATGTCATTGTAAGCGTCAGTTTCCGGGATAAAAGTAGAAAAATCGTTCGATAGCTCAACTTCCTATAAAATGCAGATACATTGCAGGACATGATGAATTATGCAAAAAAAAACCCCATTTTACATCACTATATTTTACATTGCTCATGAAACATTATTACAATAACGTTATTTCTAATTGGATAGGCCTGCAACAGCGATCGAGGGCTCGGAAAGAATTGAAAAAAGCATACCCTGATAAGTCTGTGACGGTAAGTGATTCGAGCTAAGATTAATTTGAGAATGCTTTCTTACTGGCGCGATGAAGCGACCAGGCAGGCGTAGCTGCCGGGCAGAGGCGCGGGGCCCAGACGGGCGCGCAGGGCGTGATAAAAACGCGCTCTCTTTCATCCCGGAGATGCAAGGGGCCCTCGGATTAGTGCTCGCGGAGCTTGCCGGAATATCCCCGAGGCCTTTACGAGCGCTTTTACGTCGCGGGCGCTCCCGGGAGGAGAGGACCGCGGAGCCGCGTCTCCCGGGGGCAGACGTAAGGCCGAGCCGGGCCTCGCGCGGCTCCTGGCTGCTCGCCCAGCCTCCGTCGCGGTGCTCTGGGCTTGCTTTACGTCTCGGTCTCCACGGGCTGTCAGGAGAGCCGGATTAATTGGTGTGCCGTCAGCTTCATGACTTACATCCGACTGAGCCGCGCCGACTCCTCGATCCTCCAGCCAATTAAACTGATTAAAGAAAACCAAAGTTGCTCAAGCAGAAGGAATTATACCGACACTTTAACTTTTGCCTTATAAACTACCGATGACTCCTTGTGGGAGGGCCAACCCTACTAATTGCAAACATTCCTCCGAGCATCTGCCGGGCGCGAACGTTCCTTTAACGAGGCCTGCACCTTTTCGTCCTTGGCCGCACTCCATAGCTTATATCAAGTTTCACGAAGAAAAAGGGTCTGGTTGGACACGCTTAAAGCCGAAGAGTTGGCTCTGCTTATTAAAATAAGTTTGATCGCGTACAAAAGTGCGGCGGCTCGTATTTAGCTTTTGAACCAATATCGCTGACTTCTTCGGTACAGTGCTGCGCGTTTCACGATCATACGAATATCGTCAATCCGTTTAACCTGAAAACTGTACGTGCTGACAGAGTGCAGACCGTCCGCTTGTGTCATGTGCGCCGAACTCTCAACGCTTTTGACCAGCCCCTTTTTCTCCGTGTGTGCACCAATGGCAAATCTACCCGTAGACCGAAGTAGTAGTTGCGAAACGATTGTTAGCAATGGGGCCGCGAGAATTATGTATTTTGCGGGAGTAATCGCGGCAAGGCAGACGATCATTTCGTTATCCTAATTGGTATGAAGGGAGCAGAGACGGCCAGGGGCGCCGCTCGCCGGCGACGCTAACGACGACCTTTCCGTAATGGCTTTTTGACAAAGCTAATAGACGCGCAAAATGGTTTGTTGAAACTCTTGAAATCGTAATGTATTATACAAAAACGACAGAGGGCACAACTCATAGAAACAACCAGATGAAATTGGCCGGGCGATAAAGTACGAGTCATACTGATGAATGGGTCTTTAGAGCACGCGCTTTTAACCCCGAGCGTTATTTAGCCGGGGCTCGGTGGTGGCGCGGGGGGTGCCGCGGGGGTGTCGCGGGGGTGCCGCGGGGGTTGGCCCGGACGCCCGCCGCATCCCCTGCAACCCACCTAGCGCCCCGGTTGACTCGATTGCGCGCGGCGCGGCCTAAAAGGCGCGAGATCGATCAATTGGGCGAACGCGCCTGAAATTCCACACCCGCGGCAAATTGCGTTCGCGAGCGGCGGCACTCGTTCGGCCTTGGCGATTCGGCCGCTCGGATCCTTACATCGTTATCTGGCCTAGGCATCTCGTGCCTTTACGTCCGTCGCGGCGCTTGCGCCCGGCTACTGCGTCCTGCCGCGAGCCCTGCCACCAATACGAACGCTCGCATTTTACCGAGTAATCCGGAGCTTCGATATCCTGCGTCTTCCAATTTATCCTTCCCCCCATTTCTATTACGGAGCAATCAATTTCATTAAAATGGAGATTGCTAGCCGCAGGGGAATAAGAGCAGCAAAACAACAACAGCAACAATAACAGTTCCTCCGATACCGTCAAATTACACGAGCTTTTTTGCCGCTTTTTCATCGATTCATACACACTGCGGCCGAGTATCTCGCTTTTTCTCATATTCATCATCGACTAACAACCGCACTGGATGCGTGCTCTGTTGATTATTTCGCCGAGGCGACGTCTCGTTAACAGAGTGTGCCTCGGCAAAATTGCTTCGCTCTTTCTCTCTTCAAATGCTTTTAGACTCTTCTTCGCACCTTGCCTTCTTTGCAGAGTTTTGTTTGTTGTTTGGCCAATGTCGAGCTGTTCGAGTTAAGATTAGATTTAAGATGCATATTATTATTTTTGTTATTCCTGTTATACTTTTCCACTTAGAGCCTTCGACTATTTCCCGAGGGAAATTTAAAATTCCAATTGGGATTATTTGGTTCGTTTTTAAACCAATTTAGAATTTACTTTTTATTCTTCAACAGATTACTCAAACATACACATCATGTACAATATTTAGGTCTTGCTAAGCCGTTTGAAAGTTTTTACTAATTTGTTGTATGTAATTATTGGGTTTCAGTTGAAACCGTGAGAATTGACTGTAAGAGCTTAAAGCATGAAGTTACTTTAAATGTGTCTGTTGTTGAGTTACCCTTTGTACATATGCATTCTTTGCAGTTTACTTGAAAACTAAATGTCTATTATATTTAACTGGATTTACATCGATGCAAGTAAGTCTTGATGTAGGACGGTGAATTGGAAAAAACATTCTTAGAAATAAGAAACATGAGGCCTACAAGGTTGGCGAGTGACGTGAAAATACACAAAGAGTAAGTTATAAGATTTGAAGAGTTCTTAAGATGTTCGTGTCAATAACGGCGTGCTGTGTTTTACATCGACGCGATCGATGCAAATAGCAAATACTATAAATTGCAATATGATGTGATGTTTACGACGTGTGTTGCAGCATATAGGCCGTTAGAATTCGAGCGGGAATATCGCAATGCTCCCGGAGCGCAGACGACCCCAGGCGGCCACAGGCGGCCATTCCTAACATTCGATTCGAGCAGCTGGTTTTGAAAAGAGCCGCGAGGTCGCAAAACGCTTGGGATAAAAAGCCTGGGTAAGAGGAGAGTATACCTTCGCCGGGGACGCGGGCGCACACGTCTAGGGGTCGGGATCGCGGCCGCGGTGCCGGGGCGAGCGGCGCCTTTATGAGCGCAACAAGAAGACTGTCCGAGTTGTCGAGGCGAGAACGGCAGAGTATCAATGGCGGGGCTGACGCGGGAAAAGTTTCCCAATAACAGCTGGAGGGGCCGCGGGCGGCGCATATTATCGAGGCGGGCATCGGCGCGGCTGGCGCTAAAGTGGGCTTAATTCGCAGGCAGTTGACTGGCCATTGCGCGCCGACCTTTTAATCGGGCGGCATGCGCGCGAGGCTCGCGTTTCGCCGAGGGCCGCCCGCCGCGCCGCTATTGCAGCCGAACACGCAGAGCCCTTGACCTCCTTCCCTGTTCTTGGCCTTTGGAAAATCGAAACTGCTCCGCCTCATGCCCCTGTCCGCCGCGCTTTTTTCGCCAGCCTCGCCTTCTTAAAGCTCCTCGGCGTCCTTTCTCCTGTGTATTAACTGGCGCTGCCAGCCTTCGATTTCCACCCCCGATTTCCACCCCCGCACGTACACGTCCGTGTAGCTCGTTGAGCCAGATTTATGCTCGGCGCCGTTTTGCTCTGCTGACCCGACGACTGATGGATCAACTCCCTCTTGCGCGTTTAACCTATCGCTCCTTCGACGAATCTATATACCTACATACATATGTATACTGCACATACATATGCGCATATGTAGACGTACCGACATGCGTGCATGTGTCTTTGTACGTATATAGAACGCATTGACCTCCTGGCCAATCTTCCTCTTCCGTGCGCGTGCTAATAAAAACCATTATACAGCTCGCTACTCGCTACTCGTTTCCAAATCTCTTGGTAGAAAAATAATCACTTTTTATGGTCAATATCTTAACCAAGTCAAATTTTAATACAATCAACCTATACACAAAACATGAAATTCATAAAAGACCTTTGTCGTATACGTAGTGAAATGTCAATAAACTAATAAGATAACTAATTTCGACTCGAATTTTTATCGAGAAATTGGCGACAAACTCGTTTCAAATTCACCACGAGTGCTCGTGTAGGACACAGATTTCTCGTTTAAGCGTGATAATCCACGCAGGAAAGAGCGAATCCGAAAACCCACTCAAATCGTAAAAGTTACTCGTAAAAAAGATTATATCGTTGAAAAATCCAAAGGTTAAATGATCGGATAGTTAGGAAAAAGTCGCGTCAACCCGGCGATTAAAGTTCGGAGGCGAGTAATCAAAGACACGTTCGCGCAATTATCCTCTCGGAAAAAATCCGTAACGACGGCACTATTACCCTGCGGCCCAATAGAGAAATAGATTGAACCCTCAACGTGCACTAAAATCCTATATGTGGGCACGAGTGCAAATGTAGAGATAGAGCACTTGCTTGGCACCCTATGGAATTCTCCGGTGGATAAACAGTCAAGGTAGCCGTCACTTCGCACCTTTTCATCTATTTGCAAGGGGCTCTCGAAAATTAAACACGAGCCGACAAATTTTAAAGTCCCAAGGACTTTCCCTGTCATATGTTCGTGAGCCGCTAATCCAATGTCGATAGAAAGTATCTTGGCGCGTCTTAGATCCACTATTTTTGAATTTTATTCAAATGTTTGTTTATCTAAGCTTGTAAAATTGCCCTTGAAAACAAAAGCTTTCCTCAAGTCATTAAAATATGTTACTTTTGCGGAAATCCGTATGTATGTACCATCTCATATTTTAAGAAAGTTCAATATAGCAATAATTCATTCTTTTGCCTGTAGGCGGACAAATTCATTTTCAAAAATTTTATAATTAAAGCCAATATTTAACTTTAGGTTGGACTGGTTGTCACTTCCTATTATATATATATATATATATATATATATTAAAAAATTAAAAAATTTTATTTCACCGGTAAAGCTCTGTGTATAGTATCTCCATGAATAATTATATAAACTAATTTTTTTTCTTCTGCAGTGAAATATAATAATAAAATAACTCAATAATACAAAAATAACTCATTCTGATCTATTTGATCAAAAACGGACAATCAAATCTTTATTTTTCTCAAATTGAATTTTGAACAATTTAAAAATATAATAATTTTTGGAATATAAATTTATAATATTACAAATAATTTGATTTTCATTTGGCTTGGAATGAAAGTTAATTAAAGAAAGAAAATCTCGAAGAAAGTTCTGGTGAAACCAAGAACTCAAAAATTAATTAACTTTTCATCGCTTTTGAAATATTGGATGACTTAAATAATAACACCTATCAAATCTATGTAGAGATTTTTCAAATGTCCGTAAATCAATTTTTTATTACATGTTTTATTTGAAATTAAACCAGTATTACAAATTTAGCAATAAATTATTAATATTGTAGTTATGATTTATATAAAGTGTATGGCATTATTAATTTTAAGTGTGCATCTAAATACTTTAAATCATTTAATTTGAAATTGTGCGTCGTGCAATCATTCATTATTAAATAATCCTAAACTCTATAATGATTGCAAGTACATTATTTCATGTTACGGGGAACTGGGCGAGAGCGTAAATAAATAAATGGATCTCCGTCTCAGTTATCTTAAGGATAACTTAGCCCATGCTTGCTACGTCACGATAAATAATTTAGTGATCGTGATAAATTATCTAATAAGTAAAATGATTGCAGAGGGGTCTAGAGATGGAAATCTACGTAAGAATGGCGCAGTCACAGATTTTATTTATACACATCTATAAATGAAAACCATTAACCGTTGTGTCTTTATATCACAGTTGTGATAAAGCAGTCCCTCTGTTGGCCAGACTTTTCGCGTATATCCTCAATGATTGATTGTACTGGAATAACAGTACGGAGGGGGAAGGTGAGAGATCCACTCCGCTAATAGCTCTAATATTTCGCGTGGCCCACGGTCGAGTCGCCGGGGTGTCCGCACTTCCTGCCTAATGATGATTTTGTTGCACACTGCGATTTTGCCTTTCCCCCTTTACTTAGTGTTTCATTCCCAAGAGCCCGACATGTGGATGGTAAAATGATAACTTTTCTGAACAAAAAGGGTCGCACGTACAGAAACCGTGAAATTATCCGGGTCGCATCGGCAGAGAGGCATAGTTGTCTTCAAGCAATAATTTGAGATACTATATAGTTTGAGGACTATCGATGTTTTGATAATTAGTGTCAATCTTTTTAAATACACTACTGCATTACATGTAAAGTATTTGCGCTGTTTCTTTTTCTTTAAAGTTTACATCGGATCACTCTTTTGTAAATATTCAGGAAAATGTCTATTCAATGTTACTTATTTTGTTCTTAATTGTGAATTTGGAGAAGTTTAATTTCAACTGCATTTACTTTATGATTACTGTAGTAGAATTTAATAGACCAAGTGCAGATCTAACCTGGTTGCAATGGCATTTTATTTATTTTAAGCATCTGCCTGAAAATCCAGTGCAAATGGCATCATAATGTAAATTAAAAAAATATCGCCACGGCACTATATGTTATCATTAGAAAACTTTTCTGAAATCACTTGTATTACGCTGCAAAATTAATTCATTAATGTGTATCCATTTTCATCAATGCGAAGTGCACAGAACTTTGGTTACGTGCGTAGACTGGGAACTGTGGATTCAATAAAGAGAGTTTCTTGTTTGGCTGCTGCTATATATACGGTTTCATTTTTAGCGTCAACGTATACTTTGCAAACTCGTTGAAAATCCGTGCAGTGAGAGTTTTGTAAATTATTCTTTCACTAGTTTGCCTGATTTCATATGTTCACAATTGTAAAACTGTAATAAATAAATTGATGCAGACGGTTTGTCGATTAGAGAGTAATATTAATAACGTTGTCACAAATGAAATCTGAGACGAAAGTTTCGGTAGAACCAAGATATACCAACCAATGAACTTAAGCAAAAAGAAAAGAAAAAAAAGAAGTAAGTATTGGTTGGAAATGGCGGCCAGTGGTCCAGGGCGGTCCAGACTCTGGTGCCGGTCAACCCGTCTCCAGGGACAGAAGCGCCTGAGAGTACCCGGTGTTTTCCAGTGTCGGAGGGAAGAGCTCGCGGTGATACAGAAGACAAGATTAAACAGGACGAAGCAACAATTTCTAATTAAAGCCTCGATTGCCACTCATCAGTGGAATTAAGCGCGAGCGCATGCCGGTCTAAACTCTCGGTACGGCCGCGGCGGTGTCTAAACAGCCGAGTCACGCACCTAGTCTGAGTCGGTCAGCGCAGCCTCGGCAAGAGCCTCGGGCAGGGATTGCTCGCGCCGGGAGAAAATTTGGTGGGCGGCTTTCGCGGTAGAGAAGCAATTCATTAGGCTGCGCTAGCCCGATTGATTCGCCCCATATTCTTTGATTACACTGTTCGCCGGGGGCTGCCTCGTATACCATCGATCCGCGCGCTCTAGCCTCGGTGCTCCGTGAGGTGTCTCGGTCTCGCGCCATCGCTGCCGATGCGCCCTGCCCCCAGCCCTTTGTGATGCGCTTTCCCCGCGCCACGCAACATTTCCCTTTCCGCGCTCGACGGACTTTTTATCTAATTAAACGGTCCACTCCGCTCCTTGCCGCGACTCCAGATCTCCGACCGGCGAAATGAACCCTTCGTTGACTCCCATTTTTCGAACGTAAAACTTTCAGTACACGCATAAAAATGTATTAACTTGCCCTGAACCGACGCGATGACCACCGCCATCTTCCACTTTACTGCTATGCAAGCTTTCTTTTATTTTCCTCGGCTGGCGCGCCCAGCAAATACTCAAACCTGTAACGGAACGCGATGCAATATTAATGACCTTGACTTTTAGAAAAACATGGCCGTTTCTACATGGGCCGCACGCTTCGCTCGGTTGCCGTCCACTCTCAGGTCCGCTTCTCGATTCTTTTTTCCAGAAAAGCGCCGCTCAAAGATTAGCGCGAGCGCACTTCCTGTTCGTTTGTCCCCACTGTCGATCGCATTACTGATTTCTGTTGCGCAACTTTTGCTGCGCATTTATATAGCCACTGCAGGGAACGATATTTCTTGAACATACCGAGCCGGCTCAAACGGAAAGAATAATTGATTGCGTACTGCAATGCATTACTGCCCCAAATTAATTACGCATTGGCCACTTTGCCGGCATTTGACTAAATGGTCCCTTTTCATCTCCAACGTATGCTTCCGATATGTCGACTGAGATATTTCACAAGAGAAATGTCCGATAGTTTAATGAGTGAGCACTGCAGGCCACTTATGTGGAAAGATTATTTTTCTCTAATCTTCCGTGAACCATTAGCCCTTGCGAGATTTGCCTCAGTACAAAATCTGGGGTTCATGCTAAAATAACATTCGGTGCGTAACAGCTCGAATAGAGAGAAAGGAGAGCACGCAGTTATTTCATACATGTAATTCGAGGGCTTACGCGAGTAATTTGCCGTAGTCAGAAATATTCTTTGCAAAGTATTATATTGCGTAAGGAAATGAAAAGCAGGATTGATTACTAGTTTATTAATAGTGTTTATTAATAGGTTTATTAATAGTGATCTACAGAGCACCAATGTATAAACTTGATTACTTGCGGAGTATGTTGTCGAGCTGATAAAAATAAAGCGCCGTGTGAAGTTAAGGAACAATAGATTTAGGGTAGAGGCTTATGAAGAAGTAGGTCAACTATTTTTAACTTCTAAAGATCTTTTAATGAAAAAAATCTATGCATAAACGTAACGCTTTTAAATCTCACGCATTTGCTCATCCAGTGGTCGTGCGTCACAAGTGTTGCAGCGATACTCAATGCACGATTTGTTTTCACAATGCTCGTTCAGTCACACGCAAACTGAAACTAAAATGTAATAAAAATATTTCCATCTTGTTATTTAGATGAAGATTGAATAGCAATAAAAAATTTGAACAAACTCCATAAAAATGATCACACTTTCAAAATATAGAGCATTTACAGTTAATATAGCGTGGTATAAAATATCAATCGTACATTTTCGACATGATTTATCTCTTTTACCTCAGTATTGCGTAGGATTATAGGTATTCCGAAATAAATAAAAGAATGTGCCTGCATATTTATAAGAGTTTTTTCTACCAATACATATTGAAATAACATTGCAGTTTTCAAAAAAATGTCCTACATTGGGAAATATATTTTATAGCTTTATTTATTGCGTCGTAATTTATCGTATTCTCTGAAAAAATATGCGTTTCAGAAGCTGAAATAAAACCATTGCCAAAAGCACATTGTATAAAATATGTAATTGTGTATGAACGAAATGAAAGTAAATTACGCTTAGTTTCATGGTTTACACATCTTTTTAAACATTACTTACAGCCTGGAAAGTAACAGTTTCAGTTCACAAGTATATTTTAACAATGAACTAGAAAAAGTACAGTTAAAATTACACGTTATTGGTTATGCATTGAGAAATAAGTTTTACAAAGTGAAACAATTTTGTTTTGTATAATTAAAAATATTATTTTGAAGTATTTTGCTGTTTCACAAACAAATTTAACATTCGTTAGTAAACAAAAAATAAAGCAGTCACCAATGACGCGTTTATCCAGCGGATGAACATATTTAATAGCATTGTTAGAAGTTTTTTAAAGATAGGAAAAACAGCGTGAGAATCATCTGCTTATCTCTAAACATGCACTCTAGCGAGAAATAGGAAATTACTAACTTTCCTAGAATAACATTATTGCTTTGCACGACAACAAGACGCGTCCGACAGGCTGAGCATTGACCTCAAAAGTATCTTCCAAGAATAAATCACATCAAAGCCTCATGGTATTAGCGATGAGTTCGGCTGATTGACCTAACGTACCCAGCATGGAAAAACCATACCGTAAACGACACGCGTCAGAGTAAACAAAATAATGTAACGAGTCTCGACACGAGTCATTAGACATTCGCATTATAGGTGCGCGAACCTCGTCCGCTCGGCAATTACCGGAGGGCAGTAGCGATCGCATTGGGCGGCTTCCGGACACTCCTCCCGCGCTCACGCCTACCTTCCAATTAATTTACCCAATTAGTAAGCGTTAATGTTCACGATACGTGTACATACTCTTAAATATATGTGTATATGTACATATGTGTACACACACACACATATGTATATATATATATATATATTTCGAAATCGCACAGCTTCATTTACGCGAGAGTATTGGTGCCCGATCGTATGTTACGCACACGCTCGCATAGAGGTATTTATTTCGTAATTCCCAAACTCTCTAGCCATTGTTTACACTGACTGTTGACGTGCACGGGGCGCGCATTAAAGCGAATTAATTAATGACTCGCTTTCGAATGGTCATTTGGCTATTGTTTACGTCGGCGCTTGCGATTTCGTACGTAATTGATTGCGATTTAAAGGGGCGTCTCACGAATTAACGCGAGCAATAATACCGAATGAATTTCAAGAAATGTGCACAGATGAAAAATGCCTTTTTTCTAAATTATATACATGACGCGAGACATGTCGATATGTTTGCATTAAATGTAAGCGCTCGGGCAAATTAATATTAATAAGATTTTGCATTATTGCATAACGCATTTTATCTGTTACGTGTGCAAGACTCATGCAGATATTCACTGCGTTTAGTAAAACTAACTCTGAGACTTTTCTATTTTAAGAATATACATTACAGTGAATATTTAATTGAAAGTATATACACATAACCTCATTATTAAAGGTTATTTTTTATTAATTTTTATAAGTAAGCACTTTTTTAGAATTAATGTAGATTTTGAGCGAGTAGTGAGGCTAGAAAATTATTAAATCTATAACCTCGATGCTGATTTCACAGTTTGTGAACAATCTCGGGGTCAGCTATTGCATTATATTCACCACTCAAGTTCGTAACAACCAAATTACCGACGCGAAATTAAAAGTACTACTTTATTCAATACGTTGAAATCCAATTATGTCCGAATACACATGAATTTTTATCGAAATAATTTGTTGACTTGTTATACGGGAAATTTACTATATTATATTAAACTTACTTATAGTTTAATAATGTTCACACAGTCACGTAGATATATAAAACTTTTTTCTGTAACAACAAGCTTATTTACCGGTGATCTTAAAGGATGTACGAATTTCTTATGACGTAAAATAATCGTAGCGTGTATCGTCTATAGTACAAGGCAATCTAATTTCATACTATTTTAAAGCTAGTATATGCTTTTCCACAGTTTTTGTAATGCAAAAGAGATAGAAATTTTGGTTAAATGCAGAAATCGCGCAATGAAGATGCTAGAAGCTTTATATCAGTACTAAAAAGTTCACCACTTAAAGCCGCTACAACTTTTTACACTGATGCGTTTTATTCATTCTTGCTACTCACTGATTAGCGTTATTACGTTAAAAACTACGTTATATTTATATAAACGCGAGATATCAGTAAAGATACTGGTTGCTCTCGAAAGTTTCGGTTTCGCGACTTTACGTAGATCAACGCCTTCATTTATATTTTATATACTATTTTCCGTATCTGTCTTCCTCCTATTCGTTTTTTGATTTTCGACGCAGTATAGAATAAAAACTTGGCTCGAGGTAATATTTTTCTCACGCTCCGAACTGGCTTCATTCGAAAATGTATAATATGCTTGCTGTGCCAAGAAACAAGCTTGAGCTTCTAAATAAACTATATCCAAAGGGGTACAACATTTTTAAATATTAAAAAGTAAGAACGTTCAAAATTAACTCGATTAAATAATTAACGTCACATAATTGAAGCTTCATAATTTTTAAAATACACGTCAATTGTAACAATAATCTAGAACATTGAAATAGTGCTGCATTCAAAGACTTGAATTTCCAATTCAATGAATAAGAAGTTTCAGCTCATGTATGTTCCATAGTTATTTCAACATAAACCAATTTCCCTTTGAGATAATTATATTAAAGTTTTATCATGCGTTATGATTCCCTTTTCTCTTACTGTTTACAATACTGTCGATAAGTACTTAAGCACGATCGTTACATAGATAAGGTGATTCAAACAATCGCATAATTATATAAACATGAGCATATATTTTGTTATTGCATATATTTCTCTTTATATTCTTCTTCAATCTAAAGCTATTCCCGCATTAATTTTAATCAACTGAAAGTATCACACTTAATTGGAGAACTCTTTTATTAAAATGTGTTTCTCATATAAGGGCGCAGTAAAAGCAATAGCTCTAAAGGACGATAAAGAATATCTTTAAAGTTTATGATTGAACATGAGCAGCATATCTATATTATCATATAATCGATTGTATTCGATAAATTTCTACTTACCATTTAAAGATACGACTGTATTACGAGGAGTGTCGTAACTACGAATTCAAAGAAACTCTTTAATTATCTAATTATAATAGTCAGAATTATTGAAAATAATTTTTGTATTATTCACAATGATGAAAATTGTTAACAGTTCATTTTTTTCACTTTTATATTTTAATTTTATTATTATAGGTGACTTTAGCATTAGGGTGATAATGTAAATCCAATGGTAGAGTAAAATAAAATCACATATGCATATCAGCACAATATATGATTAGTAATTGAATTGCTTATAGACTTCCACATTTGATTGGTTTACTTTGAACTAGTTTTTACTCTTTCTTAAGATGGAATGACTGTTAGAAACATCAAATGAATTTGACAGAATATGACGTTAAAATTAAAAGATAGTTCTTGAATATTATTGTCGAAAGTAATAAATCGGCAACACCGCATATTTAATTGTTTACTCGTTCAACGCAAACTTATTAATTGGCGAAATTGATATTTTTTTGTACGGTAACTATACTAGCTTTCGGGAGAGAACATTCGACTTCATTGATAAGTTGCACAGGGTGTACGAATAAGCAAAAAATTGTAAATAAACTGAAAGCCTAGAGGGCGCAGCGGGAGTCTCGGCCGCATCGAAAGTTAAAAAACACACCGGCGCGGTGTCTCGATTTACCCGTTCACGGTGTAAATATAGACAGTGATGCAACCGGACGCAGGCTGCTCGAGGCACTGCCGCCGCCTCATTGAATTACGCAGGAGTGCTTCTTCCCAAATTGCTGCTCCAGGATCAAAAGTACGAAAATAGAACGTTGGCCAAGACGAGCGATTCCCGTAAGACGACGCTAGACTCGAAGCTAGAGCTCCATTCCGGATTGTATAATCGCTACGACGGAGAAATTTCGCTGCCCGTAAACTTAATTAAAAAGCTCTCCTTAATCATCTCTCTCGAATGCCTCTGTATATATTTCAACGTTCTGATTCCGTCTATCTTTCGTCTCTGACCAGCCTAAGCTCATAAATCTACATTCACTTTGGGAACATTTGTTTATTACTCATTTGTGCCTTTGTCTCACATTTCGTAAGCCATGCGTCGTGCCCTTATTTTGATAATAACAGAAATATGACTACATTCGTTTTAAATTTTAATATCTTATTAACGTTAATCATATTATGAATTTGAGTAAAAGAAAAATATATAAAATGTATTGCAAATAAAAATTTTACGACCACAAATATTGTGTAAAATTTCACGACTAATTTTTTTTTATCCTAATTATATCAATCATATTTTCAAAATATTTTAATATTCTGTTAATTAATTAGAATGTTACATTAAGTTTTTTATTACGTTTTAAAGTAGTGTTTTTGCAGTTTCTATTTTTCTGCGTATTTTTCTAGCATCTATTGTCGTTTATTAAAAATAAATACATCCAAATGGAATTTTCTTGATATGCAAGGGATTTACACTTATTCCCTAGCTGAACTTAAATATGTATAATAAAAAACGTCAAATTTGTTTTAGTATGAAAAGTGTTAGCATTCGTAGTTATTGATAAAAATTGTCAAATTAAAATCCCTTTAAGTATCTTTCACATCAAATCGATGAATTTCAAAATTTGAAAAAAAACATTGATGGTCTAAAATTATCTTTCGCCTTTTGTACATATATACGTATATTTGTTTTATATGTACCTTTGTTTTTGTACATGGCTATTCGTTTACAATTCTATATTATTCGCGACTACATAAGACTAATGTCATAAATAGAATTTTAATTATCAGATTAATCATTTTTCTAATCTATGGGTATTACTTTTACTTGATAATTTAATTATATTATAATATATGCAGCATATGCACTTTCTATTGATATTTGACTCAGAGAAAATAAAATGGAAGATGAAAAATGCTGGTTAACTTATACTATTTTTAGTACAATTTAAAATTTCTCCCAGCCTTCGTGATTTAAAACGAATGATACCTTCATTTACGCATTAATATTCCTTAATAGAGAGTTTTAACAGTAGATTTCAGATTCAAATTATCACAGGAAATTTTTCCTCGTTGAGCTGAATTTTAAGTTTTCTGGATGAGTTGCACTAGATCTAACATACACAATACATAATAATTATAATATAATACGCACACATACACACACACACACAAAAGCGCGAGAACACACACGCACACACACGTGTGAAAGAATCAATTATTTAGTCTCCGAGCATGCGTGAGGTATAAAACGCATTATTGTGCGTGTTCCTTCAAAGCATAATATTTAGTATAGCATGAAATTGTGCGTAGGTGCGTTGAAAACCTTTTCGAACCCCCTCATTTAGTGCGTGAAAATATCCCAAGGGTTTTGGCCGAGTGTCGATCGAGTAGACGATAGCCTTATTGTACTCGTTTATGTAAACACCTTAGTGATAAGAAAGGTGTAACTACAGTACGTGTCGGCTTAAAAGATAGACACAGGTGCCAAGGGGAAATTCTCGAATATTTTACATAAGATACGTGTAAAAACTTGAAAAAATAGACTTGTTTCTAAAAAAATAATTGAAAGGAACTACTTAAAGTATATTGTGAACAAAAATTATGAAAAGACAAAAAATTATTGCATTAATATTACATAAATAACTTTAATTATGCATTGTTTTCAACTCATGATCAAAAGTATCAATATTACACAAAGTCTAAAGTTACTTTTTGGAAGTCTTACTATGCTACTAAAATTTAGGATCGCGGTCAACAAATAACTTCTATTTCTATGATCTATAGGAAAATCTAATATAAATTTAATACGTAATATATAGTAATAATAAATTATAACATAAATTTTCCCAATATTGTCTATATGAGTAATTTTTACAATTTAACGTATGAATTCGCATATGACTTTCCATATATAATATAAAGAAAAATCATAACAAATTTTATGGAATATATAATTCGCTCGTCTACTGGAAATATTAGGAATCATGAATGATTCTTAATCAATTTATAAATAAGCTTTGACACTTTTTTAGGGTTATATATATTTGGACTACATTGTACAGAACAAATAATGATAAAATTTATGCTTGGAAGAGTTATTGTTTGGTTTATTGCTGACTACTTCAGAAATAGAAAAGAAAAGTTGTAATTAAATTATAAGCTTAAAGTTTAAACTAGTAACGATTCATTGAAGCTATGACGTAAATTTTGATACCTATAAAAACTTTATTATTTCCACCGACCTTTAATAGATTCAGAACTGCGTAAAATATTTTCCCAAACTTGCAATTTGGAAGTTTTGGAATTTCTTGGGAATGACTATTGGTATTTTCCGGCAGTATTTATATTAAATTACAGAAACTCTGAAGAAGACGCAATTCTTGCACATTGTATGAGTTTTTATTGCATACAACGCATTATAAAAATATTGTTTATTTAGACTTAAAATTTATTTTTCAAATTAATTTAAAGATATTTCGAAATAAATATTTTTAATGAAGTATACAATTTATGTGATTATAAATACTTATTATACTGTATAGTATAATATTCAGTAAGTGTTTGTAACATTGTGATTATCTTTGAGATTCTTTTATGTTTTGAGATAACTTGTGTATATTCTAGGTATTTTGAGGTAACTTATGCATTTTCTCTAAATAGTATATGTTTAAAGGATGTATTGTTGTTGATTTGTATAGACTTTTCTAAATTAATTTTGCGTAATTGAGAAATTATTATGTGCAATTTTTAACGTGATATACACTCATAAGATAAACGTCATCCTCGACAATATTCGACGCATCTATTACTTTGTTGAAAATATAGTAATCGATATAATTTCACATCTTCTGGATATATTGCATATGGATAACCAACGAGCATGCATGTCCTTTTACAGGTGTGACATATTCAGGGCAGATAAGGATTGCATTGTTCTATCGATAATCTCATATAAAATACGCGAATGTAGCTTTAATAGCTTTAAGGTAAATAAATGACATATTTTTTAGCTCAACAAGATAGGGTAGTACAAAACACTTCTAATTTTGTCGATATATAATAAAGTTTTAATTCATTCCATGCGTATCTTCAGTATTCTACATACTTTCACGCCTCCAGTCACATTTCAGTCTATGATAACTTTACACGAAGTCAAAAGCTTAATAGCTATAATAGCGTGGTAATGTTTGTAAGACTGCCCATACTATAAATACAAATTAACGAGCTAAAGTTAAAATTTAATAATAAACAATCTTATAAACAGTAATTTTAATATCAACATTGAATATAAAAATTTCTATAAGACAATCATTGAAAGTTTTTTATGGATGTTTTAAACATAACTTACTTAATTATGAATTAATGTTAAAATCTAGAAATATTAATTTGTGTATATTTATAAACAATTAAATATACAATATGATGAACAAAAATTACAGTACCATAATTTAATTTTGGGCATTCGTATCTCCATAAATAATTACTCTAACACCTGATCTATTCCTTTGTTAGTTTTCAGTAATTCAAAATTTATTTACGCTGTTTATTGTTTTTATAAACTTTTTTGTATTAAACTAAATCGTAAATAAATTTTTATTCTAATTGTCTACTATAAGTTGGTGTCCGCAAAATATTAAAATTGAGTCAAGTTTGTTTGTCTAAATTTGCGTTGAAACTTACATTATGTGTTAAATCTTTGTTTTGTGATTTTTAGCATAATTTATTGAGAGGTTTAACGGTACTAGTGAATCAATGGTTAGCGTTGCGGTATACTGAATCGTACAATTAGATTGACTAATTGCGTTTACCTAGAAGCTATTATGTAGATGATGAAGAACTAAAATACTCTTAAAATCTTTATTGCTGTGACGACGTACAATAACGCACGATAGGTTTCAAACGCAAACACTTTAAAAAATAAATTAATTTGCTACAACTCTTAATTGCGAAATCCAAAGAAGTTGAGCGTGTTGACAACCAGTCAGCGTGGTCAATCAGTTAGTTTTCTTTCAGTTCATGCAGTGCATGTTATAATGTGTTAGGATATAAATATAATTTGGACGGAACAGGCTGCTCATTGAATTGTCCATCGGCAGAAGATAAGAGATATCGGTACATAGAGCCACCAATTGGGATGAGGAAGCTTGATCGCGTTTTATGTGCGAGTTCTTTACTATGTTCTCTCTCGGCAGTAGCTCGATCTTACCATTCGAGATAGGCATACGTCTTATTCGGATCATTTATATTTAGCCTCTCATTCTGTTGGGCCGCCTATAGGCAGCTACGTCATTCATGCTTTAGTTCATTTTTCCTCTTATCTATCAGCTGTCGATTGATTGGGTCGATTACGGGGACTATGCAGCAACCCGTTGCTGTCCTTTCAACGCCCGTGCCGAATGTTTACTCTGCGCAAGTGGCGCGATAAAATTTTTTTAAACGGTTCGGTTAAAAGTGCAGCCGACTATCAGGAGGTCGATAAATTTATCCGCGGCACCGAGGGAGCTTCGCTGCGGTTATCCAGCGGCGGTCTTGTCGATCTATAAATATTGGGTCTCGCGAGGGGTCCGGCGCATGGCAATTGACTCGCTCCGGGCCGGTAAATAAGGAAAGAAGCCGGCAGGGCATGAAAGGTCTATTGTAAGAGCCGGGCTTTGACGGAGCGCCGCGCGGGCCGAGAGTGCCGCCCCCGGTCAATGGGGCTGTAGAGCGGGCCGATTACGCTCCCAGGCAGCGGGGAGGGGCGGAGAGGGCGGCCCTAACCCTCTGTTGTGCCTCGACTGTTCCAGAGGAGGAGTGCACCGCGAGGCAGGCGCAGCGCAGGAGGGCAGCCGGGCAGCGGGCCCAGGATGGGGCGGCGCGCGAGCCAAGGCGGCCTCTCCCCGTGAGCCAGGAGCCGGGCTTGGAGGGCCGCGTGCGCTCGTGGGCGCCCGGGAGCGTTAGGGCGGCGAGGTGGGGGGCGCGTTGTCCTGCTGCCTGCCGTGCGCCGGCGGGGGCGGCGGTAGGCCAGGGCCCGCCCCGGGGGCCTCCTCGCCCGAGAAGCCGCTGCAGCACCAGCCGCGGCTCCCGAGCCTGCCCCACCTGCAGCTGAAGCGCGAGGCCGAGCCCCTGCGGCTCCTGGCGCCCCGCGAGCCCGCGCGCCACTACCTGCCCGAGGAGGCCGACTGCAGCGAGGCCGACGCCGAGGACGAGGAGGAGGAGGAGGAGGAGGAGGACGAGGACGAGGAGTGCCAGGCGGCCTCGCCCAAGGGCGCGGGCGCCGCCCTCGCGGAGGGGGCCCAGGAGCCGGGGGCGCACAACCGCCTCAGCCCGAGGCTGCACGACATCGAGGAGGAGGACGATGAGGAGGGACGGCACACGCGCGAGCGGTGAGTACGCCCAGCCCCGCATGCCGACCCGCACGCACCAGCTTCCGCTGCCGCGAGCCCCGCACGAGCCCCGGCCTGCGGCTCGCCGCTCGCCGCTTGCCGCTTGCCGCTTGCCGCTTGCCGCTTGCCGCCTTGACGCTTGCCGCCTTGACGCCTTGACGCCTCAGCCAGAGCCTTTGCATCCCCGACTGCATTTGAATGAGTGTTTCTAACGCGCGCTCGGCCAGCTCTCGGAAACTTCTTTCTTGCAGGCACGCATTCTCATTCCTACACCGAGCGGGGAACTGTCGCGCCCCTCCGAATGTAAATACATTCAACTAGTACCAAGATTTTTTTATTACTCTGCGACTGCTTTCTTTCTCGACGAACGCGCCGCCCGTCCCACTCTACCCCTTACTGGCACACTTTCTCTGAATCTCTTACTATTGCGCTTGCCCCCAAGTTACCGTGTCAACGGATTATACACTATCGTGTTGTCGCTACTAAATTTTACGATGCTATTTTTGAATTATCCGCTCGATTGTTTTATTATATTTTCCCCTCTAATACGACTGCACCCTCTCTATTCGAATGAAAAAAGAAAATGCAAGAGTACAGCCCATTCATCATTGTACTTGTTTATACGTAACCGACGATTCAAATTGACATTTGTATATATTACGTTAGTTATGTTCATGAGCTACTTCTATTAAAGTATTTTAGAGAAGGATTATCGACGCATTTAAAACAATAGAGTATTGTAGTTGACTTCATTTGTTATCAAACTGTATTGTATCAAACATCATTTATGCTCTATTGTGAATCCTGTTTCAAATAATACCAACAAAGCAAATAGTAATCATAACAAGTTCTTTCCAAAGGCATCGTGAAATTATTGTTACATTCTAGTACAGAAGTTTATAGAATAATTTTTAATGAGAAAGCCTGTATTTTACATTTACTCAACCAGTGGAGAGTCAAAGATGATGGAAAAATATATTTAAAATTTTCCGTAAAACTAGGTCAATACGTACTTTCTTTTCACCAAAACTTTGAATTTACATACGTCAAAGAATACAAAACATTTATAACAAAATTCTTTTGGCAAATACAGGCAGTAGCGGAAAGTACAAAAGAAAGAATGCAAGTATAAGTAGAAACGTGTTGAATGTGGTCAGCCAGAAGGCAAAACAAACGTAACGGGAACAAAGTAAAATTAGTTAACTTTTAGCTACCTTAAAAGTTTACTCTTAGTTTGCAGTTTATATATTTCATCTTTATATGTATAATGGGAAAACTTTGAGTAAACGTCATCAAGTAAATTCCCTACACACATTACTATTTGCATACATTTTGCTTTCTTTTAGAACGATTACTTTGGTCTTCTAATGTTTTGTATAATCGTGCACTTTCGGTATTGTTAACAAATGTAAGTGTATTAAGATAAGCACGCGTGTTGTACTTATCTGCGAGGAATGGAAAATGCACGTCCAAATCGAATTACGAGTAAAATGCAATACGTTATATTACTTTCAATGCCTTTCGATGACTGCTGAACGAATGGCTGGCGAATTGGGCAAAAGGAATAGTAAAACAATTAGATAGAGGAAAAGCGATGCGAGGAGGGGCCTTGCAGAGCAATGTCTTCAATTTGATTTGCCTTGATTTGATACCAGGAGGGAAGTGATTATTTAGAAAGCATGGAGAAGGAGGGGGAGGAAAAGTCGGCGATAGGCCTGGCATCGAGAGCGGAATCGAAGGGCAGGGCCATGTGTGCACTTGACGAAATTGACACGCGCGAGCGGCGCTTGTCCGCAGCAGGCCAAATGGGATTTCCTCGGGCCGCGGGCGTCCCCGGGAAACGGCGGGATGGGAGCGCGCGCGGCTAATCAAGCGAGGAGCGGGTCGATCGCGTCGGGCAGGGACGGCGCGGTGCACGCGCCGGACGCCAGCTGGCGCGGGCGCCTAATAAGCCAGCGGGCGGGGCGACGATTGGCCGGGGAGGAGCGGCCGCGGATTCTGCGGGCTCCCAAGCGGCGCGCGCGCGATACGTTGCACCCACTCAAGGTGGAATCGGTTAGCGGGAGGTTGGGCGAGCTCGCCGCGAGCGCGTGCGTGCCTATCATTAGGCTTACGTAACGGGTGGGACGGCTCGGCGGCCTCTTTGCCGGCTCGGGCGGCGATCAAGTTTTCCTCCGCGGCTTCCCGCGCAATTAGCCGCCGCGCCGCGGAGATGCGCCTCGTCCTCGCGGCAATCGCCGCGGTCGATAAGCCCGGATCCCCCATCGATCCCGGCGGACCCGCGCTCGGCCCGCGCTCGGCCCGCGCGAGCCGCCGAGTCACGTAGCGCGCGCCCGCGGCTCCTCTTCGCTGCTTTGCCGAGTGCCGCGCCAATTACGTAACGCGGCTCGCGCTCGCCGCCGTCGCCGCCGCCGCCGCCGCCGCCGCCGCGCCGCGCCCGCGCCGGCGCTAGTCTCCCGCCGGCGGCCGCGCAAAAAAGCCGCGCGATGCCTCGCGGCCTCCCACGGCTCATGTCCAATTAACGCCCCAAGGGCCCTAAGCTAATTACCCGCGTCATAAATACTCCGTTACCGACATCTAAAGACTGCCTTGCCTGCCTTGCCTGCCTTGCCGGCCTTGCCGGCCTTGCCGCCCTTCCCGTCACAGGTTGTGTTCAAAGTGCGCGCGCGCGCCCGGCCGTTTCTTTCCCTCATTTCCCCGGAATTTTTATTAGCCTCGTCAAGTGCGTTAAGCTTTTCTATGCCGCCTCAATGCGCCGTCTCCTCTACTTTTCTCAACACTCTACGCTCCAATTTGATTTATTCCACGTGCAAGACAGTGCGCCTGTGTTGTAACGTGAACCAGCGCTGTTCAAATTGTTTGTTGCCTCCAAAGGAATGACTGTTTGTTTACTTTATTTGGAATCATTTGGGTATGTGTGTACAACTTTCAAATTTATTTGCTTTTACTTTTTCTATTCCTATTTCGTTTATTACCACAGTAAATTGCATATTTTTCTAAATTATACTAATTTACCGATCTATGTAAGATTAACTTAACCGATGCTTCCTTGTTTTACTAGATAAGTGTGTTTAAACTTTTTAAAGAACGGAGGGTTGTGTATCTTCGCTTTAGATTACGTGCACGTTGTCTGGTGAAGAATCTTCGGAATGTAACGTGAATTTGTAATTTTGATCGATCGACTTCGTACGAACAAGTTTCAAGAAACGCGATTAATAAAATAACACGCAACGCACATTAATTTACAGCATTCTTCTTTTATTTTAAATACTTTAATACTATATTGAATGTTTTAGCTGTCATAAAATGTTGTCTTTTTGTTTTTTCTTGATTATGTTAATTTTATGTCAATAGCCAAATACTTACATAGGTAACACGCAATCCTACAAATAACGGTTATACTTATCTTTAAAGAATAAAGTCAAACGAATAGTCCTTCAGCTATTGCATTGCCTTATAAAAATGTATAAATGTACTGCTTGGTGAAATAGTAAATTATTACTTATTTGTTATTTAAATAAATTACTTAAATGTTTAAATGCTATTATTTACAATTAACTAAACGAGAAGAAAAATTGCCTAATCTTAAAGGTTATTTTTGTTGGTGTAGAATTATTCAGAATTACATAGCTTTAATTATGTTATTATTCATAATTTTTATAAATACTTAGATAAATTAATGAATGGAATCTGCATTAACTATACAATTATTGACGAGCTGTATTGATTTTTCACGTTCTAGAAAGAAATGTAGTTATTATGAATTGAGATTTTTGAATATATGAAAAGCAATGTTTACAGATGAGATACTCTATAACTTAATCAGAAAATATTATCTAATATATATTCGTTACTTTCTTTATTATCAGTAATTTTTCTCAAAACGATTATTCTTTCATGTTATAATAAATATGACTTGATTCATATTCTATATCAGATGATCTTTAATGATTGTTAAGGATCACTTGACCAAGACTTTCATGAATTGTGATGGAGCGATTGTTGTTATGTATAGTTTCATTTTTACTTTTCATTGATGATTTCACAGATTTTGGCTCACATCCATCAAAAAATATCAAACATTTTTTCTACAAAGCATAAAATTCAAAATAATTCTAAATTTTTAACAATTTTAATTATTGAATATTTTTCAATTCTAGACACGTATAAGTATTTATACCATATATTAGTTTTCGGGTAATAGATTTTATTGGCATTCTGGTTGCGCTATATGGCAGGCGTACTTTATATATGTTCTCTCGCGGTATCACTTTCTTCCTTCCCATCTCCTCTCGCACTCGGTCTTTTCCATCACTATATCCGAGCTCGATATTCCGGACACCGTTCGGGAAGATAGTCGTCCACGTGGGCTGTATAGGAATGACCTGTTTAAACTGACCAAAAGTATTACTCAATTATTTTTTACGGCCATATTTAAAGTTTTCCTCCCAAAATTAGATCCTATATACATGCCGCCCTCCTTGAAGTGTTCAGATTTAATACACTGTCAGAAAAGTGAAGGTAAGAGGTTACCGATGGTAAAGACTTGTCTCGTTTCTACAGTGCACAAACAAAAGAACAGCATAGAAAACTATCCTATGTTATGTATGATTTCGAAATGGTGATAATTATAAGAGGAATATTGACTATAATGATATTTAAAAGCAATTTTAAAAAAATTCATATAATAATAATCTTCAAACTGTAATGAATTTTTATTAAATACTTGTAAATGAGCAGATAATTGATTTTTATTGAGATAAGCGTACGAAAGTTAAAGATGTTCAAGGATGAAAAAGTAAGAGTTGTACATTTGAAAAAAACTAATATTATCCGTGTATGTACGAGCAAGATTTTTCTGCTTTTATGATGCGAATCTCTCAGGTTTATATAGGTTCTCTTTAATTCATATTTTTTTTCTTGCCTCAACCTTCTGTAATTCATTAAAGCATTGCATGTAGAAGGATGAAAGCTTGGGTAAAATTTCCAGGCGGTTGGAGAAGCCAACGGTATTTTGCGTGGATGGATTTATGAAAGAATAACAGTAATGAAATGTATTTTAATTATCGTTTTAATCTGCATCATCCAGTTCCGCCTTTTGACTAATGTTGACACTTAAGATTGCCGGGGCAATTTCGAAATAGCTACACTGCGACACATTGGGCTATAAATAAATATCCAACAATTAAGATTAAGCATGGGTCTAATATTATCCCGGTAGATTTAGTTTGGGTGTACGGTGCAAGGGCACCGTAAATCCACCTGTCCCGTCATTGAAAGCCAAGGATAAATCTAATCAAAAATGGAAAGGGCTAATAGGGCGCGCGGCTCCAAAGAATTTTGATTAAAAGGGCTGGAAAGCAGAGCAGAAGCAATCTAGGTGGTTGGGCCGAGCGAGTCGGAATTCGTATATCAGTGCGCTGCGGAGCGGAACCGGGCTCCTGGGGTATCGCGGGGGCAAGCGCGGCTCGGGGGCGGCAGGCGCCTTTGTCGCGGGCCTGCGGCTCCCCCCGATTAACGGGAGAAGTATTCGGGATTCCTAGCGCGCGCCAGGCCGGTAGGGGCGGGCGCGGAGGGCGGGAGGGAGTCGGCGCGGGCGCCAGCATCGATATCGACGCGCCTCCCCTCGGCGCGCGCACGGCCGGTGCGGGCGGAACGAAGATAAGGCAGCAGCGGCGGCGGCGCCAGCCTCGGCTCAGCTCATTTCCCGATTATCCGGCCAGGCTTCCATCTATCTGCCGGATATTGTGAGCAGCCGGCCGAGCGCGCCGCGCCACAGCCTGCCCGCGAGCCTGCGTCCCCTGCGTCCCCTGTATCCCCTGCGTCCCCGCCCCACCGACTTATTTCCCGTGGAGAGCTTTTATCGTGCGCGACGCTTGCTTGTCCGCCGCGGGGGATCGATCCGCGCTCCATCCACCGCCCTGCCCTCCGAATTTTTAAGCGCTTCTCCAGTCGGCTAACGCGACTGCCCCGGGCGAGGGCCGCCTCCGCCGCCTCCGCTATACCCAACCCCCATTTGAATTATTACTTTCGTGTGCAGTGCCTTCCTTTTTATATATGGGCTGCCCGTGCTAGCACGTAAATACACCAAAAGCAAACTCTTCTTAGGAGGGGAGCCTATACGTTCCGACCGTTTTATGTCCTATCGTTATCCAAGTTCTATTTGCTCCGACCAGATTCTCCATCATTTCATTAATTAGCTTCTTTCACCTTAATATTTAATATTTATACTAGGCTCTTTGATATTTCTATTCGTGTGATTCCGTTGTCCAAATCTCCAAATGGCATATTTCGTAAACAGGTGCAATTGAATGCAACGTACTGGATATTTTAAAGTCGCATATTTCTAATGCGTAACAAATGCATAACGTTGTAGAATATTGCTTTAGTTACTTTTTATTTCTATCAGTTAATCTACAAATCTGTAAAGAAGAATAATTTAAGTAAATGTAGATAAAACAAACGATTAGTCATTGGAATTCGGAAAATAGCTGCTGTATTTCAATGTCTTTTTTATTTATTTTCTTTTGATATTTGTTTCGACCTAAACGAGGTTGGAGTTATGTTAAAACTAGGCACATTATATATCTTCGATGACATATATTCAACTTTTAATGTTATCATCATTCTTTACGAATGTGGAGAATAATATTTCAAAGTTACATTCTGCTAAAATCAAAAACTTTAACTTACCATTAAATCTAAATTTATAGTTAATCGAATATAATTAGATCTCATCTAAACTTATTTCGGTAATAAAATGAAAATGGAATATTTAAGGAGAAATCGACTAGCATAAATTCAATATTTTCACAGATCTTATTTCACGGGAATATGACAAATTTAGTGTCAGACTTACGCAATTTATGAAATTTTTAACCTATTACAAACAAACTAACAACTTTGCATTACCGACAAATGGCAAGCGAATGTAAGGCAGAATGAAAGATTATATTCAACTGCACTTCCTAACCCTCGCGCGTCAACATCCAGTGGGAGGAAGATTTAGGAAATCGGTTGTGCCCTGGGTTTGTAAATAGACTGCATTTGCAATTGTATAGATAGCGCGTACATAGAACATGCTACTCATACTAACACTGATGCATTAATTCACAGGCTTATTGTCCACTACTCGGTCCACTGAAAATGTAACTCTCTCGGTCTACGTGCAATTCGATATCGAATGTTCGATTTCCTCGCACTTGCTTTAGCAAAGTCAACTGCGCGAAATGACGATAGTTCCGTAGGTGGAAGTTAGGCTTTGGAAGTGGAGTTCCGACCTCAAGTCGTTGTAGAAATGCACGATGATCGGTGATTTTCTATGACGCTGTCACAAAAAAAATGCGAACAAAGAACTGCGAGAAATCACAGATGAAATGTCAGAGGGAAGGCTTAACCCCTTTTTTACGGCTTAATCCCTTTGCAGGGAAAGCTTGTACGGACCATGCGGGTGTGCGCTGTTTGCCGTGTGGAAAGAGTCGAGTTACTGTTGTAGGAGTATATACCTGCTCTCTATGTCATGGCTTATACTTGTCAATGTTTACCTAATTACCTAGTAAGTCTACGAATTCGACATCTATTAAAATGATATATTATTGTGTATATACATTAATTCTTTAGATTAGCCTTTTGAGCAGAAATATATTTAAATTGTACTATTATTTCGACTTTTATAGACGTATAAAAGTCAAAAAAGACTGAAACAAGTCAACACTATTTTAGCTCGAACATTATATATATATATATATATATATATAATCAAACTGAACATATAACATGTGTTTGTAAAATACTTTAATTAAAGACAAATATGCAATCTAATTTATATCATTATCTATTTTTAATCTATATTATTAATCTATTATACAGTTTATTACTGTATTTATTTCTAATTGCTGAATAAGTTTTCATACACTTTATATCAACGAATTAAATGTGATTAGTAATCTATTCACATTTTGATCAAAGTTTATTCAAAGAATTATACAATAACTTTTATTGCGTATGTAATCTTTGATGTTTCTGGCATTGAGCATAAGGCATTATAAAATTAAGGAATATTTTAGTCATAAATAGTTAAGATGCTACATATATACGCATGTTAGTATAAGATATATCAATGATTGTAATATTTATTTTTGTTAAAATGATACACTTTTTAAGTGTTAATATTAATACATTATAATACCATTTTTGTAACTTAATTTGCATGTTGAATGCTTAATTTCGAACAATACAATTTCACATTAGATTTGATATGTACAATTGTACACTGCACTTTGCACTCAGTAAAATTATAAACTAATAATATCGAAAATGAAGTTAATTAAAATGTTACATTGCTCATATAATAAATAAATGCTACTTACTATAAATAAACTAAAACGGTAAAAAATTAAAAGCGTGTAATGAATAATAAATTAAAGTGTACTTATGTGCATGGAGTTATGATATATATAGAAGAACTCCGTTTCCGGGTTATTTTTTCATAAAATGACATTGTGATTTGCGCAGCTTAATTACCAACACTAAATAGAATATATTACGCAAATAAATTTATATTTATTAATGAGAATTCTCATGTATACATTAAAATTTGTCGTCAATGGGAATAATACGAAAATAGTGTAAATGGATAGAGTTTCTCAAGATAGAATGTAAAAAAATTTAACGACCTCGAGTTAGGAGAACATCGTAAAAATGCTAAGAATGTAAGCAAATAAATGTCGGAAGCGAATATCTATACAGTTCGTCGTCTGACCAAACACGGAACGGTTCTACTCGAGCTCTAATATACATAGGTACACTGTCAATGTTAATTAGCTCAGTGTATAAAGGTGTTTATGATAGTTTCCGCCCTTGACATTGCTGATTTCTTTTTGAATTAAAGTTTTGAGTAGCTTTACTCAATAACGCTATACGAGGGCTGCATACTTTGGAGTATACATCACATCCAACCATTATTAGTTTTCACAAAATTAAAAAAATGTATCATTATAAATTGATATAAAAGAAGACTAAAATACTAAAACTTTTGGAAAATTGGTCAATGGAAAAACAATAATAAACATTAGCTCCAACATACGAATCTTTAATGGAAAGGTCTTTGACGGCCGTAGATGAAAAAGCAAAATGACGTTCTCTAACGTCGTAAATTAGAAAAGAGCAATAAATATTTACTTGAATGCCAGAGAAATTCGTTTGTCAGTCCAAATACAAATGCAGTAGAGCATTAGTTGAATGGACGGCTCACGACTTTCTCTATACTATGATTTAAAAACAAAGCAGACGGGGCGATAACAGACTTGGATTTTTCAGACATTATCAGAAGAAATCGCCGACGCCGAGCGGTGGAGGTGGCAGCCGGGCGGGTTGGCGAACCCGCCGAAGCGTCACCACGACTAGCGCCACCGGACACCAGCATCACGTGATCGCCAGTGCCGTAGCCACGGCACAGGCCAAGATGCAAGCCGAGCAGGGGAGCATCGGTGAACTGCGGGGTTATCACAACCTCAGGTCCCGACGGCATACCCTCGCCAACGTTCGGTGAGTTCGCCTTTATCTTTGTTTTATACTTATATTTGTAGCATCCCTTAATTATGCGGCAGCTACCAGTCTACTTTTTGCCAGTTGCCTGAAGATATTGTCTCCCCATCCCTTAGCCATTACCCCTCTGCCAGTGAGCTGAGGAGTAAAAAAAGACTATGTCGGATCTACTTAGAGTACTCACACCATTTCTTTCGACCGTCCCACCCCTCTGCAACTGAGAGTCTTGTGGTCCGTCATTAAATGTGCATTGTATCGCAGGGATAAACTATTCTTCGAAACAATCTGCTGTTTCAGCACACGGATCCAACCTTAAGCTTAATTAAGGATTTTAATGACCCTCTTATCAGTCGTTCTTAAAAAATATCGCATTGATAGCATTACAAAATAAATTCTGTCAACTCATGGCAAGCGTAACTCACACAATAGCCATTTATCAATAAATTTAAATAAAAATATTAAGTATATTTTAAAAGGTTATTTGCCTTGCAGAGAGATTGTTTCTTATAATTAAGTAGGTATTAATACGAATTAATTACCATTTCTTTAAAATAATATTATTTTCAAGGTCTTTACTCGAATAACCTTATTATACGAGCTTAACGACGATACAATAGGTCATGTTCAATTATACACATAATTTATCCAATTCATTTAACTCTATCGCTTGAACTTAATAATTTTAAGTTAATATACTTTTATCGAATTCTACAATTAAAATTAAATAATATCCTACATAGATTAGTTAATTAATATATAATTTACTTAACAATTGTATAGGTAGAGTATTCAATTTATAATACATTTTAAGTTTTAATAATATTAAAAAAAAATAAACAATTGTAAAATTACCTTTGGTTGTGATAAAAGATAAATCTAATTATTTACAAAAAATATTTAAAATAAATAAAAAAATTTCTTGTACAAAAATATAATGCAAGGCGAAATAACAAGTATTTCTGGATTCTACAGTCGTTGATTATATTTAAATTTCCATGTAGTTACTTAATAATATTTAAAAGTTCAAAATATGAAATTTCCACAATGTCTACAGCACAAATTCTGTAAATATTGATTCAGAGTGATGAAAAACCCGAAATTTTCATTTAACCATATTAGTATATTTAACTCACATGATAAATATATTAGATAATATATACAATGCGATTTAGTATGAAACACGTGTAACAATATAACGAAATTTTGCTTCACAAAATCTTGAGTTATTTACTGTCATAAACTAGGATACTAAATTCATTTGGAATATTTGGAAATAAATAATTATGTTGAAATATTGAAATGATTCGTAGAAAGTATAAATTGATACAGGTATAAAGTTGATAAAAGTATATATCTATATTGTGTAAAATAAAAGTAATGATTAAGTTAATCCGATTAAATTTTTTTCATATTTTATACTTTGTGGATTGTATTAGTAGAAAGAAAGGAGATTAAAATCCATTGACAAAGGGTATTCTGTAGTTTAGTATCAGTCGTACATTCATTAATTCTTTTCAATATAGCTCGTCACTCCGGGGTTCATTCGCTTATCCTGAAGATATGCGTAACTTTATTGAACTTATTGATCGCAGAGCTTTTAAGAATAATTATTCAACGAAGCATCTTCAAAGTGTTTTTAAATTCAGTCAAATTCAAATTGCATTCTCGTTAGAAAAGCAATTTGCTATTACTGAAAGAGTGCATTGAAGATTCATTAGTTTTCATTTCTTAGGAAGAGCTCAGTATGATTTCTTATTACTCTTTTCTTCAAAACAGATTTTGCGATTTATGTTTAATATTGCATTAGTTACTTAGATATTTACTATTATAAATAGCTTACTGTAATCTTTGATAAGAAAATATGATAGTGAAATCGATACATTTAAGGAACTCTGATTGAAAAGAGATATCGATAGTATCAAATTCAAGTACAAAAAGGTAAATTCTGGGCGTTAATACAAAATGTTATTATTGTATACGAGGATAAAAGATGGAATGTTGACACTTATTATAAAGTTATTTATTGTAACGGTAACAGCAAAGTAACTGTTAATTAAGTATTTATAACGCTCCAGATAATTACAGTTTAGATAATAGATCCATTTATTCAATTTATTAAAATAAATAATGCAGAAAAAATAAAAGTTTATTCTCCTATATGCTCTAGTTTTCGAATTCTTATTTGCCGTTATCGCGTTAATCGGACTAGGTTACAATATGGCTAAAAAATTCGTTTTAAAAAAAGCTACGTTTTATACGATACAACATCTGAATTTTTGCTCACATGCAATACAAATACACATACAGTAAAGAAGCGCGCAATACTGACACTCAACACTCATGTTCGTTCGAGCGAGTGGACGCGCCCTCATAGCGGTGACGCCGAATCGGCCTTTATATAGCTTGCACACAATCAACGAAGGAGTGTTTCACGAAAACGGCCTCTCGTAAACGGTAAAACTCCCGAGCGGCTTTTAGTCAGACACGCAGAGAGCAATGTACTCGAATGGGATCAAAAGTCAAAAAGACCTCACTTGGGGCCTCGGAATCGGCAGGTGCACGTCGGGCTGACTCTGACCCAATATCCAGACAGGCGGCATCTGCAGGAAACATCCTTTCTGACGAGCCTGATCATGATACTTGGATTCCTCAGGGCTAGGTCGCAGAGGCGTCCGTGGCTGCGCAACCTCGCTTCGTCCGGTGAATTCCCCAACTCTGAAAAGTTTCAGGGGATTGAGCTTCGATCCTCCAGGTTATTAGTTCCACATACCGAGGTTTAACCTATTTTTCAAAATATTTTTTCAGAGATTAACAAGCTTTTCACACGATATTGTTTTTGTTGCACTTTTATTGCTCTGCAGATCAGTGTAAGCGGCTTAAAACTCTCTGGCGCCTCCTTCACAAGCTCTATACTCTTTCTTGAAAACTGCGTGTAGCTCACTACTTGTAATCCCCCTCTTTGTGCATCCTATACGTACTAATAACTAAAAGCTCAGCCTGTATAACTAGCTTCGGAATACACGTCCTGTTTTACGATAAAATATTCTGTGTAGCATATCCGAGTATATTACTTAAAACTTATACAACCATATTTGTAATTAATTCACCTGAATCAGCTGGTTATAACTTAACTGTGTTACGTCCCGGATCTGTCTGATGGACTCATTAGTAAGGCATTTATAGACAAATCAGGCATACAATGAGCATGCACAGAAATTATCTACAATGTAAACTAATCCGTAAAATACGTATAATTTAATAATCTACTTATCGTATATATATTTACTGATGCTCAAAGATCTTGTTTCCTATATCTTATTTTTGTTTGTTCAGTTGAAACGTGTTTTCTGTTGACAAAAAGCTCCCACCCTACTTTCTATACAGTGCATGTCAAGCGCCATTAGGTGCGTGTGAGCTTATTCTATTCCGAAAATACGCAATATACAGTTGATCGACCGCCAAATTCTTGGAATCGTCTTTAGCGTATTTGTTTGCATTCCGAAGTTTAGTAGTTATATTATTTATCAATACGTGGATGCGTTTTAATATAAATATAAACAATATGAATTTAATACTTATATTCTGCTCAATTTTGCTATAAAATAGTTGCCCGCTCTGTTGTACATCATTACAGTTTTGAAAAGCGACAAAAGCATAAGGAAGAGCATATACACTTGAGCTAAAAAGGGCTTAAGCTTACCTAGATTTGGGTCGTCTTCCCACGTCTCGGGGCTGTCGGACCTTTTTAGCGGACCCCCACACTTGCTGCAACGAGCATCGCCGTCTATCGCGCACTTCCGTTTGGACCACGCGACTCGTCGACTTCTTTGATGGCGCTCGCAGACATTTCTCTCTCGAGTCTCTTGCTCCTTGATTTTCGGACAGGATAAAGAGGGATGCCAATTAGCGGGTCGCGGCTCGCCCTCTCCTCCGCCCCGTTCTCTTTTCTGTGCCTCTGCGCGTCCGGTTAGGCTTTTGCTCTGTTCGGATATAGGTTAGCCGTGGATTAAAACGTGGACATTCCAGTCAGTTTAATCAAGATTTGGATTGTGGTCGTCTCAGATGAGGCTGCAGTTTCACTTTTATCGTGCTGGCGATAATGCGCCACCGCTCCGGACAAATAATACCCCCGTTAATTTGCCTGCTAACTATTTACGAGGGGCTGAATGGGCATTGAATTCTTTAAGTACAAATGTACTGCCATTAGTAAATGTGATTTCATCCAAATTTTTACTTGTTATAGCTGAGCCGCGTAAAAAATTCAACTTTGCAGTGATTTAAAGCGACCTTCTTAACTTAGCGAAAGCTATTGATCGAAAATACTGCAACTAACCAATGATTATCAACAATGATTACAAAATTTCTTGTTAATTGACGAAATAATTTTTATTTTTAATTTGCGTTAATGAATATATAATTACAAAGTTATTAGCCATTTTTATTTCTGGCAATTTACAGTTTTTTAAAGTATGAATATTTTAGTCGGTTCAGAAAGTGTACGATTCTGTAGGATTGTAGTTAGGCTTTAAACCACGAAGTTTACATATAAGCTTTAGATAATCTTATGTAATCTATTTGTAATAAACTATATTCTAATTATTAAAAAAATCACAAATATAAATTCCATTAGTGTCTTATACAGTATTTACTTTTATTCTCGTTAATACTTAAAATGAGATCTCAGTATAAATGTCATTGTATTTTAGGCGAATATTGTTTTATAAATAACTGATGACAAATTTTGCTCTCAGAAGCAAGAAATGTGATAATTAATAACTGCTATGTGCCCATTGAAATATGCTGTAATAGAATGGGAAGTCAAATCTAGATACGAATAAAAATAGGGTTTTAATAAATAATTTGAGTCAAGAAAAGCTGGAGTCAACAGGTAATTTAAATTTATACTCGAAAATTTGGCAACAAATAATGTTTTATTTTAATTAATACAATATATCTTTAATAAGTTCATTGTAATATAATTAATTATATTGCCCTTGTATTAAAATTAGCTTTACTTAATTTATATATCACAAAATAAGCTTGATCGTTATTTTATATTTAGATTAATATTAATTAAAAATAAAGTAATAACAACATGCATTTTACGAAAAACTTTCTTTCGTAATAGTTTACTGAAATATCTGTCGTCTATATTTAATAATAAAACAACCCATTGAACAAAATGAATAGGCATAATTATTTAGGGCATTGTCTTTGGACATTAATGATAAAAAAACTGTTTATTTATAATAAATATTCTTGGTGTTATTAAAGATATAGAGATCATTTATTTCGAATTGAAAATAGAAGAATGTACGTTTAACTTTATTAGTTTGTTCGATATACTTTCTCATTAATATCAAAAGTACGCTCCAAATACGAGAGTCTACCTAACAATTCATCGATTGCAAATATTATTGCAATATTCAAGTTTCACCGTTAGTCCAATATTATACATTGGTATACACGCTATTAAAAAACGTATTTAAATCATGATAAAATATAAATTTGAAATTTTGAAATATGTACAAATATAAACTGGAAACACATTTATAGAAATAAATTATTAATTTTAATCTGTTATAAAAAAACAGTTATTATAGCAAGTGTAATTAATTACGAGCGAAGTGTAATTAATCCAATTTCATACGCGACCCAGGCAAATCATTAAAATTTTCTATTGCAATAGTACCGATATTTCCTATTCGACTACAGTTACGACGAAATGCAAATCCAATAATCTCAAGTTAAACATTCATTTATCTGGATAATCCTAAATGTACGTCTGTATCAGCACCTGTACGATAATGCGATCTAATTTGTTTCTTAAACACTGTTCACCGACGTATTTAAAAAAGAGTCTCTGTTTTTTGCGAGAATATACTTAAATACACATTGCACTGTTAAGATACGCGTGTTATTAAGTAAAAAGTCGTTTATAAAATCGTTCATATTTATCAATTAATCACTCCTACCAAGTGCTAGTAGATGAAAAGCTTGTTTAACGAGAGGTTGACGTAGTTGCTCTTGTCGAGTGGAGCGAAAGTGTGCGATAGTGCAAGAGCGCCAAGAGCCGCGATTCTCTCTCACCTCGGTGAAGTATAATCTGACATGTGGGAAGACGTAGTGACTCGCGGCTACCTATTATTAGCTTAATTTACAGCGATGATGCAAAAATAAAAGCTCGCGAGCGCTCGTGTTAGACTTCCTCAAGGCTCTACACGCGTCTTTAACATTTCCGGAACGTATACGGACCATCTCCCGCGAGCTCTCCGCATACCAGTTTATATAAAAGCCACCGGAATTTCGAAACATCGTGCGCTCGCGCGCGTCCAACTGACTGCAGACTTTTATTATTTCTATCCCGTGCTTCGTCTGATACGAGACACGAACAGAAACCGTAAGTGCTTTATGGCACGAGTGGAATGCAATTTTAAGCGCTTGTCGTTCGACTCCGCGAAACTTACCAATCAATAGATAAATATTATCGATCCCGTATCTTTCATGTCGTTACCAACCTTGTGCCTACACTTAAATCATATGGATCATTGTATCGTATTCTTCTTCATTAGTTACGAGTCAGTTTTATGTCTTTAAAAAGGTTTCCTTCAATTGCACAATCTATTATCAGATTTGATCCTCACAAAGGATAAGTTTACAAGTTTTTGGTGCATTCAAAGGTTCTCATTTTAATAAACTAAGTCTTATTCGATGAGCGGGTATTGCCCAACGATGCTTCAATATCATCAATTATTTTATAATATGTATTTAATAAAAATCTTTGAAAACTTTCCAAAATTAAAAATATCAACTCTTGCGAAATAAAGTAAGATCATTATGATGAGTTATTAAGAGCGAGTTCATTAAAATTGTATTGCATTATTTACTAATATAATAGGTATTATTTATTCTCATTAACAGTACGATATCATAGATTGATTGGACTCTTTTTAATTCTAAGCGAAAAAAAGAAATTTATAAGCACGAAAATGAAAATATCAATGGCAATGGAAATTTGAGAAAAGTATTTCGATACTATTAATATTACTGCGTACAGTTACTATGTGTACATTTAAATTCAATACAGAAAGATACGCTCAATAAATACTTTTCGAAGACAAAAAAGGGTGAACTTACCGATTCTAATTCATGCGCATCTGGCACTTGAGCATCTTGAGTGTTTTGATTATTGGCTTTGGGAGAATTGCAATCTTGATATTCCGATGCGGAGCTGATTGACTTGATTGTTGGGCACGCGGTCTGACTAGTAGGGGGAAATTGTTGACTAGGGCTCTTGTCGATTTCGATCTCGTGTAACGGCTTCTTGTAGACGAATCGCCTCGAGCTTCCGTCGACCTCATTAGCATGTCTTCCTCCCGCGGCGAAGGAATCGCGAGGAGGTCGCTCTCGCTTACACTCCTCGGTTCGCTCCTTGGGTCTCAGCCTTATCGTGATTACAGGGGCTTCGTCGAGGCCATAGACATGGTCCAGGGCGCAGGGTAGCTTGCGAGTGGCACGCCTTTTGGCCGCCTGATCTGATCGTCTGGCGGAGGATCGCTTGGCCTCGTCCGTCATTTCTCTGGCCTCCCTGGTGTCCCGGAACCCGACGAAGCCCAAGTCCTGGATCGGTCCTCTGGGGCAGGTTTCCGACGACCGGTGCACGGGCCGCCCTGGAATCTGCCTGGGCGCTACTGAGCACTGGTTCATGTGCGCGCGTCTAATGCGGGATGTCGTTGCCTGATGGCCGCTGCGTCCACGCCGTCGACGGTCATTGCCCGTCGCGCAGGCAGCTTGCACCAGGCATCTGGAGCTGGCCATACAGGGCTCGCAGTCTTCGGGCGCCGGGAGGGCGCAGCTGTCTTCGCCGCAGAGCGAGTTCCCGGAGAAGATGTCGCAAGGCTGCGGTAAGGCGCACGGGGCGGCAACTACGCACGGCGAGTCTATCTCGCAGGGGTCGACCACGTCCTCTTCCTCAACTACATTGATCGCGGTGCTCGGAAAGTCTTCTGCAGACTGCCTACTCTTGTGTATCGATGCTTTCGGTGTTGCGGCTGCTGTGACGTTTTCTAGGCTCACGTCTTCTGTTGCTACTGTGCTCAGCGTGTTTGCCGCCTGAAGAGATTCGGCCGGCTCCATAGACTCCTTCTTCACTTGGGGCATCGTTACAGTCAGCAACGAAAACAGGTCTCCCACGCGTCTGCAGCCTCTCGAAAGATCTCGGCAGTCGGCGAGCGGAGGACTAGGAATGCTTGGCAGCTCTGTACTAGGAGGGGTTCTTACGGACTTGCCTGTGCATGGTCTTCCGCGTTGGCCCGAGGAAGGTAGAGAACCCAGCTGAGGCGACTTGCTAGTGCCCACCGACTTCCGGGAGCAGCACTTGTTCACACTCGTGCTTGCGTAGTTTCCTTGCAGTTCTACCAATGATTGCGGCTCCTGAACAAGGCGGATCGATTATAGCTATGTTTGAGAGATTTGAGCTGTGCATGGGTCTGCGCAGAAAGGGGTCACAAGTTCGACAGTGTTACATAGTTCGAAGCTCGAGCGGCCTTCCGACAGTGCCTCCAACTTCTAAGTGTTCAACTTTAGAAAGGACTGATATGATATAAACTTGGATCATTTTATTGTTGGACACCAAGTGCCCATTTATGAGTTGACGTTCCGTCGTTTACAGCTTGTTTACGAGTGAACATTTTTGATAACAATTTTTTTGATAAATGAAAATTTTTTACCAACTCGATGACTACGGGTTCAGAAAGAGTGCAAGGAACACCGAGATGTGTAAAAAAACGAAATTCGTTGATCGATTGTTGATTAAAATTGAATGTTCATGACACATCGAAACAAATATCGTTATGTTAATTCTTAAAGTTAATTATTTATTGAAGTTATTAAGTCGTTTTTAAACAATTAATTATTTATTATTATTGTTACTCTATAATATTTTATATAAGACTAAATACAGAAAGAATTTTTTTTTTTGTATATGAACTTATGATTTGATGTAGAGAACTATCCGATTTTATACAAAATTGAAAAAATATTTAATTTGATCTCTGTTTAGTTATTTTTGCAGAAATGTAAAGATTTTGATTTTGCTATTGTGCAATACTTTTTGGAATTTCATTATAACAGTAACCTTAATTTGATGTTGGGAAAATATATATGTCAATAAAAATATTTTTTAAGATGCTGATATTGATTTTGAAAATAAAAATTTAAATAAAATTTAAACGTTGTTACAACAATAAAAAATATAAATACATATTTTTAACACAAAATATATAATGTGCCTATTATTCCAAATGAATATGCAACTCACTATATGTTGTAAGAGATACATGGAGTATGCTTGTTAGTCATTGATGGAAACAATGTAATTGAAATTGATTGTTTACACGATCACGAAACAATTATGTCTTTGAAATGATATATTTATGTGTAGTATCTCGTTACTAGGTGTAGTTTGCTCGTTCTTCAAGGTAACTCGCTTGCATGAACAATTGTGGGCATCGGTAGTCACAGTCGGAAACTATTCGCGAAAGTCAATTAGTAATATACGCATTCATATGAGAATGCGCTTCACTTTAACATGAATAATAAATCAGATTCAGGGATACGCTTTTTCGAGTACCTTAATGATTTCTAGTATAAGTTTTACCTAGCAGGGTCGGAAAATAAAACTGTAAATGAATCAACATAGCTCAAGATATCTCCTTAGAATATATTATCAAGAGAAAGAAAAAAAATAAAGGACTCAATTGTATAACTTCAGAGATTTTTATTATATTTTTTGTTTAATTCATTTAATATTTTACTGATAAATGATTTATTTACTATTTAAATAAAAATATCAACTAATTTTAAATTAAATAAAATACTCGATAAAAATATTGTAAATAAATATTAATACTTACACTTTCTTTTATAGGACATTGAAATAAAGTATCAGTTTGTCCTTTCTTTTCTGTCATTGCTTTAGATTTATTAAAGAGCTGAAATATTATAATGCATTATTATTATATTCATTTCTCATTATCATATTTATAACACAAAATATAACATCACTAACTTTTTGTTTAGTTATTCTTACACATTCTACTAGTTAGTAATCTCGTTATTTTATCTTAAAATAATTTACCTTATCAGGATGAATTTGTTTAGTTGTTTTTAGTGAATCGTAGCATTGATTTTTTGTTTCTTTTAATTTTGTCCTAGCCCATGTTGGTGACCTCCTATGAAATATATTGTTTTGTCCTAAATCTGATTTTTCTATCTAGAAAATATATTTCTTTGAAAATTTTAATATAATGAGATAATTAACGATTAAATTTATAATAATATACCTTAGTGGTGCAAATTTCATGACGTTCTACTGTTTGACAAGTTTGTTTTTTACTTGGTCTTGTTTTATCTTTATGAAAATTCGATACATCATGCTTTATATTTATGTTTTCTTTGGAAAATTCGGTTGTCTATAAAATAATTGTAAATGATCGTTAATACTAGCATTTATTATTTATCAGTTTCTAACTAAGTTTTAAAATTATAAAATAACTGACAATCTGAAATCAATTACACGTTTTTATTCGTATATTAAAATAATTAAAGTATAAGTTTATGAGTCAATCTTAAATATAAATTTGTAGTAATTTAAATTTTTCTATAAAATTCTATTTATTACATTACTCGTTATACCTGGCGTATTCCAAATCTTCCCATTTTTTTTGATTCCTGGTAATTGTTCCCTAATGTTTTCCTTAAATCAAAACATGTAACTTTCTCTGGCTTATTTGAGGCCTCTAGTGTTTTTGGAAGATTTTTCTGTATGACACAAAAAAATTTAATATTAATTAAAATCTACAGATTATGTTACATTTTACTATACTTCACGAGTTGAGGGAACAAAACTAGGCGATTTTTTGCCACGGCTATATGATTCCTGATTTTCATCGTTATTAGTAATATACTTGAATTTTTCTAATAAATTACAATATTTTTTTTCTTCAGTTAATATAGGTTGCATTACTGATAGGTCATCACGCTTTCCTTTTACGTTACATAGATCAAACTGCATCTGATTTTTCTCAGAATTTTTAGTATGTTGCGGTGCATTTATTAGATCAAAACATTTTGTTTCTAACGTGCCAATGGGTTTTATTAAATTTACTTTTGGTTCAGTTACTTTTCCCTACAAAGAATATTAATTATATGACGTACGATATGTGTCCAAATAAACAACAGATAAAATAATTATTAACTAAATATAAGCAAAAACATGCAACAACCTGCTTTCCAGAATATTTCAAAGCCGACAATGAATCAATTTTCGGTGATGTCCATTCTTTTCGTAAAAAAACTTTATTTTTCTCAAACATTACTGAATTCATCTATGAAATATCAATAAAACATATTTATGAGTTAAGTGATCTTTCGTTCAACAATAAAAGTTTATATTAAATAATTTAAGCGCTTATTATTTAAACTAATATTAAACAGCTACCTGGTCATTAGGACATTTAAAAGCTTGTGATTGTAATTTTTCAATCTTTTTTACAGGTTTGTTTGAATAACAATAGGTGTGGACTGCTGATTCTTCCTTCTTTTTCCACATTTTTGAAATTAGTGTACAGTGTAAACTTACTAATGATCAAATTTAGAAAAATACGAAAAACAATGCATGAATTAATTTAAAATAATTTCTAATGTAGTTCTTTATGTATGGTAATTATTAATTTATAATTACTTACTTAACAAGTATCAATTTTTACTCCATTCTGAAACTACATAACGATTTACTTTTAATAGCTGATTTTCATCTACTTTTTATAAAATTCATATTAATACTTTGTTTTTAATAAGAGGCCATCCAACTATCAGTTTAGTAATACATGTGGAAACACACACATATTAAGCTTTTACCAATGTAAAGTGTATTCAACTGAGAATTATAAACATAACCACAATTAAAAGTTTGACATAAACTATATGCAAAAGATTTTGTTTTTATTTTCTGGCTATGTATGTGCACGCTACGCGTATGTTTACCTGTGTAATTTTAACTTACTTAGAAGATAAACTTTTTAGACTTTAAAGTCGTAAACCAAAACTTGCATAAAGGAATACAAATTTACTTAGATTATTTTACAATGAGCTTCTTTATTATTTAAAAAAAGAACAATTAACCTGTCGATTTTTACAAAAAAATTTACTCATATAAATTTTAGGTTCTTTCTTATATACAAACATTTAAAATCAAGGGCTTATTATTCATTATTTTATTAGTTTTGTAACAAATAATACACGACCTACTGCTCTTACGTCCGATATCACATGTTTTCATTTCTTCAATTTTGGCGCTATGTCCGAAGATATGCTTATAGAAACGCAAATAATGTTCTGCGTATCAAGTTCAAGCCAGCGATCATTGGCATCGAAAACGAAAACTTTTCGCTGATGATTTTGAACGCGCATGTCAGTTTATTTCAAAGCGCAAATCGGATCGCATTATCTTGCTGGTGATAACTGTGCATTTGCTATTGTTCGTCGCGGTCACAGTCGTTCGTTCGATATTCGGTCGGTGTCCCAGGGGAACCGCACGCGAGTGTTGTGTGTCAGTTGACTGTAGATACGTTCTAGTGACATCACGTGTACTGTTAATAGTAGGCAGATAAAGATATTCACCCAAAAGGTGGAACAAAGTGTGGAAGACAGTGGGAATCTTGTCGCTTTTGACTACCATCCAGAACATCATGACATCATGGTACAAGGCCTTAATTGTTGGGTTGTTCTGTGTTATTGTTTAGGAAACTGATCATGTATCTCCTTCCGAGATCTTTAATAAATTCTTTTCAAATTCAAGTTGTGTAAATTTTTTCGCTTTTGTCTTTATACTATACATAGGTCAATAGAAATATCAGTATGTGCGTTCTACTTCTAATTCTTTGAGACTCTATTTTTTAATTTACAAGTACTTAATTTTTTTTAATGCTATAATCGTTTTTTATCACAAACAAGTTTGACAATATTATATGTCATTTTTATTATATTATAAGTATAGTATATTAGTATTAAATTTGCACGTAATATTACAATTCAAAATGTGAATTAATTTTAGTATTGTCGGAGTTACTTAAAAATATTTGTATATTTAAATATAATTTATAGAATATAAATACAGATACATAATAAAAATATATTCGGATTTCTTAATTATTATTAATTTAATTTAAATTATTTCTGTTATTTATAGTGAATGGTAGTTGTTTAAGATGTTCTTGGAACTGATTTTTTAACAAAAATTATAACGTAAAATATTGCGTAGGTTTTTTTGTCTTTGAAGATTTCTTTTCTTGATTTTTTTATTTCTTGATTAAATGTTTTTGTTGAATGCAATCAGTTACAATCTTTTTCCAAAGAATTTAAATAAGATATATTCATTTTAAACTTTTTCTGTTTAGGTTGACAGATACAAGGCTAAAATAATTTATTACATATCATTAATTTTGTGTTATATCATTTATAGAATAAATACGAAAATAAAATTATAACTGTCGTCACCTTAAACTCGTGGGGCATATTGGTATTCAATGATGACGTATTGATAGAATGATTCTGAATATAATTATGTTTATTAATTTCTTTCAGCAAAAATAAATATAAACATTTTAAAATATCGAAAATATTGTTCATGTTTGAACTACTTTACCAGTGATTTTAGACTTCTCTCTTGTTCCAACGTTACTTGACAAACACATAAATTATCTGAGCATAAAGTATCTTCCGAATCCGAACAATTTTTCATTTTTTCATTATCATCTGAATCAGATTCATTCACAGCTTCATTCAAAGTCTCCAATTGATATTTTCGATCTTCTATATTATCAATAGCATTTTGATTACTCTTCATTTCTGTTTTGGTAACAATAAAATAAATATAATTGATTATACATTATTTTATTCTTATACATATTACGGGTGTAAAATAAATTAGAAGAAGAAGCACATGAAATTTAGTAAAAAATAGAAGTATTAATTTGCATATTAGATAGAAAATCCCTTTAAGATTATCTAATTGAATGAATCCCTGAAATAAATCATATATTTATTGAAATATTATTTAATAATGGATATTATTAACAAACTAATTTTTATTTTCCAATAGAAACTTTAACAATTTTTTTAACTAATTTACAGATTAATAACTTATTTTTAAAAAGAAATCTTGTATAATCGCATGTAAAATAAATAAATTTTAATTTTATATGTAGAAATAAGTAATATTTTTCATATTACTTATGCCTGTTTCAATGTATGCTAATGAATTTTGATGATTTTTATTGTATTTACAAATTAATAGTCTATTCAATAGGATTCAAAGTTTTTATAGATTAACACATTAAGTCTTAAATCCAATAATATTTATACCAGATTAGTCATGGTTTTTAGAATTAAATTTATAAAATATTAATTATGAAAACTGGAAATTTTGATAAAAGATTTTTTACTCAAACGAAGAAAATGTTAAAAAATTATTCATAACTGTTTGCCATCGAGTTCAATGACTCTTGATCCTCCACATCACATGTTATCACAGCTTTATTCGCTACACTCAAATAGTTACCAACGCCAATTGATGAAGATTGTACCATAGCTTCGACGGACTTATCCTGGAACAGAATGTCTTGCTTTTGTCCACTCAACTGAAAAGAATTTCAGTTACTCGTAGGAAATATAACGACATCCTTCGTACAGCTGATTTTCTATTTAACGAGCATACTTTAATCCCTTGCAGACAAAATCAATAAAAAGTTGACTATTGTAGTAAGTTATTTTTTGACTATGTCGTTTCATGAATCAGATTTTTAATAAAAATTAAGATAATCTTTTAAATGAGAAATCTGTAATAAAATAATAATTTTTTTCTTAATCTAATATGTTGAAATTAATTATCAGCAGATTCAAAGAATAATTTTTTTTGAAAACCTATCTTTCTTGTAGATAAAATTGTTCGTATAATATTGTTTCTTCAAAAAATATATTATGTCCGAAATATTAAACATACTAATAAAAATAATCAATTAAAGAATATAACTATTTCTATTTTATACGTACGAATGTTTAGTGTATATTTAGAAATGGCGTAAAAAAGGGTCAATGATTTCAGATAAATCCATGTAAAACTTTTTTTACATTTATTGAAAAGTTGAGTGAAAAGTGTTTGTATTCACATTCAGCAACTCTTTCCTCACAAAAAATTACGATATTACAGAATTATTGCTTGTATAGATTTTTTAAAATATTTGCTCCCATTTGTTGAATAACCGAGCAATTCTTAATAGTTTAAAAAATAGTGTTGTTTCAAGACATTATGATTGACAGGTTTCACGACTCCAATAGAATGATTCTAATTTGGAAACTTTGAAAATTTGCAGTTTTTTAGAACAGTATGAGTTTTATGCATATTATCCAGAGAGTTTCAATACGGTGTCAGCATTCTTTTTCACGTGCAGGGTTGTTGCAGTATAATTTTGTATATATCTTAAATCTAATTCTTTTTGATTATTGATAAAATAGAATAAAAGTAAAATAGAATAATGCGCGCACTGTAGACAATAAGCTTATTTTTCACTAAATGTAGCAAAACACTCTTTGCTCGGCAGTTATATTTGTTAGATAGACGATTCTGTAACATTTCATCTTGTAAAGTAAATAAATTTTACAATTATCAGTTGAACAAGAAACAGGTTGATTAGAAACAGTTCCTGCAAAATCAATTTCTCGGTAAAAGCAAGCATCTCTGTTAAAATTCACGGATGCGTGAACGCGTTGAGCTCAGGCGGCGAAAGGACATAAAGGTCTAACGAGCCACATAAAGGATAAGAGCGTGCACGAGCCTGTCGGGCGAAATTAGGTTGAAGTATCTACTTGGGCTCCTCTGTCCGCGATCCGCGGGTAAATAAAACCAGGAAAAGACACCCTCCCCAAATGTCGAGGATCTAAGCCCGAAGGAGGAGGAGTCGAGTGACAGAGGTCGTACCTTGCAGACTTCCTTTTGGTCGTGGTCGTCCTTGCTCATGACGTCGTCTTTCGACTGTGCGATGACCTGTAAGGCTTTGTCCGCACTGTTAGTCCTGAGAACTGTGTTGGTCAATCTGCTTCTTACGCCGTTCTTATAGTACCTGTGCCCAATATATGCTATAAGTTGATGCAACGGTGAATTCAATGTTGGAAGTCAGACGAATCCCATTGATTATTATTAAAAAACCGAATAATGTAGTTGATAAATAATTAATTTACTTATTCATCAATAAATGATTTATATTATTTAAATGGACCGAGAATAATCTACAATTACGCGGCTTAAAGCGTATAAACGAAGAACGTAAATATGTTTAATTTACACAATGGTTCACATTTACCCATCGGATGTATACATTTTTCTTATTTTTAGATATGGAAGTACTCAAATTTTGACTGAAAGTTCAAATTGAAACATCATGTACATATGTAATGCCTAACACTTTCAGAAATCAGCCTCGAATATTTTCCTGAAAATGTTATTTTCACTTCGACGTATACACTGTATGTTGCTGCGCTCTAGAGGGAAAGACATTTTCGTTATGTCAATGTCGCACAGGCAACATGCAAGCGATACACTTCCTAACAAGAATCTTTCAAAATTAACTATAGTAAAAGAGGAAAGGGATAAAGCATGGAAGAGATATCAAGGTAATAGAAAGCATACTTTTTCGGTCGTTTCATCGTCATCATAGATTTGTCCTGGGTATCGATCCGGAATTTTAGCTGGATTTCAGTCGGCTTATCGGTCAGTACTTCATCCTGGTGTTGGTTATGGGTTTCGGTCTGGTATTCGGTCTGAGTCTCGGTCTGATGTTGGGTCTGGAACTCGGATTGGAAATCGGTTTGGATTTGTGATACAGGTAATTCGGAATCGATCTTTCTCGGAGTCACTTGGGCCAAAGCGATCGGGCAGACCGTCTCCTGGACCTGGAGATCGCTAATGTGTCGCTTCGTGCTGAAGTCGGCCTTGGAGAGACTCGTAATGCTTCGAAGGCAGTTGCTGTTGCCGGCGTGCAGGAAGGTAGGTGCTCTCGAAGCAACGCAGCTGCAAGTCGTCGGTCTTCCGTTCTGTGCGCATCATACAGGTCCTCCCTCCCGATTAGGAAAGCCACCACGAGGCGTAGAGTCGGGAAATTGATGGCGCTTACTCGTTATTCCCCAGCCTCGGGGAGAGGGAGGAAGAGAGAACGAACTGGGGATTTGAAAGAGGAATCCCGTCCTCGGGGAAGCCGAGATACTGCGGCAAACTTTCGGAATTAACGAGGCCGTACATCAGCGCGAGTCAATGCCTGGCTAGATACGCGTGATCCTTCCAGCGTACGTACGCACACGCAAATGTATCACCAATGATAATTCCCAAGCTACGCGTGGGAGATGCCTATCTGCTCAGACAGGTACGGGGGCCCTACGTCTTTTTAATAGCTCGTTATATAATCGTGAGCTCGAACGACTTCGCACTCGACCTCCAAATCGTTATCACGTTGGCCATAAGGGCCCTTTTGCTTCTTCAATACACGTGTGGAATTAACATTGCCTACACAATATTTCTTTTTGTTCTAATATATCTGCATCAAATTTCAATAACTAAGTATTTCAAACTTAGCTAACAAGTCGGTAATCTATTATCGTTAATATTAATAAAAAATTAGGTTAACTTTTTATAGTGTTTTTGAATTCTCAAACATCAAAAAATTATAACGCGGCTCAAAATGTTTAACGTTTGATAGGTTACACGTACACAGTCGCTAAGTATATACATGAACCATAACTTGTTATGAAATCAGGTTTTACATTTCAGTTAAGGTATCTAGTTAAAAACCTCGCAAAGGAAGCAGCTCAGCTCGTTTATTTCCTAAAAGGCCTTCTGCACGGCTTTTTCAGAAATATTATTAGTAACGAAAATAAATCCAGACTCATTCTGATTACTCTTGATAGGACCATGAATTTTTTTAATTCAGTGAGGCTCGAAGCTAGGTGAAGCTGCACGCAAAAGAATTGTTCACGTAGACGTAAGTTTCCGAGGGATGGCGCGGCCGAGCGGATAATGCAGCGAACGCCATTATTTAGAGCGGTGTTTCCCCCGGAGCTTCCGTTACCACTTGGCCTTTCTAATTCCAACTCAATTCTCAAATCGCACGCGATTGTGCATTCTGCAGGGGAAGAGAGTCGATCGGTCAGGCTCCCCTTGTCCGCCGGCTCCCGAATTCCGCCGGGCGCGCCCTCGCAGCACCGCGCGGCCATTGAGCAGCGGAGAGACGGAGATAAACGACCCTTTTCATGCCTCGGCTGCTCGCGTGGAAAGGCGCACGGCGCTGCAGCGGCGGCGGCGCAGCGGCGGCGCAGCCCCGACCCTGGGGAAAGAAGCGCCGCCGATCCGTAAGCGGCCGAGAGCACTCGTCGATAAATTCCGCGGCGCGCCGAGGTTCCAGGCGCGAGGAATGCCCGCTCCTCGATCTCCTTCTCGCACCGGCGCGTGCGATTCTCCGATTCCCTGGCCCGCGGCTTTATCGCCCGCCGCTTCCCTCCAGATATATACGTGTACCGCGGGGACGCCCGGGCCGGGGGAGAATCCCTCGATCGTTATCGCGACTGCGTACCTGGAGGGATTTTTATCGGCGACTGCGCTCCTTTCATTTAATGTACAGGAGGGTTACGGAGGCTCGGGCGCGCGCGATCGATGCCTTTCGCCCCGGAGCTATTCTCGTTAATTGGACAGGTAATTTTTACCATTGGGCAAGGTCGCTTAACGAGGGCCTCCGCGCCGCCGCGTAGCTCGCGGGCCGGGACGTTTACGCAGCAGCTCGATCGATCTATCTCGCCCGGCTATCGCCTTCTTCCGCTCGTCTCCGCCGATTCGTATATCTCTAACTGCGCGCGAGTCACCGTCGGGGCTAAAGAGGGAATGCGCCCACTAGGAGCTGCTCGCACTTTCCTCTGTTTAAAGCAAATGTTTACGCCGATGGCATGGTGTAACTTCCCGGACACGATTCGTCCGGCGACCATGCACCACCAACTCGCGCCGACCGCTTATCATACTTAAACTCTTTACTCTCGTGCTACTCGATTCTGGTACTCAACTACGTCACCTTTTCTTTCCTTGCAACATCAGCTATACAGAACGCCCATCAGGATATTACTAGCTGCATTAGAACGCAGTTTGGCGACAAAACGAAAAAACTGCATTTGTGCAATTAGGCTATTTTGGACTTATCCAACTTTGTACTTTATTGGAAGAATAAAGCAATGAATTGCAATCATTCGTCCTGGAAATATCTAGTTAATTGTAAAAATATTTATAAAATAATTATTTTCTTCATTTGCCGGATGCGCGTAATCGGTATAAGCGATTTATCTAATTCCGTAAACTTTCATTCGTGCAGTATACAAATACTGGATTTTAAGGGTGGAAATAATAATAAAATGATAGAATAAATTTCCATTTTATTGAAATGGCTGGAAGACATAGTAACCGAGCCTACAATATGTTGGGTTTTCTTTACGACAAGACAGTATTTTATGTTAAAATTTTATCTACTCCCCAGAGTAAATGCTGAATTCAATCATATTCAGGAGTATTTTAGTCGTATATTTAGATTCAAAGTGAAAAGTCAAAACTTTGTGAAAGTAAGAAATATTTTCGTGAAATGGAAAAAATGAAAACTCTGTTTTTGGTTGAAGATACATATTTATATTCTATAAAGTACAATATTTTCGGAAATAGTTAAGGAAAATATATGAATAGTTAAAAGAATAACAAGCGATACAATAAAAAACATTTGTGCAGAATTCTTATAAAAATAAGATTAAAGTAGCGTAGATTAATTGCTCTAAAACGTGAAAATTTTCATATTATTCACGTGTTCAAAGTTTCCAAACATAATCATCAATACGAAATTAAATAGCTATGGATTTAAAACATTTTTATGAAAAATTAAAAAATTCTAAAATGTAAATTGCATTGGAATTATAAAGTATACTTTATAAGTACTTTTTTATTTGCTATGCATGGGCTCTATAATAATTTTTATTTTATTACAAAGATAAAATTCGCTTATGGTAATAAAAATATTCATCAGTTTGTGTTGGTCGAGAGAGACCTTTATTTCCCTCTATAAATATCTTCCTTATTCAAATAAAGATCGCACGTATACGAGAGAAAGATTGAATCTTTTATAGCCTTGATCCGCGGCGCAACATGTTTTCCTCAATGACATTGTTGTTTAAATTACTTACACAATTTAATACTTCATTCATTCTTTTTTTGCTACTAGATAATAAGCTATATACTAGTATGTATCAATGCATTTTAAATTTACTCGATGTCTGTCACTCAAAGAAAACCGAATCAACCCTATCAATATGTATCCGGCCGCTGTATTTGAAAATTCAATTTGCATTAGCCCTGAATTCACTTGACGCACGTAATTGCTTAACTGTGGCGAGTGCCAGGCTTTGGTAGATATTGCATTACGGCAGTACCCTTATGCATTAAGTCAAGTTAAATTACATGAGATCGTCTGGGATTATAGCCTTTACAAAGATGATACTGTGGCACGCGGGCACTCGAAAATCTAAAAAAAGCAGAGGCTACAAGCGTAACGGAGGGTATATAGGCAGAACAAAGGGGTATCGAAGAGTCACCAAAGCAAGCGAGAGTATGAGAGAGGGCAAAAATTCAATCTCGATGTATGTCCATGCGAACATTGGAGCGGATTCGTCGAGGGTACCCGAGAAACTTTTGCCCCTGAAATTAGGTTGCCGTGGAAAATGTGGGCTTCATTGTAATGCACTTTACGACTAATAGAAAATTGACAATCTCTTGGAAAGAATATGGGGTATTGCTAAAGGGAATTTCAATACATAGATTTCAATCCTTAGTGCATAAAACCTGTTTTGGGAGTGGAGGATATAGTTCTTTTGCTGGTAGTTATTGTTGTTGATCATGCAGATTAATATATAGAATTCGAATAAAACATAGACTAGCTCATGATTCAAGTATGCCATGAAAGCGAAATATTTATATGTCTATATTAATTTAATGAACTATTAAACTCACACAAGCTGTGAATTTTTATTGTGTAATCATCGAATGCAATTTAAATTTTTACAATCGAGTTGTTGTAAACATTTTCTCGCGAAATATTTTTAAGTACGAGCTATTATACTTACATTTAATATGTTAGAAGTTTATTGTCTTTGATATAGATAATCAAAAAATTCAAGTTACAGGTAATTTTTTTAACGAAATTGACGAAAAAATATTAATGCATGCGACTCTACTCTCCAAATTTGTCTCGAAATTTGCAGTATTTTAAGTTTGAGCTCATTTAAGATATAAATGTTCTCCTGTTTTTATTGTTGAACTATTGTAAGCCGATAATTTGTCATCAAAGCGTGCAAATTTCAGTCTGCAGTGAATTAGTCCAGTAATTAAAGCGCTTGGCTACCGCAACGAAGGTCTCACTTCAATCCGACGGCCAAGCCCGATCTTTTCATTACGCGTATGTATACATGTATTTTATAATTTGACCACATTGAACGAGTGATAAATCAGATTCATTGGAAGAAAATGATTAATCCATACTAAACATAATTTTTCGTAAATTAAGGTAAAATAAAATACAATAAACAACAGTCGGTGGCGAGGACACCGTCCGAAAAAATTTCTTGTCCGAGTTACGTTAACCTGAAATAGCTACTTAAAAGTTCTTTACGTATATGCGTACTTTGCTGTCTCGTAGTAGCTGTACTAGTTTCAGATAGCAGCAGCGTTGCCAAACTGGGTATTAACCCTCCGATTCGGATTGCTTCTATCCAAAACTTGGGATATGAGCAGCTCGAAAAGTGTAAAGCCATGGGTCGTATTTTTGCGCAGTCTGTAAGCTACTATTTTAGCAATTTACCCGAAGGATGAGGAGGACTTTTAATTTAGGCAGTGGTTAGAAAGCTTTTAGTTCGCCAGTATCGCCTTTTTATTGCCAGCGCACATAATGTTATCCTTGCATAAGAAAATAAATCAGCCTTAATTGATTTTTTATACCCATAGAAGCATAAAAATAGGGCAAAATGTTTTATTAGTATAAAGAGCATTATAATGTTAGATAATGCAACAAAGAATTCAGATAATCTAAATTATGACACGACTGACTAAAATTTTTCTACAACGATGTTTAACTGAAAAAAATAACACTGAAGCACAGAAAAAAAAGAAAATTTAAATACTACAAGGAAATTAATCAGGAATGTTTGCATGTAAGCATTTTTATACAAGCAATAAAGTTTAGTAAATATTTCTAACATCTTTTCACTTTTCTTATAAGTTTATTTTTATCATCTATATAAATTTGAGAATTATTTTCTAATAATATAGTGTTGTTTGTTGTTAAATTTTTATTTTTATTCTAAAATGTTCAAAATTACCATGAGCAAAATATATTGTTAATTAGATTGATATTGATAATAAAAAACAAATAATAATATATAAGAAGCCTCTTAAATATCTCGTTACAGATGTGATTTGCTTATCAGTTCCATTGATTGCATATAAAGAAAACATTTATTCGAGTATTTTTATTTTTGTTTACAAAACAGTTTTATAAATAAGGTATAATTAAAATAGTACTGTGGTTTAATTATAGGAAAATGATCATATTTTCGTAAAATAAATTTTAATTTAACATATTATCAGTATTGAAAGGCGAGAAGCAACTGAATTATCATTTTTGTTTATAAATCTTGTTTATTTAGCCATATTGAGTTAATAGTTTTACCAATAAAAGATATCATTTTAATGTTTAATATTTTGCAAAGTGCTGCTTTTAGTATGAACTTCGTGCTCGATTAGCAAATGTAAACAATCTTTGTTATGATCGATCGTTAGTAGAATAATTCACAATATATTTTGAACTCATATTATCATATTAATCTTATGGAGAAGGAGCTCTCAAATGAACGAAAACGCTTTAAAATCGAATTAAAGAATAAAATGATAAATTATAGGTTGCATGCACGCTTAGTACGTGTACACGTCTAATTTATAGTTTAGGGCCATAAGTTTCACATTGAACAACTACAATTCGAACGACCAACTGCTGAAGTAAAGTCCAGCGCTAGGACGAAGGCGATGGAGGAAAGGTTTTCGCGTTTGAAGCCGGCCGCCGACGGCGATCTTGGAAGGCACGCGTCGCGACGCATTCGAGAGTCGGGAGAGCGATCCCCCTGACCCAGATAACCGAGGGCAACAAGAGGGCGCCCCGTGGAAAAGTTGGATACCGGAGGGGGTATGGCGAAAGTGTGCGCGCTTTACTCACCCAAGTCCCGGCGCTCCCTATCAAGTATCCGTGCCTCGGCGGCTAGGCTGTCGGCGCGGGCCGTCCGCTCGGCCAACTGCTTCCGCGCCTCCTCGAGACGTGCGAGTTGCGCCTGCAGGGCTGCTTCCCGCTTGAACCAAAGTCTGCGAGCCTCCTCCGCTCGCCTTTGCGCCTCCTGCACGAGCGAGTAGAAGCCTTAACACCACCCGAATCGGTAGGTTATAATTAAGGAGGCGTCCACTTTGCCCGGGAAATTCCTAATGCAATGTAGAAGCGAGTCTGCGTCGCCAATAGCTTTGGCCTCTGCACCATTTCGCAAGCGCCCGCTGCAGGTTTTCCTGGAGGAGACAACACTATTCCATGCTCGTGGGTCACACTTAGAGTTCGCTAAGTAAACTTATTCATGGTGTAAGTTTATAAAGGCCGGGAATATGGGTGTTGCAAACCCCACAGCTACGAAAGATCCCCGCTTTACGTAGGTTTCCATCTGGCATTACGGGAAAGTCTCTCAGACTTTAATGATGATGAAGGCAGCGAAAGCTTATATACGTGCTACGTTGAAGTGCCTACTTCGAAAAATTAACCAAGAAGACCCAACGCCATATCAAAAACATTGTTTATATATATATGTGTATGTATATATATGTATATATATACACTTGTATTCTAGTTGTTTTTATTCATCTACGTGTATTAAAATTAAAGAACGTCTAGACAATAGAGATCAAATGGAAACGATTTAAAAAATATAATATGATATAATAAAATATAAGTTACAATAAATTCACAATAATAAATCCAAAAATAAATTGATTAACAGCTGATTTGTTTTCAAAACTTAAGTTGGTTGAAAATTATTTTAATTACTTTGATTAATGTAATCTCATAGTTTCTTGATAATAAATCGATTTTGTTTTGAACATTTTGAATTTACGGCAGGTAATTAATGACACGCCCTTATTCCATAAATATATATGTTTGAAAATCCATTGCGTCATTTTTATAACATAAATCGTAGATAGTAAATGAAATGCAATATATTTTTTAGACTTACAACTTTAATCACCCATATCTTCCAAACTTAAATTATGATATCTCATCGTTACTGACTGAAATTTATACAATGATAATAGAAGATTGCATTTTCAAAACTTTAATACTATTATACCTATATATAATAATAAAGTACTACGTGGCTAAATAAAAAGAAATGATTATATAGTTTTTCTACAAAAAGCTTATCTAAAAATGAAATTGAAATGTAAAAATAGGCTTTCTAAATTTGAAATAGTGCATTTTTCTTATTTTAAACAGTATAAGTCAACGAGGTAAGATTAATATATTTTCTAAAAATTCGTAATATATCAATCGACTAATACATCCATATAACAAGAAACATTTGGAATGAATGTTTGTTCTTAATATATATATACATATATATATATATATATATATAGCAGCTAATTTTTTACTTATACCTATGAAATGAAATTAAAATACTTTACTTTTCTATTATTCATTTTATTAAAATAGAATCGATTGCGATAGATTGCGTCGAGATCGAAAAAGAGTCTTCAGATCTCATGCGTGAATCTGATTAAGGCTGTATCCGCTACATTATCTCGTCAATTCTGATTTTTGATTTACAATTACGCTCATTTCTAAGTGGGAATTTACTTTGCTTAGAAAATGTTTAAATTGAAAATAAAATAATAACATAGTGCTAAATTTAACCTTAAATGTTTTTGTGTTACAGGTGAGTTTATTCATGGTTGTTTAATTCTACCTCTGTTCGCGTCGTACTGTAAGTTAAAATGTTGTATATATTTTTAAAATGCATAATTATTAATGTAAAAGTACTTAAGTGATATGGGTCAATTTGAAAACATTAGCATTACCAGCAAAATCGTAAGAGTCGTGTAATTTTTCTATCTAATCGACGACATATTTTGTCTGTAAAAATTGTTGAAATTCTGTGTCAACAGAGCGGAATTTTTCGAATAGCATAGAGATAAATCTGGAAAAGAGCGTTATTTTGAAAGTGTAGTCGAAGTTAAATTTTATTTGGCGAGTGTTTGTCCTCCGATTTCCATTGAGCGAGATCAAAGCCGAGAAGATTAATCTTGATATTTTGTCGGAGGAGCGCGTTTTTGCGTATCGGTTTGGCGGCTGGACTGGGGCACAGAGGGGGAGAGGCGTCGCGTCCATATTAGGCAGCGGGGCATAATGAAACATTGAGGCGCGGACGGAGGCTCCCTCGACCCTCTTAGCTATTCAAACACGTGCCGTGTAAAGATGAATATTGTAAGACGTGGGCGCGCTATAGGGATGCGAGGCTGGCGCGGGTGGGCGCCGCAAAGAGGCCACAAATTGAAAAAGTTGACCGCATTCATCTGGGCGCGGCTGCGGGCAGGTCCGCGTGAGCCCCGGCGGTCGCTCCTGGGCAAGTGGCGCGTGAAAGGCGGCGCGGGCGGCGGGAGGGGGAACTAATTATCGGGAGCCCGAGGCCCGGGCAATTTCCGTTTTAACAAATTTCACCCTCGATGAGGCTCGAATGGGGCTCGCGCGCAGCCGCAGCCGCCGCCGCAGCCGCACCCGGGCCCCATCCATCAAAGGCGCCGGCAGACAGATGGATGTACTGACCTTGCGGCACGCTTCGGCCTCGCGCACCCGCTCGTCCTGGTGCTGGGCGGATTTGGGCGCCGCGTCCTCCAGGATGCGCCGCAGGACCTCGGCCCTGTCCTCGGGGTCCCCGCTGTGCCAGACCTTCCACACCGTCACCGCCGGCAGCGAGCACTCGAGCATCTGCACATGCGCGTACATACGTCAACGAGCTCGAGCTCCTTTGAGACGTGCCCCACCCGCCCCTTCCATCATTCCATCTCCATTCCAGGCCCATTCTCTACCTATTCTCGATACTTTGCCATCAACTGCCACTTATCGCCGAGGGATTCATCTCCTCTCCGCGAATCTCCCCTCGGCAGGCAGCGCGCACGAAGGCCATAGCTCGCGGCACTCGTCATTTGCGCGAACGAAATTGTCGAGTGAAAATGCCTGCAATCTACCAGATGCTTTACTAGTCGCTTCAGTTTCTCTTTAATCTTTAATGTGGATTTCGCGAGATTCTTTCAAACAATCACCCAAAGCACTATAGAATTAGAGAGAATTTAAGGCCTCTTTTGCCCCAGCCAAACTTGGATGCGAGCTTACGTTTGACTCTCAAAATTAATTAAGCATCTTGGGCATACTAATTCTCTTGTCTCTTCTTACTTTCGCTTTTCAATCTCGCAAGCAGCAATTTGTTCTTTTATACTTGCCGAGCCTGTTCCAAACTCCTTTTCTACAACTTTTTATTAAAACCGTAGAGTATACTTTACGTACACTGTTAATGCTCGGACAACAACCATCAGCAAGGAACTTTCTATTTACAAGGGATTTTACCTACTTTTAAAAAGCGTGCTTAAAATGCCGACCACATACTCCCTTTGAATATTTTAATACACAAGCGGCATAAAGTAAACTCGCACGATTCCTTTTACGTACTTCCATAAAAAGTTGCGTTTTGAAAAGTCAGTAGATCGCCGTCGCAGCTCGCATGCTCCCAAGCTAAATAAATAATTTTCTTATAAACGCTAGAGATGCTTTTACAACAAACTACTCGCCTCGACTCGCGTGAGCGAGACACAGCGTCGGTAAGAAAAAGAGATCGTCTCCATTTATTTGATGACGCCAGTATAACCAGTGTGTTGATCAAAGCCCCCGACGCCATTACTAAAGTACTTGTGAATAAATCGTAATAAGATCGATAGTAGGGTAATCTCGAGCGGTAAAAGGACCTGGAGGCGCTGCTGCAGGAACTTCTCCTGCAATAGGAGTTCCTCTACCCTCGCTTCTTGCTTGTCAACGAGTTCGCGGATGCGCCGCTGGCAGGGCTTCTCGGTGTCGCTTGATATTGTCGGCAACGGGCGCTTCTCGCAAGCCCTCTTGCAATTGGTTGAGAGCAAGGTCTCAATTTCCGACTCCCTCAAGGCCGTTGCCGAGTGGTGCTCCGGAACGCACTCTACTAGGCTCGCCATCTATGTCTACTGCGATACCGAAGACTATGGACGTCGCGACACCTTCAATGTCGATTGATTTTTGATGGATCCGAAACACGGTTGTACTTCTAGTCTCGATTAGACCCTGATGATACTTTCTTTATTTTTGGACTGCACGAGGCATCATCGATGACGCTGTCTTCTTTTATTGGACTCCATCAACCAAATATGCGCGCGTAAATCTTTATGAATTCTCTGTTAAAATACAGTATCGAAATTTAGAATATTATACGCTTCATATTGGACGCGCAGTTAGACAGAATCAATAATTGAGTATCTGTTGGAGATAGTTGCTTTAATATTAAATAATACTTTACTAATTGAACATAAAATATAGCGATCAATATCTTTAATAAAAAATTCAAGGAAATATCGTCACATAATTATTAAAAAAGGGTGCAAATATTAATAAACACATTCAGAAGCAATAGAAAGTTATGTATAAAACTTACTTAAAGTGTATGCATTTAAAACAAAACAACCTAACCTTTAATAGAGGATAAGGTAATATCACAATATTTGGCGACTGCGGAGCTTATAAAGCCCAATAAAACTGTTCAAAACATCTATAAAACTAATTACGAACATCCTTCAAACATGCAAAGTACCTACTTGTTTTTCGTTATGGGTTGCTTAAATTCGGTTCTTATAAGTTACGTCTTAGATATTTTAACGAGTTGTCATACTTTGTAGTTATCATAACAAGTAATATGAAATATTTATTTTCAATAATGATAACTAAAATTGCTTTAAAAAAATTAAACAGAATACTTTAAATTTGAAATAGTACGAGTGATTTGTGTACAACCGTTACCAAACAATTATCAAGTGTGAATATAGTAATTTATGATACAGATAAAGTTTTGATTGAAGTTAGAAAAAGGTCTTTTATAATACAAATAAAGTACATTTGGGCTTCTTTGAAAGTGATAAAGTTAAGTAATCGATATAATATTTTCTAATCGAACACACTCTGTATATATGCGTACATAGTTAAAAAAATATACTGTTCTTTTGTTATTGTGTGTGACCTCGTAAAAACTAAATAATTAATAAAAGCGGACAGAATGAAACAATTCTACACGACAAGCCTTTGTTTCGAAAATGTAAGAAACAAAAGAATGAGGACACGGTGAATCTGCAGAAATCGTGAGATGGTCAGTACCTACCTACATACAAGCGAGTTCGGTCGCGTCGAGGGTCGCGCGGTAATTAGTTTTATCTCATTGAAGCCCTTGAGGATCTCAGTTCAGGCTCCTTGAAGGCTCTACTAATAGACGTTTAATTCCAGCGATCGAATAAAAGCGAGAGATCGAGCAAGAGACACTCACATATGAAAGCACAACTATGTCGCATGTATAAAAAGAAACCATTTCTGCGCCAAAATTGCAATATGATGAAGTCAACCGAGAAGCAGTTAAATTCTCATCCACTGACAGTCGATTTTTAGAGAGGGCAGGAAGCTGAGCCATTACTGCTCGTCATTAGGGAGGCGCCGGAAGTACTCAGACTCAGCATTAGATCAAGTGTCGGGCTATATTCGAATCAATAGTATTTCATAGACAGAGGAGCATGCGATTCTGCGAGAAATTATACTGACCGCATCGTTATGAGTTGGCTAACAGGACTCTTAGCCTATATAGGCATCACGTCGCGCTATTTCCTAACAATTGTCTATAAGCTCGTGCTCTTGGGCTGCGCAATCGTGCGCGAAGTTAATTGCTGGGCGCACTCCGTAGCCCCTCTTCGGCCCGAATATTCACAAGCTTAACCGGTCAGTTGAATCGATTAAAAACTCATCAAAGGCCGCGTCAACGCTCGATATAAATTGGTCGTAAATTCATTAAATTCTCGTTCATGAATATAGATCTTGAATCTCGTAAACAAGCCTTTAACTCCGCTGCTAAAACCGTGTGCTCCTTTTAGTGCAGAAAATGTCATTCAATCGCTTTTTTTAAACATCACCAAATCGAGTTCAATGTCTAAATTGGTAACTTAGTTGGATTTTTAAGTTTTTTAAGATTCACGGATAAGTAAGTATGAACGAGACTATAGACTATCAAAAGCATATATTTTGCAGACCTCGTGCAGTACGGACATAAAACTAGAGCACTTTAAATAGTTACGGGCAAGACAAAAATTGATGGTGCTTTTCGACATCCTCCGTAATATGGTAATTTTATCACACGCATGAATTTGATGAATTTAACGTAAGTTTAAATTTGTGTGCTTATGGCTTGACATGATACAGCAAATGGGAGACACGTGTCAAAATGATATCTTACTAAAACCTTTCCCCGAAAATTTTCACAACACGTGCTTTTTAAACCATTTTTTTCTCATCACATTTTGATAGTCTACTCATTATTTAGTTTCAAAACATCATTAATTTTCCAACTCAAACTCATATGCCAATAAAAATTTTACGTTAAAATATTATTTAGAGATTTCTAGCAAAGTAGAAGATTATCTCTATAAATGTAATTATCTATATATACAAATATATAAAAAATAATATAATATAAAAATACTTCATAATTGATGCCTAATTTTATTATTATTACTCAATTTCTATGAGTTTACATCTGCAATAAGCTAATAAGTTATATAGTCAGTACGTAAGACTATAGAAGACACAAATAGATAAATATGCAGTCGATTTGCATATTACTGTTCATATTTTGTTTGTTGCAGACACTAATTATTATTATAGAAACGAAAAAAACGTGACTTGAGCAAATCAAAGCAACGCGCGATATTCACGCACGCTCTCATTCTGTATGTCGGGCACGCCAATTCTCAGTAAGAGCTTCCAATATGAATCTTTGAAAGTGGAACTACAAAGTTAACCTAGACCAGATTGCCAAAGTATATAGATTTCTCTTTGCCTTTTAGTGATTTTTTGAGTTTATAATTATTGAGATTAAACTCTGAAGAGAAGAAAAGCTGTTAGTGAGTTATTAAAACTTGCAATATTACAAGTATTAATTAAAAATTTAAATATGGAATATTACTTAAATATCAATTTGATATTGACATTGAAACAATAGTCTATGAACTTCTTTTTTGAAAAAAGAATGCTATCAAACGTAAAACCACAGTAATTGATCGATCGTATTTTATACTGTACAAATGCATAAATTTAAATTTTTATTTTTTTATAAATTAAAAAAATTTAAATTATATTAAATTGTAAAAATTAATTAACATCAAAGAGATAGTATATAAGTGTATAATACATATCTGGAATTAAATTATATTATTCAGTAAAGAGAAAAGCATACACTAAATACGTGTTCATACAGCTTCGGCGTAGTTTTCATTAGAGGTTTATATTATTACTGATGTTTTATTAAAATAATATAAACTTTATACCTATGACACTTATAAATTAGTTAATTGCCTTAGTTTTTTGGCAGGTACAGTTCGGCTGCTCAAATTTTTTCGTTTCTCTTAAAGTAGTTTTACTTTAGTCGAGATTTTTGATCTTTCTCTTTCAATCATCTTAATGTCACAAAAAATGCAACAGAACCTATTCTTCATGGATAATATATCCATTTGCTGAATTCTGGTGAGTTGCTATTGTTGTCGAAGGAGAAGAAAGTACTGTCATCAGATATAAAAAATGATTATAAAAAATCAGTATTGACGTATGTACAAATGGGTTGCATTTCAGAATCGAGTTTTCTCTCTTTTTATCGATAGATGGCTTATATTGAAAAGCCTCATTAAGCATTCATGCTTAAAGAAGAAAAGAATTTTTGTGATGAAGATTAAGCTGCGTACTTGAATAGGGGATAATTGTATTACATTAAAAGTGAAAATCTTATATAAACTTTTAATTTACTTTTTACGAGATGGGCGCCAAGTATCAGAGGTATAACATTTAAAAGGTCATACCAGATTGAAGTTTACAGGATGTGATATCTAGAAACGGTAAACTTTAGAGCACTTCTGTCAACTAGAAACTCAGAGTTTTGAAAACTTTTGGCTCTATCGGGGAGTGATTCGCGTCTGTCCATCTTTCGAAGACAGATACCCTGCTGAGTGACTTATACTGAAAAATTAGATGCGAGATCTCAAGTGGGAACTCGAGAATATTTATCACGAGCGATTGAATAGTGGATTCCAATTTGGCAATGATAATCGTAGCTGTTATCCCGTCATAAATAGCGACTGAGGTTAAGCACCACCTGGGATATACTTGGGATATACCCAGAAGATCAAATAGATTCGTATGGCCGAGATGTGGAAGAACACGCTATTCGGAAGTAGCTTTATCTATCTGGTGGGTTTGTTGGAGGCTTCGAAGAAGCAGGAGCCCCTCCCACGGTTCCTAATCCTAACGGCCTGCGCGCATTACCAGCCAAGGTCGCGCTATAAAGATAAAGAATAAGAGCGGCGCGGCCCCTGCCCCCAGAGCCGTAAAGGCGAGAAGGCGGGGCGGGTCGCGTGCATCAATGAAATGACCGAGCGTAGCGGGCCGGTCGGCGTGAGAGCGTGCGAGCCCCGCGCGCATAAATAAACAAATGGCTGGAGGATCGATCGGGAATTACACGGGGCCGCGCGAGCGGGCCGCAGCCTCCCCCGGGCCGGGCGGAGGAGGGCCGCTTACCACGGGGGAGGCCGGGAGCCGTGCCTCGCGACAGGTGGGGAAGCAATTGACCGGGCGGCTGCCGAGGCGCACCTGCCGCGTCGCCCGGCGACAAATCGGCTCAGGAGCCCGCGCATCTCGAGGCCGGCCTGGCTGCGCCCCCTCGAGCCCTCGGGACGAACGCGCTCGCGGGGCGCGGCCCGGCCGCGCATAAACACCGGGGCGCGCGCGCCCCTAGGATTCCGGCCCCGCCCGCGGCGCGGCTAATTGATTTCCCGGTATTTCATTAGCGGCCCGAGTTTCATTTGAAGCCGTCGAGGCGCGCCGGGCAGTAGTTTCGGAAGTCGGCCGACGCGGGCCGCACGCAGGGCCGCGGGCCCCGCTATTTCTGATATTCCCGGGTGCCCCCGACTGGCCGGCGGCTGGCCCTAATGAAATTCTTAATTGATTATCAGCGGCGCGGCGTAGCGAGCGTCGGGCTGGGCCGCAGCTAGGGCTGAGCCTCGGGCCGAGCCGAGTGCTCCCTTCGTCGGGGGATATCTCGGCGCCGAGGCGAGGATTATTCCTAGCTCGGCTGGGAGCCCGGAGCCCGCGGCCTGCGTTTAATCGGCCTCGTAAAAGACCTCGGGCGCAAAGCGCCGGCCGCTCGAGCGCCTTTATCCGCAGGCCGGCCGGGGGACGGCCGGCCCACTCCGCCATTCACAAAGGCCCGCGGCGCGTTACGCCCGGGCGGCCGAGTGCCCCTCCTTTCACTGCGCCTCGCTCTCCCGCCGCTGATTGATATTCCATAAGTAATAAGCCCGCCCGGCCTCGATCGTTAGTCGCCGCGCTGCCGCCCTGCCACCCCGTCGCTCAGGGACTCTCGTTATCCCGAGCCTCGTGCGATTCTTCTGTCGCGGCCGATTCGTCAGGGCAGCCCAGCTCTTCCTTGCCACTCCTCTTCTCTGCGCGCCGCCCAAGACCCTATATAACACGCGTACCCATTCGGGAGCTGAGCGCGAAACAATACCATTACGCTGTCAAAATTATCGGATAATACAGCCTTCGCATATAATAATACTATTGTTGGGTATTCGATGGAATCGTTGTAGAGCTAACAGTCCAGGCTTGAATTGAATGTGATGTGGGTTAGCCGGGCTGTTTAAATTGCACTCAGCATGTGACTATTTGTTCGTTACATTGTTCATTTTATGTAATGGTAATGCCAATTTCCATTGTGCGTATTCGAAATTTATTCTCCAATTTATTACACGTATAGATAGATATCGAATGTTACCTCGCTCTTGTACGATGCTAAGATTTATCTTAAATTAATGCTGTTATACGTTTAATTGCGTATCATATTCTACTAATAATTTATTATGAATTACCTCGAACAATCATCCCATAGGATATGCTACGACTCATTTGGATATTAATTTCTTATTCGACAACATATGTTACAAATATATATTATATTAATTAATACATATTAACTTTATTCAGTGATAAACATTTTTAATACAATATGTTTAAACTTGCTATTCGAATTTCCAAAATATACATGATGCAGTATCCGATTTAATTTAAAACAAAATACACCATGACCCATTATAACAATATCGAGACCAACATTCATGCTTGATTTCATGTAATCGAAAACTATGTGTATTTAAACAAAATTAGTAAAATAACTCATTCCAAATTTGTTGTAGCATTTAAAAATTAACTTGATTAAATATACACCTGTATCCCATATCAATAATTTTTTAATCACGTTTAAAATTATTACATGTTAAAGATTTTAATTTATTCTGTAACGCTCAACAAACAAACATTCAAGAATTTTCTAGAAAAAATGTTTTTAAATAAGAGTAGTTTTTTTATTACTTTTCTGGGTGTTTCTATAATAATAAGAAATTTTTTATCAAATATATAAAGATAAAATTAAGGATAAACCCATTGTTATATGTAGTATAAAAATGTACTAGTAACTATGTACATCGAGTCGCGGTTTATTTTAAAAAGGTTCGACTATTAACATAAAGTATGATTTTCATTACGCCTCGACAGGTGTATGATTTAAAGAGCCAGCTGCTTGACCAATGTCAAGCACACAAGATAATGCCTTTATACCGACGACCGAGTGGTGAGCGAGCGTATCCAGCCCTGGGTGTTTGAACTCGAGAAAATCGATTCGCTTAAAATATTTACGTTACCGATACTAACGTATTGGTTTCCCGTGGAACAGTGTAAAGTACTAAATTAGAATGGGAGAGGGGAGAAGAGGGACAAGGAGAGAAGAAAAAAATCGATACTCCAAAGTGTACACTGACTTTTATGCGTGTCTCAACAATGTGCACGCTTCATACCCGAACGGATTTGATGATTATTATGGATTATATTAGCAGAACGTCTTTGATAGCATTGCCAAATGTAGGAAATTGTTCGAATAATACAAGATCAAATTAAATCAATTGACTAATATTAATGATGAAGGGATGAAATCAAAGAAATTGATATAGAACTGCATAGGATAGTATATAATTTATGCATTGTCGTGCTTTTTTACGAAAACAAAATCAATTTAATTGAAAAATACAAAAAACATTGTTAATCAGTGAATCAGACAGTTTAATTAGTCGGAACATGAAATCAATGCTTTATACTATTTCTCTATATTGTACTCTAATATTTTCGCCTCGAATATTGTGATTGTGAAATTCAAGACAGATTTATGAAAACGAATGATTCTTTTCCCAATTTAGACAGAAAAAGCAAAACATGGGCTACTGTCGCTATAAAAAAGCTTTACGATCATACGATATGGAATGGTATATGGAAAATTCAACACCCCGTACAAAATCTACTTTGACTTTATAAAGAACCCAAATATTTATTTCACTTACTCAATTTCTTTACCATTGTATACATTATCTAATTACTAATCAATTTAATAATATCATTTTTTAAATGAGTTGAATTATGTTTGGCCAATTTAATTATAAGTAAATTTTTATCAATTTATTTGAAATTTAAAAATGAATAAACTTGAAGAAGGAAATAATAAGGTATTGATTGACATTTACTCTATTATTATTAGTAACAAGTATTTATAAATCAGAAAAATAGGGTAGTGCAAGCATAAAACATATATAATAGTATTTTTAATTTGCGAAAAAATAAAAGACAGTAATAGGTTAAAAATTTTATGAATATTAAAAAAGAACGTTCAATCTTGATAATTGTATGAAAGCATTTTAATTGCAATTTTAATTTAGGATTAGTTCAGAGCCATTTTCTCCGAGCACATAATATATTATTAGGTGAAATCCTGCCGATCGTTTAGTGGTATTTTAACTTTTTACTCGCATGTTTAGTAATGTATGAGTGTCAACTAGTACAGATAAACTTGTCTTATTATAGTAAATCTTACATAAACAGATTTTACCCTCGATCCTATCTAAGATGCGTATAACTCGGCGTATAATCATACATACGGAACTCTGATAAGTCTGGACAGAGTATTCGTATTATAGTCCGTTCAAGTAGCCTTTCCGAAAGGGTTGGGGCAGGAAAGCCTACAAATCCTAGAGCAAACAGCGACGACAATATAAGCCAGCGTCAGTGGTAAAGTAGAGTAGTGCGTACGTGTTGCTCTGTTTACGCAATTGGGTCCGAGTGAGACGTTCTTTCGATCGTATGTAAGTATTTATCTAAAGAAATCTCAGTTTGATAGATGATAATATGTCGTTAAAGCTCGATGTTGCTACTGCTCACAAGCTACAAAGAGAGAGAGAGAGAGAGAGAGAGAGAGAGAGAGAGCTGTCACGTCGCAAGCTGTTATCTGAAGAATACTCCTACTCCCGACGTTTCTCTGCCTGTTTTTCTACAAGTTTCTCTTGATGGACCTTTGTCCACTGGCAGCCATATAGCAGGGGAGCACGGACGGCCCCTTGGCATCGCGACTCGTTCAGTTAGACAGTTTTTCCCGTGTTTTCAATGAATGTTCTCTGGAAAATTCTGCTACGATATCGCTCTGTCCTTTCTACTTTTACAATGGCCGCAAAGCCACCAATACACTTATTTGTTTATGTTATCGAATTTGATTGTTTAGCTTTGAAACAGCATGTTTCATCACTCCTTGAACCTCTCTGTATTTCCGTACAACGCACGGATCCCTCTGCATATACCCACTTCGGGGTCCCCTTTGTTCGTTTTCTCGCGCATCCCTATATCCTCCTGTTCTCTCCGCTGCACAACTCAGTGGATTCGAGCTCTCGTTTGTGCACTCCACGATACTCGATGCAAATGAGCTCATACCATTTTGAGACCTAAAATTTTATATTAGTCGTGCTTAAAATACTTGGAATTATCAACACTACATTCCGCAAGATATTCTAGGTTTTCTTCATTGCACTATTCGTGCGACTGTTTAGTTTCATAACATGTTGTATGAACGTATGATTAAAAAACTTTTTTCTTCGATTGTGGTAAAAATTATTTTTTAATAAAACTTACAAGAGTTCAGTTACAATATATGCAAATCTAGATTCGAATTATAAATCACAACTGATTAGACTACATTATTTAAATTCAAAGTTATCTATAACCTCGTGGCTCTTACATTAAGACTACAAGCTTAATTTTATATTTTTTTCTTGTTCACTACAAAAATTTCTTTACTTTTCCATTATGCACATAAAAAATTCTCAAACAAATATTACAACGCTTTCAAAGAAAATTAAAAGTGAGATATTAAATGTATTTCAAGTAAGTGTATGTATTGTATGTATTAAGTTATAAGAACAAATATTATAATAACAACTGACAATAGATCTAATGAGTAAATGGTTTTTAAAAGTGAGGTAATCCAAAATATATTATTAAGCATTAAACAAATAAAGTTATCGTACCGAGAGAGATACTATACAGAAATATTCAAAAACAAAACTTGTCTTTTGAACTATGACCAGAATTTCTAAACTTTCCCGAGTTTGGACATAAATAGAGTAGCTTATACAGCGCCTGCATACACGAAGATATACTTTGCGAAAACGAAGGACATTTTGCAACTCTATTTTTTAGCAAACAAAGTAAATATGCAAAAGCTGTGGCAGAGTCGGAGTGCATCGAATCCGAGTTCGGATCTCCTCGGTATAAGATTGAAAATATATTCGAATATTCTATAATAAAATAAAACGAGCAGTGCATATATTGTGGCATGCATTATTCATCGTAGCACGCGGCGCGTCACTTTACAACTCGCCGAATGAAAAATGATACTCGTCGCCGTGCATGGTTAAAGCGCGGGTAACGCAATAAAGTGTAATCCTCCAAAGGTAGTAGCCATCTTCCAGCAAGCGCAGTAGTCGTGTATAAGCCGCCTGGCATTAAATAAGAATAAACAAGCATTTCCTCGGTGATATACAAATATAGACATATACATATATACATATATATATATATACAGGTGCATCAATATACACAGCGCGCGTAATCCATCAAGCTAATGCTGCTGTAAGAATAGGTCCGCGAAATTATAAACCGATTAGCCTTTGTCGTAGCGCGTAAAAGCCAGGCTCGTTAGAGGCGAGCCGGTGAGCAGCGCAGCGACTCGCCGGAAGCTTTCGGACCTGGGGCGCGTTACAAGCTAAGGGAGGTAGTATAACGAGGGTCATCAGAACATGTGACATCGTGTCGCGGAGCTACCCCTATTTCCTCGACTTTTGGGATCAATACAGCGCTCACGACTATGCAAATGCAGTCCAGAGTCCGATCTTTTTCGGATATTCCGTGTTGCAAAAGCTCTACGGTTACTCTTTGTTATCGTCTAGGCCGGAGGACGCAGTGATAAGTCTGCCTGAGCCTCTCCGCTGGGAATTGTCCCGTGGCTCAAGGGCGGGATACTCCGTATTTTCTTGCAGGAAATCGTTAGCTCGATCTTTCTTTCGATCTGTATCTATCAAGAACTCGGCGTGTCGGCCACGACGATAGACAATAACGGACAAGTGTTTGCTGCGGTCCTCTTTGTATGTATCTGCGTGAATAGCAACAATTTAACAATGCACGCATGCAACCCGATCTACAGAGTCTCTTAGTGCAACTGCGGTTCCTTACAACCTTCTTTCATAAACCTACTTCCGTTTTTATTGCTGAATTTTCAGGAAAGAAAAAGTGTCTCGGAGCTTGGGCTGTTTCTTTCGTGGCAAACGCTCAATTTACGCAATCTTTCGCGAATGGTATTCAGTTGCACGGCTTTTACTTGCTGATGTGACTTCTTTAAAATTTATTACCAGCTTGTTTCATAATTTTGATGGTTGACGAGATGGTAATTAAAAACCGCAAATTAGTACTGCTTTTTCATTGAATTGTATTATAGTCTTTTTAGTAATTAATGCCATTAAATTAGCTTGATATATTTTTATTCGTTTAATTTATCGCTACATAATAATTATGCTAGCATATGTTGAACTAATATTATTAAAGGTTGAAGTACTTCAAGGTAGCTAATCCGCAAATAATTGGATATATAATTAATACTGAAATCATTTAAATAAAAGTATGCATAATAAATAAAATTAAAACTTTGTGATTCCGGCACAAGTAATTTATATACATAAAACAGGTAAAGCGTTAATATTTGAGTTTGTCCGAGTAAATTTACATTTTCAAAAAGATTTTCCATAACACAAGAAATGCTGCAAGCAAAAAGTAAATAATATTTACATTACTGAATAATATAATAAACTAATTATACATAAAAATATTCTGGTCTGGTGATATTTATATAAAAAATTGACCTGATAAATTTAATCCCTCAATATTCAATTTTAGAACCATCGCATAATCAATATATTGGAATTATGATGATCGAAACTATAAATTGGTTATAAATAAAGTAAAGCCTTACATTTACGAGCTGAGAATTAACAAATCACTAACATCGATTATTATTAATAATTTCAAGAGCGATTTTTATCGTAATTGCCGAAAATAATAATCAGTATAGTTAAAGTATTATAAAACTATTCGACATTAGTTAATCTTTTATGATTTTATCGTTTCACAGCTTAACTATAGCCCAATAAATAGTAGAAATAATAAAAAGTTCGCGATATCAGAATATTTTAAAAACTCGAGGTTTCTAGTTGGTATTAACCTATACCGGTATTAAAATGCTCGATCGCCAAAAAAGCGACAATTAATTTTTTTCCAAATATCGGAAATTTATCGAAGCTAATATGAATTCACACGGGCAAATAAAGGTTTGTAAAGTCGGGCTCGGTGTGTTCAATTTGATACACATTGAAATTGCCCTCTCCACCGGTCGCTTCGTACGCGCGAGGCTTTGTCTGGGAGTTTTTTTCCCGCCCGTTCATGGGGGCGCATTATTACACAAAGCGCTTCTGCCCAGCGGCTAGCAAGGGTAAACAGTTTTTTCGCGCCGGGAGCCGGGACCAAATTTATGCGAGTGCGCGCGCGCCACTGACCAAAGCGCGTATCTTCCCCTGTATGCACCGTGCGGCTGTTGCACCGGCGTGCGAAAAAACAAGCAAATCACCCGTTTGCCACCCTCATCGCTCGGCAAGCGCAAAAGCGCCGCAGCGGAACGAACCGCTTTTTTCAGCAGAGTATGCGAGGCGATTATGCGCCGCTTGACGCGTGTCCCTCGTTGATAGCAATTGTTCGAGAGCCACTAGCTACCGCTTTTGATTTATAGATCAAGTACATATTTCTTTTAACGACAGATTTCCACATATCCTTTTCATTAAAATTTATCTGGATTCCACAAAGGCCGTTAATTCAAACCATTGGTCCAAATTTAGTAGCAATATTTAAATAACTTTTAACATACTTTGCCTGCTGTCGGATTATCCTTATTAACGTAAATTTTTATCATCCGTTTAGATATTTATATTTATTTTAAAATGAATTTTTTTCGGAATAAAAAAGTCTATGAAAAACTTTTTTTATAGGATGGAATATATTTCTCATTTCTGAACAAAATACTTTTTTTTAGAAAAATAAATAACGGAATTTTTTTAAGAGAAAAAGTTATATTCTCGCCAACTTTGAATAAGAACTTTTACAAATCGCGATGAGAAAATTGAAGAAACAAATTTCAGTTTATAAGGTACGAAAAACGTAGTAAATCAACTACTTTATTGTTTTAAAATCTTTATGTTTCATAACAATTTATTATTTAAAATACTTTAGGTTAGCTAATAATTTAATAATATTTTGAAGAAATAAATTATGAACGTTTTTATATTAAACTATGATACTAATTTGATTTTATATACTATACTGTCTATACTCTACTTTATTTGATGTGAACAATCAAACGATATTCCCCTACATTATTATTACACTTTATTGTGTTCCAGAAACTATTGATAAACTGAGATTTCGTTTTAGTAAGGGTAGAACGTCTTATTTTTGACTAAATATAGGATATCTGGAGTTATTTAAAAAAAAAATTGAGCGTATGTTTCGTTTCCATCATGACTCTAAGAAAATTTGCTACGGTGATACATGTACAGCATAGTACTCGATAACTTGTGTTATCGAGTGGGTTGTATCGGCTGGGCAGCACAGCTCAGGTACAATGCAATCCTCAAAAGAATTTAATACGAATAAATATTTACTTGGTTAAGCTAAATCAACGCTTATATATGTGTGTATGTATATGTGTACATACATGTTTATTTATTTAATCACACAAATGTTTACGAACATTTAATAGCTGCCGCGGATCCATCTCGTCACCTGACGCGCGCGAAACATCGATGCAAGCGAGATTTTGGTATATGGCGCCTATGATGCGGCCACATTTCACACTCGAGGCCAGACAAATATGTTTTGATTTAAAGGGATGCGCAGGTCGAACATGTGCACGTTCGCCACCGATGGCTTTTATTCCGTTCGGGGCTCCTCCCTTTTTATTTTCCGGCTCTCGCCTAGTCGTCACGGCTGCAACACCTAGGGCATCTCTTGTTTCGAGTGGACGCCGGTCGCCGACGCAACGACCCGAAAATACGAGGTTATAAATTAAAAGCGCGTCCAAGAGAGAGAATGTGCATGCGTGTATATTCACACACACGCGCGCGCTTGCACACACACACGGACACATATATTATAGAGCTCTCAGGCACGGCGATGAACGGGTGCACGTCCTGAGCCAAGTTCCTGTACTGCGGAGAAATTTTAATTTGAAATGGGGGGAGAAATGGACTTTCGACCAGCATATATACGATAGCCCACGAGACGACTACCATTTCTATTTCTCACTTTAGCGTAAATGTCTTTCAGTTTCCATGCGTAAATCACGAGGTAAATCTTATTCCTTTGCCTTATTCATATATGCTATAATGTTTATATATTTCGAATTTTATTTAAGATTCTTAGTTAAGGATAAATAGTTTTAATGAAAGAAATTATATAACTTTTAATTAACACATGATCAAACGGTGCTTGACTGATCAATTCGTATATAATATTTTGTGACTACTTCTAGGTTAAAATAACAGTTTGAACTTCATATTTAAAATATAGTAATATAAGGGAAATAATTTTATTTAACAATTATATCTTTTTATAAATATTTTTAAAAGTTAGGGCTAATACGTATTTTGGCCCTTAGTCCGTAAATAAATAAATATACATACTAGTATCGAATTATAAGATAGAAATATCTATATTTAACGGATTTAAGACCTATTTACAACTGTATCAAAAGAACTTCAAGCGTGATAATATGGCACAAATGTCGATTCCTCAAAATGGTACGTATTTATACATACCAAATATTGCCGCGTATCCAAAGAGGGGCCCAAAGAGGCTTCGAGTCCGCTTCGTTGTCGAGCAAGGGAGCCGTCGAAGTAAGGACGTGCGGGCCCTTATCGGTTTCGGAGTTGAGTTTGTCGGTGACTCTCGAATAGAGCACTCGTATCGCGTTACATTCGAGGCCACGTGGTGCGTTCGCCATAGTACAATCGATGCTTCTGCCCCCGACTGTAGGAAGCGCTATACTTGACAGGTCTACGAGGCTTCGTAAGTTATGTATTGATGTATTAGCGATTTTGTTATTTATCGCAATTAAACATCAATCATGTAATATATCCACATTTAACGTGGGGTCTGCATCCGCGTAAGTTTAGCAAAACCGGTATGAAACGTAAATCGTAATGAATGCAACCTACATGTAATAGCTCTAGATGATCGCGATCGGCCGAAACATAATGTACAATTTATGCCTGAGTGGGATCAAATCTCGATCAATAGTTACAATCTTACTACCTTTTCTCTATACTTAGACTAAAGTATGATTTATAAAGATACTTTTTGATATTCGAAAATTTAACAATTTTATCAATGTGCTCAAATATAGCGATGGGACCGTAAAAGGTTTATACCTTTATTGGCTTATCAATAATTTACAAGTTGATTCATAATTAATATCATTCTCTAAGATTTATATTGAATCTTACATAAAGTTCTTTTAATTTTATTCTTTTTTGTATGCATTACGATAATACACTTAAACAAAAATAATGCAATTGACAAGATTTTAACTTGAAACCCTAATGATAAAGATTGTATAACAATAATGTCTGAAACGTTAATGTCTAAAGAGCTGTAATTAAATTCCAATTTTCGACAAAAAGTGAAAAGAGTATCTAGCTGATTTCCCCGAGAGGCTGAGCAAACCTCATTGTATGGCGAGAAATTGCGTTACCACAGAGTGATAACTTCCCCTTGGCGGCACTACCCTAGTCGAGTGGGAGGAAGTAGAATTCGAGGCTTATGTAAGTGATAGATCTCGGCGCCCTTTCACTAAACATAAGTCCACGATAAGTAAAACTGTATTGTTTTTTACACGAATATATTCTCTTTTAGTATGGAATGTACTTTGCACTCCGTTCCTGCATTGTTTATAGTTATAGCGGATATTAACAATCAAAGTAGACGGTAAATGAAGAATGTGAAATGGAAAACTTCATCAACCGTATGGGTATTATGCTTGAGGTTAAGATATTAAAAATAAAATGGCATGACAGTTAGTGGCGAAAAGGTATCCAGTTAACGCTTCCTTTCGAAGTAAAAAAATTATAGGAGTTATGCAAATAATCGTTGCATGTACAGGAATATTCTCGTAGTGCAATTTACAGACTCCAAATGGATAAATCTGACCAGATTCATAATCACGTTGACTCGGTATCAGAGCTATCCGGTCTTTGTTGTTTATCGCGTGCACTATTGAGTGATAATGGTATCGGTGAGAAAGGCATAGTTCTCTTCTGGCCCTTAATAAAACGTTCGGAAGCTTCGTTTATACTTTGAGTAGGGACAAGCGTAGCATAGCGAGTATATAACAATTTGGTCGATGGTATTTGGACATGTGCGGCGCGGTCTCGGAAGCTCCTGCAAGCTGTTCAGCTGCCAGATGACATGTGTGTAAAATCAATTTCCACAGCGCGTCACTCGAGCCTTTAATAAGCAGATGCGGAAGTGCTGGAGGGTAGCCGCGCTTCAAATGAAACGGCTCTCGCAATTATTTGCCGCAAAGTACGGAGATAGGCGAGGTGCGGATGAGGAAAATACGGGTCGAGGTACGGGGTCGGTATTAGCGATATCGAAATTCCGACGTTAATTCGGCTTGCGTGAGCTAGCCGACGGGCAGACCGAGGCGATAGGCGAGCTGTATATCATTATATCAATATAGTATCGGCTTACGGGTGACGGGCTGCTTGATTTCGCGGGCGGCCGATAACCCGGTCGCCCTAAACCTCCTGTCATTAATAACCCAGTCCAATAAGCAGCGACAGCGGCGCCGGCGGCGCAAAGCCTCGCAGGCAAATGAAAATAATTGAAAGAAGTGGCGCTGGCGGAAAAGTGGAGGTGGCGGTGGCTGTGGGGTGGGCTGAAATATACAGGCGGTGGCGCGGGCGCGAAAGCGACGCTATTTCACAACAACGTGGCAGGACTAGAGGCCGAGAGGCACCGTCGAGTCAATAACCTCTGCTCTTCCCGAGAGGGAGAGCCGAGAGCGCCCAAGGCGGAAGGGGAGCTTTCCTCGTGCGTGTATATAGATAGGCAGAAGCGCGGGGCTCTTCCGCAACTATACGGTCCAGTAAACTAATGAAAATCTTCTGGCCTCCTTGTTATGAATTATTAAATTAGTTGTGCAACTGCTATTAGGCTTCTTTACTGCTTAGCCCCGAATGCGTAAAAAAATAGGCGCGTAGCTCCGGGGCGGGGGCCGGCGCAGCCGCGCGCACTACTTCATGCGCCCTCGGCAGCGCGCGTATTATTTTTTACGAGGGCCCATTTACCGGGGAAGTCGGGTCGCCGCGACGCGCCGCCCTAATTGTTTAGCAGCCCCCCCTAATTAGTCGGGCCACGTGGGCGGCCCCGGGCTAGCCGAGCCGAGCGACTCGAGGAGCAGCTAGGGCGTGCTTCGAGCGAGTTGGTCAAAGTCTGGCAGCGTGCGCCACCGCCCACCGGTGCGAAAGGGAGGTGGGCGATAAAGAGGCGCGCGTCGCTTATAAAGGATGACGTTTGCGTCACTCCCTTTAACTTTATTGGCCCTCGAGTTTTCGAATGGGGCCGCGGGCGGTTTGATTGCGCGGAGCGGCCAGGTGAAGCACCTGTTAGTCGGGCCGACCAGTGCATAAAACGCACCCGGAGCCCCCGGCGCAGACGGGTGCGCGTGCGCGCGCGCGCGGCTTCATTTACGCGGGCGCTATGGGAAAAACAAGATGAGGCGCGAGGGCGGCAGAGTTTGCCGGCGCTGCGCGGATGGTGGGAGATTGATCGGGCCGGGCGGCGCGCAAACAATCAAAATTGATTAAAGGCAAACAGGATCGGGTGGAGAAAGAGGCGGGCCGGGGATCCCCGAGCTCGGGAGAGCCTTCCCCGCTGGTCCGCCGGCCCGCTTAAAATTCCTCGAGGGACGGGCGCCAGGCGCCGGGCAGCGCGGGCAGCTGTGCAGCAGCCTCCGGAATCAATAAGGAAGGGGGCTGGGATCGGGGGCCCGCTCGAAGGCGGCGGGTGGCGGGGGGCGGGGCCGCCCGGCCCCAGCCCGGCCTGCAAGGTAAGGGGTGACGCGGACGAGCCGCGCGGCTGGGGGCCGGGGCTCGAGCCGCCGCGGAAGGTGAGGTTCGTCGCCATGACGACGGCCGCCGGCAGGATCGATGCGCCAGTGGCGTAGCATCAGGTGGCGGCCCCGGCGCCTCCGCCAAGGCGTCCAACAAGTGGCTATATACGCGCGAGGCCCTCTGCTCTGTGCCCGCGGGATCGCGGATACCGGCCACCGCGGCAGAGCGGCCCGAGCCCACCGGGGCCTCTGGCCCGCCGAGGGGCCCCGAAGCCGCACCCCAAGCCCTCCGCCCACCTCACACGCGCGAGCCCGCGAATTTTCGCTTTATCCAAACTCCGCCCTGCTTTAATCTGATAATGGAGCCTCTAAAGCCTTTAATATGAGCTCCATTATCCCCCTGGGCTTCGAATTCCAAGTAATATGAAGGATTTGAAATATTTTTCAATTCTACCGAATAATCCACTAGCTGCCTCGAAAACTTTTGCCCTTTCATCCGCCGTAATATTACCCAACTGTTTTAGATTACGCGAGGAAGAGAAAGAAGCTTTTGAAATTCCTCCACACTCGGTAATGTTAACCCACTTTGAGAAACAATATTCCAAATAATTACAAATGTGCATTAAGTGAAATGTTCGACGTATGCTGCATCGGTTGGCATTTAATTCTGTTCGATTGTATAAATTCAATGCATCGCTAAGCAAGCCTTATTGTAATTAATTTTTTGCATTATGTTACCTAGCTCCTCAAGGCAAATCTTCTAAGTGGTTCCGAGGTCAAAAGGTTAATACGACCTCGATGCCATATCTACGTCTATAGCACGTTATACTACGTTTACGCTGAAAGACATCCATAGCTTATGCTGCACTCTCGTATCAATAAGTTACACAGTCTTTCGAAAGAAGGCAATTGTCCAGTCAAAAACACGATATTTTCGCTCGAATCGCTACGACCTATTAAATTTTGCTCTGCACTAGTCGCTGTTAAACAAATGTTGAAACATTGCGCAATATTTGACTAGGGGAATGCGCAAAGTTATTAAGCTGGCAATGGTTAACATCTTTGTAAGCGACAAGCGTGGAACAAACAACGAACAAAGAACAATAGAATAGGGAAAAAGAATCGAGTAATTCGTTCGAGGTTTAATGCGACGCGATTGCTTTGCATGGCAGTATCGCTTGTCGCAAGAGCGATGGCTCGCCGATAGCCCGGGGATGGCTTAATTACACCACGCGGGTGGGCGTTTTTATCGAGGAGCTCCGGAGCTTAGCGGAGACGCCGAGGGCCGCGGGAATTTTAATGGGACTGTCAATCGGAAGACGGCCCTTGCGCTCTTCGCTATTCCGACTGATTTTCGGCGAGGCGACCGGCCGCAGAGGCTGGATCCTGCGGTGAGTCGGCGGCGCGGGCGGTTAATAGCGCGGCGGTCCCCTTGACGGCCTCCTCCTCTGTGCCTCGGCGATCGGGACTCCGGAGGGGATTTGCCGCCGCGACTCATCCCCTCAAGGACCTTTGACTCGATGAGGTACCTGTTGTTCTTCCCCCGCCGCTGATCCGCGCTTCTTCGCCGGGGCTGCTTCCGCCACGTGACTGCGCGCCTCTCTGCGGACGCCTGAGCCGCACATAGGCGGCGGCCTACGTCTCAGTCGGGACTCGAAACCTCTGCACGAGTGCATTAGTGCGACCCATGTCCGCGGAGGATCGATCCGCCGGCATCTCCTCGATTCGCGGCCAGGACCTTTTCCCTCGGCTGCACCGGACTTTCCTGGGAGCGCGTAAGAAATCCGAGCGTCCTATCGAGTCGCGCTGGTCAAAGTAACATTTACTATTCTTTTTCTTGCTTTTATTTTGCACGAGCCACTCACTATTGTACAATTAATTAAAGGAAACTTTAGATCCAACTTGTTGACATGTAATTCATTGATCACGATGTACGTGGGATCTTATCCTGTTTGAATGAAACATTCTTTTTCACATGATATTTATCAACTAACAATGGTAGTTGAACTACTTCAGAAAAAAATCAATATTGACTTTTACATATATAATGATGAGTCATGGCAATTTTTTATCAGAAGAATAGTTTAATTTAATTTCTAAGAATAATTCAAAACGCTTTTTCATTGCCACTTTATTAATAAATACAACATGCCAGCATTAGATGCCAGAAGGTGTAATATAATTGGAGGTACTATGGCTCTATACATAAAACCGCAAATTCACCACGCATTTACACGTCCAAATCATAGAATTATTTTGGTATTTCTTAATTTAATGTTATCCAATGCCTTCTATTTACACAATAATAACTTTTTTATCTCTGTTACAACAATATTTTCAGTAATGCTAGTAGCTCTTTTAATATTATTTTTATACAAGACAATACTTACTTGTGTTAAATTATGTTAAAGTAATAGATAAAATGAATTATATAGTAAAACAAAAAAATGATTAATCAATTGTGTTTGATCCACGAAGTCTGATTTAATATCGAAGCAAACAGTTGAGTATGTACTTTATTTCTGCTTCTTTTAGAATCGGCCCAGTTTATTGCAAGTGCTTCCTCTAACCTTCGGAGTCGGAGTACCGTGTCGCATAAAAATCACAGTAAAATCACGACAAATGTATAATTGCTACAAAAGCTTTTATTTTGATCCAACGATAAAAGCAGGGCTTTAACGATCATTCTAAACTCATTGAGATAATGTAAGACATAGATTCCGGGACATGTTGTAAAAAAAACTGCGCTCGCTTGGAACATTATAAGAGGCAAGTGAGTAATATAGAGCGCGCTTAATCGAAAAGATCGACGGTAAATTGGTTTATTTTCTTGATTAGGAGCGGCGCGCACGGCGCAAGTTCCGTCATAGACACGGAGCAAGGAAAAACTTGACTGCGCTTTTTCCCTGCAGCCCTAGTTAACGCGTAATGTCATCGCGGGCGCCAAGTCAGATTATATCTCGAGGCTCGCGTCCCGGCGAACGCGCTAATGCTCGGTCCAGTCGCTGCAAGCTCGACTTAATCGAAACTTTTTGCCCGGGAAGCGCGCGCGCCGAGAAATGAAACAGTTTAAAGTTGGAGCACCGACTAATCGCTCAGGCGAAGGAGCGGGGGAAAAAGCGATGGCCGGAGCCACTGTGCCAGGGGAAAGAAGCGCGGGAGACGCGAATCCGGGCGGCGGTAAACGAAGCCGCGCGACTGATTCAGGTGGAGCGGCCCAGGTGGGGCTGCCCGCGCCGGGTCCATTACAGGCGCGGCTTCCGGCCGGGGCGCCCCCCAATTTCCCCGGGCGGCGGGCGGCTCCGGAGCAGCCCCGTCCAGCCCGTCCGCCCCCGGCCAGCCCCGAGCCGCGCACGCGAGTCCACGCGGCGAACCTTGCCGCGGGTCAGGGTGTCAAGGACGTCAACAAGTGCGCCTGGCCGCATCGATTTTCCGCGGCGCGCCGCTGCCGGACCGATGCCTACCGCGCCGGCCGCCCGCGTCGCGGATTAGGGGCGCCGATTCGCCGCAGCGCCGCCGCCCGGCTTTTTATAGCGATCGGTCCCGCGGCCGCTCGTAGACGCTCGCGCGGCCCATTGTGTCCTGCACTTGGCTGCCGCGCGCGCCCACCCGTGCCTCCACGCTCGGCCGCCTTTCTTTCTTGTGGCCCATTGTGCGTCCAAATTTATTTGGCATCGCGTTCGCTTCTGCGCCGAATGGCCTGCAATCCTACGATAACGCACTCAGGCTAAGTTTACCTCTGCGGAGAGGAAACGGACCTCTCGCTCGCCATCGAGCCGCTGAGTCAGCCGAGCCGCAAGTGCCTTTTTATCGGCTGGACAATCGCCGATTTAGCCAATGCTTTATACATGCAACCCGATCTTATCGAGCTAGATTTAATTACCCCGAGATAATCTGCTATTGGTAAGGTACGCTGTTCTACTCACGAGCGCTCTAGTCAACGCCAGTTAATAAGACAACTCGTGTCTGTTATACCATGGCATTGAAAACTTTATTTACCATCATACCTATTTGTCTAGGAAATTAAGTAGGCACGCGTCTATCAAAAGCTTTGTCCACTGTCAATAATTTGCCAAATCCTACAAAATCGAATAAGTTATCTTCAAAAAGACAAGACAATGCTGTCCTGACTTATTTCATCTTAGAAGGAATATATCTGCAGACGGCTTTGTTGTAAGCTTCCCTTATTGAAGGACGAATCTCTTTACTTTAATTTATAGGTTTATTGTTGTCAGCTAATAAGATCCGAGAGACTAGTTGTAATCAATACCCATCAATTTATTGGCTATGCTGAGCGTGACTTCCTTCAACGGCTTGCACCAAGGCGTATAACGATAGACTGCGCACCCTTGTGGACTCGCTAGAAATATAATTAAGGAAAGAAGAAGAGTCCGTAGCTATCTCTCGCTTTTCCTCTCAAATGAAGGATTGGCGAAAATTAAGCGAGCAAACATTGCAGATAACCTATTCACGTTTACCGATGTACAAAAATACAATTTGCCACTGAAATCGCATGTGCAATATCTGCTATTGTTTTTCACCCATATTAGCCCGTATGCTCAATATCAAATACTTTAAAATTAAATAAAACTATTTAAAATCAATATTCCTAGATTTCAGAATATGAAGGTCTAATAGAATTTCATTGTACGTTGCAGACAGAGGAGCATGCATGTGATAAAATGAACACTCCACAAAGATATTGTGTAAAAAATAGTCTCAAATAGAGTAGTATAGTGCAGAGTATAAAATTAAAATATATCATAGTATTTGACAGTCGAATAAGTATCGGAAAATGCTAAAAAATCAAAAAATCAGAATTGACAGAAGATCTATTTACAATTATAAGTAGAAAGGGTCGCGTTTGGTCGGACAATACACGACACGCGTTTTCAATATCAAACCGTAATTTAATTAAGACTGCATTTTTATTAAATGCATTCTTCACTGCTATGGTCATTTATGACACATGTTCATTTAAAAGGTTTATTTAGCTTCTGAACACTCCTTGAATTTGTACATAAAATGTACTCATATCATAAATCTAAAGTAAAAGGTATTCTGTTCTACATGATTTAAAACGTTCAAACGATATTGAAATAAATATTAATTAAGTACTATTATAGAAAAATGTTTAAAGATAAATATAAGTAAAATTGAGTAGCATAACAAAAACAAAATCCTCCGTATTATTAATACTTTCACTCTTACCACGGATCATTAATAACATTTCTGATGTTTGTATCGCATCTTTGTGCTATAATTAAGTTACTAAGTTCATGATTGTAGTTACAGCAAACTAAACATGACTTTGTTGCGATATATTTAAGGTTAAAATGTGTACTCCCTGCTACAACTGAGCGATTCATCTCGACTTTTAAAATATCAACTGTGTGAGCTAACAATTTTTCAAAGTTAATTCAGATAGTGTAAATTAGAATCCTATATAATTAAAAATCAAAGCATAAAACAATTAATTACTTTTATTATCGTTTCAATTTGTGTAAAATGTTATAACCTATACTATTGTATCACAGTATAATTACGCAGTTAATGCTTTAGCAGAACTAATATAGTAATGTAGTTTTCATTAGATTCATAAAAGAGTTTACTAGGGTAATATAAATACTGACTATATAAAAATTTTAAATTATTAGTTTAATAATAAAATGTTTATTAATAATTTGACATCATAATACGGAACATCGTTTTATTTATATTGCAAATACAATCCTACTACGTGGAAAATATTTCGTATTTCTAATAAATAATTTTACACCTCCTTTTAGAATTTACCTTTGTTTTGATGAATGCATACCCAAATCAAATACGTAAGGTAAGCGATGTTCTACGAACAAGAAAATGGATTTGATGCCATTGATCCTTTGAAACAAGTATCACCTACACCATTGGACAAGCCATTAGATATTCCGGATTTATATATAAACAGGCAATTTAAAACAATTAATTTCAATTTCTGTTTTAAAATATGAAAGTTCTTAATCTTACAGAATTTTTTGAAAAACATTGTAAAAATATTTGTAATAGAAAATTGTTGTCTTAATTTAAAAATATTTCAGTTAAAAACTGATTTTTAAACATTTTTCTTAATATAGTAATTAAACCAATACAAAGTCATCTTAGAATAGAAAATGTTTGTTAGTACAAAGGAAATAATTGAAAACAATCAATAGAATAAACGGAATTTTTTATTAATAAGTATAGTAAATTGAATTTTTGTTCATAAAATATTTTCAAAGTATTAAAATATATTGATACATGATTAGATTTACCTAGCAACTAGATAAATAGAAGATTATAACACCATCATAATTAGATCTACATTGATACTATTATTAGAATCTGACGTATGAGTATGACATTTAATATAGTAATTAAAAGATACAAAATATAAAAAAATACAATAGGAAATAGAAGTTTTTTATTGCTTACCATAAAATGCTTATAATCAGGAAAATAAGGCAATCATTGAAAGTAATTTTTGATAATTGCACAACGATGAAAGAAATACCTTTGTAATGAATTTAAGAGAGATTTATATCTGTACATACAGTTTATGTTCTTGTACTGGATGACAGTGTATGTCAGAATTTATTTTTAGCTCCTAAAAGATGATGTTATCTGTCTATTAAGGGTATTATAAATATTTTGTCATTATATATTATATTCGTTGATATACGTGCATCCATAGGTAACATATGATCAATGTGATATCTCAATAATAGACGAAGAGTGTGATAAAAAGATAAGTTTTATTCTACAAGAAAATATCAACGATCCTCATATATACGTACATCACTTCTAGATCTGACAGGTGTTCGCATCGCGTTCTTACAGTCGGTATCATCGGTCAAAAAGTGAATCTTCAACTCATTCTTCATATTCTCGACAGTCTCGATATTCTGTCTATTTGGATTAAAGCCAAAGAAATGAACTAAACTGAAGCAAAAGGAGAATTGAAGAACCGTACACCGAAGTTACAATGATTAACTAATTCATTTTCTCGAAGATCATTTGCATCTGACCATATTGTACTTACTATTAATCTATCCTAGATGTATATTTTAATGTTAGAAAATTAAATCAAATATTATTTAATGGAGCAATAGTTATAATCCAAATTATGTAAAATATTAGAGTTATAGTTATTATATTTATTTCTAATTTTGGTTTCATATAGAATCCTATAATAACATATAAAATAAAGATAAACTTCTAATAAATAAATTGAACCAATAAATAATACATGAATATACATGAGAAAAATTTCGTTCCTTCGATCAAGTTCTTTACTTTTTTTGTTTCTGTAATGTTATATGCAATAAGTTTAAAATAACCACATTCCAAAGCTTTTATAGTTGATACTCTTAATATTCAACTGAAAATTCATTTGATATTTTTCTATTACAAATATTTGTACGTAGTAGATTCTAAAAGTTATACATTAAGTTATTAGTCTGACAGCCAGACAACAGTTAAAAGTAGCTTCGCTGTGAGGGAACAAATTGAGGTGAGGTGAGGTGAGGTCATAAATAATTTTCCAATTGTATTTGTTGGTGAAAACGGCTTTATAAAAACTTTGAAATTATATCGGTACAATGCTAGCTGCGCTCAGTCGAAAAATAACGAGAGTAATGCCCTCGCGCGTCGCGTGGGCAGAGTTTTCGGCCCGATTCCCCTACTTTTCACGGCAGGAGAAGGAATTTTCCTACGACTGCCGTTCGGCAGCGGCGAGCCCTCGCGACTTCCTCTCGATCCCCGGTCGACCTCCCAAAATGTCTATGCTGCGGGCGGCCTACGACGATATAGAGCACACTTCGCATGCCTATATGCCGGGCCCAAATTATCACGGAGAGAGTCCGCAGACTCCCCCAAACCGAGGGTGGCACTAAACGGGGAGGGCCTATTCCAACCCCGCCGAAACTGGGGATCGCTCTTCCCTGGTGACTATGTTCCGCCCGGATCCTGACTTGCTTCTTCCTCCCGCTTGCCCGGCACGTCACCGAACGCGTAACCGAACCGCTCGCGATTTTGCCCTCCGATCGGGCCGGACCGACGAATCGACTACAACTAAAGCTTCTGTATACAAGTCAATTGCCCTTTTAGGGTAAGCCACACCCCTCACTATGGCTTTTGCGCGCAAATTTTACAGAGGGCTACCTTTTGGAATTCGCAAACAAATGAAGCGCGTAGGCTTCTCCGAAGTCAATGCATGATTTCGCATTTTTCCACGCTCACCACTCATTCGAGACTGTCTATGCGGGCATACGGCCGTCGGGGTAGAGCGCGTTCCTCTACATTCGCAGAATTGAATTAGTTAATACATACCAAAATGTACCAAATACATAGGAGATAGAAACTAAAGGTGCACAAATTAATGTTTATTGAATAACTGACATCGTAGAGGTTTGTTTTTGTGTGTTATTTTGGGTAGCTGTCAGTATCGCGGTAGGAACTAATACGACCTGTGAAGTTGTATGTAACAAAGTAATGGATTCGACATATTGGGCGATATAAGCGGATAGATAAGTGATGTTTACTCTAAATAATTTACGCCTGCACCATATTATGACAGTACAGCGTCTGAGGTAGAGGCTATCTCTGTAAAGTATACTGATGAGTTCAATAGACAGAACAGAAAAGAAATACAATATAGTTGATATAAACTGACAATTTAGACAAATAAGCAATATATTCACAGATATAATATAAAACGAATTCTACCATTAATATCAATAATTTTATTTGAGAAAACATGTGGGAAACCAGTATTGACAGGATCAATTGCAAAATCTACATGGTACAATAAATTCGACAATATCGCGTGTAGAATAGTATTTAAATAAATATAGTTGACGTTTTCATGCCAAAGTTCCTGCAGTATCTACAAATGCTTTAAAATACGTAAAATTGTAATAATACTTATAATATTATATATTCAAAATATAATATCGTTATTGTATTTTCGATACAATATGTATTTTCATACATATTATATTATATTGAAAATTATATTCTAATTAATAATGTTAAATAGCAGAAAATCTGTAATTGTAAAATTGTAATCTCAAATTACAATTTAATACGATTTATTGACCAAAAATGCGATGACATATGGAAATGAAAAAGTTTTTCTTTTGTATATTTATTTAAATACAAATAACTCATTTTTATAAATGTTATTAAAAAAATTTGATATTATAGTCTATTCAAACTGTACCGAAAATTGAGCTTATTAGTAAAAAATTGTTAAAATCAGATAACAATGATTTATCCTAGTTTATGTTTAAACCATTATTTATTTGATGCAATGATAGTATTCATAGAAAATTTTGAAAATATTTCATGCACAAATTTCAAATTACATGTTGATAATTTTTAGTAGACCATGTATTTCACCAGTTCTACATGTTTATGTTACTTGGCCTACTGAAATTGGACCAGGACATAACGAAAAACTAATAATAATAATAAACTTCTGAAACTATAAGTAGATGGATTAACTGCACGCTACAAAACAGCGGCATAAACATTAAAGTATTTGGCGCACCAAATGCTTGTCACACAACTACCTACTTCTCCTATTTTTAATGTAGAAATACGACATGCTTGTGCTGAAAATTTTTATTTATTTGTAAGATTTAAAAACTTATATTAATTACAAAAAAGTTATGAAAGTTACATAATTTGAATTTAAATTTGATATAAAAATAACAATAAAATATTAAAAAAAAAAACAAAATTATAAAAGAAATGTTGAGAGAAATGTAGCTTACATTTTACGAAAGTTCATGTATTAATATACGTGAACTTTTAGTGTTTTGCATAAACTATAAATATTTTTGTTTGGGTATAATGAGTAGTTTAACAGTGAAGAAAGTATAACACTTGATGGATATGAAAAGCATGTATCAATCTTTTTGTTACTTTACGAATGGTTTATATATCAATAATATAATCAATTTTACTATTTGATGAATTTTTAATACAATAATAGTACAATAATTATTATAGTTAAGCATAACTATTGCAATAGACCTACAAATAAAAATGGAGATAAAAATGTGTTGGGACATAATCTATGTTTATTTTATACTTACTATTTTAACTGAACCATGGTACACTATTTGGAGTATGAAGCAAATGTAACCCGACTTTTATGTCAGAGTATTCGTACCATCGAGATAAAATGTGATTTGTGAAGAGTATCTATGTAAAGGTAGAATCTTTCACCACCCTAGTTTATCTACAATAATTGTTGAACACTATCTAACTACCAAAGAATCATTAATTGTGTAACAAAACCAAAAGAAATTAGACTGATTTATTTCAAATTCTGACAGTTTTCAAACCCACTGATAGAAATTCATTTATATTCATTTAATTCTTTAGTAAATCTGTCACTGACATATCACGAAAATTTTCTTTTTTATAGAAAAGAGAAAATATGTCAATAGTGATAGGCAGTAGTTCTATTAAATGCAGCAACTTTTTATTGCATTTCCAAAAACATTTATAAAGTTGCAGTCAAATTACATAAACTATATTTTAGTCAGTATCGTATTAATATTACAATGTCCTAATTATCGTGCTAAAGATATAATATTTAGTTTAATTATCAAGTTATAATATTATATAGCTATGATATAATTTTATATTAATAAAATAAACCATTTCGATAACGCAAGGTTGATTTAAAACGACTATTTTATATGATATTGAGAACTGATTTTAAACATATTCATCTGCGTATATTACTTTTGATTGTATGGTTTGCAATTGTTAGTATGCTTTACAATTAAATGTATAACAACCAAATACTTAATTGTAATTTTAAATTAGATCGGTGAACATTTACAATCATTCGGAAAACGAAATTTTATATTGTCTTAAAAAGATCAGTAACAATACAAATTTGGTTCAGAAAGGATGCGAAATTATTATATAGAGAGCTAGTTAAAGGTCTGCTAAAGCTTGAGCTTGATCAGGGGCAGAGTCACAAAGTCAATATCACAGGGGGAGAAAGGATCCCCTTTCGCTCTCGACGGCTGCCCCTTGAGTCGCGTCGGTTGCAGGCGGCCATCGGAGCAGCAGTCAATCGCGACCTCGTTATAATTGCGAGCGAGGGCGAAGTCGGAGAAAAATGAAAAAATTAAAAGTCGGGTGAGGTGTTGTCGCGAAGTTCCCGCTAGGATATTGCGTCGCGGCAGTCGAGAAAAGTATCGATTCTCCATCACAATAGCTGACCAAAATGGATATTCAATACGAATAAATAAATCGTCGACACCGCGCCGCTCCGTCATGCATGCGCTTTCCGTCGGGAAAAAGCTCACGTAAAACTTGTGATACCTCCGTTGCTCTAGCTCAGATCCCCCGCTTTGTTGCCGATCGATTCGAACCGCCCGATCATTTGTGATAAATGATTTATTCCTTTCGTTGCGCCTGCCTTGCCGACTTTCCGAATAATACGATAACCACTGCGAGTTTACGCTCGCGCCGGGGCTATATGCCCCTAGCCGTCTACGCAGAAAAAATACGTCGACCTTGAATAAGCGGGAGATTCGGCGGACTTGCGCTATTAGGTCGGATTTGTTGACTTCTTTTTCGTGGAATGAATTAGTCTTCGAGAAACGAACTAATTGTTGAAAAAAAAGGGTTTACAAAGAACCGTTGCTTTACTGGTCCTTAAATAACTTAAGATATTGTGCTAATAAAAATTTAATTAATTTAATAATAATTTTAATAGTATCAAAGCCTAATGATTTCGCAAAGCTTTAAAACATCAGATGTGACATTCTACATTGAGCTAATCGGTATCGTATCATGTACTTTTATTTTATTTAATTGTGGATTTGAATAATATTTATAAAAGAGGCTCTTGATTAAAAATCTCATAATACAAAATTATGTCCATCAAAAACATATAGATTTTTACAAACAAAATTGCAATACTTTTTCATCGTATTATATAAAATTAGTACAATATTGTTTTAAATTTTTATCTTAATTATAATGTATTCCTGGTTAATTTATTCATTTCAATTTAAATTGCAATGCTAAATATAAAGAATACTTTATTTGTAAAGTCTTAATACTCTTCGTGATGTTCTTCCCAGAAAATTCAAGCATTGTGACAAATATAAAAGAATTAAATATACTATTTTTATAACCAAATCTAAATTATGAACACGCTATCATGACCTTGTTAAATTTTCGGTGCGAGGTTAACAAGTTATGGCACACTCTGAAGTACCGCCATTATGATCTGACCTACGAACATACAACGAAAGTTCGTCGACAGTATTACCGTCTATCCAAGTTGCAATATAAGCAGTATAAACTATGTACTATCTACTTTTTGACTATATTTTGTTTATCAATATATTATTCAGTAAGTAATAGTTATGAATAATTAGAAGTCAGCTAAGTCATTCCCATAACTTGCTTTGAAACTATCTGATTACATTAACTATAGAACACGCGATAAATTATAATAAAGGCTGATTTTTATGAAGATGTATACAGAAAATGTGAAAATATACAAGTTTGACAGAAAAAAACGCGTATTTACCTAATTGAACATATATTTCATAGAACTTCTTCAAAATGACAGGCATATCTCATTGATCTAAAGCGAATATCCTGAGAAATTATTCAGTGCCAGAATCGAACAGAACTAGGAACGATATATCGTTTAAAATAAATGTTATATTTATAGCTACCATTAAGAGAGTGATGTTATAGTGTCTCATTTGACAACATCGGGTTGATACCTTTTCAATATACAATCGCGAGCGAATAGATATTGGAATCGTTTAAAATACCACAATCAGTAGTACAAATCAGTTGAAGCGATGGCACAAACTTAATTTTTCTTTTCCTACTATCATTTACCGAGATAGAAATGAACGCTGTCCGGCGGAAAAATCCTCGTTCCATGGTCCATTGGGTCGACGGACGCAATTTGCGCAAACCTAATCCACCGAGGCGCGGCCGTTAATCCCTCGGTAAGTCGGCTAAGGAGTTTCTGGCGTAGTGAACTCGGGGAATGGGGAGTATAATGAGTAGCGGCAATGGAGGTGTGCGCGCGACGCCCACGAACAAAGCTTCGCCGGCCGTCGCTCGGCGGGACAACGCGCATCAAAGGAGCTACCGACGCTGAATGCCCCTACGCCCTCCGAATCGCGCATTAAAGCGGAGGCCTCGATTAAGGTGACTTTGCTGTGGCGATAATTGCAAGGCACCTGATTGCTGGAGCTTTTGCCTCGTTTCGGGCGCACCAGCCTCTGCCGGGGGGCTTTCAAAAATCTTGATTCCCTGACCAACGGCGTACTGTGATGCACAACTATCTCGCCGCTGTTTCGCTGAGCGTCAGAATAGCTTTTTGACGATTATTATTCTGGCCACACAAGATGAAACTAGAAATTGTTGTCATTTTACATGTGTGTAAAGCTCTGAGGAACAATTGGAATGACGGATGAAAATGAATGGACTGGGTAAACGGTTTGTGACACGATTTCTAGGATTTGAACGACTAATGACACACATGTAGGTACAATATGGTTCTATGTACACTTTCTAAAGAGTAACTGTTATTGGAAACCATTCAATTCTGCGAGACATTCAAAATTTAATTTTTTCAAAATAGCTTCTGAAATGGAGATTGCTCTCTAAAGATTTAAAAAAACATCTACAAATAAAAAGAGTTATAAAATATGTGTTATATTATGTAAAGATCTTTTATATACTGTACTCTCTTCGATAAATTTTTACTGCTCTCTTCATTTTTTACATAGATGACGTAAAAAGTCTAAAGATAGAACAAGACTATAGAATAGATTATAGCTACATGGAAAAAGGTAGAGAGATAAGAAAATATTGAAATCCGAGTTATATCAGTTTTTAATAATCTTAATTGAAAAAATGGACAAAGCATCACTTTTTCATACTTTTTACGTAAAATTTTTTTAAAAAGCCAAATTGTAAGCCAATGGAGCATTTATTTCTACAGAAACATTAGTGAATAGATATGTCTGACTTGATCCGGTTGTATTCTACTGTGCCAAGTACAAATCTCTACCAGTGTCGTTTATTAATAATACTTGTACTTTTTCGATCTTTTTTATGAGAAACGAGGTCAGAAAAGTTGTTTCACACACAATTCAATATAACTTTTATTTTACCCTATTTTTTTAATTAAAAAAATATCGTTATATAGTAGACCATTTTATATATGACTGAAGTTGTTACTAAAGTAATACCTATCCACTCGTGTACACTTCAATTTATTTCATGATCTTATTTTACAATAGGTAATCTGCACTTTTCTAATTGAATGTTCAAATAAAATTATTTATATCCACTGTAATTAACAAAGTTCAAGTAGCTTAAATTTTTATAAGCTATCGACACATCAGTCGCAATATAAAGCTTTAACGAAGTCATATAAGAATAACGACTTTCGAATAGAAACGAACTGTTAGTAGGATTTCTTGGTGTAGCAGTCTGTTTCAATAAAACCAATCAAAAAGAACTTTAAAACTAGCACCTCTAAAATTAAGGATTTTCTACGTCGACGATCCGATTTGAATATAATGAAAACTTGTTAAGAAGTTCCTTTTGTAAGTTTATTAAAGAAAAATTCCCTTGCGAAACTTTTGGAGTATATACAATAAAAATGAAATGTAAATCGCATTTAATATAACTTGTTACTTGTTAATTAACTTTTTACACGATTACAACTTTTTCAGGGTAATACAAAAGAAGGGATTACCTTTAATAGAGTGCGAAATTGTCGATGGATGCGAAAGTAACGTTTTTGAAAAGTTGATAAAATAGTAAATTTTTAAACAAACCTACATTCAATGATCCTTATGTCGAGTATAGAAATTTATATCAGTGTAAATAAACATATAATATTGTTTAATTTCTATAGTTTATTAGAGCAAATTAAGAGTCACGAGACATTAAAAGCAGCTTTTTCATTAAAGTCAAGTCTATTACAGGAATAATTCGCGTTTGATTAAGACACAGTAAATTAAAAAACTGCGAGAAGAATTTCCTAATCTCTGTGAGTCCAAATAGCAAAATTTTCATTCCTAGTAACAAAAACACATTCCTTGGCGGTATATAACAAAACCTAGCAGCAAATATGGGTGTTTGAAAACTATACTTTGAAAAAAAAGAGCAGAAAATGTTTCTATCTTCTGAGTGGTGAAAAAGTATAAAAGTACAGGTGGACCCACGAGGGATAAGTAGTGGAACAAGCGAAGACTAGTGAGCGAGTCTGCCAAGGGGTTAAGAGGGCTGGGCGGAAAAAAGAGCAATAACTGAATAGCGAAAGCGCGGGAGCCGAGAGTAGAAGAGTGGGCACGTGGAAGTTGGGATGCGAGTAGTAGACAAAGGGGAAAACGAGCGAGAGAGCGGTCGCGAACGCGGGGTAAGAGGCGGAACGAGAGCGAAATGGACGCCCACTGATTAGCTGAGCGTTCGCTCTGCGGGGGATGGCAACTCGACTCGTTGGATGACGATCGCTGCATAGCTCGCTTGCTTCGCCGAGGCGGCTACTCGCCGCCAAGAGGTCGAGGTTAATAGCGCGAGCCACCAGCGCTAGCGAGTAACAAACGGTTCGATCGTGGCGTCTCGCCCTAACAGCCGCTAGATGGCGCCAGGATCCCAAGAAGGCGGCCGACCAACGCGTCGACCGAGAGCCCGGACGCTGCTGACCCCTAGCGGACGATCCCCGAAGCTTGAGCATCCGCACTCAGCCCGGCAAATTCAAATTACGAACAGTTCGTACTCGTGCCTCGTATTGACGTCCGCTGGACCCGCCGTACATTAGCGCTTCAGGATTGAAATTAGTCCCCACGCCCTCTATTGATCTGCATTCACCGGAGAGCACTTTGACGATCGCTGCACTATACTCTTCTGTCCTATCAGTCTCTATCTGACCCTTACTGCTCTTTCAATCTTTTCGCTCTTTACGCTTTTTTCTCCCTCAAACAACACCTATTATTTATTTCATTCTGTGAAACTCTAAGTGTTAATGTACTTCTCTTCAGGGCGCATTATCTAAATACATGTTTAAACCATATAGTTAGCTCTAAAATTTATGTTTACAACTGTACCTTTATAATAATACCTTTGTAATAAATCTCATAGTAAATAATTTTCTTTAGAATAAAATAAAGTTTCATATTCGAGGTGAGCATTTACTTTATCCAAAATAATCTGAAATTGCAAATTAAATGAGATAAAAACGAGGATGAAAAGTAATATTCCTTTAAAGTAGAATGCATTTAGAACTAAGGTGAAAATAAGTACACTTACTACTTATTACTTATCTTTCTGACTCGTATTTAACAACCTTTATAAAGTCTAAATAAAATTAATTAAGTTATAATATATTGCATCAATGATACCAATAGGTTAATAATAACGAACTGTGTCTATTACATTCCTATTTATTTTAATACCGAAAGAAAACTCAACCTTAACCCTTTACTCGTAATATTTTGTACTTTAATTGTCTCTTTTTTATTAATAATAATTATTGTTTTATTCTTTTGTTACAGGTAAGTTACGCAACTGCCTTTTTATATAATATCTTGGATAAAATAAAAAAAGAGCCATAGGTAAGTTTTGTTCAGTTTCAAGGCAAATATTTTGAATGCCATTGATTAATAAAATCACATTGATTATTGATAAAATTATAACACCATAATTAAATTGATATCGAAGTTAGTATATATTTTATAAACTTACTAGTATTAAGCCACAAATTGTGTCGTATGAGAATATGATAAATAACCAAGCTGATTGGAATGTATATTTTTATACAATAATAATTGATGAGCATCATTGAGCACATTTGTAGCACAGCTATAAGCTCAAATGATAGCTGAGCACATTATACTTTTCGATCAGCGGGGCAGTCGTAGTTGTGTTGCTTTCCCGCATTTCGATTTCGAGTGAGAGGCACGATGTTGAAGTAAGGGTCAGTCATATAGATATGTTCGGTTTTCCTGATAGAATCGGTAAAGTGCAGCCTGTGGAATTTGCATGGATCGAGGAGAAGGCTTGCGGTGCGCCCAAGTGACGGAGACCCTCGATACGGACCTTGGCGATACGTGACTGTTACGCTTGCAAATCTGATTTCTTCTATGGAGAATTGTAATGTTCCTGGGCGGCAATTCGAAGCCAAGCTGCACTTGTAGGACATTGTTTAGGAACAGCAGACCCTGGCGAGGGTTTACCTTACATTGACGATTACAATTCAATGAATCTTTTGTCCAGATGCTTCGCAAATAATCGATACTTTGTATTACAGTATTGTCATACTAACTTTGTATTGATTACAACCAGGCTTTGATTGCTAAATCTATAGAAATATAATTCGGTCTGAATACAGTAAAAGTTGCAACATTTAAATATTTTATATTTTAATATAAAATAGTTTAGTTATTTATGTTTTCAAATATTTATTTATTTTATTATTATTATATGAAATTTATTTTTGGGAAATTCTGTTACGTCGTCGTGAAGTATTTATGGTTCAAATTTTATTGTATTTTTAGTTACAGTTACGCCCATGAATAAAATTATAAACAACAGTTATTATAACTATAATACTGATTTCACATACTCAAAATATTCAAAAACTACAAATATGCATATACAACTATTGTACACAAATGTACAATACTCAAAATATACAATGCATTTTACTTTTTCCAAGATATATTTATAGGGGAACTCTCACAAATAGCACAAGAACGTACGTAAACATGACAGAAATACCTTTAGTTTTTTCACTTACTTTATTATTCAGTTTCGTAATGAAGCATGTCAGCAAGCAATAGTCAAATGTCAGGTTTAATCTTATGTTGGATTAAAGGATTTTTGAAGAAAAATACCTTAACCTGTGCAAGAAATAATGATGAATGATTACCTTTTTCAACGATTTTTACTCATAGTTTTAAAAATTAAATAAAATTTAAAAAAAATTGAACTCTGATTGAACTTGCCTAGAAATGAAACTTGATTAAGATTATTTAAACTAACAACCCATTTGACCCATATGTTAATATACATTATGCAAATATATTGTACTTATATCATATTTTTCATCCCATCAAACGAATTGCTCGATATTGCTTGTTATGGAAGATGCATCTTCCTTCTTTGTGGAAAAATGCGTCTATTCTGTTGCATCTTATCTTCACTGTTATGTAGAAGTAAGTTCATCCCACGCTTCAACTCCTTTTTCCGAGATACATTGTCTCCCGATTATATTACCGATGTGCTTGCATTTAAATTACGTCTTTGGTTCGAAACAACAAAGGCAAACATAACGGCTGTATGTGTTAGTACAGGTAAATAAAAGTTTTTGCTAAGAATATAACCGATACAGAAACAATGCTAAACAGTCTGTAAAATATGTACACGTACAAAAGAAAATAGATCGATAAATTCTAAGTATTCTAAAGTTTAAAAGATACAATTTATATCAAACGTTAACATTCATCTTTGAAAATGAACTTTTTTTTAATTTAATAAATGTGCAAAATACTCTTAAAATATACGAATAAAAGGTTTTATTCTACAATTGAAGAATTTTGATTTTCTCGTTTAACAAGTTGTAAAAGTTTTTAGAAACTTTATTGGAAGATTTTGATACAACTTTGTAATATAGCAAAATGAAACTGAAACTATTTCAATTTCAGATTTCTAAGAAATTCTAACTTTTGGTTTAAAATTTAATAAACGCATAAAATATCTAAATACTTGGAATCACTATAAATGAGGATATTTCTTAAGAGAAGTCTCATCAAACCTGCACTATCTATTACTTTACTAATCTTAGTATTATTAACTGTAAACCACCTCATCATGTTTAGAGTTCTAATTATGATGAGTAATACAAAACCCTGGTTTTTGAGCATTGCTTGATATTATTAATTATTAGGAATAATTAATAATAGGTTTCTGATCAATTAGTTTGTATTATTAAAGCATAGTTATAATTTGCTAATTCTGTTTTACATTTATTTGTGCAAGTAATGAGTACAGACAAATTACTGATTCTGCAGTTATTTTACTGACAGTTTTCCTAAAGCTTATTTATTTATGATAAAATATATGATCAGTAACTTACACTGAAGAGGAAGTGGCAAGCACCACTATTAGCAGATGACGAATTGATCAGAACTTAAATGATATGATTTCTCATCATAAAGCTTTATCATTAGCAAATACTGCAGTACAACAGGTAGCATATAGTAATCGGCTGAATGCACATATATAAGTCAGTGCATCCAGGAATCTCACATTAGTAATTACTCCTACCGCTAACACGTGATTTCAAAATCGTATAGATATTATGCATCAAATGTACATTTTTAGTTATAGTTTAGTTATATATTTTTACTTACGATAATTGAATATCAGAAAGTCTTCGAAATACCAAAAAATGCACTAGAAAAGATGCCATAAATTTTGGAAACCAGATAATAGAAAACGATAGGTAAGTAATAAAGTGTAGGAATTAAAAGTGGGATCGAACTAACTATTAAGAGGACTTGTATTCGCTCGTTCATTGTTTACGAACAGATTAGTACCGAGATAGCGTCAAATTGAACAAGACAACTATACAACCCATATCAGAGCAAGAGTATCTTAGTAGTATTGTAATGCTTTGTTGCTTTGATATAGTTTACGAATAAAATCTTATAATACCAAAACAAATACTTTTTACTTATTCAAATAAACATTTTTTTCTATTAAATATAAATTCAATCAATAATAAATGTAGAATCAATAACTCATATTTTGTAGCTATTATGATGATACACTAAATTTTTATGAGCATAGAAGCTAGCTTATAAATTTTAGGACTGTTAAGGTCATCTGTGACTTGGAATAGGATCAGTCCTGCTCGTAAATTATCATTTCCCATCCTACTAACATCCGACATTTCATTCATTCATCGCTCAAAGATTAAAGTGTACCGTTAGAAGGTTTACTCTTTGATGAGTGTATTATATTCATATATTAGGTCACGCTTGTAATTCTAACCATTTCAGGTTTGTACATTTGCGACTATTGCGTTTGCTCCAATCTGCTTGAACCATGTCACTTGTAACGTGCGCCTGAACTTTAGAATACGGATGTTAATGAATTATTCATTAGGTTCACTCTACTCTTATGTTGTCCTTTTTTTAGATATAAAAAGATGTTTCTTCTTAAACATGTTTATTGTTGTAGACCGAAAAAAGATGCGCATCTTCTAAAAAAGAATTTTCTCAGAGATTGGCGCATTGATGAAACCTAGGTTTCTCAAAATGTTTATATTGTACATGACAGAATGTCGCTTGTATATTTATTCATTTATCTTATAGGTGGATTAATAAAAGTATTGTTATTATTTTCGAGATTATTTTATGCAAATTAATAGCACATAATTTGAAAAATGAGCCTGAAGTTGCCTCACATAGCTTCTAACTGTTAATTTTCTAGCAATATCCATACGTAAGATGTTAGATCTCTTTATTAGTCAACAGCACTTAAGTGACCTTGATTATATTGGAACTGTGTTTAAAGCTATATAAACATTGATCAGATCATTAAAATGAAAATAAATTGATAAAATTTTATCAGCGTTTCAAATTTAATTGTAACTTGTAATGATAATTCCAACGTACCAGGTCGTTACAGAACAATTAAAAGAAATTTTAAACTAAAATTAAAACCGACATTTTTCTGATACACAACCTCGTTAGATTATTGTTACAATGGGATCGTTCGTTTGTCTATATACAGACATAGCCCAAAGAACTATTATTCTAGCTATTATTTAATATTCGTAATAATAATAAGTGCTAGGTATTTTGTAACAACGAGCAGGAAGTCTCTTAGCAATTTTGATTTAAGCTCGACTTGGTGTGTTAGTACGCTAGTATAAAATAGTGGTTGTCTGTGTCATTATAGCATTCGAAAAAGCGAATTTTTTTATTTCAATAATCCCATTATAAAACGTATGAACAATATTTCTATAAGAGTTAACGTCAGTAATTATTGAGTATGAAATTTTAAATAATTTTGTTTATCAAAACGATGCATTCATGGGATTCGTAGCGTCAACTTACACATGAATTTAAGTGCTAGCAAAAAATTTAAACTCTGAAAAATAGCAAATATATTGAGGTCACGAATACAGATAAAATGATTAGTAAAAACTAGTTTCTTTTTATTTATGATAAATTGTCTTTTGTTTCGTTATTTCACGCGTTGATAAATAACGAACATTATTTACGCGAGGTTGAAACTTTTCCTTGCAAATATTGCAGAAGCATTTAATTCGTCTGGTCGCAGCTACTCAAAAACAATAGTTGCTTTGCGAAAGGTACGTTAAAGTGGAGTCCGAGTGGAGAAAAGGCGCAGAAAGATGCTAGCCGGCATGGCTGAAAGGAAAAGAAAGATAAAAGCCCAGAGGCGAGGTAAGCGCGCTTGGATGAAAAAAGAATTCGACGAGGGAGGCAGAGGAGGATGCACGGGCGAGGTGGCGATTGGCCCGGAGATCCTCGAGGCGACAATAGTACTAAGGGCGCGCGCGGGTCGCGGGCACCGCAGGCGCAGCGGAAGAAGGGCTGGGCCGGGGAGAGCAGGCGACGGCAAAGGGAAGCTCGAGGGCTGGGAGGGCCGCGGTTGGCGACGTATCCCGCAGCGAGGAAGGACAGGTCCGGGCTGCCGAGCGGCCGAGCGGCCGAGCGGCTCGCCGGCAGCGCCAGCTCTGCGCCAAGAGTCGAAATCCAATATAACCGCGGGGCGCGCGGCTGCAGACCGGGCTACGGAGGCGGCCGAGGGGCGGGGAGGCGCAGAGGCGGAGAGGGTCCCTCCCCCTCGGTTTCGGGCGGGACGCGAGCGGCGCACGTGAGCGGCCGGGCTTGTCGCCGCCGCCGCCGCCGCCGCCGCTTCAAAATAATCCCCCGACGCTCTTGCGGCCGCGCGCTCCTCTATAAATACAATAGGAAGAGTCAGTCCGGTCCGCGGCGTCGCGACGCTCGGCCGCCCCCGCGAGCTCCGAGGGCCGCGGAGGCAGGGCCCGCAGCCGCCGCCTCGGCGCACACGTGCCTGCGCCTACCCAGCTCGGGGCTCCGTGTCGCCGTTACATGGATGCGCAGGATTGGGGCCGCGGGCCTTTGCCAAAAATCCGGTTATTTCCACAGTGGCCCCAGGCGCCCGCTAAATCAGCCGCCTGACTCACGATCGAGCGGCGGCCCCGACCCGCGGACAGCCCCGGAGGATGCGCCATCGATCCCCCCGAGCCGCCCACCGAGAATAGACGAGAGGGCCGCGGGCGCGCGCCATGGAGAAGCTCGACCTCCTGGAGCAGCTGCGCCGCAAGGACCGCCGCCGGCGCAGGGGCTGGACCGTCGTCCTCGGCCACGAAGTCCGGTGAGTGCCGACCACCTGGCAGACCCTCGGCCCCCTTGCCAATCTCGCGCCGACTCCACGCGCCCCTCGCCCTAGACGCGCGACTGCTCCTACCTCCTGCGTCGAATCCGCACTTGCTGCTTTCGTCAATCACCCGGGCAACCAGGATGCCTAATATGCCCAATACCGAAGATACTCCCGCTTCTTCAGCCCTTGACGCGACCGTGCAAATTCCGATGCAAGCCTGTCAACGCTCCGCCTTTTCGTCCTGCCCGTGAGCGTGGACAGAAAATCTTGAAAGCAGTAAGTAAGTTTATTTGCGAATAGCCAACAGGGCTCGATTCGATCCAAGATTACACCGCGATCGTAATGTTACGATTTTTTTGAAGTAAACAACGCCAAACATTGACGATAAAGTTTTTTCCCCATTTTTCGGCCCAAGTACTGATTTAAACATTTTTTAGCTACACCTTTCCAGGTAACGTTGCTCTTCATACTGTATCGAGTTTTGTTCGCACCACGAGAATTACAATAGGATATATTACGAAAAAGTTTCCGTTTTATTTCTGAAGACCTGCCCATACGAACTGCTCTGTATATTTGGAAGCTAAAAAATATAAAAATAATTTCATTTTCATAAAACCGTTCATTTTGTTATAAAACACAAATCTTTCATTAATTTATTACTTTGCTCGCGTATCTGTATGAAATAAAGAAAAAAATTAAATATTATTTTAATTCGATAAAGGAATATTATGGTGACATGTATCGGATTGAAGAGATTAAGTAATCATTTGTTTAATTTGTCAAGTACGTGTTTAGAAAACTTTGAAATTTTGTAAACTTCTCTGCATTTCTTACAGTGTAACTTTCAATACAATCGTTAGGTATATGTTAGCTTTAAAATATTGCATTTAATAAAATTACTCTTAAATATTATGTTTGATGGGATATTTATCAAAGATAACTAAAAGATAATTCAGTAACAAACACATTGTAAACTATATTAACTACTTTATCCATTTTTTAAATGAAAACAAGCAAATTTATCAAATTAAGTTACAATATCTAGCGAATCTGACTAACACATTCAAATGCATGCTGAATAAATCTTCTTAAAGTTCTTACGCAGGTACTTCTATCCGAATCATGAATTTTACGTTGCTATAATTGTCTAAAATAGTTTATAACTACAATATTTTAAATACTTGTACTTTTTGTAAATCATAGATTCGAAATTTTGCAACAAGTTTATAACTTATTCTACCTGATCAAACAGTTATGATAATATTATTACTATAAAATTTCGTCACTATACATAAGCTGAATTTATTGATTATAAAAACTTCTTTGTTTGTAATTTTGAGCTAAAAAATGATTTTGATAGTTGAGTGGAAATATGTGAGAGAAAATTTGGAACAAATGTGTAGCGTTTATTTTTAGTTTTCTTGATCACGACTTTGGACGATCCAAGAATTTTTCAGCAAGAACTCCAAACTTAACGATCCTATGAAATAAAGTGAAAGTAAAAAAATTAAGAAGATTAAAAACCAAGCTATCAAATGAGCTTCGAGATTGAAAGATAGATCTATTTCAATTTCTGCATACTGGAGTTACAGATAAATTTTTTAAGAGGCTTATATAAATCTTTGCAACAAACTTTGCTTTGACAAATGTTTGTTCTTGCCTAAATAAACATTTGTATATTTACTTATTTAACAAATTTTGATATTTCCTCTTTAATATTTTATTCATTTAATTGAAGTAAAGAATAACTTTTTCTTGGTTACAATTTTGGTTACAACTTAGAATCAATTTTTCGTTATTCTTAAACTGTCTTAATTTATACTGCCTTCAACATTCTTAATCGATCTAGAAACATTTGGAAGTACTAAATATAATTTATAATTTTTTAAAAATTTATGATTAGAGTGGCATAGGTTATTGAATTTCAAATATCTTCATTGTGCCGTAGGCTATTTGAAAATTGTTCAATTAACTTTTTAAGAGTTTTTTCTAAGCTTTAGACTGATAGTTTACTATTGGGCATACATAATAATTCCTCAAAGTTTGGTGGTTGATACATACGTGGGAAGCAAGCACTAAACTTAGCACTTTGTAGTTTATCGAAAATATCGTTCGAAAATAATATTTTAATATGCATTGAATAATATTTGAGTAAAGGTGATAGAGCCGGCGAAAGGTTGTTTATATAGCAAATGTGCCCTGGCATTAGTCATCGAATCGAAAGTGTCGAGGCGATACCGACTGCCGTGGCTTCGTTAAAAGATCGATTACATTTTCGTGGGCAAGCAGTTGGCATAATAGTTATCGAGCTCTCGAAACCCGAGGCGCGAGCAAAAGCATTGGTGTCGAAGCGACGACAACAGTTTCGCACTATATGCCGCGCTCATCGAGGATTTCTCACTTGTGCTACGCGCGGGATGCGAGTTCACGCGAGGGATGAGATGGCTCGGAAGAACCCACTAAATAATTCAGACCGATGATTAAAGCAATCGAGCAAGTTCGCGGCACTATTTAATTAAGGAAAGTAGCTCTCACGAGTTGGAGTCGTTATCCGCCCGCGGCCCTCCGCCCGCTTATTAGAATGTGCCGCGGGCAGAGGCTGTATCGCCGCTTAGGTTAATTGGAACCTTTGATATTGGGAATGCATGCGAAGCGGCCAATTAATGATCCTCTCCGGCTGAACCCTTCAAAGGGCAGAAGCGTCATACCGACGCGTCTTCTCTGTTTCGCTAATGCTAACGAGCGCGCGCTCGCGGCGCCTCGATTTCGCTTTCGACGAGCGCTGGCGACGCGCTGCTGCATCATTAGTTGGGATATACTTGGCCTCTGCGTGTTTGTGGCATTCTTGGCAAATGTTCGCGGGTCATTTATTAATCTTTAGGTTCGTACAAGAGCAAATCCTGATGCGTTCGTGGGGCGGGCGAGCCTACTTGTGCAAAGTTGTTGCTCTTTACTCTTGTCGTCTTATTCGGCTCTTTTGTCAACAGGTGCAGTTCAGGCTTAATTGCTATTTATTTACCTTAGTCATAATTAAATGTCGAAAATTTCATTTATAATTCGAAAAGGTTTGCAAATTGAGTGTTCTGTTTGTTCGACGAAACTTTACACGCATTTCCTCCTGACCTAAATGCAAGTCCAAGCATCCAATGCCTTAATTAGACAAGTAATTGTAGATTGCAATCAGCGCAGTAATTCTGATTCAGTCCTTCTTAACAATGTTGAAATTGTTTATAGCCACGGAAATGAACCAATTACAGTTAAACTTACTCATCCTTTGATTTTTTGGTTTATTTATTGAAGCTGTGTTTTACGTGCTTTCTTTGAATATGTACATTTTAAATAATCCACTAAGATAACATGGTTGTAATGATAATATCTAAAAATAAGCTTTTTAATTTTTTATCTTTCAAAATAAATCTATTTTCTCGTTTACTTTTTATTAATCACACAAAGAGCATGTAAAAATATGTAAAATGTGATAGAAAAATTGTTTCAAAAATTACATTTAATCTAATAACAAATCGTGTTTACGTGACCGCCTTAATTGACTGTATAAACTGTCGTAGTATTTATTTAAGAATTTCATCCGAAGAAAAGAATAAACTATAATATGCTCCTGATTTAAACCATCAGGGTATTTAGATATCTATTTAAGTCTGAAGCTTCACAAATAACAATTTTTTTTAAGTTTTAAATTAAAACTAACAAAATCTTAAACTTATTAATATCTGCAGTAAATTGATTCACCCTAAATTCTTACCTATTAGTTAACCCAAATTAAAATTATATTTAACCTACGATATCAAATTCCAAATTTTTTCTTATATCGCAAGATTACTCAACTTAAATGGATTTATAAATTTAAGTTCAGAAGTAATCAAAATATTTCACCGTTATAGATGAATTTTTTAAATATTGACCTTTGATGATTTCATTTACAGTTACGTTTCGAATGAACCAAGAATAATAATATCCATTAAATTGAAAATAAAACGTCGTCTTTTTATTCAAACTAATTTCTACAGAAAATAAATGTTTAAGCTATGTGGAAAAAGATAAGAAATTATTACAATAGTTTTAAAATATTAATACTTATCTTTAAAGCATTTCTATAGTCTGTTAGATAGAAATAAGTAAGATGTGAAAATTAAATTAAATGAAATTAAAAATATTAATCTAACAAAATTTGGAGTAAAAGTTGATGACAATTAGTCGTCTTTTTATTGATATTATGTTGCATTTCGTTACTATGCTGTCATGTCGTTATTTTTCTAGTTTTCTTACATTTGACACGCTGCATATAACTCAGTGTACATTTATCACAATGGAATGCGTGTAATGTTATCTACAAAGAATGAATTATAAAAGTGAATAAATGAAATCGGTATACATTTGGGCAAATCGTGGGCAACAATTAAGATTAATATGTAAAATCATAATAAATAGGAATAAAAGAAATTGGATGTAGGTGCGGTGGGAAGAAATCACGAGCGTCAAAGTAGATGAATGCGCAGAATAAGCGCGGCTTGAAAATTGCCGATTGTTTCAACTCTGTCCTCGCGGCTAGCGCTTTATAACGGCCACTTGACGTATATGGATCAATTCCCTAAACAGCCGCAGCACGTGATCAGGTCGGAAAAGTAAAGCGGCGCTCGGTGGCAAGGCCGCGGGCGAGGCGCACAAGAAAAAAGCACCGAGCCGCGAGCAGCGAGAGGCGAGCGACGGTCACATTTCCGCTTGGCTCCGCGTGTTTACGAAAGCGCTCTAGTAGCTATTAGTCGCGCGCAAGCTCCGAACGTCGTCGGGAGCGCGACTCCCCCGACACAGCTCCATGCGGGAGACTTTGCGTACCGCCGCGGCGCGGGCGGCAAGCGAGCGCATTAGCTCAGGCGAACTATATATCGATTACAGAGGCAGGGTCACTCGCTGCGCTGACTCTGTCTCCTTTGGTCCCCGATATAGGCAGCCGAGCCCCTTCCCCGACTCGGCGCTCTCGGATTCCGGGAGCGCGACGCGCGGCGACCCAGTGCAGCGAGACGACGCGGGGCGGAGCCGCCCAGGAGCGGTCCGGACGCAGCCACCCGCGCGCCCGGCGGCGCAGCCCGGCCACTCGGGGAAACCGGGCTGCGACTTTATCGTCGGGCGGTCCTCTGCCCTCCGTCGATCAAACTCGCAAGCTCGTACCGGCAGCCGGGCTCGCGGGCCGCCGCGCCACTCCGCCGCCAGGTGGCGCCGCCCACGCCGAGCTTGCACCCAGGCCGCCGGGGGCGCAAACTGGGCCACCTCCGCCCGGCGCTTGCGCCCTGAGCCTCGAAAAATCCATATGCCCCTCACCCGAGAATTATCCCCCGTTAACCGCTAGCTCCGCTCGCGATCCGTGGCTCGAATCGCGGGGATTCGGGAGAACCCAGCGATGCTTGTGCTTTTCTCGGAGCTTGCAGCGCCCTCCGCTGATCACGCGGTGCTTCTACCTGTGTCGCCTGATGCTATATTACACAGTGTTGTGGCACGCGCGAGTCTTTCCATTTCATTCAAAGCTCTCGCGCTCATGCTCTCGACAGAGCTTGTATTGATTTTATCCAGCGAATAGAACCGACGATCGCCCTCTCGGAAATATCGAAATATCTCGAGATCCAAGTCATTCGTGTAACTCGATATACCGTGTACCGCATTCGTGCGTTTAGCACATTGAAGGACGCGACGTTATAAAGAATACGGTTCGTTAGGTACTCGGTAAATCAGCGGAACGATGTCCATCAAGTGTTTTCGACCGTGAGTGCGCTCGTAAAGTCGCGGAATTATCGTTGAATTAATTTTCTAACCCTTAATTTTATGTTATGAAAGCTCTAGTTGAAATAGGTAAACACTAACTTTATTGCGCGTTAGCCACAACAACAACAACAATATCCGTCGCCATAAAATGACGATACGAGCAGAGCTTAAACTGGTTACTCTTTCAATGTGATTACCCTGTACTTTATATATTTCGGTGGCGTTAAAGTTGCTCTGGTCGTTCGATTTTCGAGCAACACGTTCCCACTCGATTAGAACAAGGTCCGCTTAGAAATTCCGGTGAGTGTCGGGGAGCTTTTAGTCCGCGCGCAATTACCCACGACGTGTGTACCCCCGCGAACGATTCTGAGGGCGAGAGAGCTTGTGCGTCCCCCGCAGCGGCCGCAATCAAGCTCGGATATCCCGAAAGGCCGCACGCGAGCCGAAAGAATCAGAAGCCGATTTGCATGACGCGCAACAGGGCCCGATACGATCGCTTGCGTCAGCGCCCGTCAGAGCTTTCCTAGTCCGACAACAGTTCCGCTACCGTCAAAGGCAGCCGTCGTTGTTCTTCCTCGCGCTTTATTAGATCCCTCTTTTTCATTCTTTTATGACTTTGCCCCTAACTTATTGGTCGTTGTGTACCTACCGTAATACGCTTCGAAACCTCTCTGATTTTCATTTCTGTGCTCTCGGTGTTCTGATTTTGTAAAAGTTGAGTGGCGGTGGTACTATAGCTTTCTCTCTGGGCTTTTTAGTAGATCCCCGGTAGAAGGTTATTTTGTTACGCTATATACTCTTTCACAGATAACGTTTTGTAAGTCACTGCACACAGAATAATACTTGTACAATGTATTTATCAAAATTGAAGAAAATTACTATTAGATACGTATAATAAATCACTCGATAATGATCAATTTACTTACAGTGGTAAAACATTATATTAAAAATATTTTATTAGAAAAAACAAATTAAACCAAACTTTACGAATATTACGAATCGATTTACTGACAATAATAGTGCACTTCACACTGTTCTAGAACATGTCTAGAACTATTTCATTCTTCCATCTTAGCGTCGAGCAGAATGTATTTCTCAAATTTTTTGTTCGTCATCGATCATTACCTGGCTCCTGTCACCTATTCTTTCCTCTCTATTCCCTTTGGCCGCAAAAGTTCTTGTACCACTGACTCCTCTCTATCTAGACTATCCTATAATCAGTGGGTTGTCTGGGATTACTAGTTTACTCCACGGCGCTTTGTCGTTGAGGCAGTGGGTAAAGCGATTTCCTTTCATTGCACCCACGCGCCTGGAATTTTCATACTCTGAAGGCCTCGCTCGCCTCACCTCTCTGTGCAGACGAGCAAGTCAGTTTGCTTTTGTGCCCCGTTTCTAAGACTACCGGCAATTTCCTAAGAATTGTTCTACCACCTGGTCTGTAACAAGTAAACTGCAATAACGCTATTCTTTTGCAAATAAAACTTATTATTTGCCCTCTTTACTACTCTCAGTGGTTTATTTGTGAATGTTTTCATAATCGCTATTTTATTTAATGTTTATTCATATTCAGTATTTAAACGATAAACAATTGAATTTGATTGATAAAACTACGACTTTTATTTGTAAATTTTTGTGTTGTAATTTATACATTGATTTAGTATTCATTTTACTTAGTTTTAAAATGTCTTAAAACGTACTTTAAAAAAGTAAAATAGAATTCACATATAAAACCGTATTACTTAATCGTGAAATATATATTTAAATTTTTTTTATGACTAAAAATTTATACAAAACTAGCATATTGCAACTAATTTGTTTAGTAAAAAAAAAAATCAATTAATTAATCAGTCTTACAATATGAATCATGTATTATCCTAATATCAATGTTACATAAGCACTTCAGTTTTAGATTCATTCTGAATAAACACTATTATCATTTCTTATTTTTCGAATCTATTATAAATGTATTGTATACACAATAACATAGTATACCACTTACTTTTACATGGATCGTCTAGATTGCATTTGATTTTTCCACAAACATACTATAACTGCCTAATAATATATTTCTGCATCATAATTATTTAAATTATTTACAATAAACATTAATTATAATAACAATTATTTTACAATTTATCTACAAAATATACGACAAAGTTCTGACATACGAGTATTTTCCTACCTACTTTGAGTAATCCAATTCTACGGTCAAGCGTTTCTACGGTACTGAGGCCTATGACGATATGCTAAGTATTTCACGAAACTACCTTTTTCAGTGTTGCTCGGTAGTCGCAATTGGAACTTTTTCTAGCATAAGTCTTTACAATCCAAAGACTCAGTAGCCACGAAGTTTTTTTGGTTACAGTTTATCAGAGTTTGCACATTTTAGTGTAAATATTGGTATTTATCATTTTTTCTCATCGGCCTAGCTATAAAACTACTATTTGATTCATAACAAGAGTATTGCGCATGATGATAACAAAAATTTACGTTGATTATATAACGGTATAAAGAATTATATATTTGAACATCTCTTCAAAACGTATTAACAATGTATTTATATACACATTTATAAAAAATGTTTTTATTTATAATTTAGCGTACGATCTCATTTTGTGATTATAACTAAATTTTTAAGTTTTTATCTGTTATAAAAATGATAAAATTATAATGTGAATATTTTTTCTTCGCCATTCAAAAATAAGATTTATAATGAAACAATATCCTGAAAATTATTTTATGATAATAATAGAATTCATTATGATAAATGGAATTCACCATATTATGATGATATTCAGAACAATTTGAAATACAAACAAAAAGCTATTATCCACTAAGACCTAACATAACCTTAAAAGATGAATTAATTAAAAACTATTATCATAATTTTACCAATAATTAACAATCTTTGCAAAGAACGAGATGTATTTATCAAATATATGTAATAATATAAAGGATTTTAGTATAAGTTATACGTGGATATGTTGAATTCCCGCCAGACGTTGTACTGTGGCTCTTTATAGTGATGTAATTATCATCTCCTTTGATCCTTTGCTGACGATGATATCCATAAACTACTTACATAACTAATGCTGTGATACTAAAGTATGTATCATAAATTTACTCATGTTAACTTTCGTAATTTTATTGATTTTGAAATATTTTCGTTACTTATTCTTGTGATAACTTCATTAAAAGATAACGGGGTTACTAACACTATAGACAACTCTTATAACTGAGATCTTGTGATCGTATACGATTCTAGATGATGTCGTTAACGTATTAATAATGCCTTCTCCGAAGACTCACTCGGAGATTACGATATTCTTCTTTGCACAACACCGGTATTGCATTCAAGATAAATATATATATTATAACATTATTTAGATATAATATTTAAATATAATATTGTTTCTAGTAAATTTATTAACGTTTCCATATATAGCAAAAACTAGCTAACAGATATTTTTATAAAAAATTTCTTTAAATTTTTTATCAATTGCTGCAGATTAACTATTGAAGGATTTAATAATGAAATTTATATACAGATACTACAGATTTTATATAATCTAGCGACTTAAATTTTAAAACAGACTTTAAAATAGAGTATATAATGTAGTGGAATGGAATAAAGCCCAGAAGATAAGTTATCTTAATAAATCACAATACTCTTATTAATGCGTTATTTGAATTTTTTACAGTTTATATTGTTTTTTGATATTTGTAAATATATGTAACTGGGTATTTTTCATTTTTTTGGATTTTACTGAATGTTTAAGCAAACGTACATTTGAAAGTAAAGCATGAATCTATTATTCATGAAGATCTTCAGCTTGTATTATTTGATTCATACAAAATACACTAAGAAAAGCAAGAGTCTCGGCAAGAATATAGTATCGTTATCAGCTATTCGCTTAACAAAAGTGATCTATCATTACCAACTTTTTCTCTGTAATCCGTATAATAGTTTAGTAAGCTATATTTTCGTTTAACTGGACTTTTTTATATATATTGGTTCTGCTAAATTACATTAATTTCTAAAAAGTATAAAAACATATTGTTGTAATATGTACAATGTATCTTACTAATTATAAAAATATTAAATTTTACCATGTAAGGATTCAAATCTGAATCTTTCGTGTGAAAGTTGATTGCTTTCACAATTATTACTTTAAAAGCTACATTTTTTGAGTTTCTAAACTCTCTATTATCCCCATAAAGTATAGACATAGTTTTATTTAGCAACGTTGTACATATAGAATGTATCAGTAATTAAATGAACAAAGCGACACTACGCTGGCTCATTTGGTAATGTCTTACTAGTATTTCGATGATCCTGGATTCAGTTTCCAGTCTCGTCAGATTGATACGAGCACATTGAATTTTTTTATGTGTTTTGTTCATGACGTACAAAAAGGGTTCTGTTATATTAGCGCCAAAAAAAGCGTAGATAGAATATATGACATATATATTGTTTATTATTTGTTTAATTTATTTTTAAATTACAACAACTATTAAGTTAAAAGATTGAACTCAAGAAAGATAAATATTTTAAACTATGAATTCTAGCAGATTAAATTTTGTTACATACCAAATTATAAAATCCAGGATGACGCGAGTTATTCTTTTATGGAGCATATAAAGAAAACGTATATCTTTGCTGTATAAAATATGGCGATGAAAATAAAACCTATTAATATTTTAACACGAAAATGTAATTTAGAAATATTCAATGTCATCTAAGTATATATTTAAAAATATGAAAATATATTTAAAATTGTTTTTATAATGTATTTGGCATATGCCCATCAAAGTATGAGTTTTTTATGACTGTAAATGTGAAATATGACTTATTCGTTAAGATACCATTATATAATTATAGTAATAATTGTGGTTATAAATTTGAGCGAATTTACACGATAATTTTTACCGTTATTTGTAGATAGATATAAATATAATACGAAAAAGACATGTGATGATGGAAAGTAGCACGCCCTAATAAAATTCAGTGCACGGCCTATCGAGTTTCTATTAGAATCTATGGAAGCTGCTTGCTAGTCATAATGTAGAGTGTTAAATGAAAGACCTTTAATAAAGTAAAGCGACGAGAATATTTAAAAATACTTTAATAAGGATTATTTTTTCTAAAAGTCTAACGTATCAAATGAATATGCTGTAGTTTACGGACAGGTAGGGCTAGTCTCTAGAGAAATATGTAGAAAACTAGAGAGGCTTGCAAGGAAAGCAAGTCCCGCGGTTGAATGAATGAAAATGCAGCCAGGTGTTGTTCAGCGAGAGCTTATTATAAAGTTTGAGTCGCAGTGGAAAGACTTTAACAGTAATGCAGGAGCTGGGAGGTCCGATGGGTCCAACAATCTCAATCCGTGAACACAACTGTAACAAATTCTGTTGTAATTGCACGGCGACCCTCCAGTGGGTGAATTAAATTAATACCGAAATGGAACTAATTTCAAAGTGAAAGCAAGCAGCCGGTTGAATGGCAAAGAGGCGCGAGGCTGCCTGCCTTCACCCTGCAATGCATTCTTTGGATCCGTCGGGGTCCGAGTGCATTCGACGTCCAAGAATTCGCGTCGCGCTCTCCCTGCGATCGTGCATCGCGGGAATAAAGACAAACATCATTATAAGTTGGTGCGGCGCGACCTCGTGGTCTCGATCAATATTGGCTCTAAATAATTTATCCCCCCGGGTATCCGGGCAGCGGACACGCAAACAGAGGTGCGGGATAAGAGCGGGTGCGGGGTGGTCCGAGCCCGCGGCTCTGCGCTCTGCATATTGCCCCGGGGAACTCGAATATAATGCCTGACGATTCCTTACTCCGCGATTAATGTGCGTTGGATGCGCCCCTCACTTCCGCATTCGGACAATGGACCACGTACAGGATGGGTTAACGGCTTTCTAAATAAACAGCCAGAGGAGGCTAACGATACACGTTGCACAATGCTGTACTTGCACGTGGACACTCCACGGCTCAAGAGCACTGGGAGATCCTTTGGGGCTTTTACTCGGACTTGTACTAGTCATATATGCCGGGCCGTCTGTGGCACCGAAGAGTGCACTCGTTGACGATTCGACTGCTTCGGTACGCTATATTCATTGAAAGGTACAAAAAACTTTTATATCTTTCGAAAATACGGTTCCTTCCTTGGCCTCGAGTTTCAGCTTCACGGATAGTGCGATCGAGCATGACTAAATACTGGAGAAATTGCGCAGTTGCGTGGGCTATCCAGTAGATGCGACCGAGCATGGTCAGACAACTCTATTAAATTCTTTGCCAGATATTTCAGCTAGATGAATCACTGCTAACATCTCCCCGACATCTTCCTTAAAAGTATTGATTTTTCTACAACATTTCGTTACATACATAATTATGTACATTATAATAAAAGATTCATAAGTGTGTAAAAATAGGAAAAAAAATTATTAAAAAAATTTTCAATTTCTCCGGATTTTACAACTGTTAAATATACATAATTTTTCGCAAATTATGCAATTTTTCGCTCTTTAGACGAAAGAATATTTTCGGTAAATCACATTTAATGAGACCTACAGCTACATCTTTTCAGATAGCTAATAGCTTACTTTGGCACGAAAAAGGTTCAAATTGATTCCATGCAGTGAAAAATTCGATAAATTCTAAAGTTTTATTATCTCGTTTTAGAAGATCCTTTCATTTATTACCTCCTTTTATTCTTCATTACTCATTGTTGATTTTAAGTTGTGGTTTATTATGATAATTTGTCAAAAACAATATTGGTTAACTTCAGCAAACAGATTTTCCATTGATAAGATGAAAATAAGGTAATTTATCTATTTTCGACATTATACTTAATTGATTTATAATATATTTATTGTGCACTTGCAGGTGAGTTTATACGATATATTAAAACTTTGTTCACGGCAAAACAAAAAGCTTTGCTACGCGTAAGGTGGTACAATGATTTATGAAAAGTTAGTAAGCCGAACAAGAGCCACGGTGTACTGTTTAATTTTCTGGGCAAGCGCTTACTTCTTATTGGAAACTTTAGCTTCCCCCATTGCACCGTTCATAATTTACCGCTCGTAAAAGAAAAAATAAGCAGAAACGCTCAACGGTGAATCTCGAAAGCACGTAGTTATTACATTGAAAAAATTGCAGTTACAACTCCTGGTGAAACAATAAGTCACTCACGGGAGAGAAAACAGTGGATTGATAAAATACAAAAGAAGAAGGTCAGTTAGGCTGCTCCTGCGCATATAGAACGCGATGTAACGCGATAAAAGTCGAGTGTGGATTCGCTAACGAAGGCGAGGATTGACGCGCGTGCATGGATGCATTGCCGTCTGCGCGTTCAAGGCTGCTCGCATTCTTCTTTGGCAAGCCCGCTGGGAGTCGGAGGCAGAACAATTGGCCGGACAGCCTTTGACACGGAGCTGCACCGCGGGATAAGCCGAGAATTCTGGGACTTTTGGCGACTCACAGTTGGCCGAGCCTTCCTAATAAATAAGATTTCGGCCGGCGACGCGACGCGACGTATGTGCTCAGCGCCGCTCGAAATAACAATGCTCCGTCGAGCCGTTCCGAATGCACTGTCGCGACGCTCGTCAATAAATTCGAGCATATTTTAGTTAATGGGCATTTCATCGAGTTTGAATTCATATTCGTTGCGTTAGTGGATTATCGAAACGTCCACGTCCCGTTTTAATCGCGTGTACAAATACACGATGCGCGCGTTGGAAAGGATAACTGATTCCAACGATTCGCTGCACTTTGACTTTGTGTAATAATATTCTTTCGTTTGATCACACAAGAAATTTCCTTTTAACTATATTTAATTCTTGTCGAGGAAAGCGTAAAAAAGTATTTACGTTTTTCCTTAGGATATTCTTGGATTTGATTATTCGAGTAAATAATAATGTTCTAAGAAGACTTTATCGAATGTTTATCGGATCAAACGATCCTAGGACGAAAAGAGTTAGGACTCAAGAAAGTCATCTTCTATATCGAAGGTGAACTGATTCGATTCAGGTTACAGGTCGGTGTATTTTCAAAATAGAGTGATTCAATGGAAGAGGGTAAAATGAAAACAGCCATTGAGGATCAGGAGGAAACGTGAACGGCTTTAATTCAAGAATAACATAAGCATGACTAACATTTAAAGTTTGTTACAAAGTCATCATAATCATACTTAGACAAGGGAGTATAATGTAGAGTTAAGAATAACGTTTACCGCGCACCGCGGTACAGTATATATTTCCACGCGGGTTTCCAGCCTCTGACTTATTATTGCATAATTCGCTGAGGGTCGTCCCATATCGAAGACAGTTATTATATACGAAGAGGGTAAGTAGACGAATGGAGATTGTTCGAGTGCAACTGCCAGTCGATCGATCAAGTGGCAGGCAAGAAAGCGAGCTGCGAGAGCACGAGCCGCTCGTGTTATGCGCGGCTTTGTCAGCGGCCAAGGGGTAAAAGCCCCATTTGCGGAACTCGGCGGGTACGTGACTATTTGCGGAAGATCGGCGAGAGAAACGGCAAGGGCTTTTTGAAAGGGTCAATCGATAGCCACGCAGCAGCCCGAGTCTCCTGCATCCGCCAGCCACTGGGTGCCCGAGGAGATTAGTATCCCTTTCGAGCGATCCTCGCGGCGTCAAGATGAATTGTCAGCCGACTCCGATCCCGCGGGAGAGCTTACCGCTCTGAAATAAATAGCAGAGAGACGGGCAGGGATTAAAAGCGATATCGGCGAAACTGGCCGCTCCGGTGCACGACTTTAGGAGCAGCCGTAAATAAAGGTGCCGGATGATCGTCGAGCGCGCCCGAGATATTGGAGGGCTCGCGCGAGGCCGGGGGTATATTGGCCGAGAAAGCCGTGGCCGGACCTCGATCAAATCCGACCGCCGGGACCAATGAGGAGAGCCGAGTCCCGCGGCGAATCGCATTAAGGAACAATGCGGCCTCGCCTTGCGGACCACCGGAGCCGCCGACATAATTAACGAGGAGAAAGCCGCGGGCAAGTACTCGTCGCCACCTGGCGCGACTCTGCGCGGAGATCATCCCTCCGCGCTAGATCGCTACGTTCATTATGCCTTTTAATAAATTACGCGCGAGCTCCTTGATCAATCGGTGCGGCTACAATTAGTCCGAGTGCAGTCGTCATCGAATGGATCAGTCGGCAGAGGCGCGAAGTGCATCCAACCTCGGACTATACTTTCTGCTGCGCAGATGGACTCGTGAAGCTCTGGCCCACCCATCGGCCGGGCTCGCGCCTCCCTCGACCAACGGATCGAGGTTACTCGACCTCACATTTGATTATCGCGACGGGCGCGCGCGCGCACTGGAAAACCGGCTAATTTCCTAACCCCGGGCCTCTGAGCTTTGGCGCACGCGAGCCAAGTACTGGTATAAAATAGAAACCTTAGGTGGATTTCCGAGTTCGTCGATATTTCGACCGAACAATTCCTCAGCGGTCCTTGGTTCAATTTCGAGGAGACGCGAGGCGGGCCCCAACTCTTACAGGAGCTCAGGGAATCGCAATTCCGCTCCAAAGAAATAGTAAATATTTTGCCATCTCTATCGAGGACGCGATGCGGATGCCTCTTGCTTTAGGACGCAAACTAATGCGCAACGGAAACTCTCTTGCGTAATGTTTCCCGCACACATATCGCACTATATCTCCGATATGAGTCAAATAACTTACATTCGCTTGAGATGTCTCCTACCTTTGATACATTTACCTGGTATTTCTAATACAAACAAACTGCGTTTTACAAGCTGATAACCCAATCTGCAAACAAGCGATTGTATCATCCGTTATCATCGTTACAGATTTACAGATAATATAATAATCCTCGATTATTCTACATTCGATCTTTATCTCTCGTCTCTTATAAGCCTTGTGGGTCTGCTTATAATTTTTATTAATTCATTCAGGATTAGTAGAAACTGAAAATAAAACATGCTATAAACCATGGGTTAATGTTTTATTTTTCTCGACGAGGCATCGTGCGCTACTGCATCATAAATCTCAGAATTGGTAAAGGCTGGAGGAAACCTACTTTCATTAACTTTAGGTCACGCGAACATTTAGAACACTTCGATAGATAAAATAACTACGTAAACTCATTACTTATATACTATAGATATAAATTATATTTGAACACGTCAGAATTTTAACTATGTATAGGTAGGACTTTCTCAATAAGCTGTATAAACTGGCTATACTTTTTTTCATCAATATCCCTAGAGACATGGTCAAGTCAAAAAACGTAAACGGAATCATTTAATTAAAAAATGTAATTCAAGATATTAGAATCATTACTTTCAGTTTACTGGAACCTTTGAGAATGTGAATATGAAAAGTTGGTTTTGATTTTTATTAAAAATATGAGTAAGTAAATAAATGTTGTATGACCTACGATACATTTATTGCAGTTGAAATAATAATACCGAAAAGTTTATCAACGCACAATAAATATTTGAGTCTTTTGCCAAGTTATGTAGACTTATAGTTGAACTGTTAAAGTTTCTTTAAGTAATCTCTTGAATATAGTGTTACTTGGGTATTAATTAAATAGGATTTAAAATGCACGCATATAGCATTACTATAAAAGTTTTATAGCTTGTACACTCAATGTTGGAGGAGTTGATGTACTTCCACTTCATTCACTCATTGCATTTTTATAATTCTTATGCATTGGCTGTCTTAAAACATTGCTTAAGCGACTAGTACTTGTATTTTGGGCTATAAAATGACGAGAGTGCAGTGTCAGATTAGTGTTATAACGCGACCCAAGTAAAAACAATAGCATTGCTTTTGCAAGGTTATGAATTGCTAGCTATAGTTGGCCTTGAGGAGTTTGCATCAAAAAGAAGAAAATAGATTGTTTGTGAAGAAAATCCGATAATAGGTTAATCAAAATCCATGATCAGTAGATTGTGCATATTTAAAACTCAAGTCCTTGACAGTTCATTTATATGCGTCTCCTTTCTATATATTTATATATACATAACACGATATGTGTAGGTATAAACTTGCGAAATTTTATTCTCAGACGAGATGTCGACTCGATAGAAGAGGAGCTTATTCTAGCTCTGAAGTCGAGGCCGCCTTAGGAATAATATTCTTTTGGGCTAAAGCGTCTGTTCAAAGTGCGTATTCGGCCAAATACACGAGACTTCTTATCGCTGTAACGGTTCCACGACTGCATTATGTTAGAGTTGCGATCGCTACGCGTAGCGCCGCTGAACAAAAACAAAACAGCTCGGGCTTGCGGAGGCAAACGCTCGGGGGTAAGCTGGTAAAGAAAAACAAGATGCGAAGAGCGAGATAGAAGAAGGGAGACGAGCAAAGCGGAGACTCGGTAGTCTACTCGAGGGAGATTCGGGCCTCGGCGAGGACAAGTAGAAGGGCGCCGAGTGCGGTCAGCCGGGCCTCGGTGCGCCGAGGCGCCTTATTACCCGGCGGGTAGGCCGGTAGTCGAGGCCCTGGGATCGCGGCGCATTTCCGGAGGATCGGGAGCTATTTCCTGGGACGGGGCTGGCGGTTGGCGGCTGGCGGCAGGACGAGGCTCCCGGGTTACACGGGGCGGCCGGCATGGCCGGCATGGGCGGCGGGCGGCGGGCGGCGGGCGGTGGGGGGAGCCGCAGCGGCGGCGGCGGCGGCGCTGGGAGTCGCAGGCGCGGCGGCCCACATTGGCTCAGTCCAGCTGCGGCGTGCGCGCAGGCGGCTGCTCCCGCGGCGGCCCAGTGACTCGCGAGCCTCAAAGTGACCAGGTCGAGCGTGGCCCCAGGAGCCCCACCGCTGGCAAGTAGGCAGGGGGGCCCGCCCCCGCCCTCTCTCTTTCTCTCGGGCCCCCGCCGAGTGGCCGCGGCACCGCGTCCCGCTCCAGCTCCGGAACTCGAATCCGACAAGGGCCCGCTCGGGCGCACAGCCTCCCGCGCGACTGGAGCGCAACCCGTGGCCTCGGCCGCGGCGGCCCGGGCTTTGTTTACCCGAGGAGCCCAACGGCCACTCGAAAGCTTTCCGGAATCGCGGCGCCCCGTCACTCAGCCGGGGCTGCGACCCCGGCTCCGTGTCTTCCCGCCGCTGCCACGCGCTGCTTCTTCCCAGGAGATTCTTTAATAATTGCTCGGGGTTGCGCGCCGAGAACTCATCCCGAGGGAGGAGCGCGCAAGCCCGGCAACGATTGCCGAGTACTCGAACTCTCGAACGGAGACGCGCTAATGGTCTGGCCGACGGCCGACCGACGATCCTCTTTTCCCCGAGCTTGCCATTGTCCGCACAAGCTCGGGCCCTTTGACGGGACCTTTGCCGTTGTCACATGCTGAACGACGATTCAGAGACCAAGAGAAAGAGAGCGAGGGCGGGGCCGGGGGGATGAGCGAGGGTGTCTGCAGCCGAAAATAGCGACTCGCCGGGCTCTTTGTCCGAGGGCCGGTGTCGCGTTTCGCGCGGAAAAAATACGGGCGACTGTGTGCGGGCGAGACGCGAGACAGTGCGCGGATTGTGGTGGTCCCCCAGTTGAGTGATGTGTCAAGCCGCGGAGCCGGCGCAGCGGAACGCTAACCGAGTCCCGGTCACCCCGATGATCCTGAGTCCTGCTCGAGGAAGCGCTCGGTCCCCGGCCTGGTCCCTTAGGGCCCGGGGGAGGGGCTCCTCCGGGCGGCCAATAGGGCCGAGCTTCTTGCGCAGCGCCGCGCCGCGCCGCGAAAACAACGAGTTTTCCGTCTCGTGAAGCCGTCGTCGGAGGCAGTAGTCGGTGTCGAAAAAAAGCCCTCGATCGCCCGTTCCATCATTTTTCTGCCGGGTAAAAAGTAGCGCGCGTTCTCTGTTTTGGTGCGCGTGACGCGAGGTGCATAATTAACCGGGGATCGCGGTTCTAGCTTTGAAATTACATGTATTATTTACCGAAAGGCGGGGCGGTGCATTAGCGCGGCGCAGGCCTCGACAGGTCGTAAACAGCCGAGTCCCCCGCGAGCGCCCGTAATCTTTTTCATCGCGCTTTAATTAATGCACTGCGGCCGTTTAATCAAGGGGAAAACATTTGGGCTCTTCGTCAGCGGGCGGACACGAGGCCCGAGTGGGACTCGCGCGAAGCTTCGCGGGCGGAGCCAGATAAAAAATTGGTACGGTACGCGGAGTAGGAAGTTTGGGCAGCTAGTTTGCCAGGGGCAAAAAGGTCCGAAAAGCGAGGCGACGCGCTCGGTTGTCAATGCAGACTCGACTGCTCCGGAACTTAATAAGCCATTAGCCGGCCCTGGGTTTTTTTAACGCGGGCCTGGATTTGCTTTTAACGTCCGGCCAGAGGGACGGGGAAAAATTCAATTTCGCCGGAAGTTTACAGTGGACGGTAAAATTTGATGCAGTCCGGGGCGCGCGTGCGGCGACAGTAACGCGCCCCGGGGATCGATCCGCGTGGGCCCGGGACTCGGCCCGCGCACGGCCTCGCATTGGATTCCGATGCCAGTCCAATTAGGGCCCGTAGGCAGTAGTGCGCGGAACCTACCTCGCCCGGCGACCGGTGTGGCTACTCCTGCGGCATTCTAATGGGTACCTGGACTCGGAGAAGCCCTCGCAGCCAGCCGGTTGCCTCGGGTTGGCCCCCAGGCTCGCGATACCCACCCGCGAGTCTCCAGGGTGTCTTGCTCTTGCTGCTCTTTGGCTAGGTGCGCTGCGTCCTCGGAGCGGGCAGCTGCGCACACGTACGCTCCGCCCGGGCTCCCCGGGTCAACGGCAGCTGACGCTAATCGGCCGTTCGGTGTGGAGGAGGTACGTGGAGGCGGCTTCCGAAGAGTCCGCCCGTCATCTCAGCGCTGTCGCGGCGTCTCCTTCCCGGGGGAGCGGCCGTGGCCACCCAAGCGGACGCGTCTCCCGCGCCTTCCCCGTCTTGGGGGATCGCGTGGGAGGCGATGCTCTGCAGCTGCCGGCGGACCCTGCGCTCCTCCTCGAGCGGCGCGGTCAAGCGGGCGAGGAGGACCGCTTCAAACTTTGTATGGCGGCGAGCGCCGGGCGCCCGTTATTTATGGAATGCGCGTCACGAGTTCCCTCGTGATCCCTTGCTTTCGGGCCACATTACGCGCGGGAAATCGGGCAAGTGTTATGACTTCTCGGGGATTAAAAGAGCCCCTAATCGCCCAAGATTTATGGGACCAAGTGACAAAGTTTATACGTCTCCCGTTAAAGTCCATCGAGGCTGGAACGAATCGTAAAAGGCCAGTCGTAAAGCAGCGAGAACTTTTTAACACGGCCACTTAATTGGATGGGATTTATTGGGCGCGGGCCTGGGCGATGCGCCGCGGCGGCCCGCAGTCTATGCGGCCCACCGAGACCGTTGAGCCAACGGTTTACGCGGCGCCCCGAGTAAATCCTGCCTTTTCCAGCCGAGCCTCGCGTAGAACACGTCCGCGAAAAAACTTGGGCGCAAACTTTGCTCGCGAATTACAATGACAGTGCCGCGCGTTGCCGGGGCGCGCGAGCCGGGAATGCCTTCCATATCTGCTCTACTGTCAATCATCCGAGTGATATGCCCGCGCCAACTCTTATTTGCAAAGATATCTCGTCTAGGCCTGCACAGTTATGCCGGCTCGTGCAGATAGAACAACGAACGGGAGCTCTTTTCGAGCATAATCTTCTTATTTAGCTTGTTCTACAGCAGAGCCGTGCGCTTGAAACCGTTTAAAAGAGCAATCTACGCGCGATATTCAAATTGGAATAATAACCATCAGGCAGCAGAGCCTATGCAAATTTTTTCTTCGATCCGCGCAATAATCCGCGGCGCTGCGAAGAAACGCTCCCGTATAATGGCGACCCGTGAGCAAACTCGCAAAGCGCGGTACACCTTTCGGGGGGTAAAAGTCTTTTCCTCTTAGTCGCGCGCTTCAAAGAATTTCCCATAGTGAATAATCGAGGCTGTCCCGAGACTCGGGCGCTATTCGCGCGGGCAGCTGTCGGGCGGCCGGCGTCCCGGAATCGGCGCACCACCCGAGTAAACGCCCGGTATTTATGCGCGCCCGCTAATTGGACTCGTGGGCCGCCGCAGGAAAAAGCAGCGCCGCCCGTAAAAATGGAGCCGGCTAATTGACGCCCGCGCCGAATCCCCTGTAAACACGGGGCCCCGCGCAAAAAGGCCCCGGGCGCATTTGCATTCCGGACCGATAACCCGGGCCCCGGGGGCCATCGGAGCATTAATTAGGAAGTGGCCCGGCCCCGGGCAAAAAGTTAATCTCTTCTTCCGCGTACGCGCGCGCGCCCGCGGGACGCCCTGCGCGCCTTATTTGGGCGGGGCCGCTTTTTGCGCGCGCGACAATCGCTCGACCTGCGCGGCGGCGCCGCCGGGGATTTTCGCCGCTCCGCGGGATTTATGCGGCGCACCGGCCCGATAAATCACCGGCAGCCCCGGCATCAGCCCGGCACGAGCCCAGTCCGCCGATCTTTAGCCAACTTGGTAAATATTTTCGGCTCGGGACCGTTGCCGCGGCCGTTTTTCCCGCGCGCATCCAACGTCACCCGCCGGCCCCACCAACCAGATAACCCGGCTTCGTCTGAGAAAGCGCGCGCCCCGACCCATTGAGGCGCCATTCCTTCTAAAGCCTTTAAGGCTTTAAGTGTATAAGCTCTGCTACGCAAAAAATGTACGCCGCCTCGTACGTTCTTTGACCGCCCCGCCACTCTCTACTAACTCCATTCCGCCCTTTCACCCGGAACCCATTACTCCCCGATTAAACTTTATTAACCTTTACCTCTTAAACTTCATCTTTTCTCAAGTTTTTCATCTGCGCCTGCTTCTTATTTACTCTGGCCTCGTTTGCATTGAACGAATTTACGCAACCCAAGTTTTGAACTTGAACAACGTTTCTTCTTCACTTATTCCTTCTTTCTAACGCATACTTTGGGAACATTTTAACCCACAAACTCTTAATTCACTTTAATAAATTGTCTTATAAAGAATCTTGTAAATATCTTCTATAAGTAAATAATTATTTTAATTTTAGACAATTTTAATATTAGATTATTTTAATCATCAATTTTGTTATTGTGGCTGACATGAACATTTTATACTTGTCAAACAAAAAGCTTATATTTAAATTCACTTTGCTGGTAACGTTTCAATTAAAATATTGCAATTAAAAACTAAAAATAAACAGATTACGTATCATTAGCGGATATTAAACAATAATTATCGATTATTTATAACGCTAATTAAGTTTGATACTCGCTGCTGCTGGCAGCTTCAATCTATTCGCCAAAGATGTCCGAAATGTACAGTACGTATCGAGTGTGTTCGTTCAAATCAAATGGAAGCTCTAAAAGTTCATTTAACTGGAGCGTGTAGCAAATGTAAGATTTAAAATTCTAACAAGCAGGAGAAATGACGTTAGTCCACGAGTTCAAAGGAATCCTCATTAGATTATTTGAAAAGCGATTGCAGAATGGTGATTAACTCGCGAGCAGCACGACAAGTAGAGTCCATCATTATTGAAGAAGGTGTCACGCACGAGCCACTGATTTCCCGATTCAATTGATGCTACCGCTTGACCCTCTTCTCCGTGACACTGACTGGCCCTGGCGGCAGTCGCGAATCGCGGGCACCTACGCGCCCCTCGACCGATTTTTATTGCCTCCTTCGGTTTTCCCTCCTCCCGCTTGAACGCCCAGCCCTCCACCCACTGGTGTTTGCTCGGAGAGCCCCTGAGGAAATACTCGAGAGGGACATATTTGCGCGGCTGCCGATATCTCGAGAGGAACGCGGGCGGGGCGCGCGTTTTCCGGTCGACCCTGAGAGGCCACCGGGCCACACGGACTCCGCCCAAGTCGAATTAATTACCCGATGCTCGCAGACATAGCGGACGGATGGCGCGCGAACAAGGTACGAGCGAACGCTCACGCCGCTTTTCATCAAGGTCGGCCGCGCGATTCGTGCATTCGCCCGACATTCAAAACTCCCCTCGCGTTTATCATTGCCGTTCGACTCTTTTGAACCCGGGCACGAATTACAAAGCGCGTCAAACGAATTGCGCCTCGTGTTTTAATTGATAATGCGCGCCCTTGCAGATTTTTCCCCGAGAGCGTGTGTATTTACAAAAACAGGATCTCTCGAAAAGCACTTTTATCCACGCTGCTCGCGCAACATTCGATAATAGCAGGGGCTTTTTGTATGTCAACCTTTTGCATCGGCATCAATTTTCCAGGCCCCTCGATTCCGAGCCACTGTGTGAAGCTTTTATTTGTATATGATTTATAATGCGCGCGATAATATTTTCCAAGCTTTAGTTCATTTGCCGCATTATTTTAAACACGCACGGGCTCGCATCATTATTCCATCAATTCATCAAAAGCGTCAGACGAGACTCTAAATTTCTTTCATTGAACATCAAGTGGACGGGTTTTGTTCCCACGCGTATCTATGATAATTTTATGCATTGGTTTGAAAGGCAGGAACATCGGATCCGTGTTAAAGAAAGAAAAATGATAAGTTCCGGGTAAACGGCACTGCACGCGTAACGAGAACACAACTTGTTGCGGGTACATAACAATAATGGATAATGCCAATCTAAATAGGAAGCGGGCGCTCATCCGTTCGTTCCCTAGCATCGAGTTTGTATACTTAGCTTTGTCCGAACTTCGAAACTAACTGCAGATCCAGGTTAAAACAACCGTGTCCAGGCGCGTCCGTTAGGAAAGTCTCGCGCCAAGTGGTCTGCATTATTAATAACCCGTTAAAAATAACCGCAAGCCCGATAAATCGTAGGGGGTGAACGGGCACCACCCACGGACGAGCCGAGGAGGTGTACGCGACAGCTGCGGCCCACTCGCGGCCTACCGCAACGCCCATCGGCCTTTTTTTAGCCTCGAGCAATTAGCAGCGAGCCCAGATTGACACTCCTCAATTATCCCCACCCCGTCTTTCAGACAACTAAAAAGCTCTCTTTCGGCCTCTCAGAAAATCTAGAGGAGGATTACATCTCTTGATACCGCCTGATCCATTCCTTGTACCCAGCTCATCCACGGCACGTGTATCTGACGCACATTATACTGAAAAAAATAAATTTACCGTAGGTATATATACATTCGAGTAGTGTATTCAAGAGTGATTGAGTGGTAATTGAACGATCGAGCGGGTAATGCTTGGCTGCGTTCGATGGACTTAAATATTAAATTATCTTCGACGTTCGAATTAATGGTTTTCATTTAATGGCCGCGCGCGCTCTTCTAAATTAACTGCGGCTATTCGCCTGTCCCCAATCCAATACAAGATTTGCCAAAGATATATATCTATTGCATTATATAAATATTTAATTTTCCTGCGCGAAGATCATCGTCGTCAGCGGAACGGTGTCTTTCGAAGACGCCTCTGCGAATGAACGTGTCCTTGGGAAGCAGTGTAGGTGCATTAATTCGTTCCCATTCTCATCGAATACTTTTATGAGCAATTAAACGCTGAACAGAATGCGACAGAAACGCGTCTTCGAATATTTACTAGCAGTGCCACTCTTACAAATAAATACTTGTCTTCCCCTTTGGTTTACACGGTATTATAATATTCAATTGATTTCTTTGATAAAAGATGAAGTCATATAAAAGTCTAAAGTAACACTAATGTTGTGAATTAATAATATCCCTTGGTAGGCAGTGTATCCTGCCTGAAAGCATCATTATCTAGTCGACAAAAATACACTGGTTTTCCGATAAAATATCTTATCGCCTTCCTAAGAACAACATTTGGTGACTGGACTATTTCAACATTATTTCGTAGCTCTTAATTGATTCACAAGATTACGAATTACGTAAATCGTTGGATTGAATTCCGTATTTTTGACCCTTACACACTAGTAAAAATGAGACCACCAATAGCTCCACTATATAAAATTTTATTAGTTTTTCAACATTTACTGTAATAATTGAGCATATGATTTAACTTACACGACGCTATTTATATATATACATATACAATTTAAGTAACCAATAATTGATATTATTCATTTTATTAAATAAATGTGGAAATTTTTAATTTATTTGACAAATGAAATCTTCACTTGAATATAGTACACGATTATAAATATATATAACACAAATCACGTACAAACACCGCTTTTTATGCAATTTTTCTTGATAATTAATTCCAAATGAGTAACTGTGCTAAGCAAATTATCTCTATAAAGTCTTTCTATTGTTTCTGACTCGGACACAAATTAACATTGCTAATTTTTCTAGAATCTAATTGACAAGAGTATAAATTTCAGTACATTAGTTCTTTAAGTTTATTTTATTAATAGTTGATTTTGATGAATAAATTTTCCGTATTACACATGTTTTATGTTTCAATCATGCAAAAAATTATTGTAATAAATTCTTCCAAACTGATAAAATGAACAGTTGACACTTTGCATTATTGAGAGAGAAGATGTATACTTATGAAATTATTACTCAGACTTATTAGATATTTACTAATGTGCTCTCTCGAAAGTTAACGCGTCATAATTAAGCGCAAAAAAATCCGTAAACTTAAGCGATTATTAAACGTTCAATTGACGGAAAGCAGCTGGAAGTCGCAGAGAATAATTGTCCTGCGATAAACGTCGCACTACTTGAAATTATCCGCACGCTTCTGCGCTCATTGTCAGCTCTAAATAAAGGATGAATTAAACGAGCGCCGCTGCGGCTATGCAACACACAATATGTACCGAGGCACACTCGGCCGCGCTTTCGTGTCTATCTCTTAGAGGCGGTCTCGGGCAATCCAAACGTCACACCTGTCACGTGCCGATCCACTGCGCAAACAACGCCCACACCATTGTCGAGAGACGCGAGTGAGGATGTGCTCGAGACTCGCGATTTTCCGCAGCGGAAAAAGTCTCGTGACTGCCGCGTATTGTGATCGGAAAATTTTTATTGTATGATACCGAGACTCGTCGATTGCACCGCACCGCGCACATCACGCGCGTGCCAATGGGTAGGCTTTCAATAGGATTTCTAGTCAACGAGTCCTTACAGAGTTCATCTATAACATTTTCTAAATGCAACTTTCGTGCAATTTCAAAATTGATGCATTCCCTGCTTGATTTTCATAATGTCGGCTATAGAAATCAAGATCGAATCGTAAGTACAATATAGATTGGTATTTACTTCTGAGTTTATCAAAACTGCTAACACGTAAATATTGAAATGAATAGTAAACCTGTACAGCGTCATAAAGAGAGGAATAATGGACTTGGCGTATTACGTATTTTAATATTACCCGGGTCAACTCGTTATGATTTATTCACAATATTGTTTATTCAGACCTGTACAATTATACAAATTTATAGTTATTGCAGTAATAATATGTAAAACCCATCAAATCTCTTCATTTTCCGAATTTCCAATGCTACGAGCAATATATTTTCAAGAGCGAATTTCATGAACTATATTAATCTAAATTCTATCCATAGCAACGTGTACGCAGGTATCGAAATTTCACAAACGTATTCACATAAAACAGAAAAATGTAGAGAATACTAAATTCACACGTGTCACCTATGATAGCACTGTTGTTAATGACGTCGATATGCATTCGGACAAATTATTCACACGCTTTTTATACACAGCTGATGATTTGCATAATTTTTTCCTCCTGAATCGCTATTCTCTTTGGCATCCAACTTCATAATGTATCGATAGGATAGCAAACAATGCAATTGCCCGCACATAGTCGACGAATAATTGCTGGAAGCCGATGTCAGAGAATTAAAGTTCACTATAAGGTACTCGAGATTCAGATTATTTATCCGAGAGGCACGCGCGCACAAAAATCAGTCGATCAGGTTAAAAAATCACTACGAATTGGTCGCGCGGCAAGCGAAACATTGTCTTCTCAAGTTTAAGTGACGGAAACAAAGTGGACATTGTATTAGATAGTTAATCTGTGCAGTAGCTTGGGAAAAAAACCGAGATCCGCTTCGCGTGGGGGCAGGTACACAACCTCCTCGCGGATCCCCCGTCATTTCGTAAAAGCTTACGCCGGTCGATGTGTTTTCATTTCTCGCGCAAGTTTTTTCATTCCACCCGAGATTGCGCACACGGGGATAAAAACGCCTGTGCGGAAGAAAATTACTTTTGGGAATTGACGGTTGAGTAGTGCTGCTTACGACGCGCGGTAATGAGGAATATGCACGATGCGAAAAGATCGGGCAGATGTCGCACAACGTCACTAATATTCATTGGATCGTGATCAATCGAATGTCCAATGTTGATGTAATTTTGGTGGCGCGAAGAAGCACATCCATGCGCGAAGATAGGGCTGAATTGATATTAATGAGGCCACTAGTAAAACCATGACATTTTCTCAATCTGATACATCTCTTTGATAGCTATTGATAACGACATGTGAACACTTTCACTGGAATCTCCGATAATTTATATCTAATGATAATCATCTTATTCCTTTTCTTCACAGAAGAAGCAAGAGAACTGAACAGCTCGTATTACATTATTTTCCTCTCAAAGTTAGGTAGACGATTTTATTATTTTTTTTTCATGCAACACTCTTATTCCTTTATACGACGCACATGTTGATACATACTTCTGGAATAAATCCACTTTTTCGTGTGCGTTGAAGAAAGATTTGTTACAAAATACCTCTTATCTAAAATATGAATTTTGCTCTCATCACCTTTTTATTTCATAAAATTCACTCGTGTGTCTTATCAGAGTAGAATTTTTTATGAGCACGTTCGATCAATGAAAAAATGCCTCTGATAGGATTTCCGATGATTGATGCACCGAAGCAGCTTATATGCATTAAAATAATGAGAACATTTAATAATGCATTTGAACGTTTTATTTTTGGCATTAAGAAGACATTTTAATAAACTTTGAAATATTCATAGTATAAAAGAAGCATAATTTCTGCACAATGTGTGTTGCGTTATCGTTTAAAAGGCATCCCGTTTACAATAAAATATTGTCGTGACAAATATAGCAAAGACAAAAAAGCGTCATACTCTCGGTAATTTTGAGTCACATGAATCAATCAGCGAATACAATTATATATTTTGAGACATTGTTAGCGCATTCCGACCGAAATAAAACGGGGACATTAACACACTTGACAACCGTACATGTAGACGTAACAATAATATTTGAACTCTTGACATTTCAACAGATTAATGGGAGGAGAGACGCCGGCGAATATTTTGAGAATCGGGTCTGATGTACCGTTTTAATTGTACGAATTGCACTTTTAAGTGCACCGCTTGGCCGCTTAAAAAACGAGGGAATATCTTTTTTAATCGCTTTAAGATTTACGGAGTTTAAAAGCGCCTTTTACGAGGACGAGGCATGTGCGATAAAAATTTGAACCTCCGAAGACGATTACGGTCTCATTCCGTGGAACAGAAAATTCCTCGGGAGAACGAAGCGATGAAAGGACTAAACGAGGAAACGACATAAATGCTTTCTTAAGGCGTATAAGCCACGCTGGGGAAGGTAAATTTTGGATAACAAAGTCGCGTCTCGGGGAAAAAAGTAGGTCAACTATAATTGAGGCGCCGCTTGATTAGGCGATAAGTGCGTGAGATATCGATTGCGCGGATGCTTTACGACACGCGCAACACTGGCCCACAACTATTCGAGCGCGCCGATCGGACTTATCAATGGAAATAGAAAAGAGGGTGCGATAAAACGTCGCGCGGGAAGGGCCGGCGTGGCGACTGGGAAGGAGGGGGTCCGGCCGCGATACAAAAGGTCGAGGATGAATAAAACAGAATACCCCGGAGGAGCGGGCCGTCCCCGAGGCCGGATGGCGACGCGTGGCGCCCAGCGGGTCGATAAGCTCGCGGATATCGGGGGCTTCCGGCAGTTTTGACTTCCGCACGGGAGGGGCCCTCGAGGGAGAGCCGCGGGCGGTCCGCGGGCGGCTCCGGGCGGCTCCGGGCCCTACCGCTCGCGTGCGCCCCGGGCTGATCGGGCGGCGGGCGCGAGGTGAGTGGACCGGTCCACCGCGGGCGCCGAGCCGCGCCGGGGCCGAAGGCGCCACTCAATCTCCCCCAGCGACGGAATAATTGAGGGCGGGGGCGCGGAACAATCGGCCCCTTGCTCTCCCCCGGGGCGGCTCGCGGCGCAAATGACTGCGCCCTCCGCCATCGACAGGGCAATCTGTTTGCGGCGGAGGGGCGCGCGCCTCGGCCCGGATATTTATAGGCCGGGGCTGCCGGGCCGGGGCTGCCGCGGGAGGAGCCGGCGCGCGCCGCGGACGCCGAGCCCTAACGAACCTCGTTAGGACGGCCCGATTCCAAATGCACCGGCCCTCCTGAATAAAGCAAGAGGGCCGCCGGTAAACAAGGCTGGCGGGGGCGCGGGCCCAGCGGGTTTGCCGGCCGGGCGGCGGCCAGTCGGGGGCGCGGGTCGGCCGGAAAAGCGCGGCAAATCGAGTTAGCCGGCGGGCCTGGCGAGCGGCCGGCCCGCGTCAAAGCGACAAAGCGCCGGTGCGCGCCGACCCTCGACGCGCGCCCGCTCCCTCCCCACCCCGACTCGCCTTGGGATAGAACGCTCGTCCTTCCGGGAGGGCGCCTCCGGCTAATTTGGAATAACTCATCCGGCAAATCCGCCCTCGAATTGATTTTCAACGATGCGCCTTGGGCGAGGCCGCGATCCCCAGGCGCGCCTCTTCAAAACCGTCGCCTGTCGACCTCGGCCTCTCGGGGGAGATCCGTCCCCCGCCGACCCTCGCCGCAGCCCGCGATGACTTTCCTTTTCCGCCTAGCCGGGCCCTACGGCAACTCCGATCGCCGATAAGCCCGCTACGGCAGAGCGCCGCGCCGCCTACCTTCGCCCCTCTTCTTCTTAAGCGAATAAGCAAATTCTTTTCTTCCTGTGCGCGTTCAATCGCCTTGTCTCTACGGCTTTGCCCCTTATCAAGCTGTCCATTAGACCACGTCCGGCCCATCCTCGCTGTTTACCTCCTTCCATGTCGATCGCGCGCGCCACAATCTGTACAATTGATCATGGCCATGATAGGAATTCCACGAGCTATTTGAGCTATTGAGCCTCCTGCCGTGATGTTCGAACGATCCCTGACCAAGAGGATGAGGAAAAGGTTTTAAAGCCAACGCCTCCCTTTCATCGGATCGTATCAATTCTTGCATATCGAACAAATCTGCCCCACCTGTATGAAAGCCTATTCGTGTAAAACCACATTACAGGTCTATTGCTCCCTCGGAATTGTCAAATTCTCTCTTTACGTGCGCCCCTTCCCCACGCGTATAACTTCGCGTACATTGTTTTTTACTTTCTTGCGCTCCTGTTTTACCTTTGAGCTCTGTTCCACTCGACGCAAGTGCGATTCAAAAATTGAAAAACACTTCCAATAATTTATTTCGCGTTTAGAGCACTAAAATATTATGGCGTCTTTTTTATCGGAACATAGAGGAAAAATCTTGAACGCTATCGACCTTTACCACTTTCCGATACAGTTCAGTAGATTCGATACAATTTGTCGTAGAAAATTGCCTAAGCGAACCAATCAATGTGATAGTCGACAAGACGGTTTCTGCCTCTAACCGCTATTCTTGCCCTTTACCACCTTTATTCATTTAATGATGCAATTTTCAATTTTCAGTAGATTGAAAATTTATTGCGACAACTCTATTGAACCAGTTCATGTTCCGACTCCAATCTCTTACTCAATCTTCTATCTATTTCAAACTCTGTCCTTTCTTTTTATATGTATAATCAAACATTTGTCCTTTTATACGATAAAATACTGTTTAATACTGAACTTTTCTTTTAATCCGATTTTTGTACAATGTACTTTGTTTTTCAAAGAATCTCTGGCTATACTTTAGTTCATTTATATAATATTAATACATTAAGCGTTACGTAAAAATAAAACAATCTAGAAAGAAAATCAGTATTAAAACAAACGAAATGACATCAAGAAAAAATTTCTTATTTAAAAAAGCTGAATTTAGCAAACATCAATATTTTCCAAGCATTTTTCATTAGTGTGAAAGCATTATAAATATACCTCACAAATATACCTATTATTTAACACTCAAAATAGCTGATATTTTTAATTAATGATTACAAGTGAAAATTAGTATATTAAAAGTCTTTGGTATCTAATAAATTTTTAAATATAAATTAAATATTTATTTTATGTTTTTACATCGTTCTTATAATGAATGTATTGCTTCACGATTTATTCTTGCAATTTACATGCATTTGAATACGAATCGCGTTATTCCTATTGTGTGTACATTTTATGTTTCTTTGTAATTCATGAAAATGTATCATTTTATTTTTAAATTCATAAATTTAGTTGTGTGTTAAATTAGGGATTAATACATGTCTTGTATTTGTCATAAAAATGATTCTAGAACTAAAATACAGATTTATAAATTATTGTCACAATAGATTAAAATAATTCTTAATCCAAAACATTTACCAATGATAATTTTAATTATATAATGCATAAGTTAACGTTATTACTGATTTAAATATTATTACAGTAAATCTTTTTTTATTTGGCCAATTTTTATAAGTTTGTGGACAAAATTAAAGATTAAATTAGTACTCTGCATTAATCTTTTAAAAATCTTATATTATGAAGTTGTCTGAGTCGAACAATAGTAATAAAATAAATTAATAATAACATTCGATTGAAGGCATAAGGATTTTTACTTTGCAGAAAATCTATTGTATGTCGTAACATATTGAAATATTATAGTCGATAGGAAAACAAAGCTTTTCTTACGTAATTTATACGTGGCATACACTTTAGGTACTTGTGTAATTGATTGCCTTGAGGGCAACGAAAAATACAAGAACAAGTAAACACATTCGCGTAACAGCTTATTAATCATAAAATTGATTTTTTTTAAAACTTTTCAAATATGCACCTATAACCTGAACCCGAAAAATTATTAATCATAAGTATTTAAAAATGAAATACGGTAATTTAATGCAATAGAAGTTAATGCAGTAACATTATTAATTTACTTCTACAAGTCATAAAGAGAAAATAGAATGAGTCAACTGTTTAGACAATACATCTATCGAATAAAACTGATTCATTTTCCTCCCATACCATGATAAAGGAGATATGGTTAATCAATATAGTTTAGGTGGGCTTTTGATAACTTCTAGAGATAAAAATCATTACTTGTACAACAAATCTTCTTTATAATACAAAATTCAATGATTTTCTGGTAATGATCTAAAAGTTAATATAGGCAAGAATATATAGAATTGTATGTAGAATATTCTACTTGAGATAGTGCGAGAGAGATTATTTTTACAAATTATTTATTTTACTGCACCAAACGCCTTCCATTAGGAATTAAAACAAATAATAAGAAAGTGCACGTTTCCGTAGCGAAGAGAGCAAGCAAGCAAGCCACGAAAAAAATCAATAAAAAATTCCTCGAGCAGCGATTACTCGTTTAATCCCTAGATTGCGTATATACACAGTAATTCCTAACGGGCTCCTCGTTAACAGCAGACTCGATGCGCTTAAGCCCGCGTGACGCGGGGATATTGGGGATGGCCAAGTACTCAGCACTCGATTCAAGTCTCGCCCGTGCAACTAGCCTGTTCCAAAGCACGTCCCCGGAGCTATAAATGGTCAAGAGTTAATTAACTTTGCAGCCATTAAACTGCAGAGGAACATCTGCATCGACGTCGAACAAGAGGGAGCGCGAGGAGGTGCGGTCGAGCGCAGCGGCAGTTACAAGAGGTAGAGCGATGCGCAGCCGAGGGAGAGCGAAGGTAGCCTGTGTCACGAATCGTACGAACCGCAGCCGGACGGTAGCTCGATCCTGGGTCAGGTGAAACAAGCTCAAGAGCCAGCCTACCAGGCAGGAAGTGTAGGGTAAAGGCAAGCGAGCCTCCGGAGCGATCCAACGACCAACCGCCAACATGGAAGACGAGGAGCCGGAGGAGACGAACGGGAACAAGGGCAGCACGCCCAGCGCGGCTACCGACGCGAAGAAGACGCCTCTGAGCAAGATAGCGCTGAGCAAGCGCGATGGACACGAGACTTCGGCCGAGGGCTCGGAGAAGATCACCTCCTCCTCGGAGAACGAGGTGGAGGAGATCCCGAAGGACGAGGACCCGCAGCAGGTGACGCTGCGCGTGGGCCCGACCTTCGGCCGCTCGCGCACCTTTGACGGGACGGTCCAGGACCTGCCGGCCTCCCCGGGCTGCGAGCCCTCGAGCCTGCTGATGCGCCACCAGCGGCTCTGCCAGCCGCTCGCCCGGGACGCCCACCCGTTCTCCATGGCCAAGTACCCGGGAGGCCGGCCTTGCCTCTTCGCCATGACCACCCGGAGCCCTCACTCGAGCTCCAGCCAGGAGGACTACGAGCCCGAGGTCAAGCCGCTGCACGCGCAGAACAGGCACAACCTGATGATCGGGGCGGCGAGCAGCAGCCAAGTAACGGCCCGCTCGATGGAGTCCCTGCGCACGAGCTCCCGCAACTTCCTCGACCCCGAGGCCGAGTTCGCCGAGGACTCGCGCTCCCTCGAGTCCCTCTACTCGACCTCGGAGTCCCACGTGACGACGGGCTCGGCCCGGGGCCACCACTACCGCAGCTTCCTCACGGCCTCCAAGCTCGACGTCCGCAGGATCCATGCGGTCGAGTCGAAGAGCAGCGAGAACCTCCACCGGGAGGAGAGTCTCAAGGCCGAGGTGAGGCGCGGCCTTTTCGCCGGGACGGACCGCAACAAGCTCCAGCACCTCAGCCTCCCGCCGCCCAACAACTTCATCTCCCTCACCAGCCCCGGGGGCAGCGACCGCAGGATCACCATCCTCAGCCCCCATTCGCCCCTCGGCCCGCCCGACTTCCAGCAGGCCTTCGCCCTCGGCCAGAGCCTCAAGGCGCGCAGGAAGAAGGCCATCGTCTTGCCGAGGTTGGTGTTGGCACGAAGCGAAACTCCGATTTTTGAGTGAGTAGCCCTTTTAGAGACAGCACTTTCACACCGACACTCACCCGCATTTGTTTCCCACCGTGTCGCCATTCTCTCTTCTACGTCCTTCCCCTTTTTCCTTCCGTTTTTCTCATTTGTATAGTTTTTTTCTTATTTCTCGCCAATGGGGTGTACGAGCTGACCTTAAGCTCTCTATGTTTTTAGGAACGCGCGAAGCTTCCAAAACGTTTCGCTCAATTCTTCTTATCTACCGCGAAGATTTACCGAAGAATATGTCTACCTCGATAAACTTTTCCTTCAAAGTTTTCCTGTTTGTTTTCTATAGATTACTGCAAGTTATCTACTCTTGTAGGCTGCATAGGTAGATAATTTGAAAAAAATAAGATAACCAAGTTTAGCCAAGCCAATATTTCATATTCAAATTTTTTAACGCAATCGACTGACTTTTAGATATTTATCAACTTTAATATAAAATGAGCTGCATTGATATTAATGATATTAAAAGGCCAATCGATGTTAGTTTATTGACGATTACTCTATTACTAGTGAAATTGATGACAATTACAACGTAAAACTCTTGAGACTGAATTAATTATTTAAAAATTCATCATTTAGAAATTCATAAGATTAAGTAGTTGAACGCGCCTTCAATTCTTTTAAATTAAATTAAGTCAATTGAATGAAGAATATTGTTTTTCTTTTAACATCACCGATTAAGCTCTTAAGATAATACTGTCTTTCGATTCTGTTTTTAATATAATTCACTTGCAAACGTTCACTTGCAATGATAGCAAAAAACATAGATAACTGTTGTTTCGATTCGATTCGATTGGATTTTCGTGCATACACACCATCGAAGCAAGTTCCAAAACTCGGAAAATCGAAAGTAGTCCCGCGGCGCTGGCGAGTGAACAAAGTGTCTATCTGTCAATCGCGCCTTGGCGCATCCGCAATAGCCTCATGAATATTGAAATTGAAAGGTCGGGTGCAAGTGCACATGTAAGCAGTGCTCGTGGAATAGAGCAGAGTAGTGCCGAGTATCGTTACGACTAGATGCCGGTCGCACCAACCCGGATTCGATCTACCAACACGGGCGCGCGAGTTTATTGCCCCCGCGCGAGAAACACGAATTATTCAAGCTCTTTCGCGCACACGTCTCGACACCCGCCTCTGTTGTCATGACTTCTTAATGCGTGGGAGGTTGCCGCACGGGTTATCTCCCGTCAGCTCGCGCAGCCCTGGGATTTGCCCGCGACGTCACCGACGATACGACATTCACAGTTGTATATATCGTAAGTACGGACGATTTGTCGGAGAGCACCGCCCGAGGATGGAGTAGCCGATTCGCACCACGCATGTTTGCAGAGAAAAATATCGTTGATTATCGCAAAACTTTATTAGTGTTTATCCTTTGTCTTGTATTCTCACCCTTTTACTTCAATTACTGTATCTTGTCGAACTAATAGCGATCTACAATAGCTATCTTTCAATTTTAGTTTCATTACTCGGCTTTAAGTTGCCCATTATATATTGAAATTTTCGACGACTATTTTATATTTATCAAAGAATACATTTATGCTCTCCGAAAATCGTTCGATTGCTGTTAGAAAATCTAGCTATTTAGTTTGCAGCAAAGTAGTTAGAGTGAATAATTTAAACACCAGAACACTGCACGTTGAACATGTTGGAAATGAAAATTTACACCAATGCACTTTGTATCTTCAACTTTATCTTATTTGATATTCGATTATTTGCTTAGTGACGTGCACAAACTAATTAATTCAATGCGTATTGTATTAATTAATTAAGTTAAAAGATTCATGAATGCATATTACTGAACTCGATAATCATTTTCTAAATGTATTTTTATTATTTATACATTTTAACAAATAAATAATTTATTTGCAAAAATGTAAAATTATCTTCATTTCTCATTGAGACTTTTTATTCCAGTTCTCGTTCAATGAAAATGTGCCCACTGAAAAAAAGAAAGAAAAATTGCAACTTATGATTTTATAAGTCATTTTTATGAAGCCACTAATTTTATACTTTATGAAAGTGGTTAGCTCTTCGAGCATTGTTAAATTTTTGAATGCATCTTAAGGATGTGTAATATAGATCTTTTTTATTAAAAGATTCTAGGAAGGTAGAGATTAAATTGATAACGTATTAAATTTATAAAGGAACGAAAGAGTTTATAAGGAAGAGATTTTTATTGCTTCACAATAAATGTGACATTTTGTGTTAAAATTTTAAGAGAAGAAATGTTATGACATTATAAGTGTTATTGTTGTTAATTAAAGGTGTATCGATATAACCGAAAGTTTTATTTACGTCAAACATGTACTTTTGATATAAAAAGAATACACCATTATTTTATCAAAAAGTACTCACGTTTAAAAACTGATTTGAAAATGTAATAGGAGTAATAGGAGTACTGATTCGTACTTCTTGAAATGAAAAGCATCTACTGAATATACTATTGTGAAGTTTCGAAACAATTTCAATAGAAACGTTTTTTATATTTGTTTCATTAGCGAGCTTTGAAAGAATATCCCTAATTGGTATACTACATTTATGAATATACAAATATTATCGTATTCCTTTGCTCGACAATCAATACGTCATTGTAGAGCACAGTACAAAACCGTACATATTGACTTCCAATTAATGGTTCAACTCATACTTTCTGTGCTCCTAGCGGATGCGCTTCGAAACCAGGAAATAGACATTGCGAATGAGATGGACAAACGCGCAACTTTTTAGAGTTTATTAGCAATTAATCTGCTGTATGCAATGATTATTAATTAACGTTTTCTGCATATTCAAATGGGATAGCTAGTGTCTTAACAATTTGTCCAAATGCAATTATTTAAATTTCTATCTCGTATTTTAGGGAAACTTTGAAGACGCTAATTTTTTGCTATATCCTCGTTGTAGACAACGTCAGTTTTAATCAGAAATATAATTACGATTTACATACTAAGTTTCTAAGATTCTGAATAGATAAAGCGAATGCAGCAGCGATTGCACAAGCTACTTCTCAGCTTAACTCGTAGGAGACTTTTGAAGTGAAGTAGGACGTTGACACTGAATCACTTATATCCATGAATGATAAGAAATATCCGTGCTTCTCCTTGAAATATGTAACTCACTGTGAAATTCACCAAGGAAATTGAAAAGAAAAGCAAGCTTCAAAGCTTCGTAACATCGTTCGTAACATTTCCATCCAAGGCCGAAGGAACGTTTGAGGAATTCCAAAGCTACCTGTGTAAGCAAATAAACGTTTGAAGGAAACTCGGGGACAAGAAATTTACAGGTATTGCAATAGAGTTGTTTGTTGTGAGAATCCTGTAAAAAGAGAACTGTTAGAGTTGGATTTGTACGTTCATCATTACATGGCAAGTTTTGCGCAAAGGAACTAGAGGACACTCCTTTTAATTGAGGGAAGCTATTGAGCGGCCGGCGTCGAAGAGCTGAGCGCGCGGGTCCGTGCCTCTAGCTCTCCGTCTGCTGGCGCGGGATGCAAAGAGGGCGAGAAACTTTAAAGCTAAATTTCTCGGGCAGTTGGCCGGGAGTATACAGCTCAAACAGGGAGGGCTGTATTATGGCCAATCCCAATCCACCCCTCTCGCTCGCTCCGAAGATGCTTCACTTTTATTAAGGTGCCAGCGGAAATTCAGTCGTGCGCGCCCGAGACTCTCGCCGGCCAACTTTCCGACGAGGGCCTGTCGACGAGCCGCTGAATGGCTGGCGCCGCTTCTCCGAGGCCCCCGGGCTGCAGTTATATACCCGAAAAATGTCGGGCGCGAGCTGCGCAGAGAAGAAAAGGTCGCGCGCTATAAGGTACTCGCGGCTAAATAGGTCGTTCTGGAGCAGCTCGCACCGCCGCGCATAATGCGCCGATTCGGAGCGCTACGAGTGCGTCATTACCTTTTAGCCGAACAATTATTAACTTTGTTTTGTGATACCCCGCGCGAACTCGGCTCCTTATATACGCCCACCCGAGTCTCGAGCCGGCTCAAGCTCAACGTGATTTCTCTCTTCACCCGCGCCGCTCTAGTTTGATTCTACCTGGAATTTCGCACCCTCCTGCTTATATAATCTTCCGAGCTAAGCACAGGCTCCGTATGAATTCGGATTAAATACTTATACGATTACGACTGAATATTATAAATGTCGATCTCAATTTCGCATCGATTCAGGACACAAATTGAATTATTCACATGAACAGTGATTGATGAAATATACTAATTACTGTCAGAAAAAATTCTCACTGATTCGGATGCCGCGTACAATTTTCTAATTTTATTTTCTGAAAGTTGTTAAAAAAAATTAGGTCGTGTTTTTATTTTTGGAAATTGATCCACGTGATAAATGGTATTACGTCATATGTATATTGATAGACGTGTATAAGTTTGAAAGATAATATTTTTTTGAAAGAATGAAACATTCAAACCTAATTTTTTCTAACGCTGGCAAACTAAATTTTATATTTAATATTTTTAAATAATTGAAATTTCTCTACAACAATTTTGAACATAAAGTAATTTGATTTTGGATTTTTTTGATAAACGAGTTTCTCCCAACAGATACGCTATTAATCATTTATTAGAAGCATTTAAATTGGATTTGTCACGCAAGTAACAAGATTTTATTAAAATTTTTGAAACTAAAATAAACTTTAAGACTAGGATGACATGAATATTATTCGAATCAGAATCCATCATAGTGAACGTTTCAGTCATATTGTAACATATAGTTTTCGTATAAGTATACGACCCGGTAGTTGTAGAATTAATTAATACATGAATTTTTCAGGCAGTCAAGTGCAGGCGGGAATGTTTAATTTACAGCCCGCATTTCTACGTTTCTCAAGTTCGCAGACTTTTCATATCCACAAGATTGCATTTTTTCCTTTTTTCCATTTCATTCACGGAAAATACGACTTTATACATAGAGCCGGCTAAATCCGTTATTTTGCTAAGCTTACATCCACAAGACAACTGCAAAATTATTTAAATTACTGATTTCAAACTGGACAGCTACGTACGATTTTCCGAACTCGCTTGAAGTCTATTTAATACAACTGATCATATAAATTAATAAATGAAATCAAAGGTAATATGCATATAGCATTTGCGTGCATGCAATCAGCAGGGTATCCATTTAAAATTTTTCTCGTTTGCATGCTAATGAATAATTTTAAAGTAATTCGGTCGAGCTATCGCGAATCCGAATTCCACTTGGAAAATCAGAAGCATTACGCGAAGAGGACGCAGACAATTACATCAATCGGGCTCCAGACAGCGAAGCAGCTGCGCGCTTCTCTAAACGAGCATCATTTCGCGCATTACCACAGGGGCTAAAGGCTGGTGAAAATCAGTTGAGCGCAGCATTGCACGACTGCCGCGTGTTCGTTTGAAAACGACATTGAATATCGCGCGAGCACGAGCGGACCTAACTGAGCCCGCACAGATGTCGGAAACAGTTATCGCACTTCGAAATCCCGCCACTAAAGTCCGAACCCCGAGCAGATTTGGATAAAAAAGACGGTCGCCGTTCAGTAAAGAGCCTTCAGCCTCTTCACCGTATTCGATGAGCTGACGTTGATGCCAATTTGCGTCATTCGTTAAAGGATCGCCCGCCCACTTCTTGCCCACCCAGATTTTTCAGCGCGACCTTCAAGTCCACAGGCGCATATTCCGCGGCTCGTTCCGATGATCTTCCGAGTGTGTACCAAGATTCCCTCCATTCGATAGTTTCTCAAAACTGACGTAGACTTCTTCGTCAAAGTAGATTTTATCCACCAATCTATAACCCCCAGCTTTTTCTTAGTGAACTGCGTAGCGATCGCAATTCTACAGCTGGAACTGCGGTTAAATATTGCGGTCGTCAATCGCTCGCGAGCTTAACTGAAAATAGGGAGATAATTCTTTTCTCTAAACCGAAGAAAATTTGTTGTTTTCCACAAGAGCTCAATTATGCGTCCTGAATATTGTAAAGTTTTGACCTCAGATTTGTATTTTGTTGAAAATTTTATCAAATTATTGACAAATAGGAAATATTTCCAAATATGTCGGCGTGAAAGCTACGTCAGATCTGAAAATCGTACTGGTCAAAAAGATTACGAAGAGTATACTACTAAGAGTAAAAATAAATTTGTAAATAGATAAAGTAATACAAAAATGTTATACTTTCTCTGTACGGCATAATATTTTTACTATAAGATACAATAGGCTACATGTTCTTATTGAAACAATGTAAACACATATGTATACATATACATATATGTGTATTATGCATAACTTATAGCTTGCATGGATTTGTGTACTTCGCTCCGATAGCTTCGAACGCGGTATTTCTTTGCCTTTTTTCTGTGAAATGGAATAACGAGCGGTGAGTAGAAGCTATTTTTCCTTGGTAATATATATAATATATAGAAGAAAAATGGAGAAGTATGTTTTATAAAGAAAGCTCGAGGGCTCGCAAGTAGCGTATACGTGTCTCCTTTCGTGAATAAGTCACCAAAAGCCAATATTCAATTAGCCAGGTTAAGTTATTTCCCAAGCGCTCCTAAGCAATTACTCTTGGGAAGCAGCCCCTAAACAGGCACGTGGGAGCGCACCGGCAGCGGCGCACGGGTTACCCGCGAATCGATGATTCGTCGGGCTGACGCGGGAGGAATGGCCCGCCGTGCAATCAGCCGGCCGAGGTCGCCTCTCGGGTCGTCTCCGCGCGCGGCAAGCGGGGGACGCGCAACTTTCGGCCGGGCCGACGCGACGGAGGGGCGAAAGAAAGCTCATCGAGCGGCGCGGCGGTTGGTCGCGGCCCGCGCAAACGAGGGCCGCTCGTGCACTTGACAGGCGCGGCAAGAAAGTAGCTGTCGATACGTCAGCCGATGCCGCGAGCGATACGCGCGCACTGCCCCGCCGAGGTGCGACCGCTCCGACGAGCTGCCCTGCCTGCCGGGCCGGACGCAGTTGACGCCGCCCGCCACCGCTGCGACGGAATCCAGTGCGTCGCCAGGCAGTTTTTTTCCATTCGATTGCAGTCGAATCAAGTGGTGCGCCCGCGCCGTGCGTCTCCCTCCTCGAGTTCGCTCGATCCCCTATCCCCACTAAGTTATGTGAAATTCGGTCCAAAGTTTCCATAATTGGGCTGCCATTATGCGTTGGGAAACACGTTATACCCGTTAATGCGCTTGCGCGCTGTGATTGATGTTGCCTCGATCAAATTAGGATGCGAAATGTCAATGCGATGCCCACCGTTTGAAAAATTCATGAGAACTTCTCCGCCGACTTGCCCTTTTTCCGCTCACGAGCTCTCGCTTGATCAGAAAGAAAGAACGTAAAAACCATTATGCGTTTAAGGGATAGAATAATATTCGCCACCTGAGTATCAACTGGCTCGTAACTCTAACCCCAACTTCGAGAATTTAATCTGACTAATTCCTTTACAATTTGTAATTCAGAAAGCTACATTTGAAATTCTACAGATTCTATGTTATGCCTGGTGCTTTTGGAATTTCTAAAATATTGCAAACTTTACGATTCATTCCCAAAATATTTTGATTGCTAGTAAGCAACTTTGTAAGTAAAGTAACTAAATCCCTATTTGTAAATTATATGACTGAAAATATATAATACTGTTTGAACATAAGATATATTTTCCAATTCTAATTTAAGTTCTGTATGCGGATACACATTTTGCCTCATAAAAGATTCCTCAAGGCACTTTGAATAGTACGTATACATTTTTCCCGAATCGCATCCGCGAGAAAAGTCCGATATACGTTCAGAGATATGCGGGAACGAAGAATATTTTGGCGTATTAAGGTAAAAGTTCAAATCTTCAAAACTAGACCCAGACACATTATATTCAATACACGAATAATGCAAGCGAAATTCTGCTGAAAAAATTAGTTTAAAGCCTTTTGAGAAAGTAACCACACGACTGTGATTCTAAGTATAATAATGATATGGACACGATATTGGTACTTCCTTGTTCTTATCGGTTATTCGTTGAAAATGTTGCATATTGCATATGACTATTTAAAAACTGAAAGCATTACTGACGTTATAATAATTTTACTGACCTTTAGTCAACTTCGTCATTGAATGAACATGTAACTGTTCGGTTAGACAACAAAATAATCATTTTCTTAGATAAAGAACATACAAATTTATAATAAAATTGCATCTATGAATCATTCGAGATATAGGTAAAAACAAGTACTGTTTTTTATTCTTACTTTTATTGTATAGCTAATTTTATTTTACCACGCACTTACACAAATTTATTAATAATTAATTAATGCCAATAAATTATTTACCATCTAGTTATAAAGATATTCTACGATATTTCTGTGGTAATACTAATTGCTAATTTATATTAATATTATCCGAGTCCAGAAATATAATTAAGATAGATTTGTACAATATTTATACAAATATAAATCTTAAATTAGATTGTGCAATCAATCAAAAGTTATTTTTTTAAACATATAAAGATTGAGTTATTCACATACACTTTTTTATTAAAAAATACTTCAGAATCGTTATATTTTTGGAGTAATTCGAATATCTACAGGAAATTATTATGTCAAATAAAATATTACGTCAATAGAATTACGGCAATAGAAGAACTAATTTAAAAAATGTACACATATAATTTTATTCTAACTCTACGCATTGCAAAAGTATGTGCTTAAACTTTCTTTCTGAAAAAACTCAGGTCTTTGTAATAAAAATTCGACCTGTATTAATCGATATAAGCGACTCGAATAGAATTGTCATACTGACATTACGAATATGATTTAAATGATACAAAATTTGTTTTTACATAATAAGGTTACCCTTGGTACAATGAAAATATTTCTCCTTTTCAAGAATGTGATATTTTTCGTAAGATAATGGATAATTTATGATAAACATATATAATATTGTTATTTAATAACTTACCTATGGCTTCTTATAATCTGTATAATAAATTACAAATAACATCAATACATTTTACACGTTGTCTAAATAATCAATAAATATATTTAAGTTACAAAATACTATTACACACTCACACAAATTTTGTGAATTAAAGAGTTGTGTGTTTGATTTTAATCATTTGAATTTTTATTGGCAAGCTTTTTAATTATATGAAAATTTGAAATTTTCTTTGAAAAACTAATGAATGATTACTTGGTCTAAAAAACAAGACGAGTATTTAATTGAGAAATAATAAAATTATTTTAAAACATTTATATGACCTGCATTTTATTTAGCATTTTGTACACCTTTAATATTTGTAAATATACGTAAGTTTATACCAATTATTACGACTTTTATCTTGGATCTTTGTCTTCAGAAATTTAATATCGTCCTGCTTCAACCTTTTCTAAAAATATTTTACACACAGTCTTCCGTTACTGTGAGGTTGTTAATTGTAAAAAATTATAGAATCAAATTAAACTCCTTGAATTAAATAACACCTTAGATTAGTAAAGTTCTAGATATAAATCTTGTACGTTTTCTGTCGCTTGAATATCTTGTAAGAGAACCCTTCAACTCATTCACCGACCTCGGAAAAAACATGGTGTAAAATATTTTGTGTAGGAAAGCAGGAAGTAAGATCTTGTACAGAAACCGTGAGAAGCCGGATCCCATCTGATCAAGGACCTTGTGTCCCTCTCTCCTTTTTTCAGCTTCGACGTCGAGAATGGCGCCTCGGCGTTGGACGGCGCCGCCAGCGGAGGAGGCGGCACTTCACCTAGCACCGGCCTGGTGCTCCAGGCGATGCCCCAGAGGCGCGAAAGCTTCCTCTATAGGAGCGACAGTGACTTCGAGATGTCCCCGAAGTCCATGTCTCGCAACAGCTCCATTGCCAGCGAAAGGTAAGCACCCACGAGCTTGCGTGCCTCCGAGGGGAACGATCCCATGGATAAGCGAGAGGGGGAAAGTAGTGTTATGATCTCGCGCCACCCCCGAGTATACTACCACGCCTCCGAAGGACGCAGCCATCCCGTCGCGAGTGGTCCTTGTCATTTTTCACCTAAACTCGCTTAGGTGTCGGAATATTCCCGCACGTACGATTAGTTTGCGGATACGAATATAAGGTTGTACGCTCGAAGCCTCGAATAGGACGTGTAGGGCTGAATTATATTTATATGCTTCGTATGAGTTTTTGGGATCATTAATTCGTACAGTTGTTAATATGTTATCTGTCAACCTTACTGGAACTTTATGAACTAGGTCAAATTTATTAATACATGTTATAACTCACTTAACGTATCCTAGGCTAAATATTATTGTTAAAAGATATTCTAATAATTAATTAAGATTTATCTCACAGTTTTATTTTTTAAATACTTTCTGAATATGTTTAATCTAGTAAAAATTATACATGCAAATATAATTAAAATAATCATTGAGCTTTCTCTTTTACCATTCATCTTTGAATTCTCGAGTTAAATAATAAACAAGTCAAAAAAAATTAGTTCTTATCTTTCAAAACTGCTGATTATAATACAAAACATTAAGTTCCGGTGTTTAACTGTATCTAAATAGTGAATGTATGTAGGTTGAAAATTCATTCGAGGGTGCAACCATATTCGTTTTAATCTGCTGTTATATTTTGATCTAAATTAAATACGGTATAAAAATATAATTAATATAATCTGGATAATTTCAAAGAAATGCGCGCGTTTACATTGAACTTTCAATTAAATTTACAATTTTCATATCTTATCTTGAATTATATAAATACAATTATTATTATAAAGAATACGAGTCAAATAATATTTTTAATATAAAGAATAATTAAGAAATATCTCCCTGATCAAGGAAAAAGTTACAATATTCTAAATAATTTATTGTAAAATAAAATCACAGACTCAAAAATTCTGTCTATCTAATCTGTACGTTTGTAAATATACCTTATATCTGTACCCTTTTAAAAAATTCTATGATATATCTTTCATTTTAAACGTTCATGGTCTTATTTTATGTATCAGTTTATGTACAATATAAAAAATTCTATGTAGTGATATCTGTATTCCTATAAAGTTGTCGATTTTCAATTGTGATGTCACGTAAGAATAACGCATTTTAAATAGATAACCTATAAATAAGTTAATTCAGTATATCCTTTATCTTTATACTTATTCTACTGAATGCCTCTTATCATATTACAAATATTAAATTAGTGTAAAAAAATCCCGTTCTCCAAAAGAATCTTTTTATCTGATGTTTGAAAACATCACATTGATAGTACTGTTAAAACTTAGCACTTTTAAAGTTTGAGGATGATAATAAAAAAATATTTTTATTCCTGCCTTTTACAATTATTGCAGAAAAAGTTTACTACACAATGAGACCTTGTTAAAGTTAAGCATGGAGTATAAATTTTTAAATAATTTTTCTTTTGCTCTTTACTAAACTATATTTTCAAATTGAATCAATTATTCATGAACTGATATTACTCTATATTAGAAGAACCAAAATAAAAGAAAGATAATCATCATTTATTTAACATGTAAAAATTGCAATAGAAAAAAAATTGAAATCATGTTAATCTCATCTTTATTAGAAATAAGCCAAGATAAATAATAAAAGAAAGCGATCAAGAGTGAAAAATATATTAGAATAATCTTTTATGCATCAATACTTAAAAATGAATAAAAATTCAAAGTGTTATGTTTAGTTGAATAGTATTAAAGTACTTTGAAATAATTTTAAGTACTTTAAAACTTTGAATTCATGACAAAGATATAATATAAAATTACTATTACGTTAAAGTATTCTATTAAGAAAAAAATCTTTTTGCATTATTTCTTATCTATTCTGTTTTATGTTAAATTCTATGACTTCGATAATTTCGTATCAATTTTATATAGTATATGAAATAATTTATTATTTTTATGTAAGAAGAATATTTTTATTTGCTTTCTAACAAATTTAAAGTGTAAAGCTTACGTTGCACAAGAAAAGCTTTATTATGTCTCTATATAAAACTGATTATTATTTTCATCGATATTATTTATATATGTATTTCTCATTATTTTCACTATGGACAGTAAAAGAGAGATTAATAATTATTGGAGATGTATGTAACTATAGAAAATCTGTTAAGGGAACGTCATTTAAATTACAATTATTCTTTTAATTATTCTTTTAGTTTAATAGACAGCTACGGATAAAAAATATATTAATTACCAATTTAATATTTCACGAATATAATTATTATTTACATATAAAATAGATATTTTCTATAAGTTAGGAGTACAATATGTACAAATTTGATGTCTTCAAATGATTTTATTAAATTTGAGTATACATAATTTGAATGTATGAACTAGCAAACCAATATCTAATATTTACATAATTATATATACATACAATACTGATAAGACCACTAAATTAATGTTTACATGATAAGTTATGTTGAATTTATCATCTTTTGATTATTATTATTGAATAATTAATTTATATATAAAAAATTAAACTTATTAAAATTAATTAATTGAAGTACTGATTTCAAATGAATTTAGCAGTCATTGTTAGGCGCGGCATAAACTGTTGAGAGTATAATTATGGCCTTATGATCTTTTATTCATTATAAATGATATTATCCATCTATCTATTTTAATTTAGAAAATAACAAAGTTATTACAAATCTTTCAATTATATTTCTATATATACTTAAAATACTTTGAACATGAACAGAAAAGTTAATTCAATTTATTACCTCTAAAATGTTATTTAATAAAATTCTCAGCTTATGTTATTTAAAACAGCGTTGATGATAAAAAGATGAATTTTGTAGTATGTGTATATATATGACAATGAAATAACAAGTAGAAAAGTTCGTTGTTTAGTCAGACAGTCAATTCTATAGATACTTTAAATATTAATCTGTCCACATTATCAGTCTATTTTCATGGTGTTTTGCTTATTTAAAACTAGTAACTTTTCTAATATTTTAATTATCTTTACTTTATTTTTAGATTCTAATGATGGTCAATGTTTAATTGTAATTTTATATAATCTTCAATGTAATTACAAAAATCAATCATTTATTCTTCATGTAATTTTGTACTGTATGCTCAGAGTACTACAACCTTACGCGTCTAATCCTTACGTTGCAGGTTGAAAGAGACCGAGCCACCCATCGAACGAGCGTATGTACTCGATCTTACTGTCTACTTATTTTAATTATTGGGTCTACTGCTTCAAGCTCGAATGACTCTAATTAATAAATACTTTAAGATGCATGATTTTATTTTAGTATGATTGAAAGATTATTTTATTCAGCGTGTACTTGAGCTTCGTTTGTGTTTCAAGCTTTCTATAATAATATGCCTTATGCAGTGCTTTGCCTCTAATGATTTGCACGCTTAAGTTATAGTAAAAGTGCTTTCTCTCTTTCTCTCTCTGCCTCTGTCTCTCTTACCGACTCTATTATTCTGAGTAAACTTTTAGAGAAACCACTCGACGTAAAGCTGCATGAATTATAGTCAATGTCGTAAAGCATTATTACGTGACACTTATTGCTACCAAATTTTCGTTTCTATTGCTTTTTTTAGTAGATTTTCTATTTATAAACACACACACACATGTATTACGTGTGTTTTGCACTTCGATTAATGTACTTAATTTTATTTTCAAATTCTGAGGTAATTTGAATTATTTACAAAAACATACAGAACAATTTTTAGTTTTTTCTAAAAATATTTACAATATCAAAAGACAAATATACACACATATATCGAACATTAAAAAAATTTAAGAATTATTTAATGATGACACTTTGAATTGAATTGAAATGTAATTTTTAAAATTCCTACAGAAGAACTCAAACGTCAATAAATGGTAAGAAAATAAGATAAAAACTATAGTAGAGAAAAAAAGCGGAGGACCAAAGACTATACATTTATATACAGGTAAAAATCGCAGATGCGTGTAGGCTCTAATAATAGTTATAATAGTCTCACGCTAGGCAATAAAAGCTTTATAGGTATTCACCGATCTTCATTTTGACTACAGTAGTAAATCGATTGCTGACTTTTAGTAGTGGAAGCTTTTAGGCTACGCAGGTGCACAACGAATTCGTCATTGGGAATATTAACGGCGTGGAAAAGGCCTGAATCTACCTATAACAGAAAACACGTTGCAACTCATAATAAAGCGAGAACAGGGTCATAATAAAGGGGTATAGGTGCGAGTGAAGCCGCTAATAATAATGGGCGCACGAACAAAAGGGTCGATAATAAAGAAAGAATTGAATTAAAGCGAAGGGATAGGGGCGCGAACCCTAGGTGAGTGTAGGTGTCCGCGTCGTCGCAGTGGGGCAGTTAACCTGGGAAGCGGCGATCCCCGCGTCGGATTCCCCAGGCGCCATAAATCGACTAGCGGGTCTCGAGTATCCTTTTGCGCCCACGCGGAAGGGAGACCGTTTCGCGGACCGGTCAGCCCGCGATTTATGATTCCGCCGCTGCTGGGCGATCAATCTCGTGCGAGTGCGCGCTGCGACGTCCGGGCTTAATCGCCCCGCTGATTTCTCCCAAAAATCGCCCGGGTGGAGAGACTCGAGCGCGAAGTAAATTGGCTCACAGCTCGGGGCGATTGATTAAAGAGGCCCGGTGCATTCGCCACGTTGATGGAGAGATGGTCATTTTCCAATTTGGCCCCGGCCACTCGATTATACCTTCAGAAATTGGTCGTTAACCCTATGTGATTATGCTCACGCGCACCCTGGTAGAAATTTCACCAGTAAAACTGCGTGAAACGTCAGTAGCTGACCAATTTTGTATTGGCTTGCTTTAATTGGCATAGAACTGGTTTGAAACTGGTGTTTTGTCAAAACATGAAGCGTCAGTTATTTCTTATTTATGTATTATTTTTATATACATTCTTTTACTGAAACTAACTACAATACATAAAAATTAAACTATAATAAACAATTAAAATATAAAGACAATGATTATAGTAGGGCTGCAAATAAAAGCAGAAATAAAAATTTAAAGATACATTGAATTTTGGTAATTGTCGAGAGATGATGAGGTATCTGGCCTATTTTTTCAAAATATACTGGCTTCTAACTGCCGATAAATTGGTATAAATTCCCAGCAAGGCACTGACGCGTATTCTGGTTATATTATTTTTTTCTCGTTAAAAATTTTGTCACTACAATTAAGAGTTACTTTGTACTGATAATTGGTATTGCAGTAAAATCGGAAATACTCTATACAAATCAATATTGAGATAGAATATATAGTACTTTTCTTGAACCATTATTTTCTTAAAATTGTAAAAAGAAAATAACGTACGTACCCATTTAATATAAGAAGTATGCAACTGCTGTTCGAAACGTTTATTGACATACAGGCTTAACGTTAATGTATCTTCTAAACCTTGGCTAAAACCGTTTCCAATTTTCTCAAGGTTAACGATGCCGAATTCCATTTCATTTGTTCATTCGCGTGCTTCAAATATAAAAATAGCAGATTTAGTATAAAATTTACATAATATTATTTAATTTAAAGATCATCAGGCTTATTTTATTGTTATACAGTTGGACATTATCTTTATTATAAAAACTCAATTGTACATTAATTATACCTCTTTTTAGTTTATGTTAGCTTACAAACATTTCAAATAATTCTTTCGAGAAATAGCAACTACATTGTTTAATCCGTGCGTTTTTACTGTTGAGTATTATTTAGATAGAAGCACGTCCAACAGATAAAAACTTTTGACCTGGAAAGCAACTGACGTAACTATGATTTTTTTGTTGCCAGAGGTGAAAACTACGAAATTCAAAGAAAGGTTAATCCATCGTAATCTGCTGTATCTAGGACAGTGTATGAAAAGTTAAGATACTAAGTGCAAAGACTTGAAATGTCTAGCTGAAGAAGGAAACAATTAGGAGAAGTGGATTCCATGATTCAATGAATGTCTTTTTTCTATTTAAGTCCTATATATAATATATACTTTTAAATTGGAGTCTTACTATACTTGACTTATTCTACTTGAATAGATCTACAACGCGTCAACTCTAAGTCGGGATTATTATTCTCGTCCGCGTTTAAAATAACACCTTACTTATATTATACGTTTATGCACAGTATTAAAATTCTAACCTAATCATTACAGAATCAAAATTTAAATAGAGAAAAAGTCATGTCAAAAAGTCGATTCGTATAGAATTTTTATATTAAAAATATGCAATTTGACTAAACTTACGAGTGAGATTTATCCGCGGAGAACTTCAGTATCAAATTCAAGCACTTTTAGTGTTGACGAAATACAGCTTCACATTAATCGGCTTATGCTTTAAAAAAAAAATAATAAACTAACGAGGGAGACAACATAACCCAAGGCCCAAAGTGAAAGTGCACATCGTGCAGAATCGAGCGAAGGGCTAAAAGGCTGATCGATAGTCGTGCGTCGTATCAGTCCTCGAGTACCGGGGATTTTGGGGGGCATCCCCTCTCCTTTTAGCATGTGCTCGATCCCGATCTGCCAAATGTCAAGGCGCGCACAAGAGCGAGTGTTCCGCATTAGTCCGGCCGCCAGGCTCTCTGACGTATCCACTGCGTCGCGGCCGACGGACCTGTAACCAAGGCTACTGCCAACGCGACACTTTCGAGGTCCTTGGTCGGCGCGTCTCAGACTATCCATCACATTTCGATACTGGATGGGATTTTTTTACGATCGAGGGAGTCGGCCAATCATTTGCGATTGCCGATTTTCCAACGTCTAAGGTTTCAATTGCGCGATTTATATGCGTATAGACTGTAAAGGATAATGTCTGATCGTTTTTCGAATCGATTTTAAGGAGACCATTACATTTTTGCTCGTCGAGCCATTTTTCTCGCCTTCGGAATATTTAATGCGGGCACGAATAAAAATCCCTTTCTACCTTAAAGTAATTTATTCAAGTATTGGCGGCGGTGCTTAAAGATGGAATTTCAGGTCAAAAATATAATAGTTCAATATTTGTTCTTATAAATATCCTTTCCTGGCTACTACTACTTCCTTATTCAAACGTTTGTATTACAGAGTTCGATTATCTTTGATTTTAATCACTTTCCATCGATAAACACTTCATCGATAAACTTGGCCAAGTTCAATCTTAAAAATGACTTGAAGTTTATACTCTTAAAAAAGTATACAGTTGAATCTATGTTATTCAATAAGTCTCTTACATCCTTGAGTATCCTTTTCGATGTTCTGTACTTCTATTGTATTCTAAACGTAACTATAGTACTCAAAATTTTTTTGGACCGTAGAGTCGTTAAATCTAGTACATACTACCTATGTATCAGTATGTATAATGACGCAGGATGATATTGAAAGTCTTTAAAGAGCTTATTAACCATCAAGAGCATAACTGTCCCGGAAAAGTAATGCGAATCGTTAATACTTTGTGTTTTCATTTTTAAAAATAGGAGAATCATATTATTTCAAAATAATACAGACACATTTGTAAGAAAAAAAAATTGTTCGCTGTAGCTTTTTCTTTTGTATACCACTACTGGTATATACGATTGATTATTTTGAAGTTTGTCTATTCAATTAGCTGCGATTCGAAGCTTTTACCATCATACAAAACCACGCCGAGTGAATACTTTAAAAATCTAATTATAAATGAATTAATCGACTTACTGGTGCAATCTAACGAAACCTTCCAATTATTTAGAGTAGACATTTCGATTAAAAAACACGGTACGCACTTAAATGAAACCTTATCGCGCTGCTATATTCGTCTTTCATCCAATCTTTGCGCAGGCTGAGAGCATTTCTCGACACTTCATTCCACTTTCCTCGATTAGAAGAAACGAGATTCTTATTTGACAAAAGCTAGACTCCTCCGCTTTTTCCTAGGAGCTCGTGTCGAATTTCAGTGTAAACTAGTTCGATTTTGCACCGGCCGCCCCATCCCTGGCGGTAAACATTCTTGTGAAGCTCGCGAGCTCCCTAAGCACCAGTTTTGAAAGCGTAATAGGGCCTCTAGCTACTTCCGAAGGTGAATCACGCTGGAAAACTGTCGATGAAGCTCTGAAGATACATCGGACGACCATCAATTTCGGTTGAAGGCCCGGGCCCGAAGGTTGCGAAGCTCTCTCTGTGAACGATCGGCGCAAATCACTCGGCATCTCTCGGAAAAAGCCCATCGATCGCAGGCCGTGCGCCAGCCACGCGCTAGCCGCACGTGAGGAGCTCCTCCGGGCCAGCAATAAAGGCTCGCGCGGCGGTCGTCCATAAATAGGCCGTAAAACGCAGCGCATCCTCGTGGAGTTTACGCCGGCCGCAGCTCAATTGTTTCCCCGATAAGATTCCCCCGGCCCACGGGCGGACCCATCGATCCCCCAAAATTCCTCGCTCAAAAACCCGGCGCTATAAGCCAGCCTAGGGCCGAGCCACCTGATCCCGCGTGTCCTCCGTTCTGCTGACAGGCCCCTGTTAGTGCGCGCACGCACATTGTTCCAGCCCCCGAGATTGATGGGGCGGTAATTGACGAGGAGTCGCGGGCACGTTATCTGCGCTCGAGACTCCGGTGCGCCCGTTATCGATCCTTGCAGAAGCGCGCGCGCAGCAACTCGTCAAAAGTGGAATTCATCGTGAGGCGAAGATGGCCTCCGCCCCGCCATTTCCTCCGCTCGGAAAATTTTGAAGCTCGCGGGAGAGATAAGACAGAAAGCACGATTTTAGTCTCGGAAACGACTTGCCGAATACGATTGGGCACGAGCGGCCTCGGCCTTTTATGTGCTCGACGCATGTATCGGCCTCGTCCACTGTTTTGAACTTCCATTGACTCGCCTTTAAGTTTTTGATTCCAGCGGTATTCGTCTGATTATTTGTTACAGTCGCATTTTTTAGCCTTTGCGAATAATCGTTGCAACGCTTGAGTGGTTCAAACGTGTGCCATTACACAGAACGCAGTGACTCGGAAGTTTAAAACAGAAGCTACGTATTATAGAACTGCATAAGATAGAAATACTAAGTATTCTCAAGTTCGTTAAAAAATACTGAATATTGAACCTCACGACACAGAATTGACTACGCAACTGTTTTCAGATCTTATGAATTAAACTTTAGTTGATCCAAACAATCTAACCTGCACAAACAGATTTGGTCAGAATAATGGAAGAGAACAAAATGACTTATGTGATTGCATAATTTTGTTCCCCGAAATAGTCTCACATTTGAATTGAGAGTTTAAAAGATATTTATTTAAAAATATATACCTATTTTTGTATATCATAAACTGTACTAACTAGTTATATTTGACAAATTTATTGACGTAAATTTTTATGCAATATTAAGTATACTTTTTCTAATGTATTTTCAGTATAGATTAATTTTAGTCGCTATGAATATCACATTAGTTAAAATAATAAATATAAAATTAGCATATAATTATAAAAATAAAAGTACAAGTAAGTTTGTAACAATTGACATACACCATTCTTATAAATTAAAAATTTGATTGGTTAATTAAAATACTTGACGCAAAAAATTTGTAATCGTACGTACATAGAGAAAGTTAGCTATTCAGTCTTATTAATATAAAATTTTACGTTTCAATTTAGCCAATCTCGACTATTTTCTAATTGTCGCATAAGCCTTAGTAAGTATATAGGAACGTTAATTTTATATTGTCTAACTTGCTACTTTTGCTTTTGAAATTAAAAAACAAAATTAATCTGAAAAAAACAGCAGTACATAAGAAATGTACTGGTTATAATATGAACAATTAATAGACTCAATATTTTTCTATGGAAACGGAAAACCGGTAGCCGTCTATTCGATGATCATAAAAAGTAGTAACGCAGAAAAAGTTTTGGAACAAGTAATAGTTAAATGGAAATTATAATTTATTTAGCGTAGAATACTCCTGGTGGAATAAGGAATACAACAAAAAAATCAAAACTACTGTTTTAATAGTTTTTGAAAAACAAATAAATAATATATTTTTATACGATACAGTATAAAAATTAGTAAGCATAAAAGTAATGTATAAGATAGTAGATAGATCTTTAATATATGTAATTTGTATATTCGAGAAAAACTTTGAAATAAATCTTTAGATAATATTGATATAAGTAACGATGAAAATGCAAGAATGAAGTCTTCAGTGATAGCTAAGATATAAGTTACCTTCTAAACTAACGTTCTGTCGACCCGCCAATAATTGAATATTGCGCCAGGAATGTGAAATTTTTGGCACGGAACGCCAGAATATCGTCATCGCAAGCATAAAAACGCGCCAACTTTTTCTTATTTATTACCAGAAGCGTATATGCAGCTAGTAAATAAACAACGTTTCCTTACATTATCATAGCCAGTGACCGTGCAAAATATATCGCGTTCTATGTAGACAGTCATTCACTTTCTAATGACGCAGAAAAAACGGCTACATTCGTGAAACGCGCATAATTTAAATTAATTAACATACCGCGTGAAGCGAGCAAAAACAGCTAATCTTGGATTGACATTGCAAATTTAGTCTATATGTGCGACATTTGCGCGACGAAGGAGTGAGTGATCGCAGACATTTTCCGCCCCGGGTGCAGGTAGAAACCATGGCAGGGCCGCCGCTGGAAGCTCAATAACGTTTTAATAAGCCGGCACGTTTCCTCCGCGAGCGGCAGCTCAGCCACTTAATTAAGCCCGAAATAGCGAGCCTCGGGCAAGACGCTCCGGAGTCTCGAGTCGCTGAGGACCGGGGGTGGGGCAAGGTGGGGTTGGGGGTTGCGCGCCATTACTCCTATCGCATCGATTATCGCATTTCGCCGAGCAAAGCGCAATTGCCCGGCGGATCCGCGTGAAAGGCGCCCGGGCCCGCGACCCCGAGATTCGTAGGGGGCCACGGCGTAAACACGAACGGGGCTAAAGTGGGGTGGGGGCTCCGATAGGCTCGGCGTCCTTGGCGCGAGGGCCTTGGCTGCCGTCCGCACATCGATCCTCCTTTTCGGCGCGAAACGGGGGCATCGCACCTCCGGCGCGAGCGGAAGAGCCGCGATTGTGCGCCTGCGAATTATAGTCCGCGAGGTCGCCAAGCGCACAGCCCCCTAATGCGAGTCGCGCGTACTCGAGGAGGCCCCCAAAGGAAAATTACGTTTTCCCATTGTGCGCCCGGGTAGCGTGCAACTCGCACTGCTTCGGCCGCCCAGAACGATTATATGCTTTTCGAGCTTTGTCTAAAAATATGAAAAAGAGAAGTTCGTCGGAGCTGTTGAAGGATAGAATTTATTGTCACAATTATCTCGCGTGTGTGCCAACGCTTAAAGTTTCTGCAATTTCTAAAATTCGATTATGTTTTTTATGTCTTCGAAAATAATGCATTTTGTATGTCTGAAATACGAACGCAAATGAGAATTTCTCGCTCGGAATGCTACTTTAAATATTGATATATCCGCTCATGGGTAAACATTGACGCAGTACAGTAATCCTTCAATTACAGTTTTTCCGAAGAATCTGAACGGAACCAGTATGTGAGTTTTCCATTTATAATTTTACTCTGACGTAATTGAGAGTGTGTGAGGAAAAAATTATTAAAATTGTTTCATCTCCAGGGTAAGCCAAAGTATACAGAGTCAGCGGTGCATTCATCTATAAAACTGAATGAAAACTCTGTTTGTACAACCGAAATATCTCTATAGACACGGCATACGAATATCATTGAATTAAAAAAAATAATCGGAAAGTTCCATGATGCACTACCTTCGGAATTGTTTCAAGTGAACAAAATTTAGTTCAAAATATTTATTCGAGATAGTTCGATTCCAGCTGCCTTCTGGCTTTATGTATTAATTGGACCCCAACAAATACAACAATACATTATTTTTCCCAAAATAAGTTAATAGCAGAATACTAGACGTCAAGATCAATAAAATATGTTTATTTCCGGCAAAATTTGAGCTTTTCTCTTTATAATATCCATAGTTATCTAACTTGTTTGTAATTTTTTTAATCAATAAATTACGTAAATATTTTATAATTTATGACTAATTTACAAAAAGGTCAGCTAACGATTGTTTTTAACATATTTATTTGGTACGCCAACTTGCTGTAGGTATCCCAAACTGTAATTTATAATGAAGAATGTTGATTCTTTTACTCGGATGAATAATCAAAAGGAAATAAGAGCGATCTGGCAATCGAACTCAGCATATATGCTACTCTCGCTAATGATATCACACTTTCGTGTACGCGCTTTGGGGAGAGCCGCAGACTGATAAGGTCGATTCGACCAAATCGTTGGAGATCGGGCAAGCGGTAAATTGAATATCCCGTTGGCGAAGGTTAGCGTAGGTAAAGCTGGTAGCGAGGGTTCCACACATAGATATCGAGAAAGTTAATGAGACGTGCATGCACCTGGGGCATTATGAGGTTAGTGCACGTAAGCCCAGACCGCGGCCGCGACTCAGTGGTATGTAATCGATGGGAGCAGGTGGAACGGCTGGCGGCGCCTCGAGAGCGGATTGAGGCCAGTGGTGCCAAGTTGAAGCGAGCATCGCGCGATCGGGGCAAAGGCTATGCGTGCGTGCGCCGGGTACCGGGCGCCTACCCTCCCCCTCTGACCCATTAAAAGCACAGAGCCGAGTCGCTCGACCGAGTCTCCGACCCCTGTGCCGCGATCACTTCGACCAAAGTCCGCCCCCGCGGAATAGCTAGCTCTTTGACAAAAGAATCGTCCAGTAATCACCCGTGCATGCTAGGATGGACCAGTCGTCCAGTCCCGCTATACATTCCATCTTCCTTTTAATACTTTAGAAGAAATTGCGGAATTTCGAAGGCGATAGTTTCTCGTTTGCGCTCTTATTGCGATACATACATTGGAGGCCAGCAAAATTTCTAAACTCCATATATTCTTTACCCCTGAATGAATCGTAAACATTTCAAAAACTTGGTTAAATACTCAACAGAAAAATGTCCCTTGATATAACTTAAGGAAAGAGCTGTGCTTTCTGCATACTCTCAAGTCATCAACTATTCTATGATTTAAAAATGTTCAAAGCAACATTCTGTACATCAAGTGTCAAAATCATAACACGATTTATGTTTAAAAGATTATCATTCGTAAATTCGTTAGTTCATATTCGAAACTAACTTGTCTATGGGTTTTAAAGTATTTTCTCAACTGTTATTAGTACCATTATCTTCTTGATAGTACAGCATTCTTATAAATAAGCATCGAACTTATAAAATTAAGATTGATACTAAGTAAAAGAGATAACTTTCATTAATGTAAAATTAAACAAATGAAATAGTATATTCGAGTTGTAATTACACAATCGTAGCAGAACAAGTATATAGACTATCAACTAGTACATAGGTAAAAATTGTCATGGAGCGCAAGATTAGTTCATTAGTTCACCTTTGCATTATTTAACGAGCACAATCGAGTAACATCAAAAAGCCTGTATTAGTCCATTTCGATATAACTCCGGAAGTAAAACGAAGTAAAATTCGTAAATTTACGCAATTTCGACAGACCAGACCATGCAAATTGTAACCTAGATTTGCAATGAGGATTCATTCCTCTAAATTTCAGACATTCACGGCTGAAAATGAGTGTCACGGCATGTACCTGTGAAACAAAGCCTATTACTGTATTAGTTACGTTGCTAAATGATTAAAATAACGTATATCATTGTTATATTTTATGTGTATATTATGTTATATTTTGTATGCATATATTATATACTTTTTATAATAAAAAGATCTTTTTTCTTTATTATGAATAATAATTAATAATAACATTTATATTACATAATAATAATTATTATAATAATTATTATTGTATCTATACGCAAAATAAATACCAAAAATACTCCATAGAAGCTCTTATTCTAATTTAAAGTACATAGAATTTATTATTATTGCTGATCCATAAATTTAATTTATATGTGATTATTATACATTATGATTTCTAATAACTGTTTAAATAAAGCTGTCGATTCTAGATTTTGTACAACAATAGCTATAACGTAATTTTCGTAATTTAAAAATAACTCATAAAATTCGTAACAAGTAATTTTAATTTCAAAATTATGCTCACACAAATTACAAGCTGTAATTATACTTATTCTATATTAGTCAGGCACTTAATATAGAATATATCCCAAATAGGATATTGTATTTCGCTATATAATACCAAATGGTGAATTATACTTCAATTACAATTCAATTTCTTTTATCTAAAATGAAAAAATGTATTGCTTTATTAATTATAATTAGGAGGTTGGATAATTTAAATAATCATTTTTTAATCAAAAAGCCAGGAGATTCAGAGTCCGGACTAATAGCAGAGGATCGATAATATCAGGGACTTAGCTTTGAGTAACTTTCATTTTGACAACATTTCATCGTTTGATTACGCGGAAAATTCTTCTACTATATATAAAATATCAATGAAATATTTACAATACCTTGCGATATACAGCCACAACAGTTGGACTCTAAAAGTAACATAACATCGATACTTCTTACACATTTACAATAAAAAAAAAAGAGAAACTAAAATATTTACATCTGTAAGATCAAATATAATTATGATAACTATAAAAGGATTAAGCTATACATTTTTTACTTAATTCATTCACTTCTCAATAGGTTTATGCTATAGGATTCATAAAGTAGACTTTAAAAATTGACAATGCCTGTAAAGTGTAAACTGATGTTACTAAATACTAAATCATGTGTTCTAAAATGAATCGACACTTAAAATAAGTTTAAAATCAAAAACTGAAAAGAAGCAACAAATTTCCGAGAGAGTTATACGACAAAGTATATATAAGTAAGATAATGCCTCGGTAAGCCAAGACCAAGAAAATCCAAATTTAAACAAGTTGAAAGTAAGAAGAGCAGCTATCCTTCATAAACTCCAAAAGTTTTCATGTAAATATATACGCGTCTATAAATAAAAGTACGTAACCTATAAGTTTACATTAAATTTAGAAAAAAACAGCCTGTAAAGCCATTTCGTAAGTAAAATGTGTATGCGACTCGTATTTCGTCTTATACGCAGACATGCTTCTCGCTCGTCACCCTACCTTCTCCCTCTGCTTTTATTTTCTTGCCTCTTCCTCTCATCTTTTTATCTTTTTTTGAAAAAAATGTGTAATTTTACAGTGTGAGACAAAATAAATTATTCATACGAGATAAATATAAAGGGACGATCTGTCTACGGACAGTGAAATATTTTTTTGAGAGTATTATAAATTAAAGAAAAGATGTTCAGTCTGGAAACGGAAAATGTTTTGATATAATAATATTAGAGTAATGCTTTTCATTTTATAGCTACAATTAAAAGTATAATATTATAATCATGTAATAATAATATTATATCAAAGCATTTTCCATTTATGCATATATGTACATGTATATGTACGAGTGTGTGGGTGTGTTTGATGAATTGCCAAGCATAAATAATTCAAATGAGTGAAACACCGTCTCGGAACTTTGAATCCCTCTATTTCTTTGAATACAATTTAACTGTGAATCAAAACAAAGTATCAGGCGTACAGGCAGCTAACGAGCATAATTTTCCTCGCAAATTTTGTGACTTATAAATAGCACCGTAGCCGCTTAGTAGACGGATTGCTCCTTTTTTCCGTCCGCTTTAAGAATACGTGACTCCTGCGATGTGCGAGGGACAAGGAAAAAGGAAACCGTCGAGTGGGAAGTACTTGACGGAATTGCCACGTTTAATGGGCTGCTGGAGTTTAAAGACACTCGCTAGCGGCACATAGGCAACCCGGGGTGCAATTAATGCCGCGTTGTTAGCTCGGCGCATATACGTGCAAGCGCGCGTGCAGATACTTTCACGAGCCGCCGTTACCACAGGACGTGGATCCTATCAATACTAACTAACAGAATGCATCAATGTAAATTCGATCTGAGAGATGAAGTAGTGCAGTAGTGCACTGCACGCACAGATTGCTACACGTTGTCTCATCACAGAATCGTTGCAAAACGCGAACGTCATACGCCCAGTACTAAGTAGTAAATGTAATTGTATAATGCAAATGGAACATATATTTGACAGCTATTTAATAATGATTCAATCAAGACCTTATTTTATAAAGAATTCCAGAGACTTCTCCTTTTGGCATGCGCCATTTAAATAAAAAAGCACACTGAACTTACTAGTAAAATAATTTTTAATTAGAAAGGGCGTAATGAAGAACTTTTTCTTGTGAGAAAATTGCATTGTCTTCGGCGACATTATTAAACCAAGTTCATTCCTTAAAGTACTTCAAATTATTTTTCAATAAATTTCTATTTAAAGAATTATTAAAAAAGACTTTGTTAACTAATTTAATTAACTCAATTTTCTATTATATTCATATCTTATAAAAGACTTTCAATATTGATCTGAAGATAAACTGCATTAAACCAACCAACTATATTAAACAGTGTTTTTTTAAAAAAGAATGATTTATTTAATAGCATAATTGTGAAGAAACTTCGATACCTTAATCGATACCTCAGTTTCTCATTTAATTAATTAATCGATCATACTAGTAGAATCTAAATTTATAAGCATTCTATAAGAATCAACGTGTCTATAATGTTAGAAAAAATAACTGAATAAAACATAAGTATAAAAATTTTAAGTTTATTTTCTTGAAATCATTCAAGACAGATTTTGAATTAATCTATCGCATCAATGTTTAATAATTTATAGATTAAACTGTAAGTTAAACTGTACAAAATTTGGAATCAAAATGATAAAGAGCTTTATTCTGAATATTTCGCCATCTGCTGTCAATATAATAATAAAATATAAATATGCATATGTATACTTGCGTATGTTTTTAATAATTATTATTTAACAACCAATTATGTTTTTTTAACTAATAAGTACGAATTCATTATTGTCAACCCTTATCATATGCCCTACGACGTTTAAGCAATTATCTTCCATGCATATTAATGAATGACATTAACATACAAATACTGTTCTAGATTAATTTTTAGTATGAGCCAAAATATTTCAGTACTTATATATATTATACAAAATTAATAACTTGTTAATTCACATCCAAATACGTACGGGTTGATTATCCAAAACCTAATAATATTCATTGAAGTTCATAATCAGTCCACAAAAAGTTTGAGGTGAATAATTTTTATCGAATTTTATCGTTTTCAATTTACTCGGTATACTAAGTAATAATTGCTATAATTTTTTCTCCGCATATATTTTACATATGTTATTTCTCTATTTTATATCACTTATAAAATTTGTAAAAAATATCATTACAACAAAAATATAAATATTGAATTTTAGATATACTAAATTAGAAGCTTACAAATCTAACAGTTTCGTTCCAAAACACGCTTATAGCATGCGTTTTAATCCTTGTATATAAGTCGTAACTTCATACATACATACGAATTAATAATTTGAAACTATGTTTAGCATAGAGCTTCCAAACACATCACGCTAAATATAAAACTAGCATCTATTGACTACAAAGTTGTATTTACATGCTACATATACATACAAACATTATATAAGTTGTCTTTATTATTATAAGGGCAATCGTGATTATCATTGCAATTGGACACATTTAAAATTTGTACCCTGCATGTAGAGCGTTTAAAACTAGCCAGGAACAATTACATATAGTCAGCTTGTGATCTCATATATGTATTAACACAAATGTAGAGTTCAAGTAGCTTCCCTAATTATATGGCTATAATCAGAAATGATTTTTGAATTTTAGCTCATTAAACTTTTTCTTATAATTCCAGCCATGGCGAGGACCTCATCGTTACACCCTTCGCACAAATCCTTGCATCACTTCGTTCAGTTAGAAACAATTTCCTTTCTCTCACTAATGTCCCCACCAACAAGTAAGTACTTGACTTAAATTTAATTTCTAATTATATATGAATTAAGATTCATGTATGCAGTAAAATTGCATCACATATATATAAGAAATACAAAAAGACATTATATATAAGAAAAAAAAGAGCTGTAACAGTTGAAGAACTTTAACGTTCTAGAAGTTTCATCTTATAAATGAAAGAGCTAAATCGTGCAGTCTTGATGTAGTTTCTTATTAAAAACTTCCAACCAGTTTTTTTATAAATCCCCGAGTTCTTTTTAAAAGCTTTACATTTTGTGGAAAATACTTAAAACGTTAAGTACATGTATAAGTAATAATTATGAGAAAGTTTTTAGATGTTCATGGAACAATACTTTTTAGTCAAAATTAAGTAATTAATAAAATATATTTACTTATTTATTTTATGTTTAAATAAATTAATTCCTTAAATTAATATTACTATGTTCAATTTATCGAACGTACTTAAAACGGTTTAGTACACTGTATTTCAAATATAAATAAATTATAAATATATAAATATAAATAAATCATTGTTAGAATTTTTTGATCATATTAGCTCAAAACTATACATCGATTCAAAAATATTCTATCTTACATGTAATATATTTTATTAAAGAAGATTTATATCTCCTATTCGACAGTATACTATGTTTATACTACGTACACTGCAGTAACTTGAAAAAATTCAAGTTCAAGATACATTTACTTTTATATGACTTTTGATATGAATTGAAACTGTTTTACAAATCAGTTAAATAAAGTTGTCAAAAGTTTATACTTTAAGCACAATAATCAGAATAATTTCTATGTCTGTCCTAGGTCGCGGAGGAGCAGCGGCGCCCAGGGCAGCAGTACGCCACAGCCACGGATCCTTGCCCCCGGAGGTAATAAAACAACAGCCAACTCTTTTATCTTTATCATTTTTACTACTTGTTACCCTATGCGAGTGTACTTTTATATTATCCTAATGGAAGAAACGGGAAATACTATGACTTTATTAGCATTTATTTTTCCTCACTTAGCTGAAATATAAAGATGCATAATTGTTACGATTTGTCATAAAGAATAAATATTTTTCCATAAATAAAGAGAGTCAAAGTACTAGAGAGAATTATTTTTATTTCGTGATATAGTGTACATAATTACCTAAAGATGAGTAGAGTGCTAAACAGCTTTTTAAAAATTAATCACTGCATTAAAGGATATATTAGCTACGCTAGATAGCGAACGAGAGGATCACTACGGACAGTAGTAAGAAAAATATGAAAAAAAACAAAGCATTTTAATGTTTATTATATATATTATAATACACTTAATCTCTAAAATTTGAATAATTCTACTATCATTGCCAACTTTGTCCGCAATGAAACAAATTATTACGGCGCATTGTCAGGCTAAGTACAGTCACTGTTTAACAATGTAGATATAAATATAGAAAAATAAGCATTCAATCATTTTTTAGATTAAATTATTCGTGTGCGTATTCCAAAATAAATCATATATTTTTTCGAAATATATAAATATGTGATTTATTATTTAAACTTTGAGGTGTTTCAATAATGAATTTAGTTTAAAAAGTATAAATAATATTTGTGATAGATTTCACTCATCAAGGGCTTAATACAAATTTTTTGATACTAGAATTATTATAAGTGCTTTCATAAATATTTAAAAATTCAGTATGAGGAGTAGAAATTTTATAACTATGTTAGTTTTCAACGATGTTACAGAGGAGCCATACATGAAACTTGCTGTCGAAACAATGGACGAACTGGATTGGTGTCTAGATCAACTGGAGACTATTCAAACTCATCGATCTGTGTCCGACATGGCGTCGTTAAAGGTTACTAGCTTTTTTATGATTAGCACTAAATTAAATAATAATAAATTAAAAAATATTATATGCAACGAAATATAACCAACTTTTTTTCATTGAGAAACCATGGTATATTATTATTCACAAATATAGTATACAAGATCGTAAGATGTAAAATAAATTAAGTATTCAATCAATGATTTTGTTTCCGTACTTCATAATTATTAATTTATTTGTGTATTTGAATTAATTGTATGCAAGCCTATGTAAATTACCTTCTAATATCGAAGAACATCAAACACTATAATTCAAAGTACATATTTCTGCGTTATAGATTAAAATTTAAATTCAGTTACAACTAATAGGGTTATTGGAAACTTGAATTCATGTAGCACAATAAATAGAACTTATTACTTTCACATACACACTAAATTTATTCAAAAGTTTACCATAAATACTTTATCTTTGCAATAACTGATAAAAGAAACTGAATTAAAATATTTTTTCTTTTAATTAGATCTTCTAACAAGATTTCTGGAATCTTTTTTCACTTGCTATGGAATCCACACAATCTCCAGATTAAAAGAAAAAAAGATTGAATTCTTTTTATCTATGTAGTACAAACTATTCTATTCTAGTATAGATTTATAAAAATATAAAAAAATCTGAGTCAGAATAATCACTTTTAACAATTTGTTTAAAAAAATTATAAGCAAAAATTATTTTCGTGAATGTCCTGGTATATAATCTCTGAACCACTAAAGCATCGACATTCGAGCTTCGTTGCAGATTACATTTGAAAAATATAATGTTAAAAATAGTTTCATTAGTTCGTATTTCATCACTAATGATACGAGTGAATTGATGCGTACGAGGAAACACATTTTCCATGTAGTTTCCAGAAAGAATTACAGGGCTTGACCTGCGCACATTTTTCTTTTTCTTTCTCCTGCTCTTTATCATTTTCGAGCGTTAACTTCGTCGACTATTAGAAGTGCTGACGCAGTCGTCGATATCCATTGCACTTTTAAGGGCTATCTTTAACGATGCTAACTTTGATGTCTTTCGAAGGCTGAAAAATCCTCACTTTCACACCATATCGGATCAATTTCATCTTCATGATCTACGGGGGAAAAGATGAATTTTATGTAAATTATACGATGCTTTTTGATAATATTTTTCGAAAAATCTCAATTATACTTCTTATAAAATTATAGTGAGTGTATTTTCATAAAAAAATTTTTTTTTGATGTAACATTCAGGAATATCGGTTTTTATCAATATTCTTAAATATCTACGCAGAATTTGATCTAATGTTATCAGCAATCAGATATTTTTAAAATTAAGGTCCGCAAATAATACAATAACTTTATTTTTAACGAGGAACGTAATTTTTAGTTGATAGTTTGGCTGCGTGATTAGCTTTTAATAATGATTTCCCCCAAAACTTTATAGCTGCAAATAATGCATAAAAGAACTAGTAATTCTTCGGTTTATCAAAGCTCTTCTAAAGGAATCCAACTTTAAAATATGATAGTGTTAAAGAAATTCTAATTGATATAGCATTGCTTCTTATAAAAGTGAATAACACTTATTAAATTGGTCTGTTTTAAATTATCATCTCAATCTTGAATCATAACCATCATAATTTCGAAAGTTTTATCCTTAAAGAAAGGATAAAACTTTCTGTTTGATTTTATTGAACTAGCAGACTGATTCACAAGTGATTCAATCGGCAATTAATCGGACTAATCTTTTCTGGAAATACTACAATATGGTAGGCGCAGGACGTATGTACCGGTATAACTCTTTCGCATCTCGTATAGATATATTTACCCAGGCAAGTGATTTGTACACAAGCGCATTAGCGCGCGTATTACCGATCGCGCTACGCGTACGCAGGGTCGTAACTCTCGTCGGGGTATCAGGAAGGTGCTTTGACCAAGCCTGCAGATCGGACCGCGGCTATCGCCTGCATCTATCTCCAAGTAAAAGGGTTTCGCAGTAAAACGAATCCCGGGCGGAAGCGGAAGGGGTGAAACATTTTACATTTTACAACGCCAGCGAGCTTTACGAGGCATAGACTGTACATGCATAGCGGATGCTGGCTGCCGAAAATTGACAAAATACGCGGATCTTGTGCAAGGGGAGCGAGAGCCGAAGGAAAGGCAATAGTAATATCCGTTTGGCGCTCTTGCGCGCGAAAGGAAAAACGCGGGCATCTCGGGAATCAGAGTTTTAGTTTGATGGACGGAGGGCGGCTCGGGCGATCTCGCGGCGCAACTTCGTGCGTCGTCCCGTCATAAAAGCCTTTTTATTTATTTTCTTATTGCCGGGGTTCGGACGCGACGACGTCTCCGCCCGTGGCGAGGCCGGCTCCGACCTTAAAAGGCAGAAGTTGAAAACACGCGGGTGCAAATGCGCGCCGCGGTACTTAAAAGGACGCCGGGCGCTCTGTGGCCGAGGCTGCGGGTTCGCGGCTGCTCTTCGTCCCGCGATACGCTGATTAAATCTTGGCGGACGGTAGCCGGCGAGGTAGCCGCGCGCACATACCCGTTCTCCTTTGTCCCCTGTGGCCGATCCCGCCGAGGATCCCGAGTCCCGAGACCCGACTCGCGAGGGGAGCCAGGTTTTGCGCCGCTCCCATCGAATCCTCGGTACGCATAACGCGCGCGACCTCCGATATCGCATGGCGCAACTCGTCTATTTCGGTCCACGCGCTCCCGACCTTCTTATTCTGCCGCTCGCGCGCACGTACGTTCGCGCACGCGCCCGGGGACGCCGCGGAACGATGCATCACCGGCATTTCCGCTAAAAATCGCATCTCCTCCCCACTCGCCCGTCTCCTGCTCGGCCTTTCTTCTCCTCCCCTCGGCGCGCGTACGTCTCCTTTTTCACCACGGCTTCCTTGTTATGCGTCTTCTCGATCCCCGAGCCTCGCACTCACGCTTGCACCGAGGCTTCCATTTTCCCTCCTTTTCTCTATATGCTGGAAAGGCCGCCTTTATTAAGAAATTCACTTTTTTCTATTGTCTCTTAATGGGAACTGGTATTTCTCGACTTGTACTCTTACAAGCTAAGCTTCACTCGATACTGGTAAATAATGCACACACTCACTTCTCTGCAGTTATTGCTCATTGAAAGAATGTTTTCCACTACTGCGCACGAACAGCACAATTAAAAGATCCAGACATGTACTGTTCAACAAACAAAAGCATTTTTCTGCAATTATGTAACTTTTAAGGAAAACTGTAGAACCTCTAGACCATTTATCATGACCATTTATCTAGACCATTTATCTCTTTATAATGGGATTATTTTTTTAATTATTCTTCGAATTGAGATATATATGAATGGTACTCTAATTAGATTTTAGAATAAAATAAAATTTTTATTAAGTATCGACAGGATGATTCACGCAACAAATCCAAAGAGATAAATAAAAAAGTTGATCTAATTTAATACTTTTCAAGATATATTTACATAATATTTTAGTGTATATATCTGCAATGTTAAAATAATAATAAATGGGCAAAGGGGCATATATACTAAAAGTTAACATATCAAATTTACCTATACATATTGTTAATAAAAATATAGTATTTTAATGGTGCAAATAGTCGAGTTGGGTTAAATAAATACTTCATGATTGATATTTTCAATATTTGATAAACAAATAAATACAAATACGAAGAAGAAAAAGTCATTTCAATTTATAAACCAAAAGTTTCTTTCACTGAAAAGAGAAGGATAGAACACCTATATTGACCCCAACAAATATAATTATTTCAGCAAATTATTACAAATTCTTACTTATGTCAGATTTATTGGTTGCTGGATTATTATTATTATTATTTATTATTATTTATAATTAACAGTATATTAGGATTTAATAAGATACAACATTCCTCACTATCATTATTTCTATTACACGCATGCATTTTTTTCTTTTTACAGTTCAAGAGGATGTTGAACAAGGAACTGTCCCACTTTTCAGAATCCTCCAAGTCCGGAAATCAAATTTCCGAATATATTTGTAGCACTTTCCTCGGTGAGTTGAAAAATTTCTTTTTGATTTATTAAGACTATCTCAGCAGTTTATTGATTCATGCATTAAGCTGAATTTGATTTCAATTTCTTAAAAATTTTAACAATGAATAGTGCACAAAAAGGTGGTAAAATAAACATATAATGAAGAAACTATATCAATTTACTTATACATGTAGTTAATTTTTGTATCTACTGTTATATTCAAAAAATATTTTTAAATAGTTTTAATTGAATAGTAATATATATAATACTCTACGAAAAAATCGATTCATGTGAGTGCATAATAGCGACTGCAATGTGTGCAAACTATGTAATATATATTTTATACAGTTCATAAACTAAACAAGTCGAAGACTAGGGTTGATTGAACATTAAAACATACAGTAAAAATGTATAACCTAGTTAAAAAATTACTTGTGTGAAAATTGAACTAGTTCTTTAATATTATAATAACTAGAAAATAAAAATAAAATTATAATATTCAAAATTATTGGAAAATTTTAAATTATTAGAAATATTTCAAAATATTTCTTTAATTCGTATTAATAATTAATATTATATAAAATTATTTTTAAAATATGTTTTAGAAATACTGTTAAAACGTGACTTTCAATCATTAATACATAAAACTTTCCTGATCTGCGTCAATGTTCCAATTATAAAAAAATAAACATTGTCATTCTGCCTGTCTATGAGATCATTATTCTACTTTGAATAAGATACTCTTTTGGGTAAAGTTAAAAAATGAACGCGCTTTTACATCGCAATTGCGAGCTTTACAGAGTACAACAATAAAGATTCAAATATTGAACATTGAACGCATTATTTACAATGACTCTACTAAAGCCCATCAAGTCTCGGAAATGGTCGAACCGAACGATGAATCAAGGTATCGAGCGCCTGCTTGATTAAAAAAGTTGTCGAAAGCATTTTTTTCTATGAAAGCTGCCTCCTTCATCCAATTCGAATCGACCACATCTATATAGGTTATACGATCATCTTCCCAGCTCTTTTATATAGTACTCTTTTGAAAGGCTTCATTTTTGAGATTGACGAGTGCTCGAATGCGTGTGGCATAGGGAGTCATATAGAATATTTCATAACGACACCGCCACAATTTCTTAATAAAATACACTTTTAATGTACTCGTCGAATCGTTTATACGTGGGCTAATTTTTGTTCATTATCACAACTTGAATGGTAGAATGTACAATATTAATCTTGGAAACAGGATGAAACTGCTATGAAATTTATATATGAATCACTAGAAAGCTGTTACGAGAAAATATAATAACTAACATTATAATTTTAGATATACTCATAATTCTAAATTTTGTTTGCTAAACTATATTTGCGAATATAAAATTTAAATTAGTTCTACATATTTTTAAAAAAGTAATTTCATATCATTCATAATTACGTGTTCGTAAAAGGGTAAATTTATGCAACTGTTGTCATTTTCGTTTTCTAGCACACTTGCGCAACATGGTTTATTTCCAAGCAAAATGTCTTGAGAGAGATTGTCAGAAGGTGTCTGAAATGTAAATATAAGACTCTAAGCAATTTGGTAAATTGATAATTATGTCTTTGACACCCAAACACAGTTTTTAAACCTCAAATACCTTTATTAATTGTTAGATTTATTTTATTAAGTTACGTTATTGTTTACTTTGATAATATTTCTGTAAGACATGTAAAAGCATTCGATACATTTTAAAAGTTCAGTATTCCAATATTATCAATATATTAAAATGTATTTTATTAAAACAAAACTTTGTATTTTTATCACCGCACCTTTACAATATGAGTTCAAAGAAGCATATTCTAATAAGAACGATTCTAATAAGAACGAATGAATAATGAAGATTAACATTAATGAATCGGTTAAGGATCAGTTAGATGAGCTTTTAAAATTAGATTTATTAAGTAATTTATTCCGTCACAAAAACATGCTATGCCACCATAAATAATTACGAAGGAAATAAATAAAAAGATAGAAAAGTTATAAAAAATCTATTTAATAAAAATGATAGAAATATGATAAAATATACTATGTAAAAAACAAAATTAAATACAAATCAATTAAGAATTCTACCAAAGCAGTATTTAAACATAATGATATCAAAAATAATTTTTTACATGCACATGCACACCATGAAAGAATAATTATTCATTTCATTCATTCTATTGACTTAATCGCTGATCTTAACAGTATTCATACATACCTTAAAACCAAAACGAACTCAGTCAATTTGAACGAGTTCGCAACAAAGCTGCACTAGAGCGGTGACCACATTTTTTTTACCAGCCCAGCCAATGTGCTAAGCCAAGTATACAAGACGCGTTCGAACGCTCATTTGTATTTGCAGACAAGCAACAGGAGCTTGACCTGCCGTCACTGCGCATCGATGAGGCGATTCCGGGAAGCATGGACGCTAGGGCGGCGAAGAAGAAGGACCGCGTGCAAAGAGGCCCAGCCGCCATGTCGCACATCAGTGGCGTTAAGAGGCCCCTTACTCACACCAACAGCTTCACCGGTGAGCGGGTACCTCTCTATGGAGTGGAGACCCCCCACGAGGAGGAGCTTGGCAAGGTGAGTCTCCCACCTCGCTCTTCTTTGAATTCGTTTCGTGGCAGTTCACCGTTCAGCGTAGCCCCGTTCCCTTAACTTCATCACCCGACGCCACTTTGCATATTAAATGATCCATTTATTTTACTCCCTTAACTCCCCTTTTCTTGCTCTCTTTATTCTATAAAAACATTTCAAACGCAAAATTCGAGCAAAATTAGATGCTTTAATTGCGTTGACTTTCTGTTCACTTACTTCACGCTTGGATTCTGCGACGGTGCATTATTGAAATTGCGAAAAGATTATTTTAGTGAATCGTTGAAATCTTTCTTTCCCTGTCGCCTACGAGTTAATTTTCTTCTTACAAACTAGTCGCGTTATTATAATGACTTTTCCAAGCCCAATTACACAAAAGTAGATATGCAACCTCACTCTTTTAAATTAATTAAAAATATATGCAAATTAAATTTTTTAAACAGAACATGAAATAATGCACACAATTCTTTGTATATATATTTCAATAATGATTCCATCCTTACAGAATTAGATAAGTAGTAAATTAGCATTTTAGATTTTTTTCCATAAAAAGATTTTAAAAGAGCTAAAGTACTTGCACCAATGAAATACAGACAAGACCTCAAGCGAAACGTAGGATGAATCATTAAATGAAAAGTTAAATAAACCTGCGCCATATTTTATTCTTCCTTAATAATTATTATTTATGTTGTTAAACCGAAATATAGATTTAAAATAATAAATAATAAATCCAGTAAAAATATAAATAGTTGTAATAGATTAAAAATTTCAAAAAGTCCCTTATTTTAAGAAAGTAATAAAAATATTTAAATATTTTTATATAAAAAAAAAAGAAATAAAAATTTAAAGAAATAATGGAGGCAATAACAATCAATACTTTTAATATTAATACAACGCAGCTGGTAGATACAGTAATCTGGCGTAATATACTATTATACAAGTAACGTGCTTTGTATACTAGAAATAGTTTTGTTACAGTGATGAGTTGTTTAAAAAGGTATACATAATTTATTAATATACATATTAATATCAACACTACACAAGTTGATAGATTATAACAGTTTTACATAGAACAATTTTATATTGTCAATATACAGTAATTAAAATCAGGTATCGAATATTAAACTAAAAGTTAATTAGTTATATCAAACATTTAACTTGATTTCAATATTTCGTCAAAATGAATAAAAAATTACTCTCTTAAATTTATTTATTAATTATAGATAAAAGTAAAAACTTTACGAACTAATAATTCAGTGAATGAATTGATAAATTTTATAATACTACGGTTATCAAGCGGTCTAAAATGATATGAATGCTCGAAAAAATAAATTATATTATTATTAAACTTTATAAGCGTTCATATTGTACTTTATCCTTATTATTTTCTATATTCCAAGGAATTGTAACTCAATAAGACAGGCATTACTTAATCGAAGATAGTGTTCCCAACCTAAGTTAATCCCGATTCTAGGCATGCTATTCACAGGAGAAGTAAACGAAACTAAAAATACGTTTAAATTATTTTTTTCCTACAGCTGCTCAGTGATATCGACAAATGGGGCATTGACATCTTTAGGATAGGTGAACTGAGCAATAATCGACCGCTTACATGTGTTGCCTATACGGCCTTCCAAAGTAGGGATCTACTAAAGATTATTATGATACCACCTAAAACTTTCGTCACTTTCATTATGACACTTGAGGATCACTACGTCAAGGATAATCCGTTCCACAACAGTCTTCATGCCGCCGACGTCACCCAATCGACAAATACGTTGCTTAATACTCCCGCTCTCGAGGTAAATTATTCAGTTATATCTTTATTTATCTTATTTTATTCACTAACAAAAGAATTAATTATTTTTATTTTTAATGTAAAAAACCCTATAAGAATGAGATACATTATTGGAATGTTTTTTACAAAAAAGTGTCACCGCAATTATAAATTATCAAATATTGCAGTATAAAATATTACAAAATATTACAAATTACACATTTATGTCTTAATACAAACTAACATCATATTACACATTATTGTGTGTAAATAAGAGAGTAAATATAATTATAAATAAGTAAAAAATAGAAAAGTAAATAATATGGGGTGACAAAATTTAAAAAAAAATCATAAAAAAGCAAAAAGTAAATAAAAAAGATAGCTGTACTGCTCAAAAAAGAGCATATTGTGAGTTTTCCTTTTATTCGCGTGAGGTGGAGATAAATTAGCCTGTGGAGCATGATTTATTCCCTTAGCGGTTTCTCTTCCCATCCTTCTCCTGCTACCGCCTACCCAAGCTTTCGCCTCCTCCTCATCCCCATAATTTGTAAGCTCCTGATAGTTGTATTTCACGCGTAACTGTGCTTGCACTATGTCGAGCAAAACTGAGTTATTACGCATTGCAAGTGATACTGTAGCGAAAGCCTGCGTTTTTACACATTTACTTTGTCAACTTTGGAGTATTTGCAAATAAAAATATGCAAATTCAATACTTTTTTAACACTATCAACAACAATTAATATTGTGAAATAAATTGTACATAAATAGTCTAATTTTCTATAAATTTATTGAATTTAGTAAATATGGTCTGATGAAAATATATGATTATAAACTATTCAATTAATTGATACGCATTAATGCAAAATACTTTTGTGGTATTATGACTTTAGAAAGTGTTTTATTTAATTATAAAACTAATAAAACTTTAGCAAATTGTTAAAAATCTTTAAAAAATTATAAACTTTTTAAATATATCTTATTTAAACATAATTGATCGACAATTAGACAATATTTGCTTTAGAATGTTTTACTGAGGTATTGTACAATAATATAATCCGAGGTTATGCAGGATAAATTGACAAGCTGTGATGAATATTTAAGAGTAGTGTGTATCAATGAATAATTCAATATGAGACTGGCTATTTTGATAGAAATACCCGTAATTATTCTCAACCTACTAAATTAAATCTAACATATAGTAAAATATGTCAAACTTTACATACATTGAATTACAAAAAATTATTAAATTATTTATATTAAACTAATATAAGTATCTTTATATTTTTATTGAATGACATTCATTGAATATAATCGGATTCCCACTGGAATTTTTCACGAGTTTTGTACCAACTGGTTAAAATATCCTTATAAGACACTCGTACATGATTTAATTTTTTTACGTACTTAGTTGCTTTTTTATTAATTGGTATAGTTTAATAGTGTATAAGAAAAAAATTACTATTTTCCGTACTTATTAGATTATTAAATGTATAATATGAAATAAGTTTTATTGGTTCAAAGGAAAGACCGTTTATAAAACTTTCTTTGTCAATATATTTTTCTTACTATATAAATAGTCCATTACATAGCTGTACAATTTAATTTTAAATAATATCGCATTAATGTTTCAGTCTGTGTTCACCCCATTAGAAATAACAGCTGCTCTTTTCGCTGCTACTATTCATGATGTCGATCATCCTGGTCTCACCAATCAATTTCTTGTAAACTCAAGTAAGCTGAATCTTTATTTTTCTTGATACATTTCAAAATATTAATAAAATATCTGCAAATTTTTGTCCAATTTATTTTACAATTAAAATCAAAATATGAAATGAAAAGTCAATTTGAAAATATTGTTATGTAGGTTCAGAATTAGCTTTGATGTACAACGATGAGTCCGTGTTAGAAAATCACCATTTAGCAGTTGCATTTAAACTGCTTCAAAACGAAGGCTGCGATATCTTTGTCAATTGCACTAAAAAGCAACGTCAGACCTTGAGGAAGATGGTCATTGATATGGTATTGTCTACGGACATGTCGAAACATATGTCCCTCCTTGCTGACCTCAAAACAATGGTGGAAACCAAGAAGGTCGCTGGATCTGGCGTACTTCTACTTGACAATTATACAGACCGAATTCAGGTAAGATTTATGTGAATTAACACTGTGTGATTTTGAGGAACGGTTTAGAATTTAATTGAACTTCCATTTTGGATTGTCTATTTGAACAATGTCAAACCATCTGTTACAGGTCTTGGAGAACTTAGTACACTGCGCTGATCTCTCGAACCCAACGAAACCGCTGCCCCTATACCGGCGGTGGGTTGACTTGCTCATGGAAGAATTCTTCCAGCAGGGTGACCGAGAACGGGAGCAAAACATGGACATAAGTCCGATGTGCGATCGCCACAACGCAACTATTGAAAAGTCGCAGGTCGGCTTCATCGACTACATCGTACACCCGCTATGGGAGACATGGGCCGACCTTGTCCACCCTGATGCGCAGGAGATTCTTGACACCCTCGAGGAAAATCGCGATTGGTATCAGTCGATGATACCTCCCTCACCACCACCTGATTATACCCAGTCCGTCGATCAGCAGCAGGGTGACAGACTACATTTTCAGGTAATTTTCAACTGAATCTCACTCAGGGTGTGTTTAGATATTTGTGTTAAATGTTTAAAATATATAAAAAAATGTTTGATCGATACTATTATTGTTAAATTACTGCAATTTTAAGTAAAACATCCCTATATATGAAAAAGTGATAATGGATCGAAGTAAACACGTTTTTGACAAATTCATTTTCAAGATCATTCTTTAGTTATTTTGGTTCTTCGATCACTTTTACATTGTAATTGATTGTTTAATATTTAATTGAGTATTCAGGATAATTGTTTATTAATGAAATAGTCTTTTACGCGATACGATTTTCCAACCTTGCTGTATAATAAACTGATTTCAAATTGTAATTAAACACGCGCCGTGTCACTCTCACATGAAGAATCGCCATTGCATAGTTATGATAACACAATACAAAAGAAATAAAATAAATGTAGGAATCTGAATAAAAATGCAAGTCGAGGGAAGAGATGCAAATGTATGGAGGACGTTGATCAAGGAGCCTGTACAATATTCCTGCATTGATTTTCATGAAAAGAGACTAGTTGCCCGTGGCAGCCTAACCGGGTGCCGCTTGCGTTGCAGGTGACGCTGGAGGAGGGCGAAGAGCCACACGGCGACACCGGGAGCCCGGACAAGGCGCGCAGTCTCTCGACGGACCAGGGCAACAGCGACCCAGAGGAGATGCCCGGGGACGCTGGGATGTGACGGAGGCTCGCAGGCTTCTGCAAAAAGCTTTACGAGAAGGTCCAGCAGACTTGGTGGCGCGTGCGCCAGTGATTGGAGCTGGGACTGCAGTCGGCCAGCGCCTCCCGCTACCGCAATTATAGTTCGCGCTTCGAGCCCTCCCCTCTTCTACAGTTCCCGAGCGTTTCCCGCCCGGCCGGCTAACCTCTCTGTCCCAGGCGCCCGCGCCCGTGCGCAGGCCGACGCTCAGCGAGAAGGGCGCGCAGGATCCCCGGAAGACTGAGCGGCGCGCAGCCCCAAGAGGCGGGCGCCCCGTGGACGATCAGCCTCCGCCGGGCGCGCGCCTCCTTCCGCCCACGAGAGACCTGTGTGCAGCACACAGGGGGAACGCGTCGCGACCTCTTGACAACTGACCGCAAAATGCCAAAGTAGTAGACCTGATCGGCAACGGCATCCGCGCCGCTCCGACAGGTGCGAGCGCGCGCACCGAGCTTACGTTTTCTGTGCGCTCTCTGGGGCCGGGTCTCGCACGTTTTTTCTAACGACATATCATCGGCGAGCGTCTGCACAGCAAGCTGGCGTCCGTGACGCTTTGTCGGCTGGCCAGTTGAGAGCCTCGGCGGGGAGGTCCAGTCGTTTCGTAGCTACGCTCACTAGTAGAAAACGAAAACGCTGTCTTTCTTACTCACGCCGTGTACTCTACTCATAATCTAAGATCGTGGTAAATAGTGACGTTTACATAGTCTCGCTCGCGAGGCGATTAACAGTAAGATAGACTCAAGCTCTGCTCGTCTGAATAAGTCGCAAACAAGATTCTCGAAAGTATATGTAGATAAATTAAAAGTGAAAACCCGCAGTTTGGATATAGCTCACTATGGTGCTTAAGAATACTTAGTCTCGATGGATCGCCTCAGACGGCGGAGTAATTATTAATGTATTTGAGGAGAAGCGGCGTCTACACGACACCGACAAATGCGATGATAGAACCGTGCGACAATCGCGATTCAATATTACTTCGTTCCTTCCTCTTCTGTTCTACTTTGTTTATCGATCTTTTTTTTTCTCGTTAACCAGGGAGGCAAATTAATTTTAATATATATCTGCATAAAAGCTGGCCTTTCAGGTTTGTATTAAAATTAATCATTAAGACAAGTATCTACGATCATATTTATATATTATCGCAGCACCTGCGATTGATGTACAGTGTCATAGACAAGTGCGAATCTCGTGGATATAATCGTTTTCTAAGAAAAAAAAATTAACAAACCAAAAAAACATGTATGGAAAAAGAGACACACCTGATAACCAGTTCTTTCTCTCATATTCCATCTGAAAGGTCAAGGAAGTTCATTTAGTCCATTTCTCGTAAAAAGAAAAGATAAAAAAGAAAAGGCTACCGTCATTATAGTATACCTACCTTTATTACCGGTTTATATTCGTAGTAAATACAGAATTTATCCTTGGGAGAGTCGCATGGGAATTCGTCCTGGTAATTATATTCTCTTATATTGCTACTGACGTTGCAATTGTGAATGCCAACTAAATTGCAGAATGGATTGGTTAGTTTTTCCCGTCTAATCAAGATTATTGTTTTATTTCAAAAGAACAAGATATGATGCACAATAATACTTTTATAATGAAAATCTATACTGAAACTCTTCCATTTTTAAAATAAATATCAAATACAAATATGACAAATTTACTTACTTCTGTCAATTAAAGACAACTTTACAGGTTAAAAACATGCAAAAATTTTTAAAACTGTTTTTATCTAAAAAGAATTTGTAAAACTAAATAATTTTACCAATATACTAATATATTCTATAAAATAAGATTACTCGAGTGTTATGCATAAAACTATAATCACTGTCTTGTTCCATAAAAAAGAAAATTAAAATAATTCAGACAACTCTCGAGTAAATAGAACTGGAAAACTTGGGTGTAATTATATTATTTCTAGAGCTCAAAATTTGAAATAATTCGTTACTTTCAATTTAGACAATTGTTTAGTTAAAAAAATATTATTTATTTATTGGTAGCTGTTTAAAATTAGTAATAAAAGTATAAAAAAAAAAGGCAATCAAAGGAAATTCCTTCCGACTCTTTCGCGCGACCATCTAGAATCACTCACGCGTTTCTCTTCGCTTGCGACAAAGTAGCAACTCATGTAATTATGTCGTTATTAGATGATGTACAATTGAGAAATTCATGCGCTTATCGGGCTTTCTGAAAAGCAAAGATAAAAATAAAAATATAACAAAAAAACATCAATATACTATAACCAAATGCGTAAAAAAATTTCTCAGTCGAACCAACGAGCTTTTCATACTCCGCTATTGTCATCATCAACGACTAGGTATGCGCGCAAAGACCATACAGCATTGTGAATCAGACACAAAGTTTTACTCGCGTATGACCTGTGAACTATAAAATAGTAGACAATTCGCGAGAAAATGGAAAACACATTTGTGAATTGAAAACTGAAAGGAATATGTAGAAATAATTCGAGTGTAGAGTAATCTTAACAAAATGAAACTCCGACGTAATCGCATTAGTTTATGAAAAATAATAAATATAAATAATTATCTATGTGTGTGTCATAGACATTGAACCTAGCGAGTATCTGGTGCTGGTCACCAAGGTTTGGTTGATAATTTTAGCCTTTAAGACCCCCCAGAATTTAAAACCAAGGTTTATTTTATCTTGTATTCTCTGTTTTTTCTTTTGTGTGTTGTTTTATCAAAGGAGTTATTATTAAATTTAATTTAAAATGAAGAAAACAGACATAGCGAGTGCGAGAATTGAAAGAGAGCGCGACATACAACAGGACATCAACTTAAGAAAACTCTTTGTTCTTTTTATAAAGTTCGTGTTCGATTGATTCATTTAGATACTGATTAGTATCGATATTCTATAAAGTCAAAGACCAGCAGAAAAATGGTCAAAGCCGATTTAATGTTTGATTTTTTGTGTATTATCAGGCTGGCGAAAGAGAAAGAAAAAAGCACAAATTTTGTTTAAGTTTGCATGCAATGACGAACAAGTGTTCGGAAGTCTGAAAGAAAAAAGTATCGCCTTCCATAAATGTGTGACAGCAATATTGTTTATTATGAGCACTTCGTTTCTAAACGCTATCGTTATTGTTTTTTATTACTTATTACTTAATCATTGAGTCTGCTGTAACCGTGTTTTCAAACCAAAAAATTAAAATAAGAAAAGAAAAACTATGACATCTACAACTGCTCAATAATACATAATCCTTTACAAAAAAGAAAACAATTGCAGCGTATTTAATTGCTGGACAGTTAAATGATGAACATGTATTAATATCATGTAACCCTTTTACGAATATATGTGTAATAAAAACATATTTATTGTCTGAATGTACGTTTTTTGTGTCCTACATGCCACAAAATTTAAAAATAAAAATTTATAAAATAATCCTCCAATATTATACTAATATCTCAAATTTATTATTCTTATGATCCTCACTATTCAATGAGAGGTTATGCGAGTTATTAAAATTAATATACATAGTATTGATCATAATATAACATTATACTCGAGGTTATACTAATTTCAATTGTAATGTATTTAACACTATATGCACCGAGGGAAGATATTTTTCATAAACAAAGTATAATAATTTTCAGAATACTTTTGATATTTTTTTACGCCTACCTCTCAGTTTTTCTATCTGAAATAATATTTTAATTTTGGTCAAACAAACACAGGCATATTAGTTTTCATTTTTATGTACGTGGTGATCTTTGAAAATTTTTATTGTACAGCTTAATTTTATGCATTTAGGGCTTATTTGATTCAAAAATTAGTCATAAATCAATATTTTTTACACCACAACGTTACGTGTAATAAATATGTTATAAAAAAAATTTTTATTTCTTTTTTACACTTTAAATTCTCATATATACTATAGGCAGGATCTTTATTTTAAGTAAAAATTTAAAATAATAACAAAACTCTTATTTTATACAAACATTTTTATTACTATAAATTAAGCATCAATAATTTGCATTAATGAAATAAACTAACATGCATCAAAATAATATTTTATCTATAATCCAGATAAATATTTCTAAATACATATCAAATACATACATCTGCTAACTTTCAATAAATTATTACATTAATTGATGTACGTATTTTTAGAAATAGTTTTATCAAATATAACTTCAATGTGATCTATACAAAATGATTCTGTTATCACTTCGTCTCGAAGAACATTACACCTTACAGCGATCAGTATAAAAATACTCTGGTTATACTTAATGGACTCAGTCGAAATTGCCAAAAACATCTTGAAAATTCTAAACTCTCAATAATTTGTTCATGGTGATAAGTTTCCTTGCGCTTCTTATCATATTCAAGCTTCATTTGTATTATGCAAAAATGTGCAAAACATCAATTGGATAAAAGTCTCGTTGACAAATAATTAACAATATAGCGAATAGCTTAGTGACAAACTAGTCCTGTATTTATTAAACTCAATAATAAAAGGACGTTTCATTCACTTAGTGACCTTTGTTTCGCCAATTACACTTGTCATCGCACGGGAGCCGTCACCCTTTTTCATTGCCAAGGACTTGACAAGCTCTTGAGAGGGCTCTTTCAGGTCATAGGCCCAGCCAACTTTTGCAAAAAAATCAATGAAGAGGGTACTAAAATCAGTTGAATAAAATCCAATCTCTGAAGCTTTGTAGTCCCAAGGTACCGTGTGATGGTAATTGTGCCAACCTTCGCCACCCGTAAAGAAAGAAACATATTTATTCTCCACTGGGCCGATCGTTCTATAACAATTTCATATGTTCTTTCAATTATTAAAAAATAAATCTCCTTTAAAATTAAATGCAATTTTACCATTAATCTTAGCATTAAAAAGACAATAATACAAAAACAAATTTAAATATTAGAGTCAAGTAATTCGTATTTTTAAATATAGTATTTAGGATATACTTGTCAAAAGGCCTCGATCCAAACATGTGTGCCACACTGTTAACGGACCACGTTGCATGCAATACATAAGCATAACGTAGAACAGCTTGGGATATGAATGCCTGATAGAAATCTGCATTCCAAAAATACATAGGAACTCCAACTGGTATAATGAAGCAAAATAGTATCTTCAGCACTATAAAGTATCTGGTAAAAAAAGCGAAACTTGAATATAAATGCGCTTGATACAAATAATTAATTCAATAATTATTATCTAAATTTTAGTTTTAAAGGTGAAGCTAATACTTTTTCTTGTTTAAATTATTAAGTTAATAGTACAGACTAATACGATTAACTAACTTATCACCAAAAGCTGCAACAGGATCTTCTAAGATATCACTCATATCAATTGCTCGACCTTTTTTTAATACTTCTGGATGTTTTTTCATCATCAACCATCCCACATGCGAAAAGAAGAAACCTCGATTGCTATTATGTGGGTCAGCATCTGTTTCAGAAAATTTGTGATGGACTCTGTGATCTCGAACCCAATCATATAGTGGATTCTAAAAAATGAATAGAAACGTACAAGTTTCTTCGTCAAAGATGTGTTGTGAAAAAAAATAACAATAACGAATAAATACCATTCCAGCTGAACAATATAAGCATAAAAGTATTAATCTAAGAGGTACGTTAGCCTTGTAAGAACGGTGAGTCCATAGTCGATGTGCACCGGCTCCAACTCCAAATGATGTAATTATGGCACAAAAAGATCCTGCATAAAATCGTAAATGATATAATATAAATTATCCGATAATATAAATACCTTTTTCTACTTCTTAAATTGTAGAAATTATTATTACAAAATTAATTTTTACAATGCATCAAAATAAAATTATTGTGTTGTTTAAATAAAATTTTATTTACGATGTTGTGAATATAAGGAAATGCATTTTATCAGATAATGTTTATTGGACTTCTAAATTCTTCTATAACTATAATCCACAAAATTTACTAACTTACCCCATAAAGTTAATTTTATTTCAGTGAATATTGGAAACGTCAGGAGGCCATAAAGAGATAACATGTGAAATAAAGAAATTGCGATTATGTTCCTCCAAATTAATTTCTGTCCGAAGTACGTTGAACTCTCTTTATTGTATTTTAAAGAAACATCGTTGTTCTTTAACGCACCATTGACTTCTACCTTAATATCATTTTTCAGAGGATTTGGTTTATTTCTATATAAAGCGTCAGAGATCTCTGCATATATCTTTTGTAATTCACTAGTTTCATCGTCCAGAATCATTTTGCGTTTATGTATATTATCTATATACAGATAAAAATGTATTAATATTAATTTTACACTCATTACGTGCATTGGAAAATCATATAATGCCACTTGAAACTTTTTAGCAGATGACCATGAAACCATTCACTTCTAACAAACTGCTCAATACATCTTCATTTAAACTTCCTTTCCATTAAAAACGTTAATTCTTTAAGTTACGGAGACACAAAATAATAAAGGTATCCATAAATTAAATTTTAATGTATGTATGTAATGTATGTAATGTATGTGTAACCTAAATATTTATATAAATATAAAAGAATTATGTATATAGTTAATAATAATAAGTTATATTACTAATCATAACTTTAACGATATAAATATATATCGTATAATTGAAGTAATATCGTAGTAAAACAATTTAAAGTAAATTATTTTGACCTTAACTATAAAATATTTTTAATTACACAAAACGTCTTAAACTTTTACAAGTTTATTAAAAATAATTATTTTTAAATAACGGGTTACTGGTCAAAAACAAAATATATGATACGATGACGATAACATTCTACGTTTTCCATTTCTAAAAGGTAAGTAATTGAGAGAATATATATATCTCAAAACCCTGAATATAATTTCATAATATAAGTACAAACTAAATTAAAATTCAAAATTAGGATTTTTTTGCTACGGATTACATGAAAACCATTTATTAAATTTATTACGTTTAATGTATATGTCAGAATATGTCCATGTTGTGTTAAGTGCTTCATTGACTTATAGTCAATTAGCCATAACTTTAAATTCATGATAGCAATAATTCAAAATGTATATTTGCTATGAGTAAGAGAGAAAAGAAATTAGAAGTAAAACAACAAACACAAATCAATAATAAAAGAAAATGCGATGAACCTCTTCACTTTTCAGTCTCTGAAGAAGCTCTACCCTTTTAATATTTTAAGTCTTAACGTATTAAAGTTAAACGTTCTTATATTCCCAATTAAGGAATATAGTAAATTTTAAATATACATACATCTATTGCCTGCCTTTCGTTACTCATTTCACAATTATATGAGATTATGAGCCCAAACATTCGTTATCGTGATTTCAACTAAATATATTATATAATCTGCCTACAGTCACATGAAAAATAAGAATGCTTCAATTTACTATCAGGATAATACTGCCTTAATTAAATATTGTAGCACCTACATTTCTTGTAAATAAATATTTCTACAATTTACTTGTCTGTGAGAAGAATGAACAAATTTTAGGTTTCTATCTTTTTGTATTTTACTTATAGATTATTTATGTTTAAATTATTTATTAAGATTTAATGATATATCTTACAAATCGATTAAGGTGAATTAATTTATGAAAAATAAAATGATTGGTATCGTCATACTATATGTTAGTTTACATCATTATTATAATAATATTTAAACCAAATAGTTACATTCTGAAAATTTTAATGTATTCCGATATATAAATCTGTATTGTGTAACGTATGATTTTTTATACGTAAATATACACATATTAAAAAAATAGAAAAGATATAATTGTTTTTTAAGGAGTTAGTATATTAATACTCTTTTAAATTAGCAAATACTTGTAACAAAAATAATTAAAACTTATAATTTCAAATTTTTTGGTAGTAAACATAATACAAAAAGTAATTAGATGCGAGATTTACTAGAAATTTATCTTATTCAACTCTGTATAATTGTAGGTATTTAATGTACTTTTCGAATGATGCTCTGTTTTTTACTAATTGTAAATTTTTCTATCGTTTATTCAACTACATAGACCAAAAATAAAAATGTTGTCATTTTAATATTTATTCTTTACAATAATTAAGTTTTATATGTGTTAAATTTAAATTTCATACAAACCAAAACTACGAAAAACATATATATAATTCGTACAATTAAAACTCTTTCATTCAAAATGTATTAAGTAGTTCAAAGTAAAGTTTATGATAAAACCAAAATTTTATATCATAGTTGAATGAGCCTGCAATTTTTTTGTAGATTACTCAACAAAATTTTCTATTATACTCTGAACAGGTATTTCAAAGCAAAAGGGAATTACTACCCTCTTAAACTGAAAAACATTTGTACAATTTAAACATGTTTATTTATATCAAATCTATTTGTCAAATCATTTTTTGATAAATTTTATAATTATAATAATGCAAGTAGCAAATTTATTTTGACATAACAACTTTAAAAAGTGAATTTGTAATTTGTTAAAAAATAGTACAGAAAACTCCAATTATTCAGTTTTTTGCACTGAAATTTAATAAATAAATCAAACAAAATTTTTCGTTTTAATTAAATATTTATGAAACATGTAGATTTTGAACCACTACTTTATCAAAAATTAATCTCTATGCAAATTTAATGAAAATTTTCTAAGGAAGCTAAGATTTTTTAAATAATAAAGAAAATTAGTGAAATAATTGAATATAATTGGTATCCTTAGTAACTATAAAGAATATTAAAGTTTGATGGAATTTTACCTTCTACATGGAAACGGCACTGTTAAATTTCTTTACGAATAAAAAACAGTACAAACACTGACGCGCCTTACAACGAGGTAAGAAACTTGCACAATAATTGAAACGAAAAATGAAAATTAAAATTTACCCCACAGATCAATTCCAGCAATCTGCTCTTTCCTCAGGACAGTCCAAGTACACTGTCGGGTCTCGCGTAAATTGGCTGCACGGTACAGTAGCCTCCTTCGCCTGCCGCCAACTCGGCCACTGAGGTAATGTTAAGCCCGCGCTTCAAAAGCGCTGGCTGTTATAACGCCGCGAGACAACTAAGGGAAGAAAAAGCTTAAAAATCTACGTTTTAATGCTTTAAGACTATTTGAAAAAAAAGCTGCACTTTTTTCCCGACCCGCGAAACGAAACAAGGGGGGAAAGGCGATTGTACTGGCCCGAACTCTTGCGATTATTCGCACCGCTTGTATCTGCACTTGAGTCGCGCAAGCAGGATGAAGAGAGACAGAGGCGACACTTTTCCCTCTTCCGTTTGTCAAGGCGGGCCGAGGGGGGCGAATGAGGAGAGAGGGGGTCGCCTTATTGAAACTGAACAACCAGCGGCACCCTACATCCGTTTTGCATGCGACGACTAATAGACCGAACTTTGTCAGGGACCCTTTACTTTTGCCGGGGCAAACGCTGCCATGGTCATTGAGGATGAAATGCAGACAGTTTTCTTAAAGTGCTTCATCCTTATTCCCTAAGTTTCTGCAGATAAATCCCTTTTTATTTCTTACAATTAGTTCATATATTTATTTTTAACCGGCTACTCAGAATTCGGACGTATATGTGCAAATCCATAATATGATTATATAATTTATACTTCATGTTTTGATACTATAATCGTAAATTGTTCTGATACGAATAATTGTAACGTTAAGAAATTTAGCAGCTAATTACAGTCAGACAAGTAGTGAAATTGATGCAGTATTAATCGTGATCAAATTTTTCACTAATTTAATTTTTAAAGAATAGTATATTAAAGCTGCTTCGAATTATATTAAAAGCTCTTTAATTATTAAAATTTAAAATAAACCACTTAGATTTCTAAGATCTGAAAAACAATTTAATGTATAATCAGTTTATCCATATACGAAACAAAAAATATTGTACTCACACCACGATCTTCATCATTTTTGTTGTTCAATTTTTACATAATTTCAAATTTTCCGCAAATTTTTATACTATTATTTTACTCTACCATTGATACTTCGACTAAACAGAATCTATAAATCTTACTAAATTGTATCATATTTATTATACGGTAAAGTAAATAAAAAATAAAAGATAAAAAAGATAAAATCACATTGAAAAACATAGGACAAGTGTACTAATTTTGTTACAAAATAAATAATATACTATACTCAAAAATTTATATAGAAAACAAAACTCTATTAAATAAAGTTCAATAAAAAATTATTAATAAAAAATGTTAGTAAATAATTACTTAAATTATTATAATTTAAACAAAAAATTACGTGTAAAGTCCTAAGAGCCTGGGAGTATAGAATAGTTTTGTTACAAATCGTAAATATCGATTAAAATTATATTTTCAACTCTGAGATATCTATAATCTTTTCATCGATACAAAACAAGATAATAAAGATTACTATTAGACATAAACTAAATATCTTTTTTTCGACTTCATATAATATTGTATATTTAGACAATTCGTTATTACGTATTTTATCATTACTTGTTATCTTTAAAATAATAGGATGTATAAAATTTATAAACGTTTATCATAATTTATGAAACAATACTTTTAATTTAATCTCAATTCATAAAAGATGAGTTTGACATAATTAATCAAGATGTTTTAATTAATAATTTATGTACCATTGCCAAAAATTCAGAAGCAGCATAATTTATTTAAATCATATTACTAATATTTTTTCTATTATATTTATTTATATACTTGTAATTAGAAAAATGGAATTAAATAATGTTTAATGAAAAATAATTTGTTAACGATATTTTTGCATGGCATGTACTTCTGCAGAGTAGCTTAATTAAAATCATTATTTATTATTTAACTTACATTTACCTATTCAATAATTTTACCAAAATATTGTAAAATACGTAAAAATGCTCGAAAATATAAACGTATTTATCAATGAAGTTTTGAAAATATTATTTACAATTAAATAATGATTTAAATTAAAAATGTAATAATACATAAACAATAATAATGAGCAAGTTAGAATAGTAGAACGAAACCTTTCTACACTCACATTAACGATAACAATTATTGAAACAACTTGGTCTTTCCTTAAAATCACATTAAAACGTATAAATGTAGACGGTGATTATTTAAATCATTAGTGCACTTATTTCTTCTCTCTTTTGAAATAGTTCGTGAGTGTGTCTCGTGGAAAATGCGCGCTTGTTCTTAGTTTCAAGAACAGTATACCATTTTTTATCCACTTCAGTAGCAAGAACCGTGAGTATATTATATGATTTTAGAAGGTTTCAGGCAAAAGTGAACTGAAGCCATGATGTGCTTATAGTACGCCACAAGCTGACCCCACAGCACAATCCTACTTATATACGTATATAATGTAATGAAATTTACAGACTAATTGTTATTTTAATTAAAAAAAAAACTTATCATATTGTAGAAAGATGTTCAAAATTTGATTAGAACAAAGATATAAGTATTCAAGAATAATTGATCAATTTCAATAATTGCTTTTTATTTTATAATTCTCATTACAATTGAAATAATTTATATTTTCAAATGATGAGAATACAAATTTATTAAACTGAATTTCAGTAAAACATTTTTGATATGCTTATGTCTTGAACAAACATTGTATATAAAATGTTTCTGTCTGAATAAATCATTCTTAACATAATATTTATGACGAATATTTTAAAATAATTTTTAACACGTAGCGTTAATTTCATTTCATTTTATTGTAGATAAAAAGTAAAATTTATCAATTTGTACATGTAAATTTTACTAAACATAAATATTTTATACAAATATTTACTTATAACAAACTTAAAAATATACAATCTTAAAAAAATTAAAAAAAGAATTTATTATTAATTATTAATACTGTTAATCACAAATATATACATATACAAATAATTTTTATAAATATAAAATGATAGAAAATAACTTTTTAATTCTAAGAACTTGTTTCTCTTTATAAGAAACATATTATTTTTTTAACTGTGACAGTTAATTCCCAGCTAGTCTGTTATGTTTTTTTCTTTAAGTTCACACAATTTTTGATTTACCAACATATTTTTCATGAAGTACTTTAGTATTAATAAAATTCTAATATGTACACTAAAAACTAATTAATTAAATCGCTATGATTTTAATTCAATAAATTATTTTTCTTTTTTACTAGTTTGAATTATTAACTTGTTGCCTTGCCTTGTAACCTTTGTAGTTTTTGGACGTAATGCTATCTGCATTAATTCTGGTTTTAATACTTGTTTTGCTGCTTTTGCAGAACTGGGTTGTACTGCTTGATTTGTTCCAGAAGCTTTTAAAAGAGAGTCAAAGTGAGCTAACCGTCTTCGTAAAGCCTGATTCTCTTTTATCAATCTTTCAAAATCTATATTTTTATCTAATTTATTATCATAACTCGAACTACTTGTTTCTTCTGCATAATAGTTTAATAAAAGACTTATTTGTCTTTCATATGATTTCTGTAGCATAATCATTCTTGTATCATTTTCAATTTCTTGTTTTTTAAGAGATTCTTCTAATGTAGCATTCTGTACTTCAAGATTCTTTGAACTATCTTTAAGATCTATAACTTTATAAAAATATTTGTAAAATAAAGTTACCAGCTCATCATGAGATAGTTTTTCTAAACGATTCATTATTGGCATTTGTTCATCTAGTCTATTAGATTTATTTTCATTCAAATCTGATGTACCACATATCATTACATTTTTCTGTTCTATCATGGCATCAATAGTTTCAACATACTCACTAATGAGCAACAATTGCCTTTGTTTTTCTACTGAAGTCAAAATTCGTTCACTTGTATATTTACACTTCATATCAATCAGTCTATCTCTTATATGTCGTAAATTTCGTATTTCTTGTCTAAGAGTTTCTTTTTCATCCATATTTTCTATTCTTTCTATATCCAATTTTTCTTTTAATAGGTAATCTAAACGAGAAATTCTTTCATTTGCTTCAACTAAACTTTTATCTTTATCGTCACTTTTAACTTTAAGTTTACAGTGATTTCGTTCATCATCATTTTCAGATGTAATTTCTTTTAATTTAGTCGATATCTTATATTTTTCTTCAAGTTCTTTAATTTTTTTTTGGTTTGCATTTAACTCATCTTCTAGAGATTTTTTATACTCTTCTTCATTTTTAAGCTTCTCTTTTAATTTTTCCATTTGTTTTTTGGAAGAACTCAATGAATTTTTCAAATAAATAACTGTTTTAGCTGAGTTACCTGCAACTTGTTTTATTATTTTTGTATCCTTCAATTTTTTCTCATAATACATTAATAAATTTTCATATTTTTCAATTTCTTCATTATATGCAGATTCATCTTCAGTATCTCTATGCATTCTTTTATAATTAAGTACTTTTTCAGTATTACGATATTTTTCTTCAAACTTATTTCTCTTTTTCTGAAACTTTTGTTTTGCACTATTTCTAGCATCACAGTTTTGCAACATATCCTCAATAAATTGTTCCTTTACTTTAATTGTATTCTGCAATTCTACTATTTGTTTATAAGCAAGATCTATATCAAATTGAATTTTTTTTACTTGTGATTGCTTTTCTTCATTTTTGATCATCATCACTTTAAGTGCATTAGCATGTTCAGGATCAACAACTATATTTTGTACTTTAATAACTGCTTTTGAAGAATTTTCTAAACACTTGTTTGGTGTTTCTTCTTTAGAATCATTTTTTTCACAAGAATTTGAATAAGTTAATGAATTTGTTTCATAATGATCTTTATGGCTTAGATTAATATTACTATTTTGTTTCTGAAACTCAGCTAATTCATTGCTCATTTCTGAATGAGGTAAAATTGATATTCTTCTGGATGTTGCATTCCGAATATGTACTGGTTTCATGATTGGCACAACATTACTATTAATAGTTAACTTTAAATCTGGAGAAACACCTTTCAGTTTTGGAAACTCATTTTTTTTAGAATCTACAACTTCATCAGTCTCAGTTTTAAATTTGTTCATATATTCATCTAACTTATCAAGAAAATCTGGATTTTCTGATTCCAAATCACTTTGATCTTCGTCATCAAATGCTTCACTTTCTGAACCTGAACAACTTTTTCTTCGAGACTGTAATTTCATCCAATTATTGGATTCATCAGTCTTTTCGTCAGTTTCAGTAACTTCTTCAATTCGTTCCAATGATCTCCTATTATTTTCTGTATAACCTTGTAAACTACCTGAATCATCTCCAGCAATGCACTCTTCATATTCTTGTTTCATACAGAGCCATTGTTCTATTTGATTTTTTAACAAATTTTGCTCATTTAAAGGGAGTACATTGGTAGACATTAATTTATTGAAAAGTCCTTCTGCATTCAAAACTAGTTTTGACCATTGAGAAGCTGCAAAAGCAAGACGGAACATATCTGGATTAGGACTTTGATCACCTGAAGTTTCAGAAGGCATTTCATCTCCTGTATGATCATTGTCTTCTTCTTGGTGCTCACTTGAAGAATAATATGCTTGTAAGTCATTAATTGCATATTGATAATATGGATTTTGTTCCATAAACATCTGTTGGTGGTGAATCCAAGGTCGATAATGCATCATTGTAGAGTACATAATAATTCGTCACTAAAAAAGAAAGTCAAATATAACTAAATATCAAATTCTCAGTTTTGTGAAGGAATAACCTTTAAATTATTAAGATTTTTCTACTTAATCATAATGTATTTACTTAAATATTTTGAATAATAACCTATAAAATGCACAAGTTATTAATTAACAAGTAATCTTGTCTGAATAAAAATAATATAAAATAAACAATTAAAGTTTTTAAACTGACTAAAGGTTAAAACTCATTATTTCCAATGATTTAGAGCAAAACAAAGTTAAATTTACTTACGCATTAGTTTCTTATTAAAAATTTTCACTCATTTAAACTATATATGTACTTTTTGATCGTGCGATAACTTTCGTAATTGTAAGCATTTGATGCAATGTTATACAGCATACGAACACACATAACACCAACCGTTTTATATGCAGTATAAAATAACAAATGACAAGTACGAGTAAACGATTTTGTATACCAATCTCAAAAATCGAAATCCCTGGCCGCTGCATGTATACCTATACATAGCTAATTCAGTCTGGTCCAGACGGCGTCAAGTGCTCTGGTCTATTTCAGATTTCAGAATCCATCATCGACCATCAGACGTGCTGCAAATCCAACATATAATACGGCTGCAGTCTCAGAATAACAGAGACTTTATTTTACGCATAATATAATATATCTTGCTGTGAACGGTTATCATAGTGAATAGCCACCGACAAAGACGAAAAATATTATTCTCTTTTTAGGGAGAGTAATAATGTATAGATTTAGTGAAATAAGAACTTGGACCAAGGAATTTTTAGTACAAATTCTGAAGGTTGCGAATGTGCTCAACATGAGAAAATGCCTAATACGCAAAAGTGCCTAATCTTGAGCATAAGCGAACACGGCTCAGTTGATTGATACGACCGCATATTGGTGCCTGAGCGAATCTTATAGTTTAAGTAACACAGTAATCGCATAGAGCTTACAGTATAATCGTTACAATAAAGATTTGTTATTGAGTCGGTAAGTACAAAAGGAATACGTTGAATACGCTGCACAGGTGGCGCTTCCTGTACTCTGCAGAACCAGAAAACATATTCAGATTATGCAATTACACGCGAACTTCATAACATTAACAAAATCATGTTTTCCGTTCATATAAGAGTAAAACATTTAATAATAAAATATACGTTAGTCAAATTTTTGCACGTGTTATGAAAAATTACTAGATATTCTGTTCAATTTTTCGTAATACATCAATAATTTGTATAGGCAATATATTAATTATTCACGAAAGTTTGTAATAATTTAATTATTGATAAAAATTTATAAATCAATGTTTAATTCGTTATTATGATTAATTAGTCCTGACTATCCGATAACCTATTATAGGCATTAAAATACAAACAATAATGTAAAAATCTAATTAAATTTTAATTTTAATCGTTTATAAATAAATAAACTTTGTTCCGTTCTTAACAATTATTGCTATTTGTAGTATAATCATACACACGCAAAGCTTATACATTTTATAAACAATTACGTAATAATATAATAAACATTTAATTGTAAGTACATGATAAAAAGCTGTGTAATGCATGAGCAGCAATAATAGAATATTTCAGAATGATTAATATGTAATGTTTACAAATAAATAACTGTATTCGGTCATCAATATAGTTATGTTTGTTATAATCTCAAGAGTAATATTTAACAATAATTAAATAATATAAATGAAATAATAAAAAATTTAAACCATTTTAACAAATAAATCTATTCACAAGGTTGCATATTATGTTTTAACCAGATAGGAATCAGTCAAAAATCGACCATACCAACATTTCGATTTTTCATGATAAATTGAAAATAATAAATGAATCAAATTCAGAGACTGTTAATCGATAATGCACTGTACGGATATTAGCTCTGGTCTTTTTAAAATCAAACTACTGAACAAAACAATCGTCGATGAATTATCTACTTTCAACTTTTATTTCAAAATTTCATTTCAGAAAGACCAGTAGCAATTTCCGCACAAAATACTTAGTTTTATTTATTCTTTATCCTCAATTTGTCATAAAAAATTTGATTGCCGGTAAGATAAATTTTTGTTTAACTTAAATACGTTTTAATTGCTACTCTGCACTTTAATCCATTTCTTCCCAAGCAGACATTCTATAGTCGATATATTGTATATTCTTATAATTGATGCTTGAATTAATTTTTGATTTTCACTTTTTCAAATCTGATCTCAAATTCGAAAAGAGCAGATCTTTTTACTCAGGAGTGTCTTTCTCTAATATTATTTTGTTAGTTTTATAGGTTTTAGAAATGGAAAATCAATCGACAATATAACATCCGCTATTGGGAAGAAATAGGTTATATAGAGCCTGTATAAAAAAACATTTTATTATAAAACTTCAATTATTTTAAAAGAACAAAATAAAAATTGTAGTTAAATGTCTGTAGACTCATCGAATTCTAATACACTAATTTTTCAAAATGTTAGCTGTACAGTTAACTAGTAATGCTCAATATATTTTGTTATAAAAAGACAGACATTGCTTGGTATTTCATGTGTTTTTAAAAGCTATTAATACTCAAGGCAATGAAAAACTAAGCTTCAGGATGTGCCATCTGTGCAGCGTATTTACTACTTTCGTGCTTACGTAGTCAACAAATCCTAGTACTAAAATTCGTGCGGTAACACTATATATACGATTTCTGCGTTACTTGAGTTATAATATTCGCTCACAACGCCAATGCAACCGTTTCTACTCAGCTGCGTCCAGACGCGTTCAAAATTGGGCATTTTTCGATCTTTACATGTTGAGTAAATTTCCATGTTAAGCACTTCCTAAATTCAATCACTATAAAAGTACTAAAAATTTATGCATGAAATATTTTTTATTTTTTAACAAATAAACTTATACTATTTTCTTTAATTTACGTCAAATGATTTTAAATTTATTGTGCACCAATCACATTGCATAAAAATTCTATGCGAATTATACATTTTAATTATATAAATAGATGTGAAACGAATTAAGATTAAGACAATCACTACCTACCTCATGATGTTCTTAATTATCTTTTTAGTGAATTATTTGTGAATTAATTAGTAATTAATTAACAATCAGTAGTGTCATTGACTACGTGTTAAGCTATCCGCGGAGGCAACATTAGCGAGCATTGGCTGTGGAATGTTATCTTGCGTTTTACACGAACCATCGTTCGCTACTGCCGCATCCACGGATATACCCTTAAACAATCCATAACAATAGGTGATTCGAGTTCTTGAATTTCTCAAACATTAAAAACACAATCACTGTGAAATAAACATGCGGGTTTACACTGTTATTATAGGTATTTAATAATCATATTATTAATATTCTTGCATACTAAATTAATTTACACTCTGTTGGTTGTTCGATAATCAATATTTCATTTTAAAATGTTTCTAAGAAACAATTACAATAAATAGTAACAAAACATAATAGAAGACGAATGGAATTCAATTTTCACTAATAACCATCTAAAGTCGATATTAATTTGCTCTTCAAGGCAGCTACAAGTCGTACTAAAATTTAATTTCGAATACTAAGTATACTAAAAAACTTGAAAATTAATTACAATGAATCTAGATGAATATTTAGAAAAAAACAAATTTTTTTTTAAATTTATAGGCATGTGGCCAGAAGATTGTAAACGCAACTCAATTTTCAATAGATTTAAAATGTTTACTTCATTAATTTTTGTTGCATCCCTTACCATACTATCACTGTATGGTGTTTTCTTTGCCATGCCTAGACATAGAACAGAGTAATTAAGTTTAAATTTAAATATGTACATTTTTTTAATTTTTCGAATTTTTTTTAGGAGTATAAGAGTTTGATATTGAATATCAGTATCATTATTCACTATTTTATTAAAAAAAATTATTTTAAAAAAATTATAAAATTACTTTTATGATAGAATTTGACACTATTTTACGACAGAATTCTGCGTGTTGCTCAAAACTAATCAAGTGTTTACTATAAAAGTAGATTAAGTAATAAATTCAAAACAAATGTCAAAAAGAAGTAAATAAATTCTATGTTTCTGTGTAGACGATTAATAAAAAAATGTGCTAAATAAACAGTTATTTAAATCACAATAATAGAAATAGAATAAAAACCTAGTAATCGATGTTTTTTCATGTAACAAATTAAATTTTGAATTTTTTTTTAAATAATAAAATGATATAAATTTTTAAATAATGTCAATTATTTATAAAAATAAATAGGTATGTTTTTGATATAACTTTTTTTTTGGCGGCGTTTACAAAGACTTTCATCATAATTATTAAAAGGTAACTAACATTATTTTTACTCAAGAAAAAATAAAAATATATTTGAATATAATAAGAATTATGTTATGTGCAGATTCGAATTATCCGATCTAATCATTGAATCGCGAAAAATAGAAGATTTATCTAAGGCTTATCCGGAAGAACTGAAAATTCTACAACAGTGGCAATTGATTCGACAAAATTTATCGGAATGCGTTAAATGTGGCCCATGCGTTTTAATCGCAATTTCTTCCGTTCCAATGTTGTTAACGATGGAAAGAACTCTGCCGTTTAAACTACTTTTAAATCCTGAAACTTTACAAACTTCTTGGTAATCTTAAGTTTTATTAAAAAAATAATATTAAAAAGACTTAAATTTAAAATAAATTAAAATTTTTTTTATTTTATATTAATAAAATTGAAATATGTTTTATGTTTTCATTTTTAAATTCAACAAAAAATTATAATTAAATCTCCGCAGTTATAATTAATAAAATAAAATTTAATCTTTATTATTATATAAATCGTGGCTACAGTTTCGCTCAGATTTCAATCAGAAATTTCGTTTCAACAATGTATGTAAACTAGGTATGTTCATTTAGATTGTACTAAGAAAATTCGACTTTCAAATGAAACATTTGTTAAATTGATAATGAGAGAGAGAGAGAATTATAAAATTTCATATATCCATGCATTAGTATTATTTTTACAATGTATGTGAATTTGTACACTTAAAAAACTTAAATATCGAAATTTTAATTACATTTATAACTAAATTGTATAATTTAAATATGAGGTTCTTTATATTTATTATTTTCTTATTATATATACATATATATATATATATGTATATATATACATATCATATACATACATATATACATACATATATACATATCATATATACATACATATATATATATATATGTATATATATATATGTATATATATATATATATATATGTATATTGTTTTATAAAACCTTAAAAGAAGTTTAAACTATTATGAACACCAAACACTTTGTGAATTAAAGATATATCGATATTTTCAAAAAATCTGTACAGTTTTCCAAATTGTTCAATTTCGGCCGAATACAATATGACAATATACAAAGTGATATCAAATATAGAACATGATAAAGGAAAATTAATTGCACAATAAACATAATAATAGATACTCAGGTTGAATATATATTAATTCTTTAGTTATAGTCACCTTGCATTTTATATTAAGAGCGATAATTTAAAAAAGATAAAAGAGGTTTTTTTTATTAAATCCTTTTTTGAAACTGGAAAAGGAAACAAAATATTGCAAAAAATGTATTGAAACAATATTGACTTACCTTTGTTTTAGAATTGATGTGACTTCGTTGTGTGCTGTGAATTGGTTGCGTGTTGCAATTTAATAATTCAAAACAAATTTTTAAATTTTTTTAACTTAATAGAAATGAAAAGAGTTTGCATTAAACAAGAGTAGTAGTCCCGCTACTAATGTGAATAAGCTGCAGTGCAAACTGCCAACACGGATTAAATACCCTGACTTTCTCACACTGGTAAATGGAATGAAAAATTTCTCCCGTACGTCTTATTCTTTGTTTCTCCCTTCCCCACCCCTGCTCTTTCTCTTTCTTCTGCATTGTTTTATTCATATGAGTAAAACTAAACCTTTTGTTGTAAGAAAGGATGGTGTTATAAGAATGAATCGTGTTACGAATACAATAAAAATAAAAATGTAGGTAATAGCGGAAATTCACTAACGCTTGTAAATGCTGATGCATTTTAAAACCTAGCCAATGAGTGTTTGCATGCGGAAGGCTCGCGTCCCAGTGGCAGAATGGTGCAGCTCAAGGCTACACAAATCAAAATATAAACAAGACTTCGATCTGCGTGGTTAAAGAGAGCCTCTGCCTCGCCTCTGCTCCAATTGAAATTTCGATTTTAAATAACGTTTAAGCAAAAATACTATCGCGAATAGACTTTATTAACGTAAATATTAATTTGAAAAAAAAGAGGTAGGGTTGACACATGGCAGACGTGGTCGAAAAGGCGACGCAATGACCGTGATTGCGCGAGGTGCAACGACGGGGCTCTACAGCAATCCTACACATCCAAGAACGGGCTTTTACGTCCCCAAAAAGGCACCATAAATCACAACTACCGAAAATTACTCTTTAACTGGAGATCATTGACGAAGACGATGGCATTCACGAGGTGATATCTAAGGCCGCTCGCCCCAGCGTTGCTTTTTCCGTAATCATCCGGTCCAGCGCCACTAGCAACAGCACCGGCCACCCCAACATTGCTTGCTTCGAAGTCGGCCATGATGGGACAGTTCGTTTCAATTCCAAATACGCATCGGGTGACGTTGGAGGCTATGAGGAAGGCGATTATTTTTCGTCTGAGGTACACGATTATGCAATGGAATCTAAGCCAAATATTATGCACAATAATATTAATATAATTAGAATTAGTCGGGAGAAATTCACAACTCCGATTCAATTAGCTGCGCCATTTTGGATTCTCGCTACGAAGAGCTAATCGAGCGCCTTTAGGTGTCTACAGCGCACGCGATATAATTATCTTCATCGTCGCGGATTCAGCGTTCGCAAAAATATTGCGTGCGCCTGTACGAAGCTTTGTCGGAAAAAAAGTAAGAAATAGTACTACTTACGAGTACAGAATCCGCGGGAAATAAGAGGCGTTTTCGATTACTATTATGGAGAGAAGCGCGTCATTATTCAGCACATTGTTGATGGACTTCGCAGCACCATAAAAGTTTTTAAATCTCTGTAACAAACAAAACAATCACACAATGTCAAATTGATTGTGACCTTAAAGAAAAAATTGCCCCTGTCACTCACCGATCAATATAATCGGCAGAATGTGGATAAATCTTCGAATAAGCCGGGTTGGAGAGTCTTTACCTTTATATTCCACGATGTGCGGCTGGTAACTTCGATTAGTCTCATGCGGCCGAGATCTATAAGCTCGTCTGCGTATTTGCCGTGGAGAAACGGCTCCTCGAACGACTCGCTCGAGGACAAGGACCGACGGCCATTTTAACTACTGGCAACAAGGAGTCCGTGGACCGAAAACCCTTTTTTCAATCTTCCAATTTTCGGATTATTTGATAATACATATGCAGAAACGTACGCCAAGATGGTGAGATTCCCGTTGAAATGGTATGCAGAAAAATCAGTAAGTTTCAAAGAGATTTCGGCGTTATCAACGCAAACAAGTTGGAAAAAATATGCCAAATTTTTAAAGCCCCTGTTAAATCGGAAAGCGTCTTAACAGTCAATTAGATGCTAGCTCGGATTTATTATAGTCACTTCTCAAGGTATTACTGCGTTTTAGGCATTTCGCGATAGTAATAAAAGACGCTGCTTCCTCGTCTTACAAAATTTGTAAATATATTTAAGAAGCTAATAATTCTTCAGTATATCTTAATAACAAAAACAAATCCTTGCGTTACCCGAGTGATCTTAACACGCGTTACTTCTGTTATGTACATACTAGTATTAAACTATTAAATCATATAGTTTTAGCTTTTCAACGATTATTATTATTAAAATATTATTATTTTTAAAATAACCTGTTGCATTATTTTATTGATTAGGTATGCATTGATATACATAGGAGAAATATTTGTATACATCATCGTGTGCGCTATAGTGATTCCTGTTGAAATTTGTAATATAAATTTTATATGCCTAATTATTGCTGAGTTAAAAATCGTTGAATTCTTACTGAAAGATGTATACGGTCCTGATGCTAAAAATCTTAATTTCATTTTAAAAAGGCATATAATAGTGCTCAGATTTGGTGAAAAAATATGTAAACTCAAGACTCCTCATGTATTCGTGCAACATTCTATGCTAATGATCAACATTTGCTTCTGTATGTTTATTCTTATATCGGTAAGATACTCAATTATACTATTGCACAATATATAGAAATATATAACTATATCGTCATCACTAGTATTTATTTTATTTTGTTCCATTAAATAAACGACATGCTTAAAAGAGTACAATAACATTAACAATTTATCAAGTTAACTTTACAAAAATTAAAATTACACAATATATATTATATTACTTATTATATATATGGGATTTTTTATTTCTTATTAAAACATTTTAATGTATTTTAGAATGAGTATTTAGTTTTAAAGCAAATAAGTCTATTGGTCTCGACAATGCTTTGGTTTCTTTTAATAATATTCATGCCCTGTCTTGGATGCGAAATGATAATATCCGTATGTGATGACATCGCACGCGCTGTTGTGGAAAGCAAACAATGTAGTTTTACCGATCAGCTTGATCACTTAAAAATGATTAATTTTATGCTATTAAGAGCACAAAAACCGTTAAAGATGAGTATTGGTAACTATCACACAGTCAATTTTGAGTTTTACCGTAAGTCTTTAAAAACCATATTTTCTTTTGTGGTGCTGCTAAAGACAATTTATGATTAAGTATTTAACATAAAATTATTGTAGTAATAGTATACTTATGAATTTAAAGTCCTTGTTATTTAAAAATTAATATAATAATAACTATTTTCAAAAAATATTGCTCAAATACATAAGTTTTACTTAATTCAATATTATGAATAACGTAAATCGTTCGCGCTCTACCTGCAACAAGCAATCTTTCCTATCAGGATTGAATTCTTCTTTTTTTCTGGACAGTACTTGTCTTCCAAATGCTTTTAAGTATATTATTCTTTTTTAAACATTAAATAAATGATGTTTATTGCATTTATCAAAGAATTTAGTATCCACCTTTATCACAATAAACATTCTGAAGAAACCTATAAGTGCCTATTAAAGGTATCTTCTTTATAAATGACAATTCACTCTTGAAATATATTTCAAAGTCAGAAGCAGGTTAATTCAACAAACAATTTATAATCAAAGAATTTCTATTTATCAAAAAACATCTGTTTCTTTAAGTTCAAATAATTATTTTTGACCTTATATTCATTTTTGTATACGTCTCCAGTCTTTTTGTTTTCCTCTTTTCGCAACCCAAAATTATGACCCCTTGCTTGATGCACAGGAACCTTCTCCCGAAGCTACCTATGAGTCCACACCTATAAGGAAACCAACAACAAATCGCACTCTGATTTTTTCTTCTTATTCTTATTATTTATTATATTTATTTTGATTTTAATTTTAATTGATTTTAATATAAGTTATTTTTTATGCATTATAATATTGTAAAGGTGGGTAACTCAATATTTTTTCTTGTTTAAACATTTTATTACATATTCGCAAAAACACCTCAAGCATTCCACAAAATAATTAAAATTCTACTTTTGAAATATGCAGTAGGCAATCGAATGAATATTCATTCACATTTTATTTTTAAGCATGATGACTGAAGCTCATTCATTCATAGGACTGAGGACGTTCTTTATTAGAAAGAGGTGGTAGTAAACAAAAACTATAGAAACTCCAGATCCTATGTAACTTGGTTTGGATTCCCTATCGGCATCAACAATCACCTGAACATGCTCCAACATTACGAAATAGTCAACAAATGCCATGGGTAGAATAAACTATTTAAAACTGCAAGCATAGAGTCTGACATAATCGCTAGGGATGAAGATTACATCTGACGTTCACTAAGTACCTAATGAATTTCTCGATATCAGTCTTTAGATTTAACAGGTCTCTCGGAGTTGAGAGCTTCCATTAGCCTTATTGGTATAAGCGTAGCTCAACCCGTTCATCAAAGCCCATAAACTCCGAGCCATAATACAATTAGTAACCCTTATCACGTAAAACTAGGCAAAATGCCCCCAAACCGTCAACTGATACAATGACCATTTGGAGAATAATGGGAGAACAAGCTGGCTCTTGTAAGGAAGCATCACATTTCAAATATTAATGAAGATGATTTATTGCTCAGATATAAGTCAGTCGATATGAAAAAATATAACAAAATAAATATTAAATATTTATCTACATATTCAAAGTTATGTAATTTGTATTTGGAATTTTGGAACATGTGAAAAACAATATTTTTGTTAATTATGTTGTCAATAACTAGGTTAGCAGTATATCATATAAGGTTTTAAAATATTGCTTACAATTTTAATTATATTATAAATTCTCTAATATTTAAATGAAAAGGAATGCCAAAGTAACATAATAGCATTCTCCTTCAACATACAATGCCAAAAGAATTCTACTGATAAAAATTTTAATTAAGCTTCAAATGTTCATTTATAATTACTGTAGCTCGATAATACAAATCTATATAAATAATAAGAAACAGAACATATTATAGCACAAAACCGCTTAAGGTTAGATTAATTATAACGTTAAACTGCCCTCAGTTATCAGATATTAAATCTTCGTCCAAATTTACAATTCGTTTTTTACGTCAAAATATAATACTGATATATTAAAAATACAAATCTAAATGAATATATCGTAGGTTTAATGCCCGGCGTGTACAATATGCGATTTTCAATGTTTTGAATACAATGATAGAATACATTGCTTTTTCCTGAACTTTTATAAATGCATTTTGAATAATATACACTGATATTCTTTAAAATATATTTAAATATTGTAATGCATGATCGAGCATTGTTGTAAATCAGAAGCCGTGGCAGAGGACGTGAACAGTCAAACAAGGGCGTCATTATATAAATGCCTAGTAGATAAGAGTGTAACGCCCGGAAGTTTTTGGTCCCTTGACATAACACGTTACTTGAAACTGTATTATTCCATTAAAATAGAATCTACTTATAATAATATTACTATTATAATTTGAAATTCATTTTTATGCATTATAAACTTCAAAATAGTCTTTCTTCACTGAATTTGATACCATTAAAGAAAAATTTGAAAAAACATTAGAAAATTAAACCTCGTCATTAAAATCTTAAAAAATAGAAATTATGCACACTCGGTTTTTATTAAGTATTATCTTTCACAAATATCTTACGGAAGAATTTAAAAAATTTTAAATTAAATTAATTTATTAAAATTAAGATAGAAAGTTAATTAATATAAAAAAAATATATAAATGACAACATTTTGATATCCTTTGCATTTGAAAGTTAAAAAAAATTAAAAAGCTAATAATTAATGAAATAAAATAGTATTATACACCAACAAATGTTTCATATTCGACCTTCGAAAGATCATTGATATTCAAATTTATCAAAAAGTAATATCTCTATTATGAAGTTCAGCGCGTTTGTCAGTCTACCACACAACCTCCCTATATGGTTTGTCCCTTGTTGTGAACTGCCAGTCAACTAGCAGAACGGATCCATAAGAGTATATATTTAGAATTTCGTAATTAACTTTAGTAAGTTCACTCAATTTATGCACACACAAAATATGATATTATGTATGGATTTTCATAGATACATCTAAAAATCAATTGTGAGATAATATTCGATTCTTGTTTACAAAAACTTTTGATTCTACGGTCAAAGTCTATAAGCAATTTATTTCTGCGATTCGCTCTAGAAAATAGCTGAGTATGAAACTCCTTTTTATGACGTGCGAAAATTTATAAGAAGGTTTATAAAAGTAATAATAATTAATTATAATAATGATATATTAATATTATTAATTATAATAACTGTCTTCTCCAGTTCGTTTTATTTAACGCTGTTTTATTTATGCTCTCATTTCGATGCTAATAAACGACGAAGCTACGCGGTGTGTGGTAAACAAAGCACATGAGAAGATTCAGTGATTCTGCAATTCTTATGCTGCATTATTACTGCATTATATGCTACATTATTAACTACTTTTAAATGTCATTCAAAACTTTATTCAAATCAACATGTTTTAGAAATTTTTAAAAATTCTTTAAATTATGTAATTTTAAAAACAATGAGCCCATAACTAGTAAGAAATAATAATCTAGCAAAAATTAAATGGTTTCAAACTACTTCATCGAACTCAAAAATAATAGGAGACCTTGTAAATATGCGTTACGGGGATTTAATCAATATTCGATTCCTTATTTTTAAAGAAGCATCACGAAAGGCAGGTTTTTTATTTGTGAGAGGAAGGAGAAATAAATAATGAAATGTAAACTATAGAGATGTGGAATACTGGAGGAAAATAATAATTTGAATTTTCTTGAATCTGATGAAAGTTGAATTTCTCAATTGAACTCTAAAAAGGTACGGTATTAGGTTGTAAATGCAATAAAAATCATGCGAAAATGTCGTTATGAATATATTATAATTAAAATGTATAGGACTGGATGAAGCTGGGTATAAAGACAGTACGTTTTACTTTTAATTTACATGTTTTAATATGAAAGTTCTGAACAAAAATGTATTATAATTTTAATTTCCAAGAACTGCGTTCATGTATCTATATAATCATCAAATAATTCTTTGAAAGTATAAAGTTACAAATTCACAAGACTATTATAGTGTAAATGTCTAAGTCAATTTATTGACATCGATTATGTAAATTAGAATATTTAACATATAATACTGTTGTTTTTTGACATGATTATAATATAATTACAATAAATATTACTATTATCCTAAGAAGTAATACTTATTCTCAATAAATATTTATCTATATATTATGTATCTATGCATCCGTATCTAATATTAGTAATTTGATCAAGTATTATTTCCATATAATATAATCTCTAATTAATATTTTGATAATAATCCTCATAACAAACCCACAAATATTTAATTATACTGTGATGAATCTTATATGTATGATGTATATATGCCTTTATGCACATAATTACATTTATATATTACAAAGGTTTTTCATTATCATACTTCAATAATATTCTCATAATTGCTATACATTATTCTCATAAATATAATAATACGATAGAATAATATAATCTATATATAATCATACAAAATTAATATTATGTAATCTACAAAATATAATCATTTATATCATAAATATATTATAAATTCATTTTAATCTAAATTAAGTAAGAATTATTTTGTTTGGATAGGACAAAAAACTTTAAATCATTTTTTTAATTTTTTATTTCAATTCACAATTTGATGAATATTTACCTCGAAATATATTAAAGAAGAAAAAGGGGTATTTTTCAATTTTAAATAAGGACAGATATCTTCCTTCTCTTACGAAGCTCCCTCTCTTTATTTTTAGTTTCTACTTTTTCTATACTATTCCCCAACAATCGGCATAGGAGATCCTTTGACAGAGGCACTTTGGTTAAATTAGTTGAATAATTGTCTTGGTTAAACTTAGTTGATTTTCATTTATAGACTGAGTTGTCATTGGAGAAGATTGTGATATTCGATGATATTTAGTACGTTGGTTATAAATTCATTAAAGCTATTTGATATTAAATTATGTAAAGGTAGATGTTCAGTATTTGATTCTATATTTGTTCAGTATAAGTCTTTATCGATTATTTCTGACACTATTTCATAGTTGTTTATTATGTTATGATTGCAAGGGTTGTATAATTGGAAGCAGTCAACCTTATATTCAAAGGATAGAGTTTGTTTGTGTAGTCTGGAATTCAGTTATTTCTGTTTTGTACTTATGCCGGAATTTTTATTTATTTGAGGAAAAAAATTCTCTCGATTGAAGAACTCTACCAATTGAGTTACCACAAAGCTCTAAATCTTCTTCACTATTATTTTTGAATATAGTCTTTCGACTTATGGGATCCAAATTACATTTCTATCCTCTTCAGCATAAAATATGATAGATTTCATTTTAAAAAGTACTAAGAAATTGGAAATTCATTTTAGATTTTTTTCAGTTAAAATAATGGTCACGAATAATGGTCATGTTAATGTCTAGGCAATACTGGAAAAAATAGTTGTAGGACACAGAAAGCATTTTTGGTATTCTTGGATTCTTTCTAGAAAATTTGACGGTCTTAGAAATAATGTATTTAATATGAAGGTTGACAAGCTGAGTTAATAAGAAGTTGTTAATATTAAATGTTTTAAAAATTTTATTGGATTTCATTTATTCCCATATTTGAACTGATCTAGTCAAAATCCAGTGGCAGATTTTTTAAATTACTAAAGGCATATCCAATAAGCTAAATGGCATATTTAAAATTGTATTATTTGGAGAAACATATGATATATTCTGGATTTTGAGTAATCATTTTCCGCCATTTCCAAAAAAATAGTTCAAATAGACATGAGAAAAAATGTTACCTTGAACTAGAATTATTTTACCATAAACTAATATATGTATAAGTAACTACAACTATTTATCAATGGATTAGAAAAATATCGTAATTTTTCAACTGAAAAAAGTTAAAAAATGCTATTAATTATATCAATTAAATTCACAAATCTAAGATCTGTTTAGTCTCGTTTTTGATGTAATCAAAAATGAATAATGATGACAGCTGTTAGTAATTACTTTTAATGTTTTATGAGTGCAGTTTAAATAATTTAAAAAAATAAAATAAACAATCTGTAGATTCGATCAATACTAATTTGAAAAAGAAAACTATGTAAAGATGTAATCTTAGAACTTTTAAAATTCGGAATGATATTGATTAGTATCAATATCTTTTGATTAAAATACTAGTTCTTTTAGAGAGCTTTCACCATATTATTATATGGTATGTTATGTTATATATTTTTATTTTTACAATTAATTTTCACCATATTTGCATGGTACGAATATAAGTGGTGTATGGGTAGATCACAAATCAATAACAGTATTAGTGTACGGTAAATATATACAATTTATTCTCTCGAACGAACTCTCATCTCAACTCTTTAGACTAAGCATGGTATGTACAAATAAAAGTTAATGCAGTGTGTGGTGATCTTATACAAGAAAAAAATTTCCTTTTCTCTCTAGTGTAATGCAGGTCTCGGTCAGTCTTGTATTGATGAGGCCCGCTTCCCAATAGCGTCGACATCGCGCGATGAACTTTGCAGTGTTTTTTTTTTCTTTTTCTTACATTTTAGTCGCTTCCGTAATCAAGCATTCGCACTTTTATTTTTTTTCGTAATTTATTCTTTTATAATTTTCTTTGCGCATCGAGAAATCCAGTAAAGAATCACATCTGCACACTATGCGCCAAGTCAAGATCTGATAAAGAGAACATATGACAATTAAATGATATGCCAACTGAATGTAACAAAGAGTTTTAATTGCTATATTTCTTCCCCTTTCAACAAATCACAATTATTCTCGTCGCCTTTCCTAATCCTCATATAATATCACAAATTTACACAGTTGGAAATAATACACAATTGGAAGGATGTACTATTTTTATACTATAAGTATACTAGAAGAACTTGGAAATGCACCGTTTTACTTTTAGTTATATACTTTCTAAAGTAACAAAACAAATAGTATTGTTCTGTATAAATAAGAATGCTTGTTTTGCTTCTTTTGAGAGTAACGCCATTTATGCATTATAGTATTTTGATTTTTTACTTAAGATGTTATTGTTATATCTAAATCATATCTTATTAGACAGAAATCGACATCAGAAGCGAAAAACCATTTTGAAATAATAAATACTAGGTGTTTCACTACTGATTGAACTTTTTAACTCTGGAAATGTTTAGTGAAACAACATAAATTTGTTTGCCAAATATTTTTTTAGATATTTTCTAGTATAAAATGCAAGTTTGTTTTAAATACTTATCTGATTGATTTTTCATAGTTTTAACTAACAAAATTTTGTATTAAGATGACATGTTATCTTAAATCGGCATCATTTCTAGAAAAATACACATTTTTAAAAACTGCATATTTCATTTTTTTAAGATGCTGTAATATATCAATTCCGAAGAAGTCGCTTATATTACAACAGATTGTTAAAATTATTGATATATTATAGTATATTTACAATAACTAGTTGAAAATAGATTATTACAAATATGCCTCTTAACTTATCAAAGAAGTCTGTAACTTCATACCGTCAAAGTGGTGCTATGCACCCCTTGAAATAATTTCTTCTGGCTCGAGGATTCCGTTAATGTAACAGAAACGAATCACGTGGCAATGGCATAAACGGAGCATTTCTCTCGGCATCTCTTTCAACATATTTTCAAATTAAAAATAGATTTCTTATTTTTATCATAAATTTAAAAAGTCTTCAACATTCATAAAGCTATTAAACGTAACAATTACGGTAAAAACTGATTATCAGTTTCTTTGAAAAGTCAACAATACTCGTCTCCATAAAAAAAGTCATTGTGAATTGAGGGAAGAAGATGCACGAATAAATTTACATATATTAGAATGAATGTTAAACATCCCTTTGGAGAAAAGTTCGCTTCGATGAATTTTAGGAATTCCGTCGCCTCAAAGTGGCCTTCCTATTACAATAATTGTATAATTAGTCACAATAAGCCTTGTGTTTAGATTAACGGCAAAATCACTTTCTTCCCTCGAATGACTGATCAACCGAACGATCAAACTTCCAACCGTGTAGATGAATCGTGCAATCGCGCGGCTTCCTCCAGGAAATTCCGGTCTCACGCATGCGCACCAACATAATGACCTCAAGCATCTTAATCGCAAAGAACATAAACAAGTGTCAACGTGGCAATCCGCACCTTTGACAGGATTTTCATCGGTCGGCAAAAATCTCAGGTGAGAGTATACGCAGTCGCTGTGGGCAGGGCGCGCCGTTGCCGCTCTAGGCGCCGATGGCGATCTGGAATATTCCCCGTGACTCTTCCGAAGAGAAAAGGAAGAACAAGAAGATTGCAGGACGGAAAGCACGCGTCTCTCCAGTGCGTCAGATGCAAAAACAATCGCAACATGTAGATGACGCGCGCGCGATTGGACGTATAAACAAAAAAGGAGAGCGAGCCATTGGTGGAGTAGCGTTTGGCTCCGCGTCGCTCGGAATATCGGCCGGCGGCACGCGCGGCCTTTTTATTCCTTTCGCCCCGAGAGAGTCGATGCTGTATCAGAGAACGGCTGGAAGAGCTTCCGAGGCGTTTCGATCGGCGACACTGTGCGTCGCTTCTGGCTATTACTCAATTCCGCAGCGAGCCTCGAGCGTCGTACATTGTGCCGAGGGGAGGCGGTTGGAAGTGCTCGTGCAGCGATCCGTGTGGGCCGATAAGCGAGGAAAAAGTGTGCACATTGTAACGCGTGTGGATGAGGAGGAGAGGACGGGGCGGGGGGTGGGTCGGGGGCCGAGGGAGGCGATCAGAGGCTCTCTATCATCTCGGAGGCCGAGCCGCGGTCGATGGCCAAATACAAAAGTCACGCGAGGCCAAAGAGGGGCGCGACGGGGCCGGCTACTGGATCTGGTGGGCGGGGCTGTGGTGGGCCCAGGCGCTCATCGGCGAGTGGTTGAAGTTGACGGAGATGGTGACGGGGTGCAGGACGCCCTCGGGGCCGAGGTCGGGGGCCGCGTAGCCCAGGTGGGGCCTCAGGAGGGCGGCCTCGACGGTCAGCGGCACGTAGAAGCCCCCGTGGTCGTGAAGGGCGAAGATGGGGACGCCCGGGGCGCAGGGGCCCGCGGGCGGGGCGCTGGGGCAGTGCTTGGGCGAGGCCTCGGAGCCGCTGCTGGCGCAGGAGCTCGAGCCCGTCGTCGGCGGCGGCGACAGCGAGCCCTTTATCCTCTGGTCGGCGCTGAACCTCTGCTTGATCGAGTTCTTGAACTTGTAGGTGGGCGGGGGCCGCTGGTCGGCCGGCAGCGAGTGCCCGCTGTGGTTGCTGCTGTCGTCGCTGGCGAGGCTGGCCGGGAGCCTGCGGCCCTCGCACCCGTCGAGGGAGGAGACGCCCGAGCTCGAGCCCGAGCTGCTGGCCGCGCCCTCGCTGCGCTCGCGCTCGCCGAGGAGCCCGGCCTGCAGGAGTTGGCCCGCCCGGGGCCCGAGGCCGAGGCCGAGCGCGAACCCGGAGGCCCCGGGGGCCCCGAGGCCGGCGCCCTGGCCGCCCTGACTGCCCGGACCGCCCCGCCCGGCCGCGGCCTCGCCGCCCTCGCTCGCCTCGCAGCCCTCGCCCGCCTCGCCAGGCTCCCCGGCCCCCAGGATCTTGTCGCAGTGCCGCTTCAGGTGGCTGATCAGCTGCACGCACAGGGCGTCCCTGGCAAAGTAGCCCTCGACCTCCACGAGGAAGTGCATCGTCTCGCTGAGGCACTCCTGGTAGCCGAGCCTGTAGTGCTCCGCTGCGCTGGCCGCCGCGCCCGCGGGACTGTGCCCCACGCTGTCCACGCTGTCCTCCGCGTGCATCGCCTGGGGCGCCTGCAGCTTTTTCTGAAGCGGCTGGTGCTGCTGCATCGGCTGCTGTAGCGCTTGCTGCTGCTGCTGCTGCTGCTGTTGCTGCTGCTGCTGCTGTGGCTGCTGCAGCTGTTGCTGCTGCGCTTGTGGTTGAAGCTGTTGCTGGTGCTGGTGCTGCTTGGACTCTGCGGAGGAAGGTGCCTCGGTTAGTGGCTCCACCGACTTTTCACGTGCGTGACCAGCAGTTCTGAGTCACACCTACGCGCCGCGACGCGTTTAAAAATAAATATTGATGCCATGCCTCGGCTTATCTCTCGTTTTCGTAATAAACGCCGTCTCCGTAAAAGTGTCGTCGTGTATTTACACGAGCCGAATAACACGCGAGATATATGCGTGCATGCGTCGCTCGAATATACCGATTCATCGCTACCAACGTTGCCCGGCGTTCTGTGCTCCTCGCAAAAAGTTATTTGTCCACTCACCTTGTCTCAAGCCTTGCAGGTGCTTCATGTGACGGATGGCCATTTCGATGATTTCGGTCTTTTCAACCCGACCCCTGCCTTTCTTCAGATATTCGGCGGGGATCAGTCGGCTGAGGTCCGCTAAACAATTATTCATACGATCCCTTCTACGCTTCTCGATTATCCGGTGAGACATTGGATCTTGCTGAAACACCAAACAAACCAACTCGTTAATTACTGATTCACGCGCACAGGTGTACAAGGCATTTTCACTAAAATTCGCAATCACTGTATATGCTGCACACATGGAATGAACATCTCTGAAATTGGCATTCCTCGAAAGTAGCCTACGATTTGTGTTTCGTGAAATTTTGATTGACCCTTAGTTTAGTTAATACGAAGTAAAGAGGAATGAGAATGTAAGGTATGCCCTGGGTTTAAGTAGTAACCGACCGAGCTGACAAGACGAGACACTTAACAACTCTTTTCACAATTATGGTATAAAGCATGAAAATAAACGAACAGATTGAATGCAAAAGGTAATAATGTACACTGAAGCACTTGAAGATGGTCGATTTGATTATCTCTTTAAGGTTAAATGCATCGCTCGTAAGTTTAATTTATCCGAAATCGTAGCCGAAAAGATTGATTTCCCGATGGGCCGTAAGTCTCACATAAAATGTCCAAATGTCACAAACTGAAAACAATCGAATACAAACTGATTGCTAATAGCATAAAGTAGGCGATCAACAGGTTGCATGTCGCACAAGTCGCGGTAGCACAGCAGAAGAGTTGATCGGGTGGGAGGGGCCGAAAGACACAAGGATAAGAAAATGAAAAGGAGGAAGGGCGCGGGGAGAGACGAGGGCGTCCGCTATGCACTTCGGTCCGGGTATCACAACACTGGGGCCTTGGTCCGGAGGCGGAGGTCAATAGGTCAATTCACCTCTTTGGCCAGGCAGCGCTTCTTCCTGGAGGGCGGCGAGTGCAGGGCCTCGTCCCCGGGCGGCCCGTAATACTGCATGTTGAGTATGTTCTCCATGCTGTGCGTGACCATCGTAGGCGCTTTGCGCTCGGGCGGAGGAGCGAAGCTGAGCGCGCGGGAGCCGCGGGCGCAATAGCCGGCGGGCCGGCGGAGTCGGCGGCGCCTCGGCGCCCGCGGCCCCCACTCCCGCGGCGGCGGCGGCCTCGGCGGTGGGGCGGCGGTCCGCGGGGGCGGCGCGGGCGTAGCGGGGGGCGCGAAAAGCCCGAGCGGCACATGGGCGCGCACGTGAGCCGGCACGTTTTCCCCGCACGCGAGCCTCCCCGGCTGCCCGGCTGCCCGGCCCTTGGGCCTCCTACGTGACGGGCGGCACGCCCGCGGCCCCCGGGGCTCGCGGCCCATCCCCGCGGAGCCCGGGCGTCGGCGCCGCGCCAAAACCCACTCGGCGAACCTTATCGCGGCGGGCGTCTATTTTTACCGCGCGACCTTGAGGGGCGAGCGCCGGCGGGAGATAGCGCTCGAGCGGTGCTCGCGAGGGAGCGGGCCCGCGGGGAGGGGCACTCGCCGAGAGGAGACTGGGCGGATGCATCGGCGGCCCGGGGAGCGGGGCGCGATAAGCCCGCAGATAAGCCTGCCGCGGCGCTCGGCGGGAGTAGGTCGGCGATTGGCCCCTCCGCGGTAGGCGTAGCGCCGACCCCTTGCGCAAGCCAATTGTCCGCCTCGGGCGCCCGGGCATTGTCCGCGGCCCGCCGCCGGCCAACCGGCCGATTACGTCCTCCAGGAACACCGGCGAGCGAGGAGCTGCTCCCGCGCTCGTCACGCGCTTTCCGCCTCGAGTCTGCACGCGCGGCTTGCCGTAGAAAACTTCTCGTTTGCCCAATTGACCGGGGCCGAGTTACGAGGCGCCGCCGCGCCGCCGCGCCGTTAGCCGCGCGAGCGTTAGCGCGGGGAAAAGCAGCCTGGAGAAGAAAGCCCCCGGCCGAGGCGTTACGCCGCTCCGACGTGTCCGCCGCTAAAAGAAAGCATCGCCGGTTACACAAGCGCCTCGGCGTTGGCACCTCCGCTCGGCCGCGCTTGTAAAACCAAACGCCGGCCCGATAAGGCGCCCGCGGCCGCGCGCTATCGCTCTTGACAAACTGTCGCTGTACGTGTGGGGCATCTCGGCTTCTCCCGCGCGGCATGAGCTCGCGCGCTGACGGGAACGTGCGCGCCTCACCCGCGGCGCCGCGCTATCTCCGGGCCCCTTATCGCCCGCTGCCGCCCCTCCTTTTCTGCGCGCCCGCGGAATGCGCCGATGGGGGGAGGGGGCGCCTCGGTGCGCGATCGCGATAAGATGCCCCTTTTGTTCTTCCCTGTAGCTCGACTATTCGGGTCTACCGTGTTCCCTACTGCTTGTCTCCGATTCACCGTTCGCAGCCCATCAAACCGCCACTGCTTAAATGGGAAAAGCATACGTTAGAGTTAGTTTCGATTGGAAATATGTTCTATTGCGCCTGCAATCCATGTCCATCGTCATCGTTAAACCGACCTCTTGATTAAAATCCAATTGAATTCCTTCTAACTGTACAAATGAATGAGCACCTAATAAAGTTGCACGATTCGTCCAGGTGATAAGAGAATCGATGCGGTCAAGTTAGTACACTGAGTATCTAGATCGACGGCCGCGGCAGAAGCTTCTATTTATTTTGGGCTTCTCGGTCTATCCATTATCGCTATTCGCCCGAGAACGCGATCTGCGCGGTTATCGGCTCGAAGAACGAGTCGACACGAGCACCGAAACCGACTAACCACGACAACGCGTCGAGCAAATTGGAATTCATTTCTCTAAACCGGAGTTTCCTTTTTAATAGAACACCCCATTAAAAAGATCTACGCGCAGGTATGCGGTGTACTTGTTATTTCGTACAACGACTAGGGCTTACAATTTCTATGCCCATGAAACGGAGAAAATCGGTAAAGCGGTAATCGAACTATATTCGCATGTGGCGAATGAATAAACTACAGTTACAAGTTACAATTTAGTCGAATATAACGAAGCAAGACACATTCGATGGTTCTCGATGGCAAACTCAAGCCTGGGTATATTTTTTGTAGATCATGAGGGTCTCGTGGTTGCGACGCTCAATGCTCATCTTGCAAGTAGATGCTTTGGGCGCGGCAATGGAGAGATCGAAGACCCCGGAGTACGGCGCTGTAGGCATATGCACACTGTATCCGCGTGTCTGCACGTGCCTCTCATACCCTCGCAACTCAAGCAAGTAAGGCGCCATTGGAACTTGTACCACTGATAAATTTAATAGAGCATTTGATTATCGTACAAAAATAAGTCGATTGCTGATCGATCGGAATTAAAATTCGATGCAGACTCGAGAGCGAACTTTCGAGTAAAAAAATCAGCATGGAGGATTTAAGTTGATGCAAATAATTAAATGTCTTCCTGATCGTTTTGTCACGCACGCACACCGTTATAACATTTGAATAAATATAATGGTGGAGTCGGTTAAGGCTCGAATCGATTGACGCTTTCGAGACTAAACCGGTCAATTGCGAGGCCTTAAAAGGTGACGAAATAAAATAAAGCCACTCGGTATCTATAGGATTGGCAAGAGAAAATAATAAAGGATAACATTGGGGGGTCGTGGACCGATGAGAAAAGACGTAGGCAGCGGATAGTTGATAGTCGAAATGTGAGCCAATGGATGGAAGACGCGAATGAACGTAGGAATTGCAGGACATGCGGTGATGTCGAGGGCACCGATAAGCAGGAGGTTGCTGACATGCAGAGCGACGACTCGAGAATATAAAACGGAAGAAGTTTCGCTGTGAGGCTGGCTCTTGGGCGCGAGCGTGTCGCTTGTGCATACGCAGGCTGCAGGCTTCGGCCGAAGAAAGCGGATCGGCGCTCTGGGCGACTTTTCGGGAGGCGGTGCGGGGCAATGTAAGGCGGAGGTGGGCGGCCGGGCGGCTAACGAGGCGGATCCGGCTATTCTCGGGCAGCGCGCGTCACGTGCCGGGCGGGACACCTGTTGCAGGGGCGGCCGGTGCGCCCGCGGCGCTTCCAGGAAGAGACCGAGCCGGGATTCCCGGGCCGGCCGCGGGCGGCCAGACGACTGGGGGCCGGGGCCCGGGGGCCTGAGTCACCCGGAGACGCCCAGGTGGCCGACGTGAGATTTTGCGTGCCGGCCAACACGTAGCCCGGCCCGGGCCGCCACGGCTCGTTACGTAAACAGGCGCTTCGGATTCTTTGTATTATTGAATACGATGGCGTAGTATCGGTTTCGGGCGCTGCCGGACCGGCCAGCCCAACCTCCAGCTCGGCCCGTTCGCGCGAGCCCGCATTCTTCCCTCGGAGATCCGCGCGATATTACAATTATGTAAATTCCAATGAGGTCGCGCGCCCCTCGTTTCTCCCCGTGTGGACGTGTGCTTGGGTTGGCTCGCGCCTTCGCTCGCGCCTTCGCTCGCGCGGTCCGACTCGAGCAACGCTTCTTTCTTTCTGCAGCGAGCGGATAGGCTCGAGCGTGCTTTTCGGGTATTTCGGCAGTAATGGATTCGAGACTCGAGACGCCGCTCGTTTAGCTTTCAGTCCTCTTGTGTCGCCGTTTAAAGGAAGAAAAACGGTCGGCTCGACGGTTGGCCGAGCAGTGGCTGCAGTGTATTCCCTGTCGATAAATTATTGGAGCTGCTATACGGTTTCGCTAAAGCTAGAGGAATACATTATACAGCCAAGTGGCGAGTGCAGGCATAATTGAAGCGGAATTCTTTAGGTCGTTTCCAGCACGACAGACCTTGAGTCGAGCGGAGCGTTGCAGTCGTGCCAAGATTAATGTACTCGCAGAGAAACAAAGCTCGAGCGCGTACACTTGTCTCGAAAAGCAAACGAGACTTCATAAAGCAGACAGATGCGTGCGTATTGGTATAATAATCAAGAGGAAATGGATTGGTTCAATAGCGAGTGGCGCGTTCGTCAAATTAGTAGGTCGCAGCCTTCGGCGCAAGCTCGAGGCAGCCTGCGCGTCTAAATAAAAAACAATCGCGCAGGAGCGCGTTTTGAGAAACGAATCGAGCCGCGCCGGCGAATTGACTTATCGAGCCGGTAATGCGCGCTGGCCAAGCTAAAGGGATGACGACAGCAGGTTTTACTTTCAATTTGACGCGCGCTCCTCGCCCTCGCGCTCGCTTAATTGACTGTGAATGGTAGATAGGGGCGCCGCGCGCCGGGGGAAAAGTTTAACGCGCCGAGCGGCTCCGCGTTTATATTTATGTTTACAGAGATAACAAGCGAGGTAGGTGAAAAATGATAAATGTACTCGGGTGCGCTTGAATATTTATGCGCGAGGCGGGCAAGCGTGGAAGAAGCGTGACGTAAGAGGGCTACAGTGTACGTGCCGGTGTCGGACATAGGCACCGCGAGGCGACTCGCGCGCAAATGGCCACCGGCCCGGGATCGAGGGCGAAAGGAGAGACGAGCGCTGCGCCCGGCCCGGTTTCCCGCTGCGCCCGCGAGGCGCTGGCGATTAGGCGCGCGGACCCAAGCGGCCCAAGGCCGCGCCCCGGCCCTTCCGGGCGTGCCCTGGCCGCCCCGCCCGGCTCCCTCGCCCGCCGGGGAAGCCCGCCTCGGGCGCGAAACGCCTTATCGACTCGGCGGCGGCCCGGCGCGATGAGTCACGGGGGCCGGGAATGCGCGCCGAGTGCGCCGCGCTCGCCGCCGCGCTCGCCGCCGCCTCGATCACATTCGTCGGAACGTGCGATCTTTACGTAAGCTCCAGAGTCTCTAATCGCCGCCGGTCACGCATGTCCAGCCCCTCCGCGAGCTTCTTATGTACACCTCTCCGGTGTTCTCTCCCCCGCGGCCGCGGCGCCCTGCCTCTCGCTCCGGCTCCAATTGCCAGGCCTCGGCTCGGCTTTTCTCCCCCTCTCGCCGCGGCCGTCGGCGCTTCGGACACTCGGCTTCCATTTTTTTCGAGAACCTTCCCAAGTCTACTTATGAACGGCTCGCGCCGAGCGCCCCACGACACCGCGGCGCTCCGTACCCTTTACGCCACTATGTCTACCTGTAATCGTACAGACCGACGCGCGCGCACTGTCTCCAGCCGTGCTAACGGCCTCGCGCGCACTTGATTACGTCCGCTGCTCTTTTCTCCCCTTTAATTACCAATCGCCCATAAAAGTCTCATAATCATGCTTTTACTTATTTTCCTCTAAGCAAAGGTTCCAGTTTATCCTGTAATGCTGCTCGTTATATCGATACAACTTATCCATGTTAATTTATTTACTTGATAATCGCTTGCTGCTCGCTGGTATGCATTAAAGTGACAGTGTGTCCTCCGCGTCAAAACAATCGGCCGACCATCCGAGCAACAGATTTCTCGCCTCGATGAGCCGAGACAGGCGAGAAGAAAAATAATGCCCGTAAAGGCTCGTTGTCACTCGTCCTTTCCACTTGACGGCTGCCTACTCAACGTACATACAATTACAATGTGCCCCTCCCAATTTTAAAATCGTATTAAGTGTTGTTTTTGAATGGAGTACGGTTTTAGCCGGCGTTGTCCCGCAAGCATCGATATAGATTCGCCATTAAAAACAAAGTTATCCATAAACTTAATTATTATCATAATTAATGTCTTTATTATTTCGTGCGCGCTTAACAGTGTAATAATATCTTTTTCTTCCGCTTGTTTTTCTTACAATACTCACGCGCGACGCAGAATCAACATTACCGAGAACTCATTAAATGCACTCCTCGAGTCCCGTTTTTTGCTCGTGATGTAAATCCGCGTCGATCGTTATCTCTACAAATCTGCAGATCGTTTATAGCTCTAATAATAACCCATGGAGGCGGTAGCCGGTGCGCGAACCGATGCATACACACGCAAGCGCTCTCCCGCGCGGACGCGGAGGTATTCCCGAGGATATTTCTCAACGGCAGGAAAATCCGAGGATTAATTTGACAGTGTAGAAGGTATCGGCGCTCGCAAAATTCCAGCAGACTTTGCCTCGTGTGGAAGGAGCGCAGAAGATCCGCAGAGGCGAGGCGGAGGAGGGCCAAGCGTAGCATAATCTGAGGAGAGGAGGAGGCGTGCGTGAGGCCGAAGGCGGCGAGCGCGCGCATGCATAGGCCGAGGCAGAGAGCGTCGCACGTGTCGAGGACTGGCAGTGCACGTGCAGGGGCTCCCAAGCAGCCATTGTCTGGGCAATTTCCGCCGAGCGTTTGCCTCATTTTTTCGGTGGCTTCTCGGGTGGCTTGCGAGGCCCGCTTCTTCCTTTTCGCTTTTTTCCCCCTTTTGCCTCAAACCACTTGATTTTTCACTGCTAGCAATTTACGGGCGACGGCTCGAAAGCACAATGTCATCTCCAAAGCCGACTGCCTGGGCTCCGTCCTACCTCTCGAGTGATAACGCTCGCTCAAGATCGTTGCACCTGCACGTGGGACTACAGACGTAAAAGCCTTCTCGGCGCGGCGGCTTCATCCTTGCTAAAATATTATTATTTAACGAGGGGGCGGGGAGGCTGATAAGGTATCGCGAGCTCGCGGCGACCAAGGCAAGGGAGGGCAGAGAGGCGGCACCGAGGCGGCACCGAGGCGGCACCGAGGCTCTCGGGTGGGGGCCGAGAGGTCGCGAGAAGAGCCCGGGCGCGGGTCGGCGGGCGCCGGCGGCCCCTTGGACGGCGGCGGGTCTATTCTTAGGAGGCGCACGTGCGCCGCATGCGCCGGGTCAGCGTCGCATCGCTAATTGCCCGGGGCGCGTTGGATAATCGGCTGCGAGCGGCCTGACGCAACAGGTGGACGCCCACGCGCGCCTCCCTGCGCTCGCTCACTGGCGCTCTCCTTTCGAAACTGCCGAGTGGGCTAACGCGGGCGCCGAGGCCGCTGGTTCTTTTCCAACCGCCCGTGACAGCTTGTTTATTATCTTTTCCCCGGTTTTCGCGCGGCTCCCGTCGGCGTCCTGCGCCGCCTCGGGGGCCACGCGGCTGGAAAGGGAGCGGGCAATTAGCGCGCGAGCCGAGCCCGGCTAAATCGGGCGCCGAGCCTCGCCTGCGGAAGAAAGTGCCGGCCTGCCCCGTGGCATCAACGGCCCGGAAAAGCCGTCCCGGCCTGGATTCCGGCGCGCCGCGCGCATGTCCAAACAGGAAAGGAGCCGCGGGCACGTGCCCCGCCAAAACACCCGGCATTCTTGTAGCTCCGAGACGTGCCTGCTTTTCGGCTTTTCCCGCGCGGTTGAACGACTCGCGGGCCGCCGCCCGAGCCGCCGCCCGAGCCGCCGCCAGGCCACTTTTCCTCCTCGAATCCCCGCGCGCTTTCGCAAGGCTTGTTTGTCGCGCGCCTCGGCCCCCGTCCCCGCGCACCCGCGCTTCCTCCTCGGAGAACAATGCGCACTTTGTCTTTTGCCGCGGACTCGCCAACGTCCCCGGCGACCGCCTGCGCCATCTCATCGCTCGGGCATTTCCCTTTCTGTTTCCCTGCCATCTCCCACCGTGCATTCCGTCACTTGTTCGCCCTGTAGTGACAGATTTTCTCGATAGGCTCGCCACATCTCGTGCAACGCGTACGTTCCCCGCACGACTATCCTATTAAGCGCTTGTCAAACTTCCATCAAAATCCATGACCCAAATAACCCCGGCAATTTTTACCGCGGCTCAATAAATGCGCGCAGTTTCTCCGTTTGAAATAAAAAAATTACAACTATTTCACAATCAAGAAAAAACAAGCGGCTTTTCTCCAACTTGTGTGTATTATTTTAATGGCTTCTTTCGGCTCAACGTCAATTACATCATTCTAGATGAAACAAAATTGAGGAAAGCTTTGCGAAATCTCAAAAGATTATACAAAACTTCAATGCGCCAATTATACGAGGAATGAAGAGAGCGCCTGCGTACGTATCTATACATCATTTCTTAAATGAACCGCTCAAAACCTTTTCGAATGCGCAGTCAGCTAAAGCTACATCGCATCGATTCGTTGTAACGCTACGCGCAATGCGCCACGCGAATTGAGTAACTCGAATAACTCGCGCGCTTGCTCGTAATCCTCTTCGAGCCAATAATTAATTACTCCTGTACGAAGGCGCGTGCAACTTTATCCTCCGCGATATGACTGCGAGTTTTGAAAAGAAATCCAATCAGCTCGATTTCGAGCATCTCCCATAAAAATCTGGCGTCGAGAGGCAATTAAGCTGCCGCCCATTAGCGTAAATCAGACGTGCATTCTTCAAAGGTTTCGCCAGCTAATCTGAGCGCGCGCGCGCGCGCGCCCCGGGCTTTCTCAATTTTTCGAATTATACATTTAAGGTGCAAAGTCCTCCTAGTGCGGATAAAAACCGCTTACAGTCGCTTCGAGTCGCTTCGAGTCGCGCGCGCGCGCGCGCGCGGATGACGACCCGAGCATTTCGCAATAGCGCCTCGCGCTGCAATAAAAACGATGCAAGGACCTGGAAAGGAGAGAAGAGGAGGGACTATACGCGCTACGTGAGGCAATCAGGAGAAATTCTGTCAACTCACCCTCGACACTTTCTTTTTCGTGTAGACCTCGTCGTCTTCGGAGGCCGTTGCGAAATTGAGGTTTCCCTCGCAGTAGCCGGCACCGAGACCCATTCGGTAGATTTCGTCTTTGCAGGACCTACCATCGAGGCTGAAATCAAAGTGCAAATGGTTAGAGTCTGCCGACTGCTTCGTTAAGTGCTATTTGTATCCAAAGAAATTTCCGATTGATCGGCAAAATCGCTATGCCAATCATCAAGGTGCGGGGCAATTTTCTTGGAAAAACCTCTTAACACTGCGTAATCACGCCTCTGCCGTGACGATAACCAACCTTTCGAAGCTTGGGAATTAAAAGTAAAAAAATTATTTAAGAAATCAAATTTTTTCACACTTATAGTTTTTATCGATTAAGCATGTATTCCAATCGTTAAAAGTGCAGAAATCAAAGTGTAGAAACTCTTGGATTTCTTTGCGTCTCACGGGTGCAGTACCATCATTTAATGAGCCTTAAGCCATCTACACAACGCTGTACGCAGTGTCGCAAACTATAACATTTATCATTCACAAAACGCTCGCACATAAGTATCCACACATGCACGCGCTAATCGCTTACCAATTCAATTGGCGAAAGTTGTATACGTTAACATTCAATTGCTAAAAAATTGCGCAATCTTTTTATGTAACAAAATGATGTACAACAAACGTTGCCACTTATACAGACAATAAAATTGTATATTCTTATTTACATTTTAGCATTTAAATACTATATGATAACAACCTTCATGTATAGACAAATGTTACAATCTAATTATTGTACCGCGGTTAAATATAATGCGTAACATAAGAAACTAAAGGCAAGGAAAATTATTTAAGTGGTTAGGCTTGTTCAATAATAATGATAACATTATTTTGAATAATCTTTTACTGTTATAGATTTTTATTCAAAGCTAAGAAAATTTAATGGCTAATACTTTCAATTGGCATAAACAATGTTTTAACCTATACCACTGCTATATTGAAATTTTAAATAGTTTGTACATTTGAAAAAATGTAAATAATACGTATAAATATGTAGCATCAATAGTTGTATCCACTTGTAATGATAAATAAAGAATTTTTTTAAAATACCTATTACAATCATGTACTAAACTTTAATAAAAAAATGTTTTAAATAACCATTATCTTTTGGAACACACGTACATGAGCATTACAAGAAAGTTCCATTCACATTATAATATTTCAAATATTTATTACAAATTCTTGTTATTCAATGAAAAACAGGCGATTATATTAAGTCTGCGTATATATTATTAAGTTTACTTAATCATGTACACACTTTTACTACAACCACACCTGGTGTTTGCCTATAGACGATGTTTTCAAGTTACTAATTAATACATTAATTTATTAAATTATTTTAGAAATTTATTCAGCAATTTTTAGCAACGAGTATATTCTAATTAACTATACTTTAGACAAAAAATCATTATAAGCTTCGTAATATTATAAAAATTGGAATAATTTGTAATTAATACCTTGGATTAAAAAATTCAAATTATTGCTTTCAATCAATTTGTATAATTGGTATATTATGCAATATTTGTCATTTTTACTAAATACTTTTGCTTTCTTCATACGTTTTGTAATGGTACAAAACAATATAAAATAAGTGCATAGAATGCACAAGATAAAGTATAACAAGGCGAACCGTGTTTGTAATGCGCGGTCACTATTATGAAACAATAAACCCAACAATCTGCGTAAATCTCGACACGTGTCTATTTTTTTATTCGAGAAAAACGTATTATTCTAATAGTCAGCTTGGCTATCGAAGATGTACCCGCGCATATGTACTGGGGGACAATTGGCTTGTTTTGAATTTCATTGGAAACAAGAATTATAACTTTGTGTATCCTTGATGAGTTCAAGTGAAGTGATATCGCCGCAGAGAAAGACATGCGTTCACTACAGAGGACAGAGGACGAGTGCGATTAAAAGTAACGATAATAAGTGGGAAGACGTGCGGAAGTAAGGTGCCAGAATGGAGATTCAGGCTTACCACTCGACGCGTCTGCACGTGTCGCGTTAATTATCTCGACTTGGCGTTTATCAGTGTCGTTGCAAGTAAGCGAAACGAGGAAGTGGACGTTGCGTGGCTCGATCGAACCCTTAGATGAGGGTAAATTCGACTTAAAATCGACTCTTGGCACTATAATAGTATGAAATTGTGATAAAGCGTACCGTCATTAAGGTGCCTATAACGACTGTTAAAACGTAAGGACGTTTTACCTCGGTGAAAGGTAGTTCTGAAGGCCAAATTGCACAATATAACACGTGCGGCATAGATTAGCGAGGATAGAAAAAAGGAAGGTTTTTATTTATAGGAAAGAAATTCGTCGAGAGTTTTCCGTTAATTGCGGTTATATAAAAGACCGAAAGCATTATGTAGGATAAAATAAAAGAAGATTGAGTTTAGCGTGGGGTCATGTGTCAATAGAAAGCGTTTCCTCAATTCCTCATCGAGCGGCGCACGCGACAAGAGTGTGCGTCAGCAGTCTCTCTTGGTCTCTCTTTCCCTTGTTATCGGCAAATGGCGCGCGAGTTTGCACCGAGAAGCCCTGAACGATTCTAAAGCACTTTAGCATCCAGCTTGACATGGTTTACACGTTGTCGCGGAGGCCTTGCTCAAGAATTCCCGAGAGAATTCCCCTTTCGAGACGATCGAGCGCCGATAGAGAACCGACGTCGATTAGGCGTTTGGTCGTGGAACGCGAGCCGGAGGAGGAGGAGGAGGAGGAGGAGGCGGCGGCAAATAAAAACTGTTTACGTCTTATTGACACGCTAGATAAGCGCGGCGAGAGCAGGGACCGTATCGGGCGCTCGTTTTCCAGCCGGTTCATCTGGTCCAATAATCTCTTCCCACGGCGCGGCGATAACGATTGGATTTTCCGAGTGTTCCCGGCTCGGTTCCCGGTCCCTCCGAGCTCCCCGGGAAGGCTCGGCCCGCACCTTGGCCGGGGATTTCCAGGGGACGCCCACGGGTCGCGCAGGTTGCGACAGCGCCGGGCCGGCGCGTCCCACGCGCGCTCACAATCGGGGCTATCCTCGAGTGGCGCGAGGCGCTGCCGACGTCCTTGGTCGACCTTAGCCGCGGCCGCGGCCCGAGCGGCACGTCGCTCGCGTTCACTTTCGCGATCGGTATCGCGCGAGCGCCGAGCCCCTTTGTCGCGCCGCGGCTTTTCCCGACGAGCCGCGTGCGACTCCTTAGGCGCGCGCGCGCTGACGCGGCCGCTCTACCGGCCACCGGCGCGGACACGCCCGCGCAATCGGAACGGTTTCCCGCCCAGAGGCTCGATCGGACGTCGATGTTATTTACTTGACGACGCGGGAGATATAAATCGCTCGGCGCGCGCCGGTATCGCTTTTCCTCTCGCGGTATGCACATTGATCCCAAGAGGACAGCGGAAAGACCGTAGGTTTTCCCGGTTGTACAGCGGGAAAAGAATCGGCCGAGCAATCGAACGCCCGAGAATCGGTCTCGCGCGGAAGAAAGGTTCGAGGCGGCGAGGAGAGCGGGTGTACCGCGGGGCTCGCGTACGTCGAGGCCACTGGAGACAACTAAAGACTCGAGACGAAAGGCGAGAGGGAGATAATTTTGGTGGCTGGAGGCTTCAAAGGTCCCCCCCAAGGCTGGAGGCGCCGTCCGAGGCCGCGGGTGGGCAGAGTAAGCGCGGTAGCCCCGGTCTCGGAGGGCAATCACTCGGTTGGGCGGGCCGAGGCGTAGATCGGCGAGGCGGCTGTCGCAAGAGCGAACGCCGAGGCGCGCGATTATTATACATCTTTGGCGATCGGCTCGAGATCGGCTCCCCTTCCGGGCGGCCGCGGGAGCCGAAGGAGTTTTTGTCCGGCCGGCGGCGCGCTGCGAAAGCGAGGCCATGAAAAGCGGCCCACGTCCGCGCGCAAAACTAAGTTTCGTCGGGGGAGGGGCAAGGAGCGGCGCGCACGCACGCGGGAACGTGACCGCGGCGGATCAGGTGCTGGCGGCGCGCCGCGGCTCTCGCAACCGCCGCCCTGAGAGTCGCGCCTCGAGTCGCGCGCGCCGCCCGGACGCTCGGAGCCGACCGAGGAGCTGCTTCCGACTTTAGAAAGTCCCAGCGGCCTCTTGCCACCGACAGCTGCCTATCCAAAGCGAGACGCTCTCGGTTGACACTCACTAGTGACATCTCCCAGGTTTCCCTGGCTGCGGGGCTAATCACATCCCTGCCCCACTCTTGGTCACGTTGCCCTCGTTCCTTTAAACTTGCTGGCCCCGCTATTGCTGTTATTTATTATCTTTTATTTTTTATCATTTTTTAATGGCAATGGCCATTAAAATCATCGAATCATTAGTCAAAAATCCATTGAGTTTAATTGAACCGAACGACGACTGGGTAATTGCACTAAATGTAATTCGATATCGTCTCGCCTGCAGATCAACTATCGAGAAAAATCTATATATATTCGATCGAGGAGATAAGCTGGACGCGAAGGACGTTAAAAGAGGAATGAAACTATTGAAAAGGCGCTTTTTAACGTCGCAGTATCGCAGTAGCGCTAATTTGAGATTACAGCTGTTATACGGGAAGGCAATAAGAAAAGTTACAAGCGCTTAAACTCCCCTAAATGATAGCGTAGCACGTGCTTCGCTGGGCTTTTCGTCGACTTTGCGTCTTGAGATTGCTAGGCCGCGTAAGCAGCCGCGCGAGCCGCGCGGAAAAACAAATGAGTTTGGCGCGCGCGTGCGGGAGAAAGGGGCTCGGGCCCGGGGCAGGAAAGGAGGAGCGGAGAAGGCGATAAGTGCGCCGGGCCTCGCGCAATCGGGCGCACGGGCGCAATCATCCTCTCGGGCGTCGGAAGCCGGGCCGCGGAGGGGCACGTGCGCGGCGCGCCAAGGCTTTTTCCAGGCGCGGCGAGCTTTCGACACGCGCCGCGAGCTGGCATTGGCGCGAGGCTGGTTAACCCCCTTAGCGCGTTTTTGCCCGCGGCGGTATCTTATCCCGCGGCGGCTGCATTCCGCGACATTGCATCCGCGCGCGCAGCGGACGCAACCGATTTTCGTAACCGCCGCTCCGCGTGTCTATGCAAATGGGGCGCCGCCCTCGAGCTACCCGAGCAGGTGTCGCGAGCTACCCGTCGCGTACCTGTCCACCTGCGGGAGCCCTAGCCTTCCCGCGGCAGGGGCAACGCGCTCGCGGCTCGACCGATCCCGACGGAGCTGCCAGTCAAGGACGAGCCCGCGACGCACATATCTCCGACGTTCAACCACCTCCAATAGCTATTCTTCGGAACGCTCGCTTCGTTTCAATGCCAGCCACCAGTGGCACTGCACGCGAGGAGCTGTTACACGACACAATCCTTCCTTCATGTACCTCCTTTGTACAGAATCAATCATAATTACTGCACTGTTTATATTACTAATTGTAAGTACTATCGATAAATTGCACGTGGAGTCAAGCTAAAGGAGAGAGTACTTATAAGTGGACGTAAGTTTGGCAGACCGGATAGAACTGTCTGCAGCTGAAAATTGTCACAATGACCGTATGTCCAAGCAATGAAATGCAACGCCCGAAGATCAAGGAAGAATGCACAAGTATAATAATTGTCAAATGAATTTGATTTAATTATTAGGGGGTGGGACATTGTGCATTTAAGACTGAGAGGGCCCGTACGGAATAGCCAAAAAGCCTACTACATTCGTATGACAAAGCGACGCGTTGTTGGGTCGCAGCAGCGCGCTTTAGCGAGGCGGGGAGGCTGAACCGTGACGCGAGTACCGAGCGGTGATAAACAAGCTCGCGGCTCTAGCCGGGGACGGCTCGGCGCGGCGTCAGCGAACAATTAGCGCAAAAAAGCCAAGTCGCGCTTCCTAGATAAGGCGGCGGAGCGCGGGCTTAGGTCTCAAGGCGTTTTCCCCGGCTGGTCGACGCGCCAGCGGGGAAACGCGCACTTGCCGCGCACCGCTCGGTCCGTGGCTCGAGATAAAAGCTCGGGGCCCCGTTAGTCATTGTCCGCGGGTTGGCCAGCCGTCCTTATGCGCGAGCTCCGGCCGCGGGCGGCGCACGTGAGCGCGCAGAGCCGCCGGGGGCTCCGGGCGAGCCCGCGGGAGGCACTCGGTTGGCCGCCCGGGGGCTCGCCACCGAATCCAAGCTGGAAGCGCTTTGTCCGCCGGCGCAGCGGCAGCTCGTCACGTGGCTCGTCCCGCGAGCCGAGCGAAGGACACGCGCACGTGCGCGCGCTCGCGGCGCCTTTCTCCGCGCGCGCGCCGCCGCCGCCGCCGCCGCCGCCGCCGCAGCCGCATCCGGAATTCGTCATCCGACGACACCCGCCGAGGAGAAATCCGCGCACGTGACCTGTCGATCGCGCGCCGCCTCCTCGGCCCGGGCTGGAAAAGAACGGCGCCCCAGCGCCGCTCCACAGCCGAATGCTCCTGCTCCTCTGTCTCCTCGGCCGCGGAGTCGCCGGCGCTCAGCAATCGATCGATCGCTCTCGAGTGGGGCTTGCCACTGGCCTAGAACAAGCCGCAGTCGCTCCCAGCGGGATCGAAGCGGTTTGGCCCTGTGGAAAGGGCCAGAGCGACGTTCGGGAATCGCAAATCTTTCCAATTGACAGGGCGCTCGAACGAGTTGGGCGATCGCGAGGGGACAATCGGCAAAGGATTGATCTGGAGTGCTGGTGTCGCGGGCCGTGTCCGGCACGCGCCTCGAGCGCCGCGCAAACAAGCTGGATCCAAGCCCGGAGCTATAGCCAACCCGGGCCTGCGTAAAAACAAGACGTCCCGAGGAGCGGATAACCTGTTGCGTGCGCGATCGGCTGGAAAAAACTCGCGGCCATTAGCGATTGTTCCCCACCTTTCTTGAGCCGCGGCGGCGCACTCAGCTCGGCCGCGTCGTAAAAATACTATAACCTACATCACGCGAGCGAGCGAGAGCTAAAGAAAGAGAGAGGGGGAGGCGCGTGGCGTGCAACGTGACTCGCGGTCGCGCAACTATTTTCATCGGCCGAATCCCGATAGCCTTGGCGAGCTGCGCTTTTAAGGACGCGGACGCCGGGGAGGCGCGCATCTGCCGCTGCGGACACCGGAGGCGACACCTCGGCCTCGCTCTTGCGAAAGATCACCGGGGCCTTTGGAGACGAACCCGCGGCTCGCTCTGCCCGGCTCTTGGCTGAACTCGGAGCGCCTCTTTCTCTACAGTAACCAGGGGAATAAAGGAGCTGTTACGTGGGGCGGTCATCTGGGTAGGCGGCCCTGCGGGCGTCGGGATGACTCGCCGGCGGTCGTTTCTCCGCCGGCTTTTTCTCCCGGCAACGGCTCCCCCCGCGGAAAGAAGAGAAATCTTTTTGCGCGCCGCGAGTTTGTTGGCGCCCGGCTACGGCTCCCGATGAATCCCCAGCGGCGAGCATCCGAGGCTCATCCCCGCGGGGGAAAGTACGTGTGGACCGACGGGACCTCCGGCCCTCGAGGGCCATCGGTCTGATTAGGCCAGTAGAGGGGCAATTGAAGGGTCCGGCAGGTCGACGAGGCCGCGAGCCAATTGTCGCGAGTGCCGGACTCGACCCCCGGCCTCGCGTCCCGGATACCGAGGCTGTAGCAGAGCGGCCAATGCGTAAACATTCCTCGCCGGTGTTCCGTGTTTCTCTCACGCGGCTGAGTCAGCCGCTCGCTGTACAGATCGGATGGTCGGGCAGGCGCGAGGTGCGCGAGAAGCCGCTCGCGCCCGCCCGTTGAAACGATACCGGAAGCCGTTTGGCAGCAAGGCACGTGCAGGCTCCTCGGGTCCTGCGCCCGACGTCTCCCGGCAATCGGCCGCGAGCCCTCGGGAGCCAAGCCCAAGGAGGAAAAGAGGCAACTCGGTCGCGCCGCCGGAATAATTGGCTTCCGCGCAAGCTTTCCTCCTCGGCCGACTCACGCGAGTTATGAATAGCCGCCGCGACGGAATCCCAGAATAAGCCGCCGCGCGAGAATAGCGCGCGGCCCGGATCCCCATCCCGATTGCCGCCCCCGGCCCCCAACCCCCGCTCCGGCATGCCAAAGCCCAGATCCCGGGCCACTGGGCTACGCCCGACTGTAAACAAGGCCCGCGCCGGATACTCTGCCCCGCAGCTATTTGTGCCAGTGCACTCCAAACGTCGCGGGCTTTCTTCTTTCACTGCCGCCAGGTTATATAAATCACGAGACTGTTCTCCGAGACCTTACGCCTCTTAAGAATTAGGCTGTAAACCGTCGCTCCGCTTACGGGACGCGGTGCACGTTGCCCAATATATGCTTGTCTAGGATAGCCCGGGGCCTCGCCTCCTGTCCAAAGCTCGCTAACGCGACATTTCGTATCTCCGCGTTTCCAGTGCGCGCATAGTACCACTTGATTTATTCGCTGGCGAGCGTTGGCCGCGCTGTTTATATCGCGCGCTTTATCACCGCATTCGGTGAGCCGTGTGAAATCAGTGGCCGCCGCGGCGTATCCGGCTTCATCCTCCCCTTTGCTTCGTAACGAGCCGAGGACAAAGCGCGCGCGGACTCTTCCCGTGGGAAGTGGCGGCAGCGGCGCGGCCGTGCGTCGCGCGAGTCGCCCGCGCATTCCCGAGATCCGCATCGGAGCCGGGCAGCGGGCGATTAAATGTAAAACAGATTGCTCGGGGCCATGAATCAGCGGGCGCGTAAACAAAGTCGCGGCTCAACTGCAGCGCTGGAAGCGCGCGGCGATCCGCATTCCGCGCTATTTCCATCCGGCGCCGCTCGCCGGCGGAGGAGCCGGGGCCGCTTATCGGGCCCGCGGGACACGTGAGCCGCGCCGCGTGCCTCCGCCGGGATTTCGTAAGCCGGCGATTTCTCCCGGGGTCCCCGCGGGGGCTCCAGCTGGGGCCAGTTGGGGCCAGTTGGGGCCAGCTGGGGCCAGCTGGGGCCGCCGGCGCCCCGGGCGCGCGCTCCTCTGCCGGCCCGGGCCGATCGCTCGCAAGAAAACCCCGAGGATTTTGTCGCGGCGCCGCGAGCCCCGCGGCGCATGCGATTAATGGCCGTGATTACTCGCTCGGCGATTCACGGCGTTACTTAATGCGGCCGCCTGGCTATGACCGCGAGCCTCGTCATCGCCCGAGGATTCGAATAAAACTCGCTTTGACTTTGCGCCGGAAAAAATCACTTTCGTGTTTTTCAACAATTGGAATATCCAGAGGAATTGCCACACGTGATGTTTGCGCTTTACGCACAAACCCGATCGCCCATAATTCAACTTTTTTCCTCTCTTCTCCGAGTTTACACATTTATAAATACGCGCGCACGCGATCCGCGCGATTATGCTGATTCATAATGAATCTTGGAAGTCCCCGACTTCAAAACAATTACAGCTACGATCGTATACATTGAGTTGCGCTTCGAGAAAAAATATCGTACGCCAGTCCGCGGCGAGGCGATAACACATGGCCGTATTTGCAAAAGCCAACAATGCCTGCACTCCCCGAGATGCTCTTTACTCAATTATCGCGCCTTGCCTCGCCAGTTTCTTTGATCTTCCAGTATTTCTCTCCCAGGCTAGGACACGTGTTCGCGGTAGTTTTCAAAATCATCCGTGCACGCGCTACGCTCGTCGAGATGTCGCGCGACTAATTGCCAGGGGACCGAGATAAGCCCGCGCAGTTGTCACAGGTGCCAGACCCCCGCGAGTCGTTTACTTCTTCAGAGCTGGCTTTTTTCAATAGCGCGGCTCTTGTCAATTAGACTTTCGGCAAAGTGTCTAGAATTCTACTGCCGCGTACTTTGTCTCGCCGCTTTCTCTTGGAACTTTCGGCGAAGGAGAGCCGAGGCGTCCGGCGCCCACTCAGCTCCGATGCGATAATTAGCCTATCTGTATTTTTGAGTCTCGTCATCATTACCCGATTTCGTAATTACATTTGATAACTGCTACTCTGTGAATTTACGCGTCGTATACATACTTCAAATTTTGAAAAGCGAATGTTGTGTTGTTTGTAAAGCAGACCGTTACCAAAGATTACCTAATCTCCAACTCACGCTTGTTACTTTGTTCGCTTCGGTTACATATATACATGCTCACTTTATCTGGCTCTCCAATACAGGTAAATCTTAACAGGTCGTAAAAAGTTCAACAGTCGCATATAAAAGCACAATTTGAATTTAAATAAATAGTATAATGATTTAATCGCTTGAGGATAAACAGCTGCACTGCCAAATATTCCTGGCAGGAAATTTTTACAAGTTTTTAGCGGTAATAACAAATCTATAAAAAGTGTGACAAATATTAGTGAATCAAATATTAACACATTATTATCATTGCTTGGAAAGAACTTTCTGTGGGGAATTTTTTCAAGTATACAAGAAAAGAAGACTAACAATTAATCTAATCTTGAAAGATTTTTTATTTTAATTCGTCGATTATTTGTTTTAAACTTTGGCGCAAAAACCTGTCAGCTGCTTAATCTTGCGCTGATTAAATAACTCTTGACGTATTATGTTCATTTCTTTTTTTTCAATTGTTATACTTTATTTAAGAGAAATGATTAATATCCTTAAATTAATACTATAGAATTACTGTTTAAGCATATATTTGTCATCAAATAGTAAAACAATGCTAATACTACACGCTGCTTAAGATAATACATTATAGCACTGTAGTTACAAGAAAAGTATGCAGTATTATGGATTTTAAGGTTAATTTGAATAAAACATTAGTTTCCAATGCACATGTATAAGAACTAAGAAAGAAAAGATCCGTAAGATAAATGCTCGATAAAAGTTGAATAAGGGTATTGTGTTGCATCGACATGGCTTGGGAGGAATCCGTAATTACATGCATGCTAATTAGCAGCAGCCTATATATCGACAGGATAAACTAGTCTTAAATAATATATCAGGTGAATAATTCTGAGAAACAGCTAATGTGGCAGAAGTGCAAATGGTAATGAGTGAGGAAACTTATAAATAATATTATACATAATGCGATTCAGAGCTCGAAAACGAAAGAAACATAAGGTTTTAATGCGTTACAAGGAAGCAGCTGTATAAATAAGAGACTGTGAGCTATGCGGGGTACTGTGTGCTCGGTACGAAGACTCAATGAGGTAGATCGGTCGCGGGGGTACGAGTTGCGACGAGTTAGCAGCGGCATGTTTTTGGTTTATTAACATTGGGGGGAGGGGGGACTGCTTAATCGCTAAAGCAACAAGTGGCTGACATGTTCCGCAAATACAGTGGGCGAGGCACGAGAGAGGTGAAGGTGAGTAGTCCCCCGAAGCGAAAGTTTCCCGAGGCGCGCGGATCGTGCCTGGCAGCAGGGCTGGGAGCAGGGCGGGGGCAGGAGCATCAGTAGAAACAGAAGAACGTGGCGCGGCGGCGGACGAAGGGCTTGGGAAAATGCGGCAGGTAGCGAAGGTGCGCGCGGACGTCTGCCGATGGCGGCCCCAAGGACGGCGCGCGGCGATTGCGAGGGTCGAGTTTCAGCGGGGCACTTGTTTGTTTTCCCGGTGCAGCTCGCGTCCTATAAATAGGGCGCAGCCGGCAGCGAGGAGCGCACGTGCGGCGCGGGCGGGCGGGGGGCGCTCGTATTTCTTCATAAAGCGGCGGGCGGGCGAGAAAGCGGCGCGCCGGGGCAGTCGGCGGCCAGACGACCTTGCCGGCGGCGCCGATCGAGGACACTCGCCCCGAGGTGCACGGCCCCTGCGCCCCTGCGCTCTCGAAATAGCCGGGCAGCTCGGCTCGGCCCGGTTCGAGGGGCCGGCTGGGGCCGCCCTACATGCGGCGCCGCCTCTCCCCGGCCCAAGGAGACATTGTCCGCGGGCCAGAAACAATGCCGGGCGAGACGCCGGAGGCCCGGGCGCCCGGTTCACCCGGCAAAAATCCCGGCAAAAACCCCGGCAAAAAATCCAGCAGACGCAACAAGGTCGCGCGTTCTGGAATGGCCGATAAGTCCGCCGGCGCTCCGCTCCCCGGCCCCGGCCACGCATGTGCTCGCCGATTAAAGCCCCGGGAGCCGCCCGGCCAACATCCGCGGCCGCCTCTTTCCTCCCGGGCCGAGCGGACTCGCCTCGCGCTCCCACCGACGAGCCTGCACCTGCCCCACTTGCGCGAGGAAACGGAGCGGGCTCCCGGCCCCTCCCCGGCCCCCCGCGGCACGTGACGCGCGCGGCTTCGCCCGCGTCACCCGGACCCTCGCGGCTCGTCTCCCGAGCCTCTCCTCGGCACGTGCGCCCGAGGTGCAAGCGACTTTTGGCACGCGCTCGCGGAAAAATCCGGGCGGCCGCGGCGCCCCCCAGGATGAATGAACCCGCGGAGTGGCGTCGCCGGAGTAGGAGAGCCGCGGGCCGAATCGCCGCGCACTTGCCGGCCGCGAATTCCTCCGGCGCGGCCAGCGGAAAGCCGCGCCTTCGCGGGGAGATGCGACGAAAGGAGGGCCGGCCGGGCAAGGCGCGCCAAGCCGTTAGTCGGAGCGGAAATCGGTGCGCGCGACCGTCCCACTGCGCCAAAATATGTGTTTACGCGCGGGCCCGGCCCCGGGGACAAGCGAGGGGGCAGCCGAGGGGACAACGACCAAACGCCCGGACGGAATGGCCGCGCTAGATATCTTAACGACTCCCGGGAAGCGGCCCGGGGGCCCCCCAATCTCCGAAGAAACGAGCGCGCTCTCAAGCAGCGCCCGCAGCGCCCGCAGCGCCCGCTCCGGCGGACCAGCACAAACTCCAAGTTAAACTTAGGCCGGGCGCGTAGGCGCGCGGATACACGGCTACGCGCAGACCGATGTATTTTAACGCCCGCTGCGCCAAATTCCAGAGCTGGGGCGTGAAAGCGGCGCTGCCCGGCGGCGCCTCTTTTCCCCGCGGCTTATCGATGAGCCCTCGAGGGCCCGAGCAGAGTCCCAGAGGCCTCGCCGACTCGCCGGGCTTCTCCGTCGAGTGGGCACGAGGAGCCACGGCACTGGGCGCCCGCAGGGCCTATCTAAATCGGGGTCCGTGCGAAATCCCATTCCTCCGGGACGAGTCCTCGAAATAGCGAGGGCGCCGGCCGGGGTCGGGGGGCAGGCCTCGGGGCAGGCGGAGTCGCGCGTCAGAGGACGCATTAATAGGCCTGGCGCGTGCGCGCGCGGCGATCGATCCCCGCGTGTCAACGGCCGCGGCACGCGTGCCCAAGGCCCTCCTATCTCGGCGGCAGGGGGCGCGAGCCCCCCGGTGGCGCGTGGGCGCCGCTGATCACGCGACGCTCGCCCGGCCCGGCCCGGCTATCGCCGCCCGACTTTCCTCCTCGCCGGCCAGAGATAACGCGCCTCTCGCGGTCATCAGTCCCCCGTCGGTTAGACGGCCGGCCCGAGCCCGGCTCCGCTCCGCCGATGATAGCTCGCTCTACGAGTCTCGCCTCGCGATAACTCCCCGAGGCCTTGCTTTTACTCCGCGCCTTGTGTTTTGCGCTCGCTCGCTGTGCTCCTACTAAAAATATCGAGATAAATAATGTTCCTCGTATGACACGTTAGTCCAAGCATCGCGTTACATGGCAACTCGTGCAGCCGGTATCCAGATCGCCCGAGCTCATTGCCCGAGGAAAACAAAACCATCCAGCCGACTGAAAATCATTGGCCGGTCGACGGCGAGCGAAAAGCGAAAAGCCGCGTATCGACCGCGTGTCTAGGAGCAGTAGGTAGACCTCGAGCGATGCCCACCGCTCTAAGAATAGCCTACGAGGCTTTGCGCACGCACGCCGGGGAATAGGTGGCGGGCGGGCGGGGGGCATTCGTCAGCGGGCCGAAGTCGAGGCCCGCGGAATCCCGTGGCTCTCGAGCCACGCAAGATCCTCCTCCGCTCCTCCGCTCGCCGAATAATTATGCAAACTCGGAGGATCCCGGCGCGTGGGCCGGCCGGTCGCATAACTCGCGGCCCTCGGGCCGAGGCTCGAAAATCCGAGACCGCGTGCGAAAGCCGAGGTCGGTTACGAAAGCCAGGCGGCGCTCGAGGCGGCGCTCGAGGCGGTGCACCGACGCCGGCGCTCGGCGATCCGCGCGATCCGAGCCGATGGTCCCGCGACGGCGTAACAGTCCAACGGCCGCGGCACTTTCGCCGTGCGTTACGGCCTCGCTGGGCTTTTCCCAAGGCGTTACCCAACGGGCCGCGGGTCGCCGGGACCGCGGGACCGCGGGACCGGGCCGTTATCGCGGGGGGCACGCGCCGCGCGATAAGGGGATTTCCCCGGCGGTCGTTCACCGGGCGCCGCCGCCGCCGACCTTCCCCGCCGGCCCAGGGCCCGGGCCCCCGGGAACTTCGCGCACCTGCGCACACGCGTCCGGGGCAAATATTTGAGGCGGCGGCCGAGGCCGCGGCGCTCGCTCCCCGCGAGGAGCCCCAGCTGTTCCCGCGGCGCACGTGCGCGAGCTACCCCGTGGGCGCGCGCCGCCCGCGGCACCGCGAGGGTCCTCCCTCCGAACCGCCGTACTCGGACCGCCCACCTGAGTACTCAGCCGATAACGCCCGCTTTGGTACTTTTCCGCGGCTCGGGTTTTTTCCAGCCTCTGGAGCACGCCCGCATTGTTCGCCTGGGCTCGCTCGTCGCCTCTTTTCCTTCCGCGGAGAGCGGAATTTTGCCCGGCTATTCACATTGGCATCGATAACAAAAGCTCGTTGCTTGTTATTCTGGTAAACTCCCACCTTTCGCCCGCTCTTCTTACTCGCTTTATTTCCTTTGCCTGTATCTATACGCTCAGGAGCCTTCTACGATGTATTTGCCGCGTGCACTAATTGTTTTCGACACTGTAGAGCATTGGAGTCGAAGCGCTTGTATCGAACATGAATTGCTCTCGTGACGCACGCTCCACATGATTAACACACTGTCTAACAGTCGCTTATCGTGTTTACCACGGATGAACAATACTTGCTGCGTTATTAAAAATTAATCAAACAATAAAATGTCCCCCATTGCTCGATGGCAATGACAAACCTTTTTCAAAGTCGTGTTTACTCTCCCTGGAATTAAGGCAAACGTGCAAAGGCGAAATGTATAAAGAGAGATAGTTCGTGAGCGCGCGAGACTATTATTGAATTAGTGTCATCGGCCTAACTTAATGGGCGCCTAAACTGGTACGCCTCCCCAAGAACTAGTTCCGCTGGCATATTTTTACATGCCTAGATGTCAAAATGAAGTCAGTGCAAAATATGTATTATCCCAGAGTTGACGTCAACAAGTCTAATTATAGCGCGTTTATCTCGATAGCCGGCAAAGCGAACGCGAATGAAACAATGAGTCGAGGCCCAAGGCGCTTCTTCTAAATCCGCAGCATCATCATCCGCTATGCTAAACGGTCCGGAAGATCGTCGCTCAGAAAGGCGAGTGTAGCGCGTGGGCGCCGATCAACTCGCGACCTCACTCACCTCTCGTACTTGACCTGCATGGACCTGGAGGAGCTGTCCTCCCAGTAATTCTGCGTCTCCATCATCCTGGGGCATGGGGGGCTGGCGCAGGACCAGGCCTAGCTGCACCTGTGGGCCAAAGATCGGCAAGTTGAAAGACGGAAGGTGCCAAGGTGGCCGTTGGCCTCGCCGCGGCTTTCTCTACTGCGGGATCCACCGGCGCGCGGGTCTTTGCGAGCCAGCTTCCGGCTCGTCGCGCGCCCGAGAAAGTAGCCTCGCCGTGGGCGTGTCCCCGGCTGATTTACCGCGCGCGCTTTTGTCGGCTGGACGTCCCGCCGCGAGTCAAGGTTATGCAGCCTCTAGGGCTTGCACAGTGCCGCGCACGTCTGCTTCAATTTCAAATATCATCTCGCATTCGACGGTGGCACGTGATAAGGGACCCGGGGCAAAAAGACTTTTCTGTTGGTCGAGAATAAGCAGCAGCTACAATAGGTCGCTATAAAAGTCGGCGCTTAATCGTCACCAGGCCCGATTTAGAACGGTTTAAAAAAAGAAAGCCCCTGAACCCCCGAGCGTGCGTACTCCACATTGGCGGCAGCTTAATTGTCGACGATGGAGATAAAGCGCGACAGTCGGCTTGCAGCTAGTTAACGGGTTAGGTGACAAGGTTTGACCCTGGTGCGGAGGGCGACCGAATGGCGAATCTCGTAGGGCCGGAGGCGGTCCAGCGAGCGGCGCAGATCGGGCAGCGGAGAGGCTGCGGGGCCAGGTAGGCCGGAGTAAAAGGTGGATTACCTCGAGCGAAGCGGCAGGCAAGGCGGCCCTGGGGAGCCGGGGCCCACTGGCAGCACCGTCGATCCACTAAACTTGCACTGGGCGCGGGCGCCGCGAGCCGGCCACGTGTTGGCTGGCGCGTCGCTGCAGCCTCCGGGCGGGGGAGGGGCGCGCCTCGTCCGCCGGGGCCCTGGAGCCGCGGGGGAGGAGGAGAGGCAGGCGGCGGCGGCCGCGGCGAGCGAGCGGAGCGGAGCGCGCGACGACCGTCGAGGGGAGACGCACGGCGCGGGTATGCGCGCGCGCGCGCACGTTCGATTCTCGCGTGCGCCGCCCGCGGCCGACCCCCGCCCCGCCCGCCGCCGGCGCCCCCACCCGCCCCGCGCCCGCTGCAGCGCCAGGTGCGGAGCCGGCGCACGGGGCCCCCGGACCCCGGCCCCGGACCCCCCGCGCACCCTCCGCCCTTCCGGCCCAACGCAATCTTATCGCTGCCGCTCCCAAAGTCACAATCAACTGCTCAAACGGTCGGCGAGTCGTTGCCTCGCTCCTCGCGTCCAAGTCTTTCTACGACTTGGAGACGATTCCGAGGACGATTCGATACTCGCTTCTCGCCGACGCAGCTACACCGCGATTCTCCGCGTAGACGCAACAAAGGATTTTATTGGTAGGTAGCGAGGCCGATGAAGCTTCCTCCTGATGATATTCCCACACCCATAAAGGCCAATCCTTTTCCAGGGCAAAGGTCCGGGAGCATTTTTCAATCAAGGCCCCTTATCGTGGTAAACTAATCCCGAAGTCTCGTTTAAATCTTTGTGTCACGAGCAACTGATAAAAAAGCCTTTAAGCATGCGGGCAGTCGCGAAAAAAGTGCTCGATCGGGCGATCGACGAGGAAAACTGGAGGCCAAAATAATTCGGTTAATGCGCGCTGATTGTCAGTCACGCGATACCGAGTCTCGCAAGGGTAATCGTCAGACTTATAAATATGTCAAGTTCTGAAATCATCATCTTCCTGTGTGTCCTCTTTCGGCCGCCCCCTGCCTCCTCGCACCCGAGTCCCATTATCGGCCGTCCCTCGAGCTCGCGATAACGCCTGCAATACGATTCGAAAGAAGCCACCAGAGTGCACATCGCGCACTTGTGTAAACCATCGATTAGATAATTATCAGAAATTGGAGAAAAAATAAATTTTATTGTTCAGGCACATGTGTGCAGTCGTTGCGCGATAACTCGATTAGGTGTACGCCGAGGAGTACGCCGAAGGGAAACGTAACGTCTATACTCAAAAGAGAAAAACAAATGAAAGAAGAAGTCGTAGTGGAAGTAAATCTTCCTCGAGGCTAATCCAAATGACTCACTCAATGAATACCCATTGACGGTGAAAAATTTGCCGGAAACTTGTGCCACGGCATGCGGCATGCCTCGTACGGATCCTACATACTCATTGGGCCATGTAACAAATGATCGCGTACGATCGTACTACACGTCCATTTCGGAGAGAATAATTCGAAGGAGAGGACAGTCTCAAACGCGCGCGTCTCTGTTGCGATCGGCCATCCATGAGCCGGGGGCGATCGGCGGGCTTAGCGGGGGGCTGGAGCCGGGCCGGGGCGCCCGGCCACCCGGGCTCGCCACTGCCGGGATGCGAGCGCCAAGGCGCTGCCGGGCCGAGAGCCTTGCGAAAAGTGAGAGCGAGCCGCGGCCGCCTTGCCACCCGCGCCGCCGCAGCCACGCTGCGCGACACGTGCGCCTGACGTCAGCGCGGCCGCGGTCACGCGAACGCCGTGTGCTCCGCCGGTCACGTGTCCGCTCACGCGCTATCCGCGGCCGCCGACCCGTCGCGGGAGCCGCGGGAGCCGCTCGCCCGCCCCACCTCGCGCCCTTCCCGCCCTTCCCGGCGCCACGGCCTACCGCAGCCCGCATCTTTCTACTGCTTTTCTGCGTCGGGAGCTCCCTGCCTCCTTTCGCCCCTCCTTTCGCCCCCAACTCTGCCTCACGCGCTTCTATTCACTTCTTCCCTGCCCCTCCACTTACGTCTGATATCAATAGTCCTTGGGAATGCCATCTTACTTCCTCCCCTGAAATACCAGTTTGAACAGTCGCTCGTCCTCGCTCTCGTCACAACCCCTATCGATGGCACTTTTCTCCCGCCGTTAGGGCTTATTTTGTTCCAGTCATTCCAAATTAGAGAGTATTTTTACCCTAAATCTTGTTTCTTATTAACTACGCATCTTTGTATTTTATTTACCATTCTTTTCTGTACACGTAATCGTTTTCAAACTATCGTATCACGATTTATTTATAATTGAAGATCGTTAAAAGGTCGCTTTTTCCCAATGTTAACGATGATATGACGATTTGCTACTTTTTACATTCTCATTGTGCATAAACGTTTTTTGCTTGCAATAAACTCGATATTTGTTTACAGTTTCTGTTTACAAAAAGGTTAGATAATAAAATGTAATACCATCAATTCAAGTTAATAATTATCAACTTATAAATACAAGTATGCTATTGTACGCTAAAATATCTCAAACCAAAGACTAGATTAAACTGGAACTCGTCAAAAGTAAGTTTTATGCTCATGTTTACTTCCTCAGAATTTCATCGTATAAGTAAGTTCTAAATTTAAAGTTGGTATTAAGTAAGATGTTAACTTCCAGGATTGCCGTACAAATTAGACATTATAATTGGACGATATTATGCGTTTCAGTTATAATGCTAAAATAAAATTACACGCTAATAAGATAAATGGGATATTTACAAGAAAAAGAAGGCGCATACCTGTATATATATATCACGAAAGTAATTGTACGTTAATGCATAGCTTATTAAACTTATTTTTATAAGTAACAAATTATTCGACATGCCTGCCTTGAATGCGTCGATTAAGTATTTTTACTTCCAAATATTTCTACTGCATTACGTAAGTAGAAACTTCTTTTTTTACTGCCTCTGAAAAATTGTACACATTAATTGGACGATTGATGTTCTACCTCGAGTATGACAAAATATTCATGAAATATTCAATATTGGAGTTTGATTCAACACAATGCTGCATGTCTAGTTGTTGTGTCAAAGTAAAGACATGGCTCGAAAGTCTTCAAAGCTAATTATTTAATAATGAATCCAAGCGACAAGAGCCCTGCACTATAGGCCTCTTATCTCGAGGCAAATAATACCAACAAACGACCCATGAGCCCTTGTATTCGAAATCCGGCGTAACCGGCGCCGCCGCCGGCGCCGGGGCAGATAAACGCCGCGGCGCAGAATATCGCCGAAAGTCTCGGCTCGCACGCAAAAAGGTTTGTGCACACCGCGGCAATTACGGTTGCGCGAGGCGCGTAATTTCCACTTTGGTGCGCCCGTAACAACAATGGCTCCGCGGACACAAATAGCGCGCCCCTTAACTCTGTTTCGTTTCCGCGTCCGGTGACATAATGCCCCCCGTGCTCAAGTACTATCCGTTTTGTACGAACGAGCGCAGTGCTCGCGAGCGGAACCTAAGCGACGCTGCACAAATACGGGGTGCGACATAAAAACGCGCGCGCGAGTGCACCCGCCGCTGATGCGCGGAAGATCCGCGACATCGAGGCTGCACCGATTCGGCGGAATTCGCGCGCAGATACAAGTGTTCGGGTCTACGACAAAATTCGACCAGGGATATACGTAATGATATATGCTCGCATTGTCCGAGTGGACTTGTTTCGCTAGGACTATGCAATGTACTCACATAATGATTTGGATAAGTAGGGGCGATTAATTATAATTTCTCGGGCAATTACGTCTGGAATTACTTAAGTGTCTGGATTTCTGAAGCGAAAAATGGGATTTTTTCCGCGAGCGCTATGGAGTTTTAACGAAAAGTTTAGCATTGCGGAAAGCCATTTGAGGGGTTTTAAAATGTAATTTATACATTTTAGAAAGCGATTTGGGCCGGCCGGCGGCCAACTGCATTTTTCCGTGGAAAAGCGGCCAGTTTCGTGTAATAGCATCTTTTCTTTCCGCGTTGAATCGTTGGATTTTTTCAAGCCCGGGTATTGAGTTGTCATAGGCGGAGCGACTGCCGTCAGAGCGGCACTGTAACGTAGAAAGTATTCCCGCACGAAGAGTTATCAAACAATATGAGGTGGATTTGTCGAAGAATTATCAAGCGAGCTGGAGGTTGCACAACGTTCAGCAATGTCCGCTTACGAAATTGGCTCTAAATGGAGCAATGAAAAACAACGGGTCGAGCCGAGTGCGAAAGCGAGGAGGATGTTTATAGAAAAAACGGTACTCTGCGGGAGAGATAGGCTTATCAAGGGGTCAGGTGCGCCGTCGCAAGACTCGGGGCGCGCGGCTCGCGGGAGAGGACCTCGGCACTGGCCGCCGATGGGAGCGCGGGCGATTTTTCGAGGGGCCGGCCCCGGGGGAAAGCGGGCCGTCCGCGGGCCTGGGGGCGGGCGCCTCTGGCGCAACGGGGGAGCCTCAGGCCCGCGGGCGCATTCCGGCGGCGGCGCGCCGCACGCGAGCACACCGGGCGCACGTGAGCGGCGCGGCTTGGCGGGCGCGTGCGCGGCCGCGTGACCGCCGCGCGCCGGCTCACGTGTCCCGTAACGCGCTCCCGCCGACCCCCTTTCGAGCGGCGCTCCGGCCCCCGGGCCCGGACTCGCGCGGCCCTTGCGCTCTGCCCGCGTCCCGGAAGGCTCTGCTGCAGCCCCACTCCGTCTACCCGCCCGGCCCGCCACTCGATCGTTCGCTCTTTTTCCATCATCTGGAAAACTCGGCCCTATCCTGCCTCGACATTTTCACTCAACGCCAATGCCCTTTGAAACTTTCTTTCAAACGTTCTTATCTGAATAAAAGCCACGGTTATTAGAGATCTACGACTAATCGAATAATTCATAACTTAGATAACGTATTCTAGTTATTATGGTAGAATCGTCGAATTTTAAAAAATAATAATACGATACTGTATCCTCAAATATTTTCTGATACGTGTCAATCTGTAATAGCGATTTTTAATAAAATCACCTAATTCAAAAAAGACTATCATGTTATACAATATTATTGAATTGGCAACAAGTCTAAAAATATTCTATTATTATTACAACTCTTTGCATAATAAACCTATTAAACAATGATAATATCAAGAATAAACGTTTTACATTACTATAATAATACTGTTTACACAAAGCATACGTAAAGTTTTATACACGCGACTGTATACCGTATCACGAAATCATGGATTGACGCAATGTCAGCCTATGTGTGTACAATGGGGACAAAGCGAACAAAAGTCGATGTACTTCCCAGGGGGTCACCTTTACGACTATTTGCATGCGCTCACAAGCACATTATACGAATGAGGAGATCGAGTATTTCATGATTACCGCCACGTGTCAGTCTATATTCCGGCGGAGTGATAAAATAACAAATCCGATAATCAAGATTAGCCGAGTTTTCCGATAAACGATTAGTCCTCGGAAAACCATCTCGTCTAATTAATAATCCTCGAAGCGATTGTCTAGCTGCTATAGATGTATGAAAGCTCGTAGTAAATTTGTCCATCACTGCGAGACTGTCTGATGTATTCGCTGACTTCACTCCCACCCATGCATAAAGATGAGCTTCCGGTCGCGAAAGCGCTCGGTCCTCCATTTGCCCCAAGCGATCCGCTGGATATCCGCTTTCGGAATGCGGAGACACCAATCGTGTGACCGCGATTGCAGCTTGAAATTGACCGCTCCTTGACTGCTTTCCATTCGCACTCTACACGCCCATTTTACCAAATGTCGACAGTGCTGTAAGTGTAAGCAGTTGTCTCCAGCTTTAGCCGTTTGGGCCTTCCGATGCAAATATTTCAAACTAAATATTTCCTGTTCCAGAAAGCTCATACTGTTGACGTTTACGTTTTTTGAGTAATAAACAAATTTAATCAACCAATGATAATAAGAGTATTTCTAAAATAACACCTCATAATCAATCCGCAGAATTTAAACGACGCACGGTATGAAAACATGTAGAACATCCGACTGATACATTGCACGTATAATTATAAATATTAATTTATTTATTATACGAGTCGGCATGCAGTGCGAAAGAAAAACTTTCGATGTAGAACACACCTTTCAACTCATTACATGGTAAATGAATTGCGACCACAACTACTTCATAGCGCACAAACTTAAAAATAATCTATCGTTAGATATTCCAATTCAAATACTACTATTTACACAAGGCAGAATCCTTACAAAAACTAACAACTGTAGAGATAGATTTTTCCGAAATTGAATGTTGTTGCGTGCAACGACGCGCGAGCGGAAAAACGTGCTCTCATTTCGTCGGCCCAGAAAAAGCGCGGGCGTCGCATTCTCCACCACGGGCTTTCGTGGCGCGGGAATTGCGGTTTCACGTTCGTGCAACGCACGTTCAATCACGAGGTAAGTGTCGCGCACGTATTGTAATTGTAGTACGCGATACCAAAATATCCGCCCCAAAGAATCACAGCTCCCAATATATTGAAAGACAAGTAATTAACTGATGTATAGTAATCAATTTCTTAAAATGAATTATTTACAATGCGTATTGATAAATATTTACTCGTAGAATTTATTATATTGAAAACTATTTAAATTTAGCTCTAGGAAATTTACAAGTTTTGAAACAATATTTTTGCATATTTTTCGATCTTCACAGGTAAAATAACATAATCTTCCTAATAAGAATATTTTGAAATTAATTTAAAATAATTTATGCATCAGTTTAATTTCTTTCAATCGAACGACCTCTATAATCTACAATCGAAAATATTTATTTTTTATATTACCAACGTATATTTTTTATGATTCATTGACCACTATTCATTCAAATTCATAAGCTGTACTTAAAAAGCAGAACCGACTCGTATTATCCATGTTTAAATAATAATTTAAATAACCATTTTCTGTTTATGTAACTTTTTTTACAAAGCTGTTAGAATAAATTATAATTATCAAAATACGAAGTAATCACTCATCAACAAATAAAACGGTAAACAATGTATACTATTTGCAATCGATAAGAGATAGGTAAAAATGATGATTCACATACATGTTATAATCACATACATAGAAAACAATTATACTAATATCTCTATGAACATATATTTAGTTAACTCAATGTCATGTTGAACGTATGTGTCGTTATAACTTATATCAGTGCATGTCATTTATGCTTGCATATGTACGATTGAACCTTTTACTAGTTTAAGTAACGTCCTTCATCTTAAATATCCCATATATATTAGATAAAAAATGTGACAGACTTACTATATATTTTCAAAATTATTTAGAACATTCGCGATAAAAATATTCAAATCATTTATCATTAAAAAACATTTCCTATCTAATCTCATAAACTTTTACCTATTGAAATAGTACCAAAGGGGAATTTTTAATTACATTTTGGAGAAATATTGCTTCAATTGTATGATTAAAAATCTTAAAAATTCTTAACGATAATTGTACACACTTAAAGAGAAAAAATATAATGATCTTATTTTCATATCTACATACGTCGTCAAAAAATCAGTTTAATCTTGATACAGCTTCATTTTACACGTACAAGTTATATTTTCATAAAAATTTTAAGGATTATTTTGTACATGATACCTTTTTTAATGTATTAAAGATATTGTAAAATTATAGCGGTAACATGTATTTTCAAAAAATAATTTTTATGAAAGTTAAAAATAATTTTCTATATTGTACCTATGTCATTTATATATTAATATTTGAATGAATGAAAATCAACGATCTGCTACTACAAATAATCAGAATCTTTGAACAAAAAGTTTCAATAAATGCAAGATATAAGGATCTTGTACTTTTGTATCATGCTTGATACTTTTCAAAAATGATTTTATCTTAATACTTCTTCAATTTTATTGCATTTCACTAATATTAGTTTAAAAAAATTATGCATCACTTACATTAATATTTAAATTTTTGGAATTAAAGTACAAAATGGTACTTATATTGAATCAGTTATATGTTTGTACACTTTTTAAAAACGAGTTTATTAGAAAATGATATAAATAAAACAATTCGTCCAACATATACGTGTATACAAAATATTTCCTACAAATATAGAACATAATTTTCAAAAATACTTGTATACATTGTAAAATAGGTGAATAAAAAGGTAAAATTTTACTTTGGCAAAAAGCTATTCTTTAAGAAATGTACAGATTTTTTTATTTTTGAATCTAGTTACATTGTATTCAATAATTATTAATAAATCTATAAATACAAATTTCACCAATGTGATTTCAATTGCGGAATTCGACATTTATTCGCACAAGTACGGTTTTCGACTTTTAGAGCAATGATTATTAATTAATCATTCAACAACTTATTTGCTTATGAAACATGAGGTAATGAGGTACAAATAATACAGAAAGAATCTTGGAAGCTTTGCATGATATTATTTTTTGTTTCAAGAATATTCTTATTGTATCAAGTACTTCTTTAAAAACTTCTGAAACATCGTTCGATATTATCAAATTTGTACAATTGAACGCGTAGTTTAACGTCATGTCGCTACTATTAAAATTGATTTTTAAATTGTAAATAAAAATCGGTACTCAAACATTTGAAAATTCATTATACATAAAGAGTAAAGCTTATAAACAGTCAAAATTTGTTTCCGATATTGTTTTCTTAATTGTCGGCCTTTTTCCACAAAATTTCATAGAATGCAAGCGTTGTTGTAGAATCTGTCAAAAAGCGTTTATTTTTATCATTTTCGCATGCCTTATTTAAAATTTTCCGATTTTCACATTATTTGTGAGATATTTAACAAAATAATTCTTTGACCATTATACACAGTGATTGCACACTCGCATGTGCATCTCCCTTACTCTCTTTCTCTTTCTTTCTCTGTCTGTTTCTCATTATACACTCACTATATAGCGTGCAACGTTCGTGTAACGTTAACTGCACTTATAAACTGCATCATTTGAAAAAAATTGTCAATTGCTTTTTCACAAACACTAAATTAATCCCTGTCTCCTCTTTCCTCCGCTCTCTCCTCGGCTCGCGCTTTCATTCTTGTAATAAAAGCTTGACCCTTACTTTTACGAAAGTTTTCATAGGGATCATTTAAATTGATACCAACACCTTTATACTGATCGTTTCGATCTCGTATTTCACCCCCCGAAATAGGTGCTTCAATTCCTTGTTCATTGGCGCCCAGGCCAGCTCCACCCCAACCCATTTTTCGTAACAGTTGATGACCTTTATTGCTCTCATCTAGTCCCATTTCTTGAGGAATTTTGCTGTAAGTTGACCCCCTGTAAAAATGTTTATTAATGATTTACTTATAGAATGATTATTATATATAATAATGCAATTCTCAAAAAAATTAATATTATTGAAATATTTAGCATAAAACTACTGCACTTCAGTATGTTCCAGTTCAAAACTAAATATATAAGTATAAATAAACCGGTCAAATAAGAATCAAACAATTTAAGTTTATATATAATATATTAATAGTTCTTATATATTTCTAAATTAATAATTTTAATAATGACTCATTTTTTTCAAAATACTTTTAATGTTTCTTTATTAAGAAAAATGTCTTTCAGTCTTTCAAAAAACATTTAACTTACAAGAAACTTGGTGGTGTAGGACTCCTATCCTTTCTATCTACCCTCCTATCGGGCGATCTATGTGGCGGCAGTTGTTGCAATAGAGGCGGTGGATATGGTTGAGGTTGTTGCTGCTGTTGCTGCATCTGGTGATGCTGGTGCTGATGTTGCTGTTGATGCTGGTGTTGAGGATGTTGCATGTGTTGTTGCTGATGTTGTTGCTGCATATCACCACCCTGACCTTTATTACTGTTGCGTCTTCTTCGATTACGATGATTTTGATTTCGGTTTCGTCTATGATTAGGAGTTGGAGGCGGGGTTCTCGATTTACTTCTCCCTCGAGATTTAGATCTCGACCTACTTCTAGATTTACTCCGGTAGCGTTTCTTTGGCGGACTTGGACTCTTAGAACGTGGACGAACTATTGGTGACGGTGACCGTGACTTTTGTCGTATACCACACTTAATGTCCTCTTCTTTTCGTTTTCGTGCAGCATTTTTGGCTCGATAGTATTCGTAAAGACCAAGCTTTTCCCAGCCATCACTAGAAAATTTAAAACCAAAACTGTCTTATGGAAGTATCCAAAGCATACACTTTAGCTTATTAATTAAATAAAATAAAAGGTTAAAAACTAAGTACAGCAAACTTTTTGCAAACAAATTTTTTTGACATAAAAATGAAATAATAACCTGTCCCTAGGCGAGTCATGATTTGGTAGGGCATAGAACGCCTCAACGGCACTAATCAGTCTGTCGCTGGGAGGTGCAGGTGGCGGCAACCGGATTGCGTCCGGGTCAAGAGGTTTGTATTCGCAGTCCTCGAGCTTGATGAGAGGTACCATAAGACCAGCTGGAAGCTCAAAATAAGGCATACTAGGCATCAAGTCCTCCAGGCAAATTTCCTGAGCCATGAGCGGCGGCGGATGTGGCTGCCCAAAACCGGGCGGCGGCTTAGAGAAGTCGGGCAGAGGCAAATGCGAAGGAGGTCCGTTACCTGGCGGCATGTTCCAGCCTGGTGGCGGCTGACTAAAGTTTAGATCATGAGGTGGAGGACCACCATGGCCCATTGGTCCGCCATGAGGAGGTATGCCACCGTGTGGTGGTCCCATTCCTGCGTTGAATTCTGATGTATATGTAAAGAAAGAAAGTAAATGAAGTCCCTTATTACGTTGATGTAAAATTTTTCTCAACGAATTTAGTAGTGAACTAAATTATTTAGCCAAATTTGGAACCATATAACTATTCGTATAGATGTGCCTTTTTATAGATTTTTGAAAAAAATGACTTAGAACTTTAATAGATTGGTTACCGGTATCTTATAGTAATATATGAAAATCAAAAATAAAAGTTTGTTCGGCTTTGAGTTTATGTTAATAAACATGCAACTAATATTTATTAACTCATTAAAAATAAAATTAAAACGAACTTTATTTAGATTGTTCATTACTGAACAAAAAGCCTGTGATTTTAATTCTATTACAGTGTACATTTTGTTATTATATAAATATGGATCATTGATTTTACGAAATAAACAATACCTCTCGGGGTAGGACCATGAGGAGGTCCTCCATGGGTTGGAGGTCCATGCTGTGGTCCTCCAAATGGTGGAGGAGCACCGTGTGGCGAGCCCGACAATGCGGGACCTCTATGTGGCGGATAATCCACGTGAGGCATTCCACCGTGAGGAGGGCTGCCATGCGGTGGAGGTCCGGCATGATGTGGAGGTGGGCCAACATGGGGTGGTCCTCCGTACATGGGTCCTCCATAAGATGGCCCACCGTCGTGAGGTGGCCCTCCATCATGTGGCGGTCCTCCGTAGGGCGGCACTGCGTCATGTGGAGCTCCTCCATAAGGTGGCGGACCCCCTCCGTCGTGCGATGTCCCTCCGTAGGGTGGACCTCCATCATGAGGTGGACCACCGTAAGGAGCTATACCACCGTCATGCGGAGGCCCGTCATGGGGTGTACCAGGGTGCGCGTGACCACCGTGCTGCGACACGGGTGGCATATTTGACAGAGGCCCGGGTCCCTGATGTTGCGATGAAACATTCGACTGATTCTAAAATTTAGGTGGAATTTGATATGACTTTCTTATCCTTATCAATTCAAAAATGTACACTTGCACTTTTTTAGAAGTACAAGTCACAACGAGTTAATTTGAGTAAAAACGAGAAATTGGCGTTTTTCAATATTACTTTATCCAATATAATGCTAGATATGTATTGACTGAACATTCTGATTCTTACCAATTGCGGGGGAGGCGCTTTGAGTTGTCGATCAATAACAATTTTTTGTTGCTCTATAGTCTGAATTTGCCTCATTGCATGATTAACAAACGCCTGATGCTGAGCCTGATAATTGTCGAATGTCTGTTTTGTTGTGGAGGCAATCGAAGTAATAGCGCTAGCGTGTTGGGTCATTACACTCGATTGATAGTCTGACCATGATGCACTTGGATTTTTTAACTTCTCTATAATCCCATCTTCAAAATAATTACTTTTGGATTCCCATAAACTTAAAAGCTTATTTAGCTTATTTAATTGTTCATCTGAGGCAGCTAATGATGCATTACAAAACATAGGGACTACAACACTTTCCATTGCTTTTCGCAAATCCAATGATTTTTTTCGAGCACTATTAAAATTATAAGTTTAAAATTATTAAAATTAAAATTTTCAGGATATTAAAAAAGATTTATAAACTTTTCAATATCAAAACCTATTAACTTACCAATGATGCAACACATCATTTACCAGATAAATAATATGAAGTTTATGATTAAAAGTCGTTTCCTGAATTACTCTAAAATTCAAGTGAAGCAATTCAATGTTTGTAATTATCACAATGTAAGTTTTCAATTACATTAAAATTTATTTCAAAGAAATAATGCATACCTTTTTAGCAGATGCTCTGCAACTACTTGATTGCTCTGTAAAGAAACAGAATGCTGTAGTATCCATGCCTTTCCAGCACTAATACTATCCTTAGTGCAAGTATCGATTATCGGTTGAAGCACAGCCTCAAAAGCAGATAAGTCTGTATTAGTAGTCTGAGCATTTGTTTTTAAAGTATTCTCCTGTGCATTTCTTACAGCATCCTCTACTCTTCCTTGTTGTTGAGCCATTAAAGCAGCATGTTGAGCAGCCAAATTTTGTTCTGATTGACGCACTTGATCCTGAAGAGTTGTCTGCTGTGACTGCAGATTAGCCAATTCATTCTGAAGCCACCCTGTAGATCTGCCAATATTATTTTGAGGTCCTGGCATATGCCCAGGACCAGAATTTAGAGACCCAGGTAAATGTCCTGGGGCAGAATTATGAGCTCCAGATAAATGACCTGGACCAGAATTATGAACAGCAGGTAAATGTCCAGGTCCAACTGTTGGTGGTGGTCCAGGATGATGCCCTGGTCCTGAATTTGGTCCAGAACCAAGAATTGTGGGAGGATTACTGGCAGGTCCCATGTTAACTGAATTTAAACCATTGTTCTGAGACATGCCAACATTATTGACTGCTACTGCTGGTGCTTGCTGCTGCTGCGAAACGTTTAAACGTGGATCTGCATTTTGCATTGGATTTATTCCTTTTTGTTTTAAAACTGCAAACGAATGATGGTGAATTATTGCATGGTGTTTAGATGCTCAGTCAAAAAAATTATATTTTATTTTTTATGCAACTCCAACTGCCTTTTGCTCCATTATAAATCACCTCTGTTACATGTTGCCTTCTCTTTTTTGTCTTACATACATATTAACTCCCAATTATTCAATAATCTATAATTGTCTTGGAAGTATAAAAATTATCCCTCCCAAAGAGTCTCAAACGATGTAGATGTAAAGTTGATTTGTCCCACTTACTGGCTTGCTCTGTTGTCACTTTGTACTGGTAGTAGTTAAAGTAATCTCCACCAAATAGGAAGCTGAATTTGGGGTTGTCCTTTTGTTTGTTTTTTGTCATCTGCTCGAACTCAGGCCCATTTCTGGCAACAAACTGTGCCAGCTTATCGATGATGTTGCGCAGATCAGTATCTGTATTGAAAAATAAAAAGATTTTGTTTGAAGAAATCTTTTATTCCAAAGATTTAAAGGCTTAGCTGTGTTTTAATCTTGTACCTGACTTCAGACTCCTGTCACTAAATTAAACTGTTTGATTTACATAAAACAATTTAAAACTTATCATAATCAAAATTTAATTCCATTAATACACTGTGAAGTATTGGTAATGCGCTTACAAATTGAAAACGAGAGTTTGCAAATGCTTTACTAGATAAAATTTCTATATACATTTTAAAAAGGAAGTACAGATTTCGAGAACACACTTTTTGTGTTGGAGATTTAAATAGATATATAACCTATAAATACATAGAGTAACAGCATACGCATAGCCTCGAAATCCGGTTAACATATAATACAAAAATCAATGAATCAAGATAATTGCGAAATCGTCTTAAAAAAGAACTAAAGAAAAAACTTTAAATATCACATTTATCTATTTTTATAGAAAGCCTCGTGCAAACTCTTTTTTCATTGATACAGAAGGTTCAAAAAGTGTACAAGTTAACCACGACCAGAGGTTAAATTAAAAGGGAATCATATAGATCCTTATGATGAATCACATGCATACATGATAGAAGATATCATTCGACAGTTTAGTTAAGGGAACCGTACGACTAAAAAAGGGAATCCGGCGTGCAGTAGAACACGACAATGCGCGTGTGATTAGGTCGACAAGACGCGATGCTCACCTGCCGGTGCCTGGTCCATTTTTCCTGACTCGTTCAACACGACTCTCCCCTCGTACGTTCGCAGCAGTTCTTCGAATCGCCCATTTAACGCGACCTTCTCAACCTCAGGATGAGACTATAGGCGGAAAACCGCTCTTTTAGCTAGTCTAGCCTGCTCTCTCCCGCTTCCCCAGTAGTAATTTTGCAGGAGTAATACAGCACGAGCGTCGAGCGCAGCGTCGCCGACGACTTGTGGCGGCACGAGCGCGGCAGGCGGACAAGCGATGTCCCCAAAAAGCTACAAACTTGCCTTTCTGACTTTCTCACAGGTGTGCACTTACTTCACGCCTCGCTAAGCTTTAATTAAGTTTTCTTTAAATTTTTACTTCAACTTTTAGCATAAATACTAAACCGGCCTACCAAGCATAAATGGACAGTTATACCCTGTCTTTCTCTTTCTCTCTTTCGTTCTCTGTCTATTAGCAATTCTTTACGTACTCCAATATATATATATATATATATAAAATTTACAGTAATGAATATGTATACAAGAAATAAATCGTAGGCTACCTTTAATATTATCGAATTTATTATAGCTCAACACACCCAGATTCTCAATTTCCTGAAACCAAATCCCATAGTAAGTTACCATGTGTGTACGGGTGTGTGCGCGTGTGAGTATGTGTGGGAGTGCCGAGGATTACTTCGATATAGGCCTTGAATTTGCTACCACATATTTTCAAGATGTCGCAGTTTACCGGGACTGATTTGGGACCGATCCATCCCTATTTACAGGAACATGATATTTTTTAAATATTCTACACTACATAAAATGTATTTTACATAATTAATTTGATACTAATTACAATTAGTGCAATTTATCTTCATTCACAACGTGTTTTGAATTTTAATATCCATAAAGAAATGTGTGTGTGTGTATATATATATATATAATCCATGATTATCTATAGGTTCCTCTATACAGGAACTCGGCAGCACTATGCTATACCGTACTTGACATTGGTCATTACCGGAAGCATGTGTTCGAATAACTACAATACGAACAGAATTTATCTGCTAACAAATACAATTTAAAACAACATAACTCAATATTTATCCTTACAATCAAATAATTGTAAAAATTTGCAAATTTACTTTATGGATAAAAACAGAAAAAATAAATCTATCTTTACTTAATAATACATGACGAATTTGAATTATTTTATTTACAACATTTATGTGTAACATCTGTCATGTAACATAAGAAACTTTAATTTTAATTGTTGAACTTGAATATAACAAATCTCCTTATATGTTTAGTATAGAAATATTAAAATCTATATTAATGCAAAATATAATAGGAAGTTGTAAAAAAAGTATTATTTCAAGTAATTCAAGTCTAATATTTCAGACTTCAGTTACTATCCATATTTGATGGAAGAAAACTGATGAAAGAAAACTTTGATAGTCACTTATGATTTACCAGTAGCACAAGTGAAAACACAGAGTATCCGATTTAATCAATATAATGTAATACTGATGATATTTTCATATTTTCATTTCCGTAATAATTATTTTTATATTGTTATGTTTGTATGTGACTGTAAAATTAGTTGAATTTTAACTTATTCAAGTTATCGCGCCATATTTACGTATCCTATTTCGGATGGCGCACAAAAGGTATATAATATTATCGGCATTTTGCTTTGATTTTAACTTATTGTTACACATATACTTTCTTAATGTAATATACGATTCACAAAAATTTATAAATAAAAAACTTAAATTTGACCTAATTTTTAAACATTATTCGATCTAGATTTATCCAGATAAAGTTTAAATATTAATAAAATTTAACCGAGTCGCATTTTGATGATGTTTAAATCAAATCGTAGTATATGATACATCAGCTGATCAAAATAAAATTCTATCGGGAATAGTAGACGATATAGTCGATGATTTGATATCTAACCATGCACACGGTAGTACGGCACTACTGGGTACAATAAGTAATCTCTGACAGTCCAATCAACAGTGCCGTACATAAAAAAATTAACGTTGCCGCGCTTTTTTATTGCAGTGTACATCTGTTTCATATTAAACTACTTTAATAGTAATATAATTGCTAAATGTTGTATAAAAATGTCCAGTCCAGAGGAAAACGAATCAGAATATTTTGAAAATGAAATAAATTTAAGTAATATTAGTGATCAAAAAGAAATTAATCCAGAGAGTTTCGAAGACTTCCAAGATGATCAAGAATCTACCGAAATTGATCACAGACAAGATGAGGAACCAGCAGCTAAACTAACTAAACTACCTATAGGTAGGATACGAAAAATTATCAAAACAGATCCAGATGTGAGTCTCATAAATCAAGAAGCTGTATTTTTGATAACAAAAGCTACGGTAAGATTTATAGGTTGAACTGAGTCCTTGGATAAAAATTAATTTGTAAATTATTACATATAATAGTTTTAAAAATAATATTTTAATATATCTATTATTATTTTATTATACCTATTATTATTATTACCTGTTATACCAAATCTTCAAGGTTTGAAGTCTAAAAAATAAATAATCTAAATTTTATTACAGGAGTTGTTTATTGATTCCCTATCAAAAGAATCATATAAATATACATATCAATCTAAAAAGAAAACCATTCAAAAACATGATGTTCAAAGTGCCATTGATAATGTGGATGCTCTTATATTTTTAGATGGAATATAAAACAATAAATATTACATCAAAATTGTTTATTAATTAAATAGATATCAAATTTATAAAATAAATAGTCCATGTAAATTATACATAATTTTCTTTTATTTCACTACTCCTTAACTGTTATATTACTCAATAGGTTTTAAATAAAGATAATTATAGCTTATGCATAATCTTTTTTATTCTGAAGATAATTTACTTATGTTTTGTATAAAATATAATTTTAACATGTGGTTTCAATTTACGTATAATTTTATTAAACAATTATTCTGTTGACATTTATTTTCTGAAATTATTTTAGAAATAAAATGAAATATTTTTTACCATTTTTTTAAGGGAAATACCAAAATCAATAAACAGTTATTAATTCTGCACATTGTTTATTAGAATATCATGAACATATTTTTTCTTCAATGGGGCAAAACAAATCAGTCTTATTTTTTTACTGTCAATAATTTGATCAATCAAGGTGATACCTTAAAACATCATCCATTAAATTATAATTGAATGTACGATGTTCCTAGACATATGAGCTAATGAAAGTCAATGCAAAAGTTTAAAGTGCAATGTGAATTTACGTTGTGACACATGAAATATAACTTGTAGAATATTAAATTTGTAACTAAAGATTTACTAAGATAACGAAATAAAATTTTCAAAACAATCACACTCAATTATTATTGGGTAGTAATATAATTAATAATTATCTTTAATGCATTTTTATTTCTAAAAGGGCTTAATTTCAATCCAACTTATTTGTTATAGAAATAATATTTTCTATTTCTAATTTATTTTATTTCTTTGTTTATTTTTTTCAAGTCTGACATATGTGATTGTTCTTTTGTACAAAATTGATAGATCTGGGCAATATTTTAAATAGATGAAAAAACCAATAACAATATTGTATCTATGAAAATAAACTTCATTGTAATTATGCATAAAACAATCTTCAAGTTTAATTAGTGAAAATAATTGATTAATATATATTTATAAGCTGGTGCTTTTTAGTGCTTATACATCAATAATTTGAATAAACAAGTATAAAAAAATACGAAAAAATGTCTCTCATTATAAACTCTTTTAATTTGCTTTTAGTAATATTTAAGCTATTTGTGTATGAGTAATTTTGTAAATCAATATTTACAAATAATCTTGGTCGTATTACATAAATTGTTACATAATAAAATTTTATCTATAGAATTAAGATTGTTTTCTATGACTTAATTTAAATTTGATTAATGGATATTAGTTTCATGTTAGAAAAAACATGGCACTTATTCAAAATTGTAATTGTTTAAATGTTAATCCCAAAAGAGCCATTAAAAAATTACTGATTTTAAAATAACAAGTAAAATCAATGTTATCTGAAATAAGAAATGAATTAAAACTTTTAATTAAAAATTGTTTTTAATTACATTTTAAATTTTTGATAAATTCTTTTTATCCACTTTAATATTTAAATATTTAAATACATGCTTTAAATCTTTTTAAAAATTTTTAGTTTCCAAAACTTATATATCGTTTTTAAACATTGCTTTTTTATTAATGGTAAAAAAAATATTTAAAAAAGCATTCGATTTTGGCAGAATATTCCCATATACGTGTACGAACAGCATTGCTCCTTTTATACGATTTTGGTACAAGAATATCTTAAATTTTTCAATAATATTATCTTTTACAATTTTTTTGTCAAAACTATGTTATGATAATTTCTGTTATTATTCGCTATTAAGTGTTCTTCATAGAATATTAGTATTTATTTAATTATTTTGATAACAATAGAACTTTTAGAAATTGAATTATATAATTTATATAATTTAGAAATTAACAACAAGATTAATAGTATAAATGCTAACAATAACAATGATTCACAAATTGACATTGACACAATCCATGTATAATTAAGCAGTATTCAAAATAAGGCAAATGTTTGTAAACTTTGCGATTTTTTTTGTAATATTTTATCTTGAGTTTTAATAAATACTGTAAATTAAAGTTCGACTTTACTAATTACATTTAAAGATTGTTTTATTTATATGCACATCACATTAGCAATTCAAGACATCAATTTTTCATCTATTAATATTTTTTATATGATAAAGAAGTTTATTTTTTTCATTTTTCGTTTCAAGTTACTGTTAGACAGCCAATGTACTCATTCATCACAATGAAGACGAAAATTTAAATTTGCACTACCTTAACCCTTTTAAGTATAGTCGCCATTATAACGACTAACAATTTTCTCACATATGTATCGTATTTAAATCAATTTATAAGCATTAGTAAAATCTAGTCAGATTTCAAAAACTGCACGTTTTTATTTTATTTTTTAATTGTTATTTTGTATTTGATATTTGAGATATTAAAAAATTAATTTTCCAAATTCGTAATCAATAATATCAGAACTATTTTCATTCGATTATTAAGTAGATTATCGTAATTTTTAACATTTTTGATTGGAACCTTATCTGCCAAAGAGTTAATAATATATATATATGCATATATATATATATATATATATATATATGTGTGTGTGTGTGTGATCGAGTCTTCTTCTAGTATCTTAAATCAAAGAAAACGTAAGTAATATCATCTAAACAAACATGATAATGGTTTGACGATTATCCAAAATATTGGTTCAGCATAAGACGATAAAAAAAATATAATTTCAATAATAAAGCATTGTATTAGTTGACATCTGTAAACCATTGAATAAGTAGGTATCACACTTGCTTACTTCTTGCGCTTAGCTTTACGCCGTCGACTTTCTCCTTTCATAACATTAGAATCCGGTGCTGAGCTTGACATACCAGTTTTACTGTGATTATATAGATTATTTAGGAAATCTTCAAATTCCGGTTTGCTACTAAAAATGTAATGAAAATATACAATTAATGGTCTAAATAAAGACATTGCATTTGGAAAAAGTTTCCAATTATTAATTGTCCATGAAGTAAAAAATTTACAACTATATATATATATATATATTGTAACAAGAAAGATTAGTTAAAAATACAGATTATTACATAAGTTTGTTTTTGTGACCAAATGTAAAGCCGTCTGTTACCGTAAAAAAGAAAGTCATTACTTTTTCTTTTAAATATGTAAATACCTGGCACTAGGATCCGATTGCCTTTTTTTGCTACTATTTGAAGAATGTGGTTGAGGTCTTTGACCTAATACAATCCTATACTGAACTGTATGCGTATTAGCTTTCAGCCGCTTTAAATTATTTGCTTGACAAGCAGCCCAATCAGTTACATCATACACAGCTCCTTCCATATAAGCATAATAATTCCAAAGAAAGCCCATTACACGAGATTCAGCCCAAATATCACCCTACAAATATAAAAAAAATCATGTACAAACAGTACTCATCATCATTCACAGTTTAAAATATATTTTAATTAATTTGAAATTTTAACATAGTTAATTCCTTCCAAAATAACATAAAACTATTAAGTTAATCTATAAACTTTTTATAGATATAAGACAATCTTTTAGAAAAATAGATAAATCAAATTTTACTTCTTTTGCACTATGTCGTATTTTGCATTGAGCACAAAACCGTGCTGCATAACATGGCCGTTGTGTTGGAATTCGTTTGTGTCTCATTCCACAATTTGTACATCGTATCGTATTGGCAGCTTGTTCCATTTTTCTATGAAGCTGAGAAAGTAAAACACTCAATTCACCCCATGCAGCTTTAACTTGTTTTGTTTGGTCAAAAGCTTGTCTTCTTTCCTAAAAAAATAAATTTTAAATATCGAAAAATATTTTTATTATAAAAATTTTTTAGTTTTTAAATTTACTGGTTCGCCTATGATGTCAAATGCATGAACTAAAATTTTAAAAGCTTCTTCTGCACCGGGCTGATTATTTTTATCAGGATGAACCAAGAAAGCTTGTCTTTTATAATACTTTTTAATGTCATCATCAGTGCAAGTTGGAGTAACTCCTAATATGCTATAAGGATCTTTTCCTTTACAAGCTAATAATCTTTTCATTGCTTCTTCTCCAGTACTGGGCAAAGCAATATTAGTTTCTAATCCTCCACGAATCCAATTTATATTTTCTTCTTTTTCTTCATTTTTCGACTTCATTCTCCTCCAAAATGCAAATCGACTTTGTCCAAATAAATTATCTATTTGTCTACCAATGTCATTAATAAAACGAATTTTGGAAAATGTTGATAATAAATAAAACCAAGAGTATTTTAAATAAAGTACTATATGATACCAAATACATTTTACACTGAAAAATTAAATAAAGATTTGTTTTTCATTTTACTGTAACAGATTATTAATTTAATTCCTAAAATAGTGCAATGAATTTACTTACAGCTGAATTACAAGATTAGCACTCATACTGGCTACATCAGAAATTAAATGCAAAAACCAAAACAATATTTTGATTCCTACTTCACTCCAACGATTTAAGTATTTTTGAGCAGTTTTATATACATCTTTAAAAGCTCTATCTTTATTCTCCTTTTTCCGATTCCTTTGACCTTTTTTAATTTGTTGAACTTTTTCAGCTTGAAAATGTTTAGAACTTCTTTCTTTAGTAAGTTTTTTATCTTCTTTTAATTTATTATTTGCTTGCTGATTTTTTTCAATTTTATCTGCAGAAAAAGTGTGACTGAAACTATTAGATGTATTTAAATTATTATTTATTTGAATTGGACGTTTTTGTAAATTAGTTGTGTTCTTGGTACTATTATTTTGAATTTTCGAATTATTTAGTGTTTCTGCTTTTTCACTTTTTTTAGATGATTTAAAACTTTTCTTTCTTTCAAAGTTCTCAGATCTATCAAATGTCAAATCTGGAGAGTTTGATGGTGTTTTAATATTATCTAGTGATACCCAGCGTCTTGATAAGTTAGAATTGACCTTTTCAGTTACTTTTTTTGGTAATTGAAATTTAGGAGAACCATGCTCATCACTTCCAGATGAATTTTGCCTTTTTAAAATTGCAGGTTTTGCTTTATTTTTTGAATTTTTGTTTAAAACTTTCTTTGCTGTACTTTCTTGTTTTGGTTTTGATGGAGCTGTAGTTAAAGGTGATGGAGGAGTTGGAATTGATTTCGTTAAAACATCTGAATAAGACGGACGCATTGGTTTTACTTCTGCTACCATTCTTGGCTTTTTCTGTTGAATATCAACTGAGTTTCTTGGTAATTCTTCTACCTCTTTTGCTTCTGGTGTTGATTGAGGCACAGGAGTAACATTAGGAGAACCACCAAAGGGACTATAAGTACCTGACTGATTTGGCACCCAATTCCCTACAAGATTGTCAATTAACTGTTTCCCATTTGAATTTTGTGGTGGTACATTAGATGTATGAGATGCCTAAAAAGATAAAAGTACTAAATCATTTAATAAAAAGACTTTTTAAATCTACTTAGTAAAATAACTTATTATTTGATTTAAATATTTAAAAAGTACTAACTTGTGATTGCTGATTGTTGAAAAGTCCATATTCTTGATCTATTATATTTTGATTACTATTATACGATGTCAAATTATTAAGTTGACATTGTTCAGCCATAAGTTGAGAAGCATTCCCATAAATAACATTAATAAAACTGCCACCTCCAACATCTATTGTTCCAATCAAATCATTATTTTCATTTATTCCTAAGTGATTTACATTTTGTGATGGGAAAAAAATTCTATCTGAAGATGTTGTGGATGCTGTTGTAGCTGGAGAATCATATTGAGGTACATCCTGCATGTAAAGTGGTGATGTTATGGGATTTATAGATTGAATATTAGATGAACTAGAAAGCATTGTTGAGTTGCTCATATAATGTTGCACTTGACTAGGTGTATACTCTGCCCAGTTACGAGGTTGCGATTGTTGATTAGAAACTCCAAACTGCATATAATGTCCAGCAGAGCTATCTAAATCTGCAGTCATAGCTTCAATAATCTTGTCTAGAGACATTCGTTTATAATCTGGTGGCGAATGCTGTTGATCTGCCATCTTTGATGATATGTCTGTTGCTCTAAATGAACATAAACTAGTAATAGAGTCTAACAGTCTTTAATTTTTCTTAATATAAATATATTTAGCTGCATCTCTACCATATTTATAAAATAATTTTAAATTATTTATAACAAATGACTCTAATATTTAAATTGTCTCATAGTCATTAAAATCTTATTTAAATAATTTTTTCAGTTTTTTCTTTGGTCTACTTTATAACTCATTAACAGATTTATGGTATATATAGTTTTAGATTGTTATTATGGATATATTCTTTATAAAGAGTCAATGCAAAAAATATACTCATGATATAAGAATTTATTATTTTATTTTGAATACTTTATTGTGCAATTTCCTTATGGATATCTAGTCACATGTGAATATAAACAAACTCAATTTAGCAGAAGACTCCAAAAAGTATGTTTTACTATATGTTCATAAAAGAGATTATTAAACATGTTATACTTTATAATAAGATTTCAAACTATTTTTTGTCTAATAAATCTGAAAGGCTTTTTCAATAACGTAACCTTAAACCTGATTCATAAGTGATCGAGTAATTTTATTGTAAACCGATCTATGAAAACATATTCTATAAATGATGTTTTTAAAATTACCTTCATACAGCATCAAAACCGTCAAATGAGATATCTCACATACAATATCAATGATAAACTCTTTAAATGCGATTATGAGAAATGAAAATACAGAAACGGATTACGGAGAACAGACAAACGTTATAGTTGCATATATATATATATATATATATATATATGTGCATATATTATGCAGTGTACCCACGGACTCGCTAGTCGCTATGGATTCACCATTCAATGAGTAAACTGGAGTGAACCACAGAGTTTTACGCGACCCATATGGGCTACCGTGAGTTACGGACTTACGGTGACATGATGAAGAATAAAACAACTAGATGAAAATATAATTTGCTCTCAGAAAAAGAGCCAACAAAGATACAAAACCGAAACTATAAACTATGTATTATATAGGTATTTTTGTTTGCGCGCGCATTCAAACAAACATCTACGCTTACTAATCGGAAATGATATAATAATGATTATTATGTAATTTTCAAATAAAGTTTATCAAAATGCAAATTATTTGACTGATTACTATGCAGATAACTTGTGATTACTGATTACAATTATAAAATATCGATGTAAATACGAATATTACATTCATAAACAAATATATACATTTAAAATATAAGTTTCATTCAAGCGCGAGCCTCCCACCTTTACCCACTGATTAACATTGCATTTGTATAAATTTACGTACTGTGCATTATTAGCGACCTATTGAGAAAAACTAGACAAAAATAAAACAATTTGTTTTTTGTATTTTACTGTGATTTGTAAATTTATATTTTTTAGCATGAACATATAACTATTTCTAAATATTTAAAATTTTCGTTAAATACAAAAATTTACATTTTTTGATTAATTCATAAAATATGAAAAAATTACGGTAAAAAATTAATCAACGTATAATATTTAAACTAATATTATGCAAATGAAGATTTTATATTAAAAATTCAAAATTTAAGTAAGGTAATAAAGAATAAGAAGTCGTGTTATTTAAAAAATTTATTTCTTATAAGTATTTTAAAATATAAAATATTATTTAATTCTCAAACATATTATTCTATTAAATTATAATATTGAAGTTTTATAATTCTAACTGTTTTCAGTTCTTTCAATCTTGAGATGAGGCTGTCAAAGTAAACCAAAATGTATGTGGTGACTTAATTAACTTAATTAAGACAATAGTACTTTAAATTTTTAAAATATAATACAATGCAATATTTATTCAAATATCATTCTACCTTCTATTTTTGTGTTAATCATTTGTATTTTTTTTGTATATTGAATAAAATTATCAATATCGCGAGTTTTCCCGGGAATATGATTTCGATGTTTTTCAAAGATAGTTTTAAAGGTTTTAAATATGTATGTAGGTACAACAACCTTATACCATGTATTCACGTTTAAATCTTCAAATCTTTCAGGTTCACAATTAGAACACCTTAAAAAATTGATTATAATTATGTATAGCCAAAATATAAAATTAAAAAATTTAATTTGAAATTCATGAATACATATTTACCTAACTCTAACACTGACTACTTTACTGGGATCATTAGTTAAATTATAAACAACTTTTAGCCCAGACCAAAGCAAAAGTCTTGATTTAACAAAACTAGTATTACTTTCACTATTGCCTACATTTTCTTCAAGAACCTATGTTGAAAATAAAATAAGATTATCAACTGGTGATGCATTTAAACCATAAATAGAATTATTTTTGAAGTGATACAGTTGAGCAATTAGTATGCAATAATTTAAAGGGAATAAATATACTTGTAATAAATCATTGCCCTGAAGTTCAATTAAATCCCAAGTGTTATTATATGCCATAGACATATAAATGTTTTCAAGCAAAATAGGTCCAATTAGAATACTATTCTGTACAGGATCTGCTGTCATTAAGCTTATAGATGATGTATTTCTGTACTGCAAAATCATTTTGAATTAATCTTACTCTTATTATTTCCCAACTTTAAAATTATATTTTGACTATAATTGTTACATGTTAAAATTCGATTTACATTATTGACCATTGAATCAGTTATTAAATCACCTAGGGTACATTCTCCTGTAGAACATGAACCATTTAAATATACCCTGGTGTTTCCAATTAATTCTTTACCATATTTATTAACCTCTGTTTTCCAAGGTTTTAATTCTTGAAGAAATAAAGTATCTACAAAAAAAATATTTATTCGTCTATAATATTTTCTTCCTTATATCAATATATATTTAAAAATCTATGGCTGCATTACCTTCAATGATTGATTGATCTAAATATATTGGATTTCCTTTCCAGTTGACTATCTCATCTTCATTATTAAAAACAATCCTAATATCACCCATATATCTGCATGTATAAATTTTATGTCATGTGTAAAATATTTAATGTCATATATGTAAAAATATTTATGAATACATAAATCTGGTTTAAAGATAAGCATGGAGAATATATTAAAAATAACTGATATTAAAACTGATATTAAAACAACATTTGACTAAAATTAAACTAGTAATATATCAGGACACATTTTATATTGAGATAATAATCCAAAGAAAGATTTATCCGAATTAAAATTAATTTGTATATATTTGTATTTGTATTAACTAAAATACATTGTTAGTTTATTGATTTAATTCTGTTTAAATGTTTTTTTAATTTAAAATTATTTTTAAAATATTACAGATGCTTAACTTTAAACCAGTTTTGTAAGCAAGTAAATATTTTTAATTTTATACTATATAATAAGTAATAAGTAGTTAACTTTTATAATTCAGGGACATATTCGAATACATACTTAGTATATGCACCAGCATGAACAATTAAAACATTTCTATTGGTATTTTTCTGAGTAATTACAATTGGATATTTATCATAAACAGCTTCACCTGTTATGGGATGACCTGAGTAAAACATTAAAACTATGAAAAAGGTTTGTTATTAATTAAATTACATTTAAGCTATACTAATATTCACCATTATACAAAAGTATATGAGAATGCCCTCCTACAATGATATCAACATCAGGGCAGCTATTTGCAATAATCTTATCATGCTCAATGCCACAATGACTCAAAACAATTATAATATTCACACCTTTTGCTTTTAAATTTTTAGATTCTAGATTTATTGTATCTACTTCATTCAAAAATTTTAATTTTCCTGTAAATGATGAGATTTTCTATAAAGTAAATAATTATTAATAAAAAATTGAACATCGTTTATTAAATTATTAAATAAATAAATTTTACATCAGTATTGGAAGCGATTACCCCAATTATACCAATCTTTTTATTACCACGTTGGATAATTGTACTATTAGTGTACAAGTTCTGAAATCAATTAGTCTTTTAAATAAGCCATAATAATACAATTTATATTTCAGTTTACCTTCAATGATGGCTCAAGATTGTTATCAATGTTAGCGACTACAATTGGAGTATTTATTTTTTTTAAAAAAGAAACAAGTCCAGGTATTCCATCATCAAAGTCATGATTTCCAATTGTCTACAATCATTAATGATTAGAGAATATTGCTTGTAAATTGCATGAATTAGGTTGTAATCTTATATTGATTTATTTCTATTATTCATACTGAATATAATTTACAAAACTGTAATTATTTGTAAAGAAAAGTCAAAAAACATTTATTAAAGTTATTAAAGTAGAACTAGAGACAGATCTATACATTTTAAATTCAAGATTAGTAAATATTTTCTTTAAATCATGATGTAGATTAACATATAAGTTATAAATGGAACATCATTACAATTAAGTAATATCACAAAATTAATTGTAAAAAAATTTCAAATTATTTGTACCATTGCATCATGCTGAAGTTTTTCCATGAAGTGTGCAGTTATATTACCCTTAAAAATATCATAGAATAATGTGCCTTGAAAATTGTCTCCAGCATTTAAAAATATTGTATTTTGACGAATTTTTCTGAGTCTCTCTACTATAGATGAGATTCGAGCAATACCACCTACACATTTTTCTTTTTCTTTTTCATAACAAAATCCACCATTTTTAGCTACTGAATCAAATCTATGTATAATAATAATATAACATCAATAATTTTTATTAATAATTTAGATCATGATAACTGCCAAAGAGAAATATAAAAAATTTCCAATACATTATAAACTAAAAATGTAAATTCATTAATTTCTTGTATCTTTATAATTTAAGCATTATTTTTTCACAAAATTAAACAAATTTTGTTTATGAATTACAATTCATCGATCAATAAAGATATTTTCAACTGCCTTAAGAATCAGCAAAGAATTATTTAATTATTAAAACCAAATACATACTCAAAAATATAACTGTTTGATAAATTGTAAATTACTTTAATTTTTATTATAATTTCATTCAGTTATTGATTAGTATTTTTTATCTATATGCCATAATAAAAAATTGTATATTTATGACATACCTTGCATGGAAATCACTAAAGTGAATAATTGAAATTTCAAACAAACTTTCAACATTAAATGCCAATGAAAGACTTAAAATTGAAAATAATATGCACTTTAGTAAACTCATGTTAACTGCAAATTAAGAATTAATAACCTATTTTCAGTTTTTTTTGTTTTGAGTATTATTTGGTAATTATTCTTCTTTATTTTGAAAAATTGCCATTAAAATTCACAAAATCATAAAATACATAACTGCTAATTATATTAAAACGTATATTCTGTAGTGCATTATTAATTCTCATCTCTTTTAATCTTTTCTGCTCGATATTCTATCCGTTTCTACGGCAACGAAGACAGATTGGATTTATCTTAGTTATTTCTGCTGTTGTTCCGATTCCGATTTATTTTCGGTTTCTCAAAGAACTTCAATCTATTAAGCATTGCATTCTTGGCGGGCTTAATATTAATAGGGAATTAATTAATGATATTACATCTAATTTATTGTCAAAAAACTATTCTATGTTCTGCTGCGCTAATCCTGAACCTGAAATGTCTGAAATGTTATAGCAGAATTCTCAGAATATCAAAGCGTTCAGTAGTCTAAGCTTAATACAAAGTAGCTCAAATTAAATCCTTTATCTTAAAGGTTTCCTTACTTTTATTTAAACTGGCTAATAAATATATTTTTCATCCTTAAGCAGTTTACAGTTCGATAATACTGTGTACGTTATATGGTCCGTAAATGAACTTTTAATGTTACAAATTGTTAATAAAGTCATTAATTAAAATACCGTGTGAATTGATATTGGCTGCTGCATTTTTGTAACACAAGTAAAAGAAAAACATGGATAATCCACTGTGTATGCTTCAGAAATATGTCGTTAGCAAAAAGCAAGTATCGATAGAAAATGAGCGCATCAATTTTGGCAAAGAATTCTCCGTGCCAGAATCAGTAAAAACAAACTATCTTATCTATGGGTAAGTCAAATGTTATCTTCAATTTAGTAAGTTTATTTATTTATTTTTTCAAATTATAGTTCATATAATTCAAAGATTGTTAAATATAAAATAAAATAAAAATTGCATCACAATTGTCAAGAATTAAACGTTTATTAAAATCAGTAATCCAATTTTCATGGAAGTCTTCGAGTATTTTTGTATTGTTATATTAAAAGGAATAATTAAATTTTTTTGTATGGCTCATTTTAAATGCCTGTTGAACTACAGGTCTTGCAAGAATGGGACGACCAAGGAGTACTACAGTCTCAAGTCGCTGGTTTTTTTCTTACAAAACGTACAGCTGCAGCATGGAGTGTATGTCCGGGAGGCGGTAAGTGCCAATATTCCAGCCGTTCGGCGTCCTGATCGTAAGAGCCTCCTTGCCTACCTCCACGGTGAAGTTGCAACAACCGAATCGATTGACAAATTTGCCAAACCGGAAAACCTAGCAACGGTACGGACTGAATCGGTGTCCGCAGTAGGCATCAAACGACCGTCGGTGAGTATATAATCGGAGAGTTTGATTTAGGATCTTGTAACGAGCAGCTGTTTTTTCAGGATGAGGGTCAGACCGAGGAGATAGCAAAAAAGGCGCGTCTTGCGGATGCAGAGCGTCTCAAGGCACAGCTGGCTGCCAAGCTCAGCAACACCAAGGAGAACCGCGTGAGCGTTGAAGAGCTCAAGTCTCTTTCGGAGGCAATGACGGTGGAGCGGATAGCCGCGATCAAGGCCAAACGACTGGCCAAGAAACGTACAACGATCAAGGCCCATGACGACCTCGTCAGCTCCGAGGAACCCACGCCTATGGTATTTGAAACGGAGGCGAGCACCAGAGATATTGTGGCTCGTGAGCGATGCGCGCGAGACCGGCGATCCATTCTCCAAAGCGCTGCCAAGGTTAGTGCTATTCTGTTTTTTGCTCCTTCATTATTATGTTTATGTAAATTTTCGTATAATTATTAATAATATTATTGACAAGCGTGTAATATGCACATATAAGCTTTAGATGACTACTTTTCTTTGGTACACGTTTAAGCAATTTGACTGAATAAAATCGTAATCACTAAATGAAGCTTCAAATCAGTAGGAATAACCCGTGCACGGATAATTGATCTAGTATAATTTTTTATTAATTAGGTGTAGAAATCTATAAAAGCTGAACCAGGTCTTTTAAATTGACGATTTTAAACTTTGAATTTATCCTATCAATTTTTTCATATATTTTATATTATAAATACATGAATACACAATAAATTTTCACACTTATTGCAGGAATTTGCAACTTGCGTCTTCGCAATTCTGCAGACACTCAAATACCGTGAGGAAAGTAGGCGACCTGGGTACAACCCCAATGTGCGCCCAGCGCGACCTCAACTTCCAGGACGATCCTCTACTTACAGTCGTTACGACCAGGAACGATTCAGCAAGCAGGATCAGTCAACCCCAGGATTCACTATTAACACCACGTGCACATTTTACGGGCAGAACCTCAAGGCAATTACGGATGGCGAGCCCGGACACAAACAACCCATTCAGCCACCTCTTCCCCTTAATGGAATTTCCGGTATCTATTCAGATTACTCGATAAGATCTTTTACGAAGTATTCAACTTTGATTCAACATATTTTATCTTATTTTCATGAAATGATTTAAAATATTATTTATCTGAACTTAAGGAATAGAAAAACTCTTGTGTCACATGTATGAATGATTTTACAACGTTTGCCAAGAGTCAACTTTTTTAATGGATACATCTTATCTTTAACGGAATACTTAATTCGATGAACAGATGTAAAATATTAAATAGTAGTGTTCAGCTTTTTATGAGTTGGTTTATTTTAACAACAATAACAAGTCTTCTAAATTGTCACACTATCTTTCAGCAAATAAATCGAATACACCAGCAGCACCTAGTAGTAATGCACCGAAAAAACGTGTGAGCACTACACCGATAATCATAATTCCAAGTTCATTACTTTCGCTGATAACCACGCTCAACGTTGTAGACATCCTTCAGGAGCTTAAGTTTGTCTCAAACGATGAAAAGAAGGCTTCAGCTACAAAAAAAGAAAGTGAAATTCTGATTCAGAGACGCAAGCCTGGTGGTCTCACAGTTCCTTACCGTGTTACGGAGAACCCGCTGAAGCTCGCACCTGACGAATGGAATCGCGTCGTAGCCATCTTTGTCGTTGGACCTGCCTGGCAGTTCAAGCACTGGCCTATTCACAACAGTAACCCAGTCAACATTTTCTCAAATAGTGAGTTGTAATTGCTTTTATTAAATATATTTGAATTATCTTATACTTATAAAAATAGCGTTGTTACGATAGTCGACAAAATAACTAAAAAGTTGTTTGAAATAAAACTATTAATTGTAAATTAATCGTAATTAAAAAAACTTTAAAATATTTGATACTTAATAATAAAACTTTAAACAAATGTTACTTTTAATTAATCAATTAATTTATAAAAAAAGCACAATTATAGTCTTGTGTTAATACAAAATTGGATTAAGCAGGCAAATAATCTATTATATTACAATAAAAAAATAAAATAGGTTGATAATTTATAATTTCAAATCTTAGTATACGGATTCTTGATAGTAACATGGTCTCATATCAAGTCGACACAAAAATGTACAATCTTTTAACAGTAACAAATTAAATTAAATAACAAATGAACTTACGTGAATATGCTGAAAACAGGATTGAAATCAATTTGAATGCTTTAGAGTTTCGAATTTAATTCATCTTCGATCGACAAGTTACATTTGGGACAAGGATTCATCGAACAATAAATGTTTAGGTTGCAGATAACCCGGGCTGTATTAGAGATCTACTGAAATCTACCATTCTCTGTTATCACCTGTCTGTGGTATAAGTAACAAATATAGAGCATTTGGCGGCAAAAAAGCAAACAAAATTTAACCATAAACAAAGCACTTTAGTATAAACTAAAATCGAAAACTTTCTCGACATTTATCCGCAATTTAATACATTACGATTGACCCGAGTTAAACCTTTTTCGAACTAATGTCAAAATAATGAATCAGTAATCCATAATTATAGTATTTTTATTGACGGTAAAAATAAATTAAAAAAAAACAAGTTATAATTAATATTGAAAATAATATATGCAATGTACTTTTATATGTTAGTAGTATAGACAGACTAAATTTTATATTCTTATTTAATAATTAGTATTATAATTTCGTATATTTATCGAAGTATTTGAGAATAATAATGAGTATAATAAAAAATAGTATTAAAATTTAATCGGTTCCTCATATACCTCCTTATATAATGTTTAAAAATGAAATTTTTGGTAATTTCAGTTCCATATAATGATTATTAAATATATAACATCATCGTTAAAAGTGTACTTAATCATTAAAATAAGATTCTTTATGGCTTTTTTAATCATTTGAATGATTTTAATTAAACTAGCTTATTATTTTACTTGTATTTGTTTAAATATTCTTTATAAATAAAAAATATTGTTACAGTCGCAGCATTTCATTTGAAATATGATGATATGCCATTGGATGCAAATATAGCTAGATGGGCTGTTAAGACGATTAACATCAGTAGAACGAAAAGATACTTGGACCGAGCCGCATTGATGCAATTTTGGGAATTACTCGATAAGTAAGTTTTTTCTTCAAAAATAACAAGAATTCTTTAAATGTTTCTTTTATATTTCTGAAAGAAAATATTTTGTTACTGTTTGCAAAATAATGATACAAAGACAGACCTTCATATTAATAAATTTTAATTATGTCCAACAAACTGTTTTACTCAAGTAGATATATGTTTGAAAACATTTTGTAAATAAAATATTAGTTTACATTAGAGAAAAAAATTTGGCTTGAGTTAAAAAAAGTTATAATAAGTGGATTCCAATTTTTGTATTTAATTTTTCAAAACTGTAAAGTAGTTTTATATTGAATTTAGTTATGTCAGATACAGTTTTTCATAAAATGATAGGTCTTATGTATATACATATTTATTTTAAAATAATCCAATGATTTTGTGTAAACGATTATTAATTAATATAAAAATGTTTTCGTTGCAGGGAAACGAACAAGAAGAAAACGCATCTTCGACTATAATCATCAACAAATAAAATCAAGGAAAAAGAAAAATATTAGGATTATTATGCTTAACAGTATTTATTTTAATAAAAATTGACTTCCTTTAAAAAATTAATTTAAGATGAAATTTACTTTTTCCTTGTTTCTCGATTTAATTTATTTTTTATTAGAATTTACATTATATGGGTTAAACAGTTGATCACACATTTTGTTACGTGTTCGCTTCCGAAAAATAAACTTATTTCATTAATTTATTTTTTTACTTATAACGCACTTATCTCACTTATGTTCCTCATACCTATCGCTCTACTTATATTTATTTTTTTATATCCTTAATTCGCGCAGTTGAACCTAGCCTTTTTTTAAAAAAATACTTTTATATCCCTCTCTAAATATTACAATTCTTTTTTTTATGGCTAGTGCCATTTTACATACAATATCTCTTTTATTTTCGCGATTTTATACACGAATAAACTATCTATAGAGCGTAGTTGCCCTTCACAATATGAACTTCAAACATCTCCAGTTAATATTAACCAATATGTAAGAAATATGAAATTTTTATATCTTTTGAGCTTAAACCTCTATATAATATTTATATATAATATATATTTTTTATTTCTTTTCATAATGCACGAAAAACCTTTGTATTACGTACGCATCGGATATTTATCTATACAAGGAAATATTATATTTATCACATGTTCTCGCGAAGATTCACATGAATTAAGATACAATCGCTGATAATGATCTATAAATGCTCTCGATTTATTTTTACTCTATAGATCCGTGCATTGCTGGACATCGCACTGTTTGTTTACTTTTCTTCACATATAAAGTACCGCTGTACCTTACCACAGGAAAAGAGAAGTTGCGATTCTTTAACTTCGCTGTCAGTTTTACTGGAAATAACTAATTATAAATCTACGATTAAGACTATCATATAAAGTACTGAAGTTATCTTTCCTCGTATATACGAAGTTTCGCTACTCATTTTCATTCTTGTTCACACTTACGCTAATGATACTAAGTAAAATGTATATATACTATCGCATATATACCCAACAATATAAGTCAAAGTAGCGTTGTTGATTAGTCGTCACGAACAGCATCTTTACTGTGAAAATGGATTAACAATGCGAAGATACTTAAAAAATCCCAGTCTTATTAAATTTAAAAAAATTATGTTTCTTGTTTAAATATTTCTTTTGAAAAGAAATCACTTAAAAAATACAAATGAAGACATAATCATATAAAATAAAATATAAATATTAAATTGCAAAATTTACTTTATATTCTTCTTCAACTTCACCCTATGGAAATTTATTTCCAAAGACTTTTTAAAACATTGCCTCCTCTAATTGACAGGAAAAATGTGGTATTAATAGTGTTTTTTAAATAATGTTAATTGATAGTTTGAATTCGCAGCATTATACGAATTTTGAATATATAGAATAATAGATGTTTCGTTTTCATAAAATTTCTTTAAAACTTTTTAATCGTCTTCACTAAATCTATGCCTTTTAATGACCAAATTGAATACTAAAATAATAATAATAATAATAATAATAATAATAATAATAATAATTGCAGTTTCAAACAGTGCAACAATCATTATTTTTAATAAAGTGGGTTTAATATCATCAAATGTTAAATGCCAAATTAACTCTGTTTTAATTATTCACTGTAACAATAAATATGCTTCTTAATTTATTAAAAAACTACATTTGCCATTAAAAATATTTTATGGCCAAGACACTTAATGCATAGGTTTAATGAAAAAGAAAATTAAAGAAGAATTATGAATTTTACATCTAGAATGCTTATTAACTTTGTACATATTACTATATAAAAACAAAATGTCAAAATTATCCTTGTAAAAAAGAATTTCTTTCATCATGACACCATTACACTGATATCATAGTAAAAAGAAAGTACAAGACAGGAGATATTCCTTAATGGAACAAAACTTCGCATCCGATGCGTACAAATAAATGATGTATCAGAAAGAAAAGCTAGCAGAGCGTTCAATGGTATGTATATATCTACGCGAAAAAAATGATATATTTGAAAAAGGAATCTATTAAATTCACTACAGATATTCTAATACTCATTTATGAATACACAGTTACACATGCTAACGAGTTTCCAATTGTCAATAAATTTTGCTTTGATTGTAATAAATATCTGTTTCATCTCGAAACGAATATTATTAGTACGTATTAAAGAGAGACCAAATAAATGTCGTAAATTCAGTATATTCCTTTTTCATAATAAGAAATGTATACAATGTACACGTACATGACTATAAACTCTGTAAAACCCTATTAAAGTTGTCCTATCTACAAAAATAAATGTCATCAGCGCACGACATCTCGCTGCTTACTTGCTGAATCGCTTAATGCGCGATCTTGTCGAAAGCGATCGCGCACTTGGGTTGTATGGTGTCTTTGCCCTTTTTGATATCGAACCCGATGACGTGTTAGAGGGCCCGGAACTCACACAAGAAGTAGAATTACTACCTACTACAGGTGTTACGTTGCAGCTTTGCTTTGCCCGGTGGGGTGTAGTCATTGACGTTTGTGTCGGTATGCAACTGGTTGACTTTACTTTAGAAACCACTACAAAAAAAATCATTAAGAGATTCATAAATTATTTTGTCATTCGCTAGTTATAAATTAATAATTTCAAAACGAAGTATGATTTAAAAAATAGTATTATTCACGACATATACTACGGTTACACCTTAGAGAATCAAAGAAATAATAAAAAAATAAAATAAATGTAACTTCACTAAATTCTTTTTAAAGTGATAGAATTAAAGAATAAGTATCAATGAAAAAATTATAAAAACCTTGAGTTTGCTGATTTGTCGGTGATGTAATTAAAAGATCAGATGTTACAGTGGCTTGCTTGAGCTTGATCTGAGGTTCTAGTATTCGGTTGGGCTTGACTGTGGCATACTGTTGAGCAACTTGAGCTGGCACAGTTTGCCCAGCAATGTCAACATTTCTCGATCTAAGAGTCTTGATGGGTGTTGCAGCAACTGTGTCTGATCTCAGCCAGCGTTTGGGTGTTGAAGAAGAAGTAGTTGTGATAGATTCAGCAATGGAGTTGATAAGGCCTACAACCGTTTGCCTACGGCTACTCGAGCAACTCGTGCCTGTGCAACTTGCCCTGCCCTGATCCCAAAAACTATCGCGCATTTGCAGGCGACTTGCTGTGCGGTTAATTGATGGCCTTCTTATCGTCTTTACCGGAGTTACTTTCTTCTCCAGATTGCGCCTTTTAAACGAATTTGGCGAGGACAGTCGCCTCTCCTGCATCCCACTTGTACTCGTATTGAGTACTCCATCTACAGGGATAATAATTTCTTAATAAGTTATCTTCACATATTGTGAATGTTATTAAAACTTAAATTTTTATGGATTTAAAATTTTAAGCTTGTGCAGTAAAAAAATTAATGTAGATTTTTTTGTATTTATATAATAAAACAAGAACTAAAGTAGTTTTAAAAATTTATATAAACAATTAATTCATGTCAAAATACCGAAGAACTGACACATTTCAAAGTCATTACTCACTTGTTCTAGAGATTGACGTTTCTGTTCCAGGCCATCTATGCCTACTTAGTTTCTTTTGATTGGATGGATCGTTTTCATCTTGTAGATTTCTCAAATCTTCAGACCTTGTTCTCCTCTTGAGACAGTTGTCACCTGTATCAGTGTTAGCTCTATCTTTGGCTTCATACCTGCATTCAGGTGTATTCCTTGTGCCAACACCGACCCTTGGCTCTTCAAATCCACATTCAGCTATTAAAACTTTTGCACTTCTTTTAAGCTTGTTAGCAGAAGCAATATAATTAGGAGATGAAGAGGCTGATTTTGGTGTTAGCGACCTCCTTTGTTTTTGTTGTTGCCGTTGATTATTGGGAGGAGCGCCTGTACTATGACGCCTTCTGCTCGTTTGTCTAATGACAACATTACTATAGTTACCAGTGGAAGTACTTAATCGTTTAGGTAGGCTGTTACTATTAGTATTATCATGGACGGACCGTCTTAGTCGCGGACCTTGTGGTTCAGTAAACCTGATTCGCTGTAAATCTATGTTCTCTGTTGGCTCCTCTAAAAATTTCTCAGCTTCAGGCACTTCTTGTAGCCAGTTTTTCCTCTCAAGTATGAATTTTGTATCACTTAATGATATATCTTCTTCTGTACTCAACTCAGCATATTCTTCTTTAGATGTGTCTTCACTAAGACTACTCTCAACCATTGTTACATCTATATCTATTAGATTATTATCACTGTCTTCTACACTTATATTCACGTTACTAACACCATTTTCATCGGAAACATTGCTGGAAGATATCTCTGCAACTTGGATACTCTCCTCTTCTGGAGATACATCCAAGTCCATGAAGCTTTGGTCTGGTGTAATGTCTTCTTTGGATTCAAAAGTTGCACTACTGTTAGAACTTTCTGAATTTAAGAGGTTGCTGGTATCCTGCATAGAATGATTTGAAGAATCAGGATGTTTTTGTATATCAGAATAACATGGAGGCTTTGGTGTTATAGGAGTTGCAGGGTAATAATGACTTATAACTTCCGGAGGACTAGGATGGGGTTTGTGAATAGGGGATTGGTCAGGGCAATGTATGCTTTCACTGGGCAAGACATTTGCTTCTGGAGTCTCTGGAGGAGATTGAACAGGTGAAGAAGTCGATGCCATCTGTTCTCTCTTTTGACTCAATAGTATCTAAAAGATACATCAATAGTTTTTAATCTGATTTCATTTAAAAATTGATAATTAACTATAATTCTTAAATTATATACCTCAACATGAGTAGGTCCTGGAGGGTCAAGCATTAATGTTACCACACTTGTATTATCTGCTCTTAATCTGGTTGAAGACCACCTACCAAGAGCGCGATCAACTAAACTTTTTGAAGGGTTAATCCACATTTGTACATCCCCTTGCTGCAATAAAAAACTGTTTACTTTCAATACTCTTACAATAAATATACTTAATAAAATGATTAACAAAACATACCCCATTTCCTGTTTGTTGTGAAGCAATTAAATGTTTTTCATTGTGTCTCTCAGCTGCTTGAACTATTGATACTGCAGCTTGTGGAGTTAACATATTCCATAAGCCATCAGTACCAAAAATAAGGCATCTATGAGATTTTACATCAATTTTTACAACTTTAACATCTGGTTCTGGTGAAACAACAAATGTATTTAATTCTGAATTATAGCTCCATAAATCCCCTACAAAATAAATAAAATAGTTGTTAGAATATTGTTAATATTTTATTGCATATTTTATTTTGATTTATTTTTATTTCACCTAAAGATCTTGCAACAGCCAAAAAAGGAATTTCATCAATATGTGTAGATCTACGAACAGGCCCTTTATGACCTAATCGTGGCCTATTCCAAACAACTCTTGGAACTCCAGATTTACTAACAACCTTTCCACCTGATTCTTGAATCCTTGTCATTTCAGCACCACACTCTGGCTTATGGTCTCTTGTTAATGCTTTGGATTTCCATAATGTATCTCCTTTTTCTTGGTAACCCAAAATTATACCAGAATCCCCAACATGACCAATGTAAATTTTCCCTTTACGTATAAATGCAATGCTAGCAGTTGTTCCAGCAGTGGATGGCAAGCCTGATGCTGTTCTGGGCCATTTTTCTATGTAACAAATGGATACATTATTTTTATAATCATCTATAATTCATCATATAAAATTATGTATTACAAATAGCTAATATTATTTGTTTTGCATAATTGAAATACTATTAATATATTTTATTATTACACTGAGTTTTAATATTAAATTAATAAGTTTCAATATTTTATGTGATAAAAAAATTAATAAATATTTTGCTTTATTTGAAATGAATCATTTTTCTGTGAATTAACGAAATTCAAAACCAATAATAATTATTGATGTCATAATATAAGCATCTAGTAAGGTACATATTTTATTCAAATTATACAATTTATGCTACTATACATGTTAAACAGTATGTTGAAAATTTATTATAATAAAAACATTACTATTATAAAAATGTAGAATATTTAACTGTCTCAAATATTCTGATTGTAATATTTAACCAGTATGAAATCAATGTGTTTAAGATTATCTTGTTTTTGTTATTACCATAAATTATGCTATATAGGAAATATAATCAGTTCCAAATTCTTACTAATCATCATACTTAAATATTAAAACGATCACTGTACGTTATGAAGTACAATTACTATAAATTGTTCAAATAATATATGTTAACAAATATTAAAGTTATTCTTTTAAGACTATAAATATTATTATTTAGAAATAATTTGTGAGAATTAATCTACATTATAAAAATTAAAAACAAAACAAATTTAAATTTCCCGGCTAAATTATAATAGCAACTTGTACGCAGCCCTCGGCCATATCGTGCGTTACATAACCTAAATATTCCTAACCTCGGCCTTTCTCCCGCTCCTGTGTTCCATGCTTCCTGTCTCTCTTTTGCCTCGCGCATAAAACCGCAATGAGCGCAAGAAAGACAGAGCTATGACTACTCGCGTAAACCAGAAAGAGACGAACAGAGTAGACACCCACACTAGTGAAAGAACTTGCAGAGAGACAGGCGCAAATCATCGTTTCTCGCCTGGTGGGGATTGGAATTACGCGGGACGAATCCGTTTTTACCATCCCATTGGGCTCCTCAACTTTTCGAACCCAGCGCAACAACAAAATATAAACAAGAGAAAGAATACGGTTCTTATGCGGGAGACGTTAGACAAATTTCCACGGGGTGGTTAAAAAGGGTAGGGAATGGTATGGTTTGGCACTCTCACCGAGCTCTCGCCACATCGCGTAATGCGTGTTGACGTATCCGTCGCGGATGGCTTTGAGTACATCCTCATCGTTGTCGCTCCAAAAGTTCTTCTGCTTGACAATGATATCCATAAGGTTCTCCTTTGCAAAGGTTGCTGCTTCACCGCCTCCGTGACCGTCGAAGATCCCAAAAAAGGCGTACTCGAGCTCCCGGTCATTAGAGGACTGCTGATAGGCCACGCTAAACATGTCCTCCATGTACTTGCGCCCGCCCTGGTTGCAGTGGCCCGTCACCCGAAGGTTCACTCCAATGCTTAGAGGCATTTTATCCAGTTTGGATTCACTTCTAACCTCGAAAACCCTTCGACTGCCTGCTATCCCACTGTAGCGCTCGCCTGCTCGCGGATGTTTTCACGAATGCGCACTCAAAGTCTAGATCCGATCCGAACGGCGACGACGTCGACTCGCTCTGAGCCCTTCTTGAGGTAGAGTCGCGCCACAGATTAACAACTGCGCGATTTTCCTCCTAAATCCTCGCCTTGGCTTTTCTCCACAGATATCCTTCAGCCGTACGTGTGCATGTAGATTCGCCAATGCTTCTACACGCCTGAGCGTACGCATAGGCTATCTCACACACGGCTCCAACGGAAGCCTTGCACTTACTGAAAATGTATTCTCTCTTCTGTCTCGCGCTCGATTCCTTCGTCTCTCTCGGCTGCGCGCGCAACTTTATGAGCTGATGGGGGGAATAGTCCGTCGTGGCGCGCTAGTGTTCTATGCTTGTGTTTGTGATGTAAAGTCCCGCCTCCACCGAAGGCTCCAAATGTTAACGCTCCGAATTTCTTGGTTATTAGAACAAAAAATTAATGGTAAATCGTTTAGAAAAATGAGAGAGAACATGTTGTTATTTTCATTCATCTTTTTGCGAAGGGGATGTCTTTATGTTTCTTAAAATTGTTCTACATTTTATCTCATGAATACATATAATAACGAAGATGTTACAAGGTGATATTATGAACCACTGTAAACAAAGCATAAGCACAGTAAGGTGTATGCGTAAATCGAACGATGTCGATGAGACAACATGGCCGGAGCAAAAGAAGAAAGATAGAAAAAGGGACAAGGAAATAAGATAAAGCGAGGCGGAGAAAACGTTTCGTTGTTGGTACTTTGAGCGCGGCTCTGTTTAAACTTTTAAGGAGCACAAACATTAACGTCCAAATTACACTGATGTTTTAACGCAATAGCTATGAACACAAGTATGTTCGTGTTTTACAGATATAGAAAAGCTGAACGACTCAACGTTATTAATTTAAAATATCTGATGACATTAGTTTCTGAAAATTGTAAGTACCGTATACAGAGGTGCAAGAAAGATGGTCGACCGAGGCCAAAACGCAGAGTGACAAAGATGGCGACTATAAGGAGGTCAATGTGTATGTATGCGCGAGCTCAGTCAGGCTCTCGCATACTATCGGGTGGAAAGACCGTCTTCCTTTACGAGATTCTTTGCATATACATATATATATATATATACATATATATATATATATATGCATTCGTCGGATAGACTCACTCGCGCCTGCGCGATTAAGTGCGATGGAGCACTTACACACGGTATTATATACGTGTATTTTTGGATACATTTTATTTGGCTTTTTATTTTCCCTCTTTCTCGACAACGATGCAATGTACATGTATAAACATACAGTGAGCAGTTAAACAGGTGGATTTTCATTATATGCGTTGCCTTCGTTCCCTTTTTTTGTTTCTGTTTCGATTCTACCATTTCGCGCCAGACATTAGTTATATATATGCACACCGATTGTTCTTATTAAAATAGCAGAACGGTTTTTAGTCACAAACAGGACCATGAGAGAGCGCGGTCGAGTTTTTTCACCGGTGGTGAAAGTTTGTAATTCTTGTATATAGCTTCGCGTATAATATTGGTATAATAAATAAAAAGACTAACACGTGACTCTGGTATTTTATGTTGCGATTTTTAAAAAATTGTATTGGCATGACATATACTTTTTACAGGAGAAAAAGGCGATCTATAATGAATGAATTTTAATTTTCTTATGAAATTAATTGTTATAAGTATGATGTTACTTTAAAATTTAGACAGTACCCGTGCACAAAAAGATGGAACGGTTATTGATAAAGTATGGTCATTAATATAAAGGATATTACGGATATTAATGTGTAAATTTGGTAAACGAGCGCGAACTCGTTCGCTGTTATCTCGACCCTCTTACCACGTGGTCCTCGCAAAAGAGCGCGCAATCTAATCCAGATAGAGGAATTGCACTGTCTCTCTTTTTTGCCAATACATGTATGTAATGGTGTGCAGAAAAGAGGTAGGTATATAGGTTCCGATGTCGACCGTGGCGACTTTGCGCGCGCACGAGTCCCACCCCCCAGTTTCCAACCGCCTAACCGTTAGCGTCAAAGGTCGGCCTCGATATAAAACCAGTCAAGAGACAACACCCTTTTGGCATTTTTCGATATTCGCAAGGCCAGAAGGGCCTATTAAACTTTAGATCCTAGAGAATCAAGCGGGTAAAGAAAAATAGCGGTTCCTTATTTGAAAATGTACGCTGTGAACGATCCGCGGGGGTGGGTAGGGGAGGGGAGTGACGTAGGCTGGCAATAATAAGCGGGCGGTGAGTGCGCATGCGCGTAGGCACAGCCACGCACATACCGACCGCGGTAAGGAGAGGCAACGATTGGCTCTCCCCTCTCCCGGTGACCCCCTTGATGGCGCTTCTTGGGGTTCCATACTCCCATCCTTCCGAGCACTTTCACGAGAATCCGCTCCACGGTATGTAAGCGACGGACAAGCCTCCCGGAGGTGATCCCTGTCCTTGCGCAAACTCTTCCCGGGAAGCCCACTTTTTCCCCGCCACTGTCGCGGCCCTACACCTTGCGGATGACGTATGCTTTTTGAATAAGTACGTTAGAAATACGGTAGCGGAGCTTGCCGGACATAGTCGAGTCACACCGAGAGCCTCATTTTTTGCCGCTGCACTCTCGGCAAAAAAGTCTATGTGAGGGACGACAATTCGTATCGCATATTTCCACGATAGAATCGGTGTACCTCCGATCGACTATGAGAAGCGCGCCTTCTGCAAGCGAAAAATTCTCTAGCTCAAGGCGCATTTTTCACATGGAACGGATCGTTAGGTACACGCATACGCTATGTGCGTGTAGGTTGTGGCCTGTCGAATCGTGAGGGCCCTATGGGTCCCGGACGATTTCGCGGCCACCTCTCATCTAGTCTTAAGCTACTTGACACAACGTCAACTCTGGTGTACATGGGAGATCTGCTTATTTTCGTTGATAGGATGCATTTCCATGCATGACTAATATTTAAATCAATTAATAGGTTCTAGTACTTATGTGTTATTTTAAAAAAATTATGATTTCAAATTAAAGATATTGAAAATTGAAATGTACAGACATGCTGCATCATCAATTAGGAGTACTGGAATAACAGTGTGAACGTTGCCTTATACAATGAGGTTGCGTATACAATACAGAATACTATGCGTACATGGGTAGACCTCTGGAAGTATTCACTGTAACTAATTTTAGTCGCATAACTGCGCACAACATTGTAATTTTTTATCACTTTTTAATTTTTTATTTCAAATTTTAATTATGTTGTAAACTCTTGAGTATAATTAATATTTAAGAAACAATGTTCCCTATTAAACAAATACATATGATTCGACTTTAAAAATTCAATTTTGAAAACTATTATTAAAAATATTCATATAACAGAAGCTTGCGTCTAATTCATAGTTTGATGAATACATCAACTATAAGTTCTTAACTATCATAGAATTAGTTTTAATAAATATTGTTAGACAGAAACAATATAAAATATCATCAACATCGAAAATGTATCAGATTTCAGTTAGAAAACAGATGACGTGGCAGCCATATTGAATTCGTTCGATGTAGGCATGCAGATTGCAGCCCACTCTACAGGCTACAATGTACAAAACAAGCTGCGGTTGTTGAGATTGCGTTTTCCACAAGAAAGAAAAAATGTTCGATCGATAAAGTCGAACAATCTGCCTTATATGATAAAACTGTATACAGACTAATTAATTGTTAGCACGATATTTAACTCTAAAAATAATTTGTTCGTACAGAAATAAATTATCATGATTTTATTAATAACCTTAAAATCTGTATAATAGAGCATTGTTAAATGTATAAAATTATATGTCACGGTATTAAAACCAGATGTCGCCAGCTACTTGATAAAAGTAAACACGGTGATCCCTTATATACAACTATGTGCACATGCATAGTATATGAATGAGCGCACGAATATAGATGTACACATGTTACATATATATATTATTTATCAAGATGTTATATTGAACTATAAAATTATGAGTATTTTAAGTGTAATATTAATATATAATGCCTTATTTTTACTTTATAAAATTTTATTCAGTTGATATACTGATATTAAAAATTTGTTTATAATTTGAATGCTATGTAATGATCTAACTCATTAATAACATTCTTTATTATTTTAGTTTACTTGATTAGTTGAATTGTGTATTTTATTAATAATCTGATATTAATACTTTGATACTTAAGTTAAAATTATAGTCTGTAAAACTGATTGTAAGTTTGAAACTATATCATATATATTTAATATTAAAAAAATTGGTATGTAACGGAACTAAAAGATTATGAAAATTAAACTTTTAAAGTTGTTTCGGCGGTCGATATTGTTGTAAACGAGGGTATCTAAGTGCACTTATCCAATTTCGATACTATTTATTTTAATTGTACTTATTTTGCGCTCGAACGTATCAGAGTGTTAATTATAATGTCAATTTTTTATTAAACTTTACCTTTAACAAAAATACTATAAATTTTGTTTAGCAATATATATTTTTATATTAAAGTTGACTCTGTTTTGTCATGTGTCTTATAAGAATCAATGTAAAAAGTAAACATTTTTTAATGTGCTTTTTTCAAAAATGATATTAATAACCGTATTGATTCAGGCTTGAAATTGAATTTTGAATACTTTAACTCCATTCTTGTTGTATTGGAAGTAAATCTGTTTTTATTCATTTATTTATTTTTTTAATTTTATTTATTTTTGAAGTCACCTTAATAAGATTTTTCTGGTAATTCCCACTTTCTACATAATTTGAAAAGAATCTAAACATTACCGCTGCAGTCAAGTTTAAGTCCTGTGCGATGTGACGTAAGCACTTATACATTAATATTGTTTAAAAAATATTTCCGTTATTTTTAGAATCGAAAAATTCATAAGGATCATGTAAATCGTAACTATTATTTACAAATTATTTTAATACAATAACCCCAACATTAAATATTTGACAACTAATTAAATATTAAAGAAGTTAAATTTATAATATATATATATTAAATAAGGCCGAGAATAAAACTTTAACTTGACATAAATATTCCGAAAAACTAAAACATATCCATATTACACTTACACTAAAAAACTATTTCGCAATAAATAACTGCCGCATTTCTTTATAATTATGCATTTACGTTATAGCCTTACACAACTGATTAGATTAATTTAATATTATGATACTATATTCCTTTAAACTACGTTAGTCACCTTTGTACTGTTTTTTTAGTAAGTTTCTTTACCGGTTTCACTATTCTGCTTCGTATTTCAACCACTGCGTAATCCTTCCTCTATGAAGACCAGCAATTTATACTCAAATAAGATATAAAAATTTAACCACATACATTGTTTCGACTGCAGCTCTCTATACCAGATAAAAATGTCATGTAATAATTAGGTAAGTCTATACAAACATTTTATCATGTACACATTATTTTAATGCAGGATGTTGACAAAAAATAAAATATTAGACTCTTGATTTCAGGGTCAAATATAGCTAAAGTTTTTTATAACATTTTATTTATTAATGAATGACTATAATAGTTATTTTATGTTTTTGGTAATTATTAGATAACATTATACCATTTAATTTTTTAATATATATTAAAAATATTTAGTAGAATATAAAATGTAACTTATTTAATTTTTAAATAATTATATTATACCAATATTCGTTATTACATATTGAATTAAAAAGAAATTCGTGCTAAAGGTGTTACAAAAGAAAAAGAAAATATTCTCGTGTAATTAAAAAGTTTATCACAAAGTTTATCATTAATAATAAAAAACCTCAGAAATAAAGATAAGGATTTTTACTATCATTGCATGTGATGTGTGTAATAACCGATTCTGCAGTTATTATCTTTTTGATGATAATATTTCAAAATTTTGTTAACATAAAAACTAATATACTTTCTGAGCTAAGATTGACTCTAAAATTTTGTTGTTCCTAGAATAATTGATTTAATATTGCGACTTTTTACTGTGCTACATTTGTGACATTAACGACCTGTGATTTATTATGGCATAAGTAGAAGTTAAATGTTTGTACAATATTTTGTAAAAATTTGCATATATGTATATATATGTATCTATTAAAACTTTTGATTATAGCACCAAATATAAATACTCTACCGCAGCCATATAAGTTTTGACAATAGTTCAAAATTTCTATACAGTTTTGCATACCATTAATGCAGTGAAGTATATCAAATTGTTTTAAAAATATTTATAATTCATATTACGTATCATGTGTAAGAAAAAGATAAAAACAAACGCGTGTACAGACACGCGCAATTATAATTTTTTTTATTTTTCTCTTGATTCTTTTAACAATCGATCGTTCTCAGTGTTAATTTATAGAAGATATTTGCATTACATAGTTGAAATAGTATCTTAGTTATTATGATATGTATATAAAAACTACCATTTTCTTTTTAATAAATGGATATCGCTAGGTACAAAGGAATTTTTATTGCTTAATGGTAAGAGTGGGGGTCAAGGTGGAGAAGGTCAGGTAAGGAAAGTCAGCGTAGGCGGATTCTGCAGACAAAGACGAGAATCTTCCTACTTAAGATTGTATTCATGACGAAAGCACTTTAGAATAGGTGGCATTCTAAAATGTTAACAAACATAGTTATTAAAAATTATAGTCTTGACCGATATGAATAACGTTGCAATACCTTACCAAAATAAAGAATGATAGAAAAATGAGTACAAAAGTTAATATAATGTGAAATATAATACTGCATAATAATTATTTTTGTCGGTGTTACGAGTAAGAATTTTTTTATCAGTCAACGCCTTCTTGAAAAGGTGAGTTAAATCCATGACCCAATAGTACAGTACTCTACTTAAAACTTTAAATCGTAGATAAAAAATAATGTATTGATTAAGATCAAGATATAATAGTTAATAATGCTATAATAGTATGATTGTGTATGTGTTTTGAGTAAAAAGGATATATGTATGGCCCATTTTGTTGTTAAATAATTGAATTTCTTGAAAGATATTTTATATATAATAATATAAATTTCGATACCACTGAATGTATGCAATTTTTAATAAAATTAATAAACTTCAAAATGCTCTGAAGTTTGTATATAATTAATAAATATGTTGAAAACTTATATAATTAATGATTTATAGGCCCTTAATAAAATATAACATAATTCAAACAATGCAGAAGTTAACAAAAAGTCACCAAAAAGCCAAAATACTAATTCACTTCTATAAATGAGAGTGCAATATCAGTCTAATCGCATGCATAGGTTTTCACGGATGAAGTTCTCGCCCTAGGTTTGACTCAAGAGGCTCCAAGCAGCGGAACGCGACTTAAGATTCGCCACTTAAATAAATCGCATATACACGAGCAACGAACGCAAGATGAGTGAGGAGGCAACAAGGAAAGCTGCAGCCGTACCCATATACCGAGGCTCATACTCGGGCCGTGTACAATTTTTTAGCAGTTATATATCGAGATCAGCATCTGCACAACCTCGGCGCGCAAACACGCGCGCATAAGCGGTTAATCTAGGCCTTCGCGAGGCGCTCAACAAGCCCTCATTGTCACGAAGGAGCGCAAGCCAGCTGGAGTGCACGAGCACACGGCATCGCACACATAGTTCAATATAGGTTTCTTCATTCCGTATAGATGGAATCCGTATAGTCCTAGTCGCGACGTAAAGTGTGTCTCCTCGTCTGCGGCTCCATCCGCGAGCGATGCGCGCAAAAGCGATGCGTGGAACGTCTACGAGCGACCGCGCGCCTTTATACAGATACGTACACACGCGTAACGAGGCGTGTAGAAAGCGGCTAATTTCGAAGTCGGCTCGTGTCAATAGGCCGACGACGCCAAGCCTCCGTCCCATTTGCCCGCTAATGGCCTTTTACAATCGAACGCGGACGTTGATCTGCCCCCGGGAGTTAATTTTTTCTTTGCTTTTTTTATTCGAACGCTTCTTCCTTGCGCATGAGACGGTCACGCCTTTGCTCCCGCTAGGCAATTTTTTCAATACTTACACCGATGGATTCAGATATTTTCATGGCCGCTTATTCATTAATTGGTGCCTGTTCCGTTCGTTGGAGTCCTTAGATGAATAGTACATATAAATATGCCTTTGGTGATTGATTACTCAGCTTTGAACCTTTCATATTTTTTAACACCCACTTAATGGAACATTTAATGCTACTTAATTATTACTTACTACTATATATATGTTTATAAAATTATACATTCGGTAGTGTACAATATAATGTATAATCAAAGTTTGATTTATATAGTATTTCGGAACAGAAAATATTGCTATCATTTCATAAAATATACCGCACTGCAGGTCAAAAGATATTGGAATAAATTTATTGGATTTTTATATGTTATTTTTAGAACAAAGCAAAATTACCAATTTGTTATGGTTATTCAAGATTATGCACGCAACTCTTAATTATCATCTGAAATTATAATTATCTTTACTCTGATAAACATCATCTTATAGAGCTACCTACTTGAGCACATATTTGCATAAGATCACGTAGCTCGCGCACTACAAATAATGAAATATAATTATTCATATAAATTTAATTGGTCTCCTCATGACCATAGTATAGGACAATTATGATTTTATCCGGCATCATCGACCGATATGAATGATTTTGAAAGCTCCTCGTTTAAGATGTCAGATTAATTTGACAAATTCTAAAATATACATGTGGTATAGATATATGATTTAAGTAAAATTTGATGAGAACAATATCGCAAGTCTTCTTATAGCCTCACAGTATGTTTAGACAGTTGCATTGTATTTTTGTATTCAGGTTCTTGGAGACAACATCGAGTTGGTTGCGTCATCTTAAGACGAGGTTGATTGTATAAAACCCGTCGCCCCTTTTCGCTTCGGAGTTAACGATTTTCTTAAAAAGGCGACGGATGTGTACCGATGAATTCATTGGATATATGCGTAGATTATATTACAACGATTAGCTGAAAGCTTCTCATTTGTCAAATTTTATCAAAATATCAACTTATATACTGGGATATTTCACATCGTAAACTAAAAGAATGATAAAAATTTAAGTTCATCGATGTGCAAAATGGTTTGATATTGAACCTTTGTCTACTGAATCTGTATAGAAACGTTGAATATAAACAACTCATATGTATAAACTATATCTTTGATTTGTACAACAAACATTGATACATACAGTCCATATTATAGTCGAGCTCGGTCGAAATATTAATTAGTTTACACCTGCATATTACTAAATAGCTTCAGTTGAGTCTTGAGATGAATAAAAAGTTGCAATTCACTGCATTGTACGTTTATATCTAGCATTTTAAATAGTTCAACGTTTGACGGTACGAAGATTCCGAAAGAAATATGCTTTCGATTATTAATCAAGGCAGAGTGCCTGCTCATTTAGCAAATCGAACGGACGGCGAACCTGGGATCTCGCCTCGGGTTTTAAGTAGCATGCATGTATGCATATAAGCATAAGACGCCGAGGCACAAGGGTTCGCTCGGAAACTATTATCTACGCGGAAAGGCCGTAAAAGAGGCGCTTAGCTCGGGCTACCCGCGAGGCGCGTCGGCCACGCGGGGCAAGCTATCGAAAATCTTGTCTGTCCCCGCGGCGACTTTACCGTAAAAAGCAGCTCGTAAAGCTACGCGGAATACGGCATCTGGAGCTCGTAAAGCGGGCGTGGACAGCGGGGGCCGTTATACTCGTCTACGCGGAATAATACCGCGGGCCGCTATCGGGCCGAGGCTTCGCGGCGCGTCGCCCGCGCCTCGTCTTGTCCCCACGGGCGGGCGGCCGGCGGCGTGGCGGGTCCGCGCTCGGCTCGAGACTCGAGCTCCCTCCCCGGCTCTCGTCTTTCATCCTGATCCTCCTCTTGTCTTTCGTTACCGCCCCCGGGGCCCGGGGCTTCCTCTCGCCCACCCCCACCCCCTCCCCCTGCCCGTCACTCAGACTGTACGCGTTGCGCAACAGCTCGGGTGGAAATACTTCTATTCTGCCGGGAGTTATAATTTTTATCCGCTTTTACAGTCGGCTGGGGACGCGCTCGACGATCGTCCCGCGTTCGTTCAGGAAAGGCTCCGCCGATTATTTTAAGATTGCCGTTTTTCTGTCGCCGACAAACCTCGATTATTTTACAAATCCATTCAGTTCTAGCGGTTAATCTTTTTTATTGTTCATTGCTGCAGGCCTCTCGTTGCAACCTCTGATCATTCCTCGATCCACCCTGATCTATACGAAACTTGATTGGATTAATCTTTATTCTTATATATTACAATTCGTTACCATCGCTAGATTGTAGCATATAATTATTTACTTTCTCATCATTATCTGATGTATTTGAAGTACAATTTATTCATATGATCCGAACTCTCTACATACTGTACAGTAAATAATATGGGAATGTAGAGATAATAGCTATTATATCTAAATATGTGCAATAGTAATGTATCATGAAAACATATATCTCGGCATTAATATTGTAAACATTGCAGATCTGTATCACTATTCTTGCTCACATCCCACAGAATTTGTTCAAAAATTTAACGAGAGAAACGCTGCAGATATGTTTAGAAGCACGTGGTTCACACCTTTACAGACGCAACTCTTTTTCAACCTTCACAGACAGTTGCATTGTATAGTCGTAAGCACGTATTGTGTTTGCAGGAAGTTGTTCACCGCACAGGCTCAGCTGTCAGGTTTTTATCTTCGTGGCTAATAAATAAAGATAGCATTTAAAGAGTTGCATTCGGCTCGTCTTCGCGTTGTCGGCTTAAATAATCTTGTTTAGTCAGCGTTTCTCTCGGCTGAACGAAATTTCTTTTAACACATGCTGAAGTCAAACATTGATAAATTTCCAAAGTTTTCTTTAAAACATAAAATATCTTTATTTAGTTATAAAGGAGGATAGCCTTATAGAAGGATTCACTAGAATATCATATTCGACTTAAAGATAGCACGTATTATAAAGTATCATTATAAGTGGAAGACGATCCACAAGGTATAAAAATTTATTCCGCCTCAAGTGTCCAAAGTATTATAAAAATATTTATAAATGTGTTAATTTTAAAAAGGACTTTACTCTAGAAAAGGAGCGAATCAGAGTATATACATGTATGTGTAGTGCAGATTGCTCTCGACCAAATAAGAAATATTTCTACTCTCGTATAAATGTTCATAAAATATATAATTTTAATATTACGCAGTATAGTTTATTTGTGTAGATTTTTCTTCACTTAAGTCTTAATACCTCGAATGACCTAATTCTGAGTAATTCTATTAATAACCTTATAACCCCTCTTTTATATATCGTCTTGGAATAGGATATACTTCACAGTGTATCTTATGCAAAGTTTTTCCCTCGTGGATAGTTTTATTTGTTTAGAATTTTAATTTGAAATCGATATAAGGTGTTCCAAATTTTATAAAACAGGCGCATTCACTTATAATCATAGATTGTATATGATTTATTGTAAATTTCATTTGTTGATGTTATCCAAATACCTCTGTCTTTTTCGGATTGTTCATCGGCAATCTAATACAAAGAACCAATATAGAATTACCAGTTAATTAATTCGTGTAAGTATATCTTGAAATCGATCTTTTTTTGGTGCGTCTTCTTTACTTCAAAAAGTAAGCCGGAGGTACAACACCCTGCACAGGACATGCACGTACTCGTCTGTCATGGAACAATACAAGCGAGTGGTATAGTTAGCGTTAAATTAAAGTTTTAATAGAGCTATGATTTTAACTATCCTTTGTTGGCAATATAATGGCACAGAAAGTTCGTATTTTTTTCTCAACGAGTGTACACCCTGTTATCTTCTAAAATTAAAAATGACAATGAGCTATATAGAAGAGTTGAGTGAGCGTAAAGTACTTTTGAGCACTAGAGAGTAATGAAAAACCTCTCACATATACTGTACGTTCAGTATAATTAAGCAAAGTCGTCGAGGACTTAGAATAACTATCTGCGGCTATGAAATGTCTGGCAGTTGGATGGTTTGCGTTATAGGATTACTTAAACCCTATAAATACTTTGAGACTTTTTCCCTAAAAATACAATTGGGAGCTTTCTCAGCAAACAGCTTTAAAAAGGGATCCTACACCTAACTTTTTTATAGTCATCTGTCGAAATGCACGAGCAATGTAGAAAATTAATCATTCACAATCGATTAGACAAAACATAGTAAGTATATCATTTTTTTTATGATATTAATAGTTTTAATTTTCAATGGATTGTCAATCGTATTATCATTATTATTTTTTATACCGTGGAATTGTTAAAATTGGAAAATTAGAAGAAAATAATAATTGTTCGTAGATAGATTATAAACAGAATTATTTATGAAAAATAATTCATAAAGTCGTTATCTGAATTGTAACATACTTAATGCCGCAGTTCTTGTTCTAATTAAAAATTATAAAATAATAATCGAATGCCGTCTATTTTTAAAGGCATTTTTGAAATAAAAATAAATTAATGGCTATTTAATTTTCATTATTTTTTTACAATGATGTAATGACTGTATATCTGGCATCTCTGTACGATAAAAAATTAACGATCTTCTTTGATTAATTACATATGAAATCTACAACAGAAGGAAGAATTCTAATAGACTCAAATAATACTCTTGATTAAACTTATAGATGTAACATAATATTTTGGTAAACGTTTTGTGAAGAAATTTTGTAAAATAAAAAAAAATTTCCAATACTTAAATTTTGCAGTTACATGCGTATTACAGAACTTTTGCTAGTCCTTCAAATTATCGTATTTTTATCTTGACACTTGTGTATAGGTAGTAAAATTAAATGTGTATTCTATGAGGTAAATAAAACGAGCCGTCAATCGTAATTGATTAAGCAATTATGTCTGTTTTTTTTCTTCATTTTAGGTCAAATAAAACGTATAGTTGATCAAAATTTTACAAGAATACTGACATCATAACGGATTTGATTAAGCTTAATGATTTCCAATGCGTGGATACTCCGCACGTGTGTCACAGTTTTGGGTGTAATACTGATCAACATAATTAGTAACTTTGTTATTATACACACAAGGTAATTGTTTAGAAGATTATTTTACACCGAGATTTTTTACAGGAAATCCTGTAATTGGGCAATCTTTTTAGATTTCGTCGCCTAACACTGAATTGGGACAAAGGATTTGAGGGGAGTGTATAACCGAATGAAGGAATGAGCAAATGCCGCCCAAAGGAGACAGGAAAGTAAGTTGGAATCTGTGAAACTATAAGGGGGTATTTACAATAAACAAGGAGGTGGTAGGAGGGGATAGTACGGGTGGGGGGGCGGACAGCGGTCGAACAACAATAGCCGGATCGCGGGCGAGGTGCATCGCAAGAAACGAGGATGAGGAGGCCGAGGAGGAAGAGGAGGAGGAGGAGGAGGAGGAGGAGGAGGAGGAAAAAATGAAAGGAATCGGGCGCAACGAGGGCCGCGGCTCGTCCCCCGCTCGGTCCCCCGTCAATTATATCCCGAGGCATCGCTCGTCATCCATCTCCCTCTTGGAGCATCAAAGAGCCGTCGTCTGTCAAGGTGGAGGCTAGCCGGTAGAGCGTCGGCGGCGGCGGTGGCGGCGGGGGCGCGGGCGGCGCGGGAGGAGGGCCGGGCTCGGCGCTCGGCGAAAGAGCGGCGGCGGCGGTGGGGGCCGCAGCCGGGACAGGCCCCTTTCGCGCACATTCGGCGCTGGCGGCTCGCGCAGTCACCGATGCACCGTCGCGATACTCGCGGCGATAAGCGGCCGCGCGCGCAGCTCCCTTATCCGCGGCCGGGCGTAGCGTGGCGATGTCGCGCGGGTGACGCGCGGCCCCGTAGCCGAGTCCGCAGCGGTCCAGGCGCAGAGCGAGGCCCAGAGGCACCGGTGAGTAGCGGCCCCACGTGCGGCCTTCCCTTCGGGCCCGTCCACCCGAGGCAGCGGGCCTTTGTCTCGCGATTCGCGGCGCCCGCCTCGCCGCCGCCTCTTTCTCGCGGCCCCTCCCCGAGGCCTCCACCGGCTCCAAGCCGAGGTCCACGCTGCAGGCTGCAGGCCGCAGAGCCCCGTGCACGTGCACTCGCGCGAGATAGTCCTCGACATTTTTTGCTTGCCACTTCCGGCTACTTGTAACCGCAGCGCTACTTGTTATTTCACATGTAAATGTCGTAGTCCTGCCCGAGCCGCGGGAAGGCTCCCTTGCCTCGCGTTATGTGCTTTGCGCAATGTCACTTTTTATATTCTCAGAGGTTCTTTCTGTTATGCGCGGCCAGTCGAGTTGACTTGCACTCGCCGTCGATGTTAAGCGTCTTCGAATTTGCACTCGAGAGGTCTGTTTACCTTGCACGAATGTTCCCTCTCGCAGCCGTCAATGCGATCCTTTTCCTTCGACATAATAAACAATAGTTTCAAGGCGATTTTCAATTATGTAAGTTAGCAAGTTCACGAGATAAAAATGCGAAATCGTAATCGAAAGCTTGACTCTCGCTAGGATACAATCCAAACGTATAATAGTGGAAAATTGTTTTCGCACGGTACTGAGATGTGAATAATTCTCAAGGATGACTAATATTTCTCTGCTGAAATTTGAACTAGGTCGTAAAGTCGAAGTCACCTAATTGCCATGTAACGATTAAGAGCATAACCAGCCTTTTTATCGTACATGTAGATATTAATATCATCGGATGCTAATTTCCTGATTTCTGTTTCTAGGCACGTTTTTTTATCATATATCGCGCATTTAGTGGGTTATTTTTCAAAATTCCTCGTAATTGAAACGAACATGCCAAGTCGACATCAACCTATGCTTCGAACGCGTTATCTTGAAAGACCAATCGCGTATAAAATCAATGATAAGAAAAGTAAACGTGTCGCCCAACGTCGACGTGTGCAACAATTCAAGCCTACAATTTTCGATAAGCGAGGAAAAAAACTCTCTTCGCGTTTCAATTCCCTCACGGCGCATCGCCACGTTTTTCTCTCAGAAATTTAAGTACATTAATAATGTCAATATTACGCGCTTGGGGGCTTGGGCTCCTGGCAATATCCAATCTCGAACTGAGAACCGCAAGAAGATTGAGGCGCGTTGTTTTTGCGGGATTCGGTCGCGGAGGCAAGCTCGAAATCCATCTTCGAGGGCGACGACGCACCTTCTACAAATCATACCCATAAGTGCTAATTAAAGCGCGAAAAAAACTGCTGCCGAAGCGCTCAGGCGATTTAAATTTTTCACTCCGTCACTCCTGAGCGCGCATGCGTGAAGAAAAAACACATCTGCTCCATATATAGAGCGTGGGCTCTCCCAAGCTCTGCCATGGATAAAAAGCGATTATAATAGATCGAACTACAACACGTGTTCGGTTCGCGTGAACGCGCCTTATTTCCTCTCCCCCCATAGCGGTAGACAAGGCGATACACACGGCGTCGGTATAGCGATCCCCGATATCGTCATTATCATGCTAATGACAGCTGCGCGCCGCGTCATATAAAGTCCGATCGACCGATCGCCGCTATAAGATTTACATGTATAGGAGCAACGAGTGAGGCTTGCGGAAAAACGCGCGGGTGCAATTAGAGGAGATTGATCGCTGCATCGCGACACGTACGGTTTCTAATTGTTTGCGCAATTATTCGCCTCGCGCGGCTCTTGGCTGACGCGAGTGTGGCAGTAGGCCGCACACTTAAGTGAAGTCTGATCACGAACCGAGGCGACGGCACCCGGTCTGGAATTTCGTTTGTCATGAATGTTGCGTGAGACGCTTCGAAGCTATTATACCAAACTTTATTATTTATCGATGTCCACACTAATATAGATTAAACGGAGATCTTTTTCTGATATAACTTGTATTGTTTGTTCATTGAGCAACTTTGTTTTGCTACATACGCTTTGGAGATAGAAACTGGTTAATCTTAACTAGGTGAACTGGTTAAGTGAGATACGCACGATACTTTTTATTCCCCTTTAAGCACTCAAGCACACCGCATAGGTGATTAATTTATTCCATTAACATCAATTATTAATTATTTATTAGTACATTTGTTTGATTAAAATGAATCATATTCACGAGTTGAAATATGTTGAAAATGTCCTGGGCGGAATACGAACTAAATAATAATTCTATTCTAACTAAATTATAAACATCCTTTTAAAGTATGTAAAAAAATGAAAGCAAGGAAAGAATATTTTCAACTCAATTATAACCTTCCTCAATCTAAACTGATGAATAGGTTTGTGTTAGTTGGCAATCATTGCTTGTCTTATGAAATTCTAATATTACCTGTCTTTTTACTTGAAAGGAACGCGGTTGATATTGAATTAAATGTCGTAAATGTTAGTTATTTCTGCGTTTCATTGTAGTATAAAGTATTATTAGTAATTTTTAGCTTTACATGTTCCGGCTGTTTTTGGCTTATTACGCTTACTTTTTCCCAAAACCTAGCTGAACTATGTCCACGACTGTCTGTTTCTTCCGTTAACATTCACTGATTATTTTACAACTAAATAACTCTGCGGTTGTTCCTCGGAGTATTTGACAAAGGGCATAACCCAACTTGTGAAGATTTAAAAGGAACAAGTTTTTCTGAGAAGAAATATTCTTCTTTTTTCGAACGAAATGAATAAAGAGACTGCTTAATGTCATTTGGGAAATATATGAATGCTATAAATTATATTCTGTATAAAATAATTTTGGACAAAAACTCATGTTACACTCTGAAACTAGTTAATTTTATTACGTACATTAATGAAAAACATACATTAGCGCGTAATAAATTATTACACACAATTAAAAGTTTGAAGTTGTACTATTCATACCGTTTAACGATCTACCATTGGAATAACAAATCAAACATTGGCAATTCAAAGATAATTATAGGAAGTGAATGACAGACAACGCGTAAGGAAGAACCGGTAGAAATAATTAAGGTCATTTTTTTCATACTTTTGTTTTCGGTTGACTAACATGAACCTCCTCGGATTCTCAGTTACACTTTATTGTAAATAATTTTCAACTATATTTGTTAAAAACGGAATAACAGCTATTTAGTTAAATTTGAAATTGACGAAATAATGTATCGTAACGAAGCCCAGGGCATGCAGCTCGGCGTGCAGTACAGATTGTGGAAAGGCCGATTACGAGAACGTGTCGTCGCCTCGGTTGTCGCTCGTTTCGAAAGCCATTTCACTGAATCAAAAAAAGTTATTTTCTCAAAGTATTTTCGCAACCGTTGGTTAATAAGGACCCTCGTAACGGGCAAAAAAAATGAGTTCGGTAAGAAGTAGTGGATCAGATATTGTGAGTTAATAAAAGGTAGCCCATCGAGATAGGGAGAAACAATTAGGCGGAGAAAGAATTAGCGGGATGCATGGAGGCAGCAGGTACCTGGAGAGGTAAATAAATAAGCGATAGGATGGGAGTTTTGAAAAGGATTGAGCCTCGGTTGGGCTTGTTTGAGGTAGGCGGCGCCGAGGCGCGGTGGCACGGTGGCAGGCTAGCGAGAAATGTAAAAAAGCTCCTGTTAGCCTTTGAAAGGGTCGAAACGAGGCGAAAAGTAAAAAGGCTCGTCGGCGGCAGAGAGCGAGCGGCGAGACGGGACTGGGGAGGCGGCAAACTGCCAAAGGGCGGGGTGGGCGCGGATCTCTGCGGTGGCTCGGGGGCCCGATGCGCCGGTGCGGGTCGGCGCGCCCCGGGCCCGGACGGCCCGAGCTCCCGTAACGCGGGCAATTTGCGAGGAAAAAGTGCCCAGGGCTGCAAGTACGTGGAAGGGCAGCGCGTGCAGCCGGCCCGGGGGACTCGATCGCTCCTCGGATCACTCGACCCCTCGGCCGGCTCGACTCGAGGGCCCTGCGCTCGAGAGCGGGAGGCGGGAGGGTTTGGAGAGGTGCCGCCGCGAGCCGCGCACGCTGCACTTCCTCGTGGCCGCGACGGCAACAAGTGGCTGGCCGCGGCGGCGGCGGCGGCGGCGCACGCACACAGGGCCCGGGCGCACCGCGCAAGTCGCAACCTGCACACCGACGTGCAGCTGCACGAGAGCCGGGCGCGTTACCCGAGGGCCGCCTCGGAGAGAGCGAGAGAGAGGGAGAGCGCGCGCGAGGAGAGGCGACCGGTTGCACATGGGGCGCGCGCGACTTTCACGGCGGAGCATAACGGCGATGCTGCGGCCTGCGCTCGGCCGAGCACCGCCGAGAGAGACGGGCTCGGCCTTTGGCACGAGCGCCGGCCGCCAGGGAGAGGCGGCGGACCAGCGCGGCCGCGTCTTCTTTTTCAGTTCCCGACTCCCGACCGCCGACTCCCGAGCCTCCGGCCGCCCGCTCGCGCTCTCTCGCGCTCCTCTCTCTGCGCGCGGGCCAACGGAGCGGGAGGGAGAATTAAAAAGGCCACCTTTTTCTCACGCGATTCGGAGAGAGAGAGAGAGAGAGGGGGGGGGGGGAGAGGAGAGAGGAGGCGGTAGATCGAGCCCGCGGCCCCGCGCGCCTGCCGCGGCCTCCTTTCTCGCGGCCAGTTTGTTTTATACCGCCGCGTGCATGCTCTCTCTCGTCCCGGGGCCCGAGGACATAGCGCCCAAAGACGCTCCCGACGCCGCAGGCGCTGGCCGCAGGCCGCCGCCCGATCACCGGTGAGTCCATTGTCGCCTCGGCCCCCGGGTCCTCCGCCTGGCCGGCCTGCCACTGGCTCCTCGGCTCCTCCCTCCTCTCCGAGGCTTGAGGTCGTGCGTCGGGGGCCCAAAGTCCTGTGAACGCACACACGAGTGCACCGCGCGTTCTCGCGCCCCCCTTCCCATTATTACGTGCGTGTGCGCCGTTTGAAAAGCCTCGCGCTGCAGGCGCTCTCCTGCCCCTCGGAAAAGCGTCCCATTTATTTTTCGAGCGCTCGCTGCCGGCTGCGTGTGCCCCGGCCCCACGCGAGGCCCCGACTCCGAGTGTGTGCGCGCGCGCGCCACCGTTGCCGCTGAAAGTCAAAGTGAGCGTCACGTTTTACCGTTGACTGATCCACCGCGCCGCGCCGACTAAATTCTAAAAGGAGACTGCGAGTGTTGGTTGAAAGTCCACGAGGCGAGGGTGTAACCCGGGACCTGCGAGGATGTCGCCCGCTCGACACCTTTCTATTTAACCTATAAAGCGCCTTTTGTATGCCGCGCGGACTTTGCCGCCTAATGTGCGCTACATTTCAAGTTTGATTGATCCACTGAACTACTGCGCGGCCTCGATGTTTTGTTCCACTCAGTGCAAGTGATCCCGCGACGGGTTTTACAATTTTTATCTCGCTTCGGATGCAAGTCAAAGGTTTTTTCTGCAATCAATCATTTTAATCGCCCACGGTAATCGCCGCTAGAAATACTCTCACGGTCTAAAGTGCTCTTATACAAAAATGCTCAATTAGAAAAACTTGCCATACAAAGCGTCTACTGTCCACGGTAGATGCTAACAAAATTATGTCTTCTAAAGAACGTCATTTAATACTCTGGTATACTACCGTGCTTACCATTTTGGAATTTACGGGATTTTTTTTCTTAGTGACAAGCGCCTTTTAATTTCCTCTTTTCATTGTCACACCTTTCTTCATTTTTTTTAATTACCATATATTAAGTCAAAATAAACGGTTCCGTAGTAACTTTTTTAGTACACCACTCATGTTTTAATACAAATATCGGTTTTTATACAGCAGTAACAGCACCAGCACCAGCACCAGCACTAGCAGCAGCAGCAGCAGCTGTGAGGGCAACACTTGGAGTTTGGAAGGTCGAGAGAGCGGAGATTATTACACTTCGTCGAGATTCATCAGCAGCAGCAGTGAGAGATATCATGAACAGTTTTAATCACGCTTCGTTTAGTGGAAGAAGACGAAGAAGCGAGTTGACGGTGATCGATGGATTTGGGACTGACGTGGAGCTGCACCGATCTACATTTTGATCGAGGAACGAAAACGTGACTCGCGCGCGATCGGCTTATTCTCTCGTTAATACGCGAAGGTACAGTATTCGAACGGTTTTTCCCTACATTTCTCCTATCACTTATTTTGAAGGCTTCAGCTGTTTTATGGCGTCTCACAAGTAATCAAGCAAAGAAGCTATTCAATTTCAATTATTTTTGACAGTTTGATTTAAAAGTTTCTTATTTATGAAACAATTTTAAAGCTTTTATAGAAATGAAAATGTACAGTAAAACAAAAATTTGTTAAAACTCATAATGTTGATTTATACCAAAGCTACCAAAAAGCATTTAAAAATTGAAAAGATTGTACTTGGTTTCAATTTTCCTATTTATTAATTTAAGTTAGATTTATGATAATGAAATGAACTAATAAGACTTTTATACATAAAAATGATTTAATCTTTTACTATTTTGTAATCTACCAACTTAGTTTGCCTTGTATAAAAAAAAGTAAACATTTAAAAACCAGATTCTACTAGCAATAGTAGAAAATGGATCTATATTCAAAATAAATCATTTTTTGTGATTTAATTGTCTGTTAAAATTTTTTATTCATGATAGTAAATTTTGTCATGATTCATAAATTGTAATTGAAAAACATTTAAAGATTTGTTATCTTTACTAATTTCCATAAATAAACATAAATGAGATAAAGAAATACGACTTGTGTAGTAAAACAGTTTTATTAGCTGTGAAAATTGTAAAGTTGCAGTCAATTATTTGATATTATTTATTTATTTATAATATATAAAAAGTTAAATAACTTTTTATTGTTAGATCTATTACAAAAGAATTTATTGATTTGAGTACAATTGTTTCGTACTGATGATAAAAATATTAGATAATGGCTAAATATAAAAAAGAAATTAATTTTAAGCTATTCTTTTAATGTGAATTAATAGTATTAGTAAGAGATATAAATGAGTACAGATTTAACATTGGTTTTCTATTTTTAGAATCAGCAATAGTTGTCAGAAAGCATCGAGAGTAATCACAAAGTAAACGAGGACAGAAAGAAATACCAGTCAAGAAAGCAGTGTGTTCATAAAGAGGAGGGGGCAAGAAAGAAAGAGACAGGCAGAGAAAGATATAAACTAACTCTTGGAGTTAATGAACTCATTGTCTGTTCAACGCGAGGATTACATCATCGTGAGTGACCATGATGAAGTTCAAATCCCTGTTCCGAAGAGGACAGCAGAGCCATTCGTCCCATCAGAAGCAGCATCGTCAGAGGCCTAACCAGCAGCAGCAACAGCTGGCAGCTCCACAGAGCCAAGGCCAGCAACAAGCCTCAGCCTCAGAGGGTAAAACCAGAAGGTCTAGCAATGATTGGCTCTCAACCTCTTCTACTTCTTTAGGTTATTGTGATTCAAAGGGTAACGGACCACAAACTGCTACAACCGTAAAAAACCAAACAAACATTCAGGTATTAAAAGTATATTGAATGATACTGCTATTTTTATCTTATATGATAAGAAAAATATTTTGATTAACTATCGTTGTTGTTTTGCATAATGAACGAGATTGATAATAAATGGTCTAAAAAAAACTGCTTTTAGTGAAACATATTATGACTTTGTATTCAAAACAAACATTTACTGTGTATATTTATATGCAAATTGTGATATGCATTAGATTTAATTTCTTACCATAAAAAAATAAGTAAAAATATAATTTTTAGTTATTTTTAATTAAAATGAAAATTTTTTTTAATTTATTAATTTATAATTGAAAATAGCGACTGCATAAAAATTTGTTTATCTTTTGTATAGTAAAAATAGTTTTGAAATTGTAAAAATCAGAATTTTACTCGACATATTATTTGTGTTCAAATCATTACTAAAGACGTTATTCTTTTTCATGTAAATTAAATACGTTGAATCTATGTATATCTAGTTTCTATTTTAAAATTTGGATCCTTTTATTTGGATTTCAATGAGGCCAGAAAAACTCACAAAACTTGATTCTATTATAGACTTCGAATACTTCAAACGCAACTACGACAAATACGACGACAATTCCGTCGTCCAAAGTCTCGACTGGTTCGAGACCGTCGGTGTTGCCTGTAGCCGCCACTGACTTAATCGCCCGGATGCAGGATCTCGAACGTGAGAACGAGGCTCTCAGGATGGAGCGGGCGCGGCTTGAGGCAAGCTACAGAAACGCGGACAGCAGACGCTTCGACGAGCAGCATGCGGAAATCGCTCATTTGAAGGTTTGTTTTCTCTTGGTGCATTCATCCTTTGAAAGTTTTAATGACTAAATTACAGAAATGAGAGAATGATTTTAATATGCGTTTTAATTCATAGTTTATCACTGAAATTTTGTAATAACGGAATTTCTATTTTTAGACATTTTCTTTATATCATCTGTTAAATTTGTGCTATGTTTAATACATTGTCGGCAAATTATAAGAAATTTATAATTTGGAATAATAATTAATTATTATAAACTTTTTTCTCATAAGAAATAAAAATAATTGCTAATTTTAAATAATACTGAATTTAAAAACTATTTATTAATAAATTCTTAGTTATGAATAATTATAGATTTGTAAATAATATTTTTTTATTTGGCAATTAAGTCGTTAAAAATTCAGATCTGATAAAAGTTTTTGCTGCGGATATAGTACCGTTATATCCGTCAGTTTGATGTTTAAATTATTAGAATAGATTCTAATATTTTGCACAATAATGGGTCTTGTATTTAAAAGAATATCGAATTTTGTGCAATACTTACGTAAGGGCTACGCGAGCGAATCAAGCAAAGAAAAGTTGTTTTAGATTAAACTGTAGTTACGTATAAAATGATTTGATTCATTGACAATTGCGGGGCTTACTTTATAATTAAGTCATTATTCCATTTAGAAAGTTTGGTCAATTTGCTTTTGAGCAAACAGGAAACGGTTATTAATTTATAATTCTAATGTAGATCAAACTGAGGGGGCCGAGTATTTTACGAATTCAAATACTGACTTAAATATTGGCATTTCACTTTTTTATTATCTGTACTGTAGTAATGAAGTTTCTTTGAGAGAGACTGCTGCATAAACATCTATTGTAATTTAATAAGGTTTGCCAAGCACTATACTTTAGAGCGATACTCAAGCACATCAAGTTTATACTTCAAACTGCATGGATCCTGATTTAAAGAGTTACAAAGTACGCGTAATGCAAACACTCGTTCCTCTTTTGGTTTATTATATTTTGAGTGGCGCGGCCAATTAGCATAAAGGCTCTTGTTAAAACGAAAGATCTTCATTTTGGATTTAACCGTGGAAAGCCGAGGAGGCTGCGTTTTTTTTCCTCGTAGCACAGGCATTTATGCCACAATTTGAGCGGCTCGAAAAACGGCGCTGTGCGCTCGGTCCGTCGTTATTCAGCCCACCTCGCGCTCGTTGCAAAATCGTCCATTATGATCGTCGGGTTGTTTAACGACGTAATGACTATTTTCAAACGCGGCGCGACATGACACCTCGATGCGCTCGGGCCCTGAAGCTGTTTATCTCTTCTTCACTCTCGTCGCTTATTGTCCTCCTCTTTCTCCTCTTTTTGCGCGGCGCTATGATTATAGTACGTGCGCGGACGAGCGAAAAAATTCGGGCGCGCGGGCGCGCGCAGGGCACACTTTTGAATTTAACTTGCAAAGAGCAAATCTGCAGCTCCGTGTGTATACACAGTGTGCATTAAGTTCCGGTGAGGTATACCGGCGAGGAATATTTATGGCCTATTAAAGTTCAATTTCTTCCCTTTTTTCGGCCGCGCGAAATGCCAATGGAAAAAGGGCCGGAACATTGTAGCCGCGCGCGTCTATGTTTACGATAAATATATACGCGCGGCGGGGCGAACAATGCGTCGGTTTTGCATTAGCTCCCCGGGAAAATCGAGAAGTGGACATAATTTTGCCCGTGCATTATTATATTTTTTAGCCCCGACTTCCCGTGGGGAATTTAGCGATTCCCTTTTCCGCTGCAGGCCGTGACAAAGCCGGGGGATATAATTGTATAATACAAGAAGCCGGGCGCGTCGGTCGGAAGACTCGTTAGAGTTGGGCCGATTCCCGAGCGCCGCGGGAACGCGCGTCTCCGATTTTAATTAAATTTCGCGGAACGGCGAATTCGAGGGTGAATTTTAGCGGCGTAATAAGCACGTTCGGCGCACGCGCGTCGTCCGGGTCAGTCGTAGCAGTCACGGCAGGATCGAGTGCGCGCGCCGCCCGAGAAATTTGCACGTCAAAGTATATAAATAGGGAAGATTGCAGATTGCACATTGTGTACCCGCTGGAGCGCGTCGAGGTAAGAATCCCGCGAGATTAACGCGAGTCCCGCATTAATTGCGGGGGCAATTTTCGAGGGAAAAGTCGAGCGGGCAAGAGTCGAAAGAAGCCGTAAAGACGAAGCCCACGCGGCCGGGGGAAAAAGCCACGAGCGGCGCGCACGCGAAACCTTTAAAGTCGCGGAGGGGAGACGCTCGGCGCGCGTATATATACATAATGATAATGGGGGGCTGTTCTTCTGGCGGCGCGGGCGTCCCGGACCGGCGCTTATTATAACGTTTGTTGCCGAGGCGGAGGCGGCGGTGCGTGCGAATTCGTAAAAAGTGAAATCCCCGCGCGCCCCATAGCGGAGAAATGGTTTGCTCCGTGCGCGGAGGCGGGCAGCGCACGTGCGCAGGAGCTCGGTGCCGGGGCCGCTCCTCCTGCAGGCCCCGCGGTCTCGTTTCGCGCGGACGGCCCGACGCGGTTAGACCTTGATTATTGCTTTCTGGGCTTTCCTTTGGAGGCGCGCAGCCGCGGGCCCTTTCGCCTCCGATCCCGGCGCTCATTGTCTCCCGCCCGCGCGGCCAATTAAAATTCCCGGGCCGATCTTTACGAGGAGGAAAGCTGAATCTGCGCCCGATGCAATTTGGAAAAAGCGCCGTAATTAAAGGCGCGGGCCGATTTTACGTCGGGCATAAAGCCGGGAGATGGCGGTGCCGGAGAAACCGTAGGAAGAGCTGCTGCCTCCGCGGGCTGCACGTGGGTGCGCGCTTCTGCCGAGGGGCCGGCGCGCGCGCGAAATTCGGTAGTAAAAGAGAGGCAAGTGCGTCGTGGCGTCGGGGGACGGACCCATTGACAAGGCTCGGCCCCGGGCATTTCCACTTTCTGCCACTTAGCGGAGGTAAGACGCGCCGCGGATGCGTCTGCGCGCGCGCACAAATTATTTCCCGTTGGCCGGCAGCGCGAGCGTTTGTCGCGCGGCACCGCGGCGCAACGCTCGTCCTTCCGCACTGAGCCGCAACGCGCTTCCGCGGCGCGCGCACCGAAAAAAAGGAAGAAACGCCTGTACCGTTAACTCCTTCTAATAGGCTTAAGTAAGACCCTGAACCACCTGATTTTTTTCCAATTACGCGAGGGGAGCAGCCTTCGCGCACCTTTGAAGACGAGGCGGGGCCGATACGCGCTATCGCCGGAGAATCGCCGATCTCCCCGGAGCTAATCCTCCGCGGCGCTCGCTCGGTCCGCGCAGGAGCGCGCACGCATGACTCGCGCGCTCCCGATTTTTCCGCGCCGCGGCCTTTCCCGGGTACAGCTTTTTCATGCATTAGCCTCGTTACGCTCTCGCCCTCCCTCCCCGACTCGCGTACTTCCCCATTTTTTTCCTACGCGAACATTGTCGAAAATCAGGTCAATTTTAAGTGCGATGCCGACTCACGAGCTGCGCCGACATTACACCAGCGCCGATGCCCATGAGCGCTTGCATCTCGCTCCCATCGGACCAATCCCGTCGAATATCTGCCCTATAACGCTTCGATGATTGTTCTTCGGATCAATATCCAATTCGATTCCATCATTTTCGATCTCGCAAAGTCTCCGCTACGATATAATCTTACTAATTTCTTACAGTATTGCGGGCGTTAGTATCGAATAATAATTTGAAAAGGCTAAAGTATGAGTTAAAATTATCTTTCAGTCGCGCGTCGATAACGCGTCGGCTTATTAATTAGGCAAAAAAATACAATTGCACATTCAATTATAATGAAAGTCTATACGTTATTCTGTTTAACGTTATAAAATAAAATATGGAATTGATGCGGCAATTATCTACGCGTCCACGCACGGCAAACTAATAGTTGTTTTAACGAAATTGTGCAGTTTCCCTATAAATTCTTGGCAACTGTTTTTAAAAAAAGGACATTCGAAGATTCCGGCCTGTAACAAGAAGAGATTTTCTTTGACACGCTTGCAGGATGCTAGAAAAGTACACGCAGGCCCTCAGCGATGAAAGGCATTGTGCTTTTCTTGCGTGATCCTTAAGCTGTTAAGGTTATTTTAATCGGGGCGTGACACGAGCAGTTGGCCGCCGGCCCTTGAGCCAGCGGAGGGCGCGGTGTAACGGGAGAAAAGCGAGGCTCCGGGAGGAGAAGTGGCGCAAGGTGCAAAGGGCGCAAAGGGTACTTGTGGCACCTGAGGCGGCACTCGAAAATACCGGAGATAAATAAAATTGCGGCGGCGCGGGAGGAGAGCCGGCGCGGTGCTCGGGCGCTAGCTGCTCGGGGGGCCGCGTTGAGCCGGGGGGCGAGGGAATCCGGGGAAAAACACGTGGTGCTCGGCGCGGCTGGCGGGTAGGGGGCCCCCGGAGCGCCGCGGCCGGCTGCGTGTGTGCAGCGCGCGCGAAAAAGCGCGAGGGGCGCGCTGCGGGAGGAGGAGGAGGAGGAGGAGCTGGGTTGGGTTGGGTTGGGCTGGGGGGGGAGGCCGCCGCGGCGGAGGACAGGGGGCGGAGGAGGAGGTGGGGGGCGCGTCGGCCGGTAGCGCCGCGGCGTGCACTTGAGCCGCCGGCCGCGGCGTCGAGTGTCGGGGCTCGGGGGCCGGGGGCCGGGGGCCGGGGCCGCGCGCGCGCCCGAGCTCCTCTAGTATAGTTTCCCCGTCACTTAGGCGCACCTCCGCTCGCAACTCGCGAGCTCCTCAGGCCGTGCCGCCGCCGCCGCCGCCGCCGCCGCGACTCTTCCAGTCGAGCGCTTTTTGGGAGGCCGCCGCATAGCTCCTCGTAGCCGAGGTCGCCGCCGACTCCTCGCAGTACGTATCTCTGCCCCCACGCGCATGCCGCCCCTGCCGCACCCGGTCCCGTGCTTTTATTACTTCCGGGCTCTCTGCCGCGTTTTCCCTAGCGCGGCTGACGAGCCGGCCCTTGGCGCGCCCAAACCCAGCCTCGCCCTGCCCTTTTATAACCTTATACATTCTTAGGAGCAAAACCATCTCCTTCTCTGTAGCACTCCCTCCTAATCCACTTAACGCCTAGCTTTTCGGCCGGCCGCGCACCACGCGTAACTATTTATTCGAAAATAATTGCCCCTGCGACCTGGAGACTCTTCGATTCTTCGTGTAACACTTATTTTAACTGCCTCGAGATGCGCGCAACTTTCTTCTCGCAAAACTGAAAGATGGCTTCGGGACTCGCGATGCGCGCACCATCGGCCGCACCGAGTCCTTTCTATTATAAAGATTGTTTAAAGGAAAGCCGCTGTCTCTGCCTTATCCATATATATTACTTCTTCTCAGCGGTTTATTCCTTTTTCTCCCTGCCTCGAATATTCAAATGGAAACGAAATGTATATTCCAGCCAACTCTGTACTCGTATAGTTTTTAGCGAAACATTTACTTCCTTCGGTATAAAATTCATTGTGAGGAAAACGAAAAACTGCACGATCGGCACTCACTCTTCGCTTTGGATTTAACAACAACGTAAAAAATGAAGAACATTTCAAGTCGAATCACTCGAGTTCCGAATAGTTGACCAGTAACAGAAATAATTGGATCCCAGAAGCCTACTATAGTGTAACATTAGCTGACATTCAGGAAATTTCCATAACGCTTCTTCTGCAGATAATCGTCCTTTTTCTTTTACTTACATCGCTGTTTTTCGCACTACCTAACAATATACAAAGTTTTACTCTCCATATGCTACAATTAATTAATTTTATTAATTCTATTAATCAATTCACATTTTCAAATAAATTAACGTTTCTGCACTGGTATAGGTACAGGTCCGAAATATTTATTGAAATAGACACAATTAATAGTCACGGAGACACCGACAATTACAAAAATACGATTACAATAAGTTCGATTTATTTATACAGCATAAAAGAGGCATTAATTTGTCGTTCATCTTAAAGATTCATCCTTCCACGAAATAATGAATCGTTAATACAGAAATTTACTCTTTCAATTCAGGACTTTCAACTCTGCACTGGCATTATCCTCGGAATGAATTAATAATAATTATATGAAGTTTTTATATACAAAGTGATAGAATAGGTTCAACTAAATTATTTTTAACAAGATATTTTTAACTTCTGGAAGTATAAACGTTGCCAAAACATTTTTATTTTGGTACATTAACGATAATCATTTTAAATAAATACCGATAATTCGTGTCTAAACTATAATTGGGTATTTCATAATATATTAACTTATTTTAATTATTGCAAGTTACGATTCAGAAACAATGAATCGTAAGTTGAAACAGAAAATGTAAAAATGATGTTGAATTTTCACTCGCGATAAAATCAACATAGCGGATAGAAAACCTTAAACATTCCTATACAATATCATAATTAATGTGCACGTGTCAGTAAAGTATACGTTTAGAGTATTTTTCATTTAATCAGCTTAATTGGAAAAAATATGCTCACTCTTAACAAGCGTCGCATTAAACATCCCGAAAATATCATAAATCCGTCGAATATTGTGCAAGGTGGGTCTCATTCGAGTGCAGGATCGATCATCAAATAAATATGTATATGAAAGATTCATGCGCCGAGGGAAATCTTGAAAATTGTCCACTTAGTTCGTATTTGGTCGTCCAATTAACTCTCGAATTAACTAAACGTTTTCGAGTCAGATGCGCACAGTGACTAAAATGGGCAGAGCTGTCGACCGATAATCGGACCTCCCGCAATCCCTGAGGCTGAACAAAAACGAACACCGCTACTCGCTAGAGAGGTAGCAAGTGGCGATCGCATAATTAGCTTAACTAAATTAAAAAGGAGCGCGCGCGCACACTGGTGCTGGCGTAAGAGCGAAATTGCGCAACGCGCCGCGACAATCGATCGCGAAGCGCAGCTCGGGTTCCTCCAGCCATCGAGTGGTAAGGAGCCGCGGAAAGCTGCTATGCCCGACTCAGCCCTGAGTAATATAAAAATAAACGCAGTTCGCGGGAGTTGCGGTGATAAGGGAACTTTGCATAATAATAAGCTGGGATATGTCGCCTGTGGATTAATAAACTGATTACGTCCTATGTCTCTTAGATAAGCTACTTCTCTATATAAATTCCTACGTTCTTTCTAAAACTAATTTGTTTAATAGTACGGCAATTATGAGCAATAAATTATAAAATCCGCAACTATAATAATTAATCTAATGTCTTCGTAAATTCTACGATATACATACAATATGTACGTTTAGTCGCTTCTGAATGCTTTATATTAGCCCTTACTTTCAAAAGAACAATCTGATCTAACATCTGTAGTTTGAATATGATACATGATCGAATACAACCTCCTACCAAGTTCGATACTTGTCGATCAAGGCGCAACTTGTAATGTTAAATTTATAATCATTTAACTAAATATAATTAATTATTAATTACATAACATATTTTTCTAACATTTTACATACACAAGATTTTTCAAAAACTTATTTCTAAAGTTTCGGTTTATGAGAAAACGGTAAAATAATTTTCACTCATGATTTATGAAATAAAAACTGTATTTATATATTTTATAAAAAGTTAGTATTAAACTTAGGGTTGTACTCGAGATAACTGTTGAATACTCGAATAAAACAACTGTAGCTCCTATGCATTTATTGTATTAACAAACTTCCTTTGAGCTATTATTATAATAAACATAAAAAATTGTATACTGCGATATGGTTAATTAATAAAACATACGTTATAAGGTTGATACATAGCCTATTAATTAATTTAAGTAAAATTTACTTGTGTAACAAGTAATATTAATATAAATATAATATCAATATTAACATTAATAAATTTACCAATAACTACAAAATGAAAATATATCTTCTAAACATATATTGGCACTTTGATCTATTAAAAGACGAGGAAAACATAGCTTAAACTTCAAAATTAAGCAGTTTGAGATAAAAGCATCCTACATGCTAGTGTCATTTATAGATATTTATATAGCAGATTATTTATTTGTAAAGGATTCTTAAACTTTGGAAAAATTTATTTACTTTCATTTTTTTACAAACTAATATTTAAATTCGATATATTTAAAATAAATTTCAATGATGAAAACATTATTTTAGGATATAATAGTTATTCTCGTAATTATACTTTAGGATACTAAAACATTTATCTATATACTTAATACATATAGTTCATTTATGATAGGCATGTAACACTTTAATAAAATATTATTTAAATTTGGAATTATATTAAAATGTAAATTGATGCAATGAGGGTATTGAAATTTTTGATAAAGAAATGCAAAATATACGTGACGTAGCTATGTGAATTTTTTATTAATGGACCAATAATCATATAACGTGCTTCTGCACTTGATCACAAGATTCACATACATAATTGAACGGTTTATAGTAGGTTCGAATACATTAAAGATTAATCCTCAGATTAATCAAAAGTCAAGGAATTGAATTGGTATTTAATCGATATTACTAAACAGTTATCCTCACTTAGCAATGTATTACGTTTAATATTTTCTGAACAAACATCTCGAGGAAGACGAGCGGCTTCAGTAGCGTGATAGCAGCAGTGCAGCAGCCCGTGTTCACTGCTCGCGTTCACGCGCACCTTCTTATTCTGGGCTAATAAAAGACAGGAAAAAAAATAAAAGTCAGTTCTCTCTCTCTCTCTCTTCTGTCTTTCCACATCCCATCCCGCCAAAAAACGAAAATAAAAAAGTAGAAGAAAGACAGTCGAGGAATGAAAGAGGAAAGAAGGAAGAGGAGTGGAGAGAATTGATGGAGAAAGAGAGAGAGAGAGAGAGAGAGAGAGAAAGAGAAAGACAGACAGACAGAGCGATGTGTCGAAGAGCTACGGCATAAAATTCTTCTTCAAACACAAACGTATATGCGTATGCACGTATAGAAGTATGCCGTATGGAGCAAGAGAGACAGACAGAGAATCGAAGAAATGTAGAGGAAGAAAAGGAGATTGGTGCATCAATGAAAGGAGTTGGAGTGTACCGCTCCGATATGATTATATGGAACCAATACTGTCTCCAAAGTTGTAAAAATACTTACGCGCGATGCATATAGGCCTCAGAAAGCTTCCTTCTGACGGAGAATGCGGAGTAAATAGTTAGAAAAAAGGGCGCGTACCTATGCGTGCGTGTTCGTGCGAGCGCACGCGCGCTGCTTCTACAGATATATATATTAAATTATACCTGCGCCGCCTAGGGTGGGGATGGTGCGTTACATAACCTTGAAGACGGTCTTTCGCGCGCGCCTTGAACTAAACCCGCTTTTTTCTCACTCTTCGTAGAATATTATGTATAATGTGTAGTAGATGACTCTTGCCCCAAGAGTATTCAGATTGTCGGCTATATTGATCTACATGGATAATTCCGAGGTCTGTGTCTTTCACTCCACTTGCTTACCTACCTCTATCTCTCTCATTCTCTCTACACTTTTACTATCTCTCTCGCTCTCCTTCTTCCCAAGGTATAGTTTAATTATATAAGGATTCCGCGTGCCATTGGCTAGAGCAACAGCAGCACGCAATTTTTCTTTACGGTCTCTCCGATTCCCTGACCGACACGCATATACGCACCAGCTTCTCATATTGGAGCATAAACATAATGTACACGCACACGCAGGAAAAGTTTGTTACTCACTGCTAAGTTCTCGGTGCCAGTACCGTTTGTACTAGTGGAGGTTTTTCTCTAGTTGTTGACAAACTTACGATCCTTCTGTTGCGGGTACAGCAGTGTAAAACACCATTTTTAAGCATTCTACCAGTTGACTTGCTTCATATTTCTCCATTATATAGGGTAATGTTATCATTTTCAAAAATCTACTTTTATATTTGCTTTCCCATGAATGACTGAGTGCAAAGATGGTTATTATTATAAGATATTTATTTCAATAGCAAAATTTTGCTTTGTTTATTTTAATTCGAATTAGGTACCTATTTCAACTATTCATTAATACTACTCAGTGAGCAATACAAGTACTGCAAACAGTTATATGAATCTGTATGCATCTACTCTCACAAAATTATATTACTTAATAAGTCATACAAAATGAATTTCAGATTATAAGATTCTGGTTTTTTATTATTTATTATCATTATTTTGTATTATCATTGTTTTGTTTATCATTATTTTGAATCACAAATAAATATCAATGTTTTGTGTTGAACATTTAAATAAAATGATGATAACAAAATGTGTAAATAAATAGTTTAATAAAATAATCAAAATAGAATTGTATTATAATGAATCTTCCTTCTAATAATTATAGGAACAGCATAGCTTAGAACTGGAGCGTCTTGCTAAAGAGAATGAAGCTTTGCGTAGCAGACTACGTGATGTTGTCCACTCACCACTTTCCGATTCAGAAAAACAGCAACTCTTAGATGCATCACGACTGCACAATTCAGCACCAGCTTCCATTGCTATTTTGCAAGAGGAAAGCTGTGCAGGAACAGGTACTATGACTCAGGAAAATGCTAGGAGTTCTACACCTGAGTGGGATAAACGATCATCCAGTTCAGAAGTTTCAGTTGCTTGTCTGCAGGATAGAATCTTACAGATGGAAGAAACACATTACTCTACAAATGAAGAACTTCAAGCAACCATACAAGAGCTTAGCGATTTGCAGGTAATTATTTCATACTTTATGAGATACATATTAGATTTATGTGATGAACAATTATATTATGTTTTTAGTTTTTATGTTACTAAGTTACTGTATATGTACATATAAATTTGTATTTCTTTTATATGTACAGAATCTTTATTTTCATACATTGATTTTTGTTTAGTTTCAAACATATATAGCAACACTTTTTTATTTCACTTAAATTACAATTTTTATTTAAATATTTTAATTTTTCTTGACTATCAATGTTTCAAATTCTCAACAAATTTTACGTATTTAAATTAAATTTTACTTTACAGGCTCAGTTAACAGAACTTCAAGCAGATAATGAGAGACTTGCAGAAGAAAAAGGTGTTTTATTAGAATCTCTTTGTAGGCAAACTGAGAAATTAGAAGATTCTAGATCTAAAGTTGATACGTTGCAAGGACTGCTTTTAAGAGATGAACAGCCTCAGGAATCAAAGGGGTACAATACAGAACGAGAACAAAAACTTGTAGATTTATTAAAGGTTAGTCTTCCATAGCTGTTTTGGCTATTTATAATGAATTGAATCAATCTTAATTCATCTAAAATATAAAAGTGAAATACAATTTAATAACTAAATATTTCCTAATTGTTTAGAGTGCTCAAGAAGAACGAGAAAGTTTACTACAAAAACAAGAAGAATTAACATCTGAGTTAAAATCCTTGCGAGCTACTGCAGATGCGAATGCGACAGAAGTAGAGCGACTAACAAAGCGCATGTATTTCTTAGAATCAACAATTGACACAGCAAATGTCGAACGCAAGCTCCTGGATCTAGAATTGGCGGAGTCAAAACAAGAAGGAGCAAATCGAAGCATAGAAATTAGTAGATTGGCAACGTTACTGGATAATGCACGGGCGAAAATTGAAGAACTTGAACAATCCAGGCAGCTGGAGAACAAGAGTGAAGCGGATGAAATGCTAGATGCAGCAAGGAGGGAGAAAGATACATTAGAAACACAAGCAGCAGCTCTTCAGGAACAATTGGCTAGATCCCATTGTGACCATGATCGATTAAAAGATCAATATTCGCAGCTTCAAGAAGAGTTTAAGGTTTGTTTAAAAACATTCATATTTATCCATTGTGTATGGTTGTTTAAAAAAAACAAATGTTTTATGTTTCATAATTAGTGTCAATAACTTGTAACTTTTAATACCAACAGTCACTTTATAATATTTTCTCTTTGATTATTCGTTTTAATTTTTATAGTTTTAAGATTATCAGAACGTTATATGCTCACTAAGCGTTTATACTGCAAATTCGTTATTTGTGACGAATTGTAACTTTGTAAAGATATGATTTAATGTGCAAGGTAGTAAACGGTTTCCCGGAATATCCAGTTGCTTCGCGTGTCAAAAATATAGATGATGATGTAGCAGAATTGCTTAAAAATGTTTTATAAATTTTGCAAGTAAATGAAAGTTTACAGATAAATTTTATTTACTGAAATATAAATTATTAAATTATAAAAAAAAATCGAAAAATTAGTAGACTTCTTTAAAAACTTCTTTTTATTTATTTTAGTAATTTTTAAAGTACATAATTTTTATAAAATTTTACTAAATTTTCAAATTACTATAAAAAAAATTTAGTACTGTAATGTAATCTTATGATTACAGGTTGCTCGTAACAATGCAAAATCTGCAATCGAAGATCTAGAGTATCGTCTTGGCCAAATGAAAGATGAGCGTATATCGGTAAACGCGGAACTTCAATTAGTGCGCGATTCTTTAGCTGAACTTCAGTCCCAGTGTCAGCGTCATCTAGAAGATAAGCGTGAGATGAAAGCTGTGATGAGTGAACTTCAACGTCGCGAACGTGAAGCCCAAAATCGTCAATATGAACTCGAGAGTGCCCTTGCTGAAGAGCGTAAGCTTAGACAAGAGGAGAGCGCGGAGTGGCAACAGTTCCAGACTGATCTTCTTATGACAGTACGTGTTGCTAACGACTTCAAGACCGAAGCCCAGAGTGAACTCGAGAGGGTCGTGCTCGAAAACAAAGCGCAGAGGGATAAGCTCAGGGCTCTTGAGGCACAATTGGATAAGCTGAATAACACGAGTAAGTGATTTTTGCTTTTTCATTGGTTTATTTTTTTAGATGTAGTTGGCTGATAGCCTTGAAGTATTGAAAAGATGTCGCCTTTATTTAATATTTTTTTAAATATAAATACAATCTTTTCAGTATTTTGAGACGCATATGTCGCAAGTAAATAATTTCTCTGTTGATATTGATTATTATGTTGCATGGCCAATAATTTTATTTATTTTTTTTTCATTATGTTAATTTTGATTGCACATCAGGCGGAAACATCCAAAAATCGAGGAGCACAATTTTAAAGCGTGGACGTACAATTATTAAGAAACGTTTTGAACCAAAGAAGTTTTTAGTGAAAAGTGAAATGCCCAGGGCAAAGAGTATTTTAAAAAATCAAGTGCCTAAGATAAAAAGTATTTTAAAAAATCATATAAACAAAGAACATGGACACAGTGTTTGGTTTGATGTGAGTGAACCTCCGGACTTTAAATTAAAATCCACTTCTAAAGATGATGTTTCTTCTGAACTCATTAACAGTGAAAAGATGGACACAGCAGATACTGCTATAGATGTTAATCTAAAATATGATTCAAATCAAATTTTTGATTTGTCAAACAAAAAATATACACCAACTATTATTGATTCCAGTCCAAAACTTCATAATGATCAAATAGTACCTGCTTATAATAATATGAATCAAAATTCTGATAGTTACTCCAAAGATGAGGCATTGAATAAGTGTTCAAACGCGATTTCTCAGTCTTCCAAAGAAAAATGTATACCAAAGATCATTGATTCAATGCCGAAACTTCATAGCCGAAAATTGCATAATTCTAATAATAATTCTATAAATAAAAAATCCAATAATAGTGTTGATGAGAGTGATGATTGCAATCCGTTAAATATGAATAAAAAAATAAAACCTATTATGGTCGAATCAAATTTACAAAAAGGTCTTTTAGATAACTTAACAGATATCGAAAATGCCGGAAAAGACTTTTATAACGTAAAATTATCAAATAGTCAATTTTTTGTACCCCATAGCAATGTTTTTACAAAATACGAAAATTCTATGGAAGATTTAAGTTTTAACGTAGATCCTGAAATAACCAAAGCTTTACGAAAAAGTTTAGAAGAGAAAGCTTCGAGCTCAGCCGATATTACAGAAGCAGCAAAGAAATCTCTGATAAATGATAATTCAAAATCTAATTGCAATAACAAACCAGATAAAAAGCTAGATAAAAACATTGATTCCAAAGTATTGACTCCAAAACCACGTAAAATCAAATCTAATGATAATGTCATTGAAAATAAGGAACCCAATGTTAATTTAGTTCCGTCAAAGAGGCCTTGCTTAAGTGATTCGATAAAAACAAAAATCTCGACAGAAGATAATAAAATAGAAGATACACTTATTGGTAGGGTTGAATTAAGAAGAACTTTAGTCAAAGAATCGGTAACAAAAAGTGTTGAAGTAGAAGGAATTAAAAGACTACTAACTGAGTCTTTACAATTATCAAGAACAAACTTTCTTAGAAATTCTATACATGAAACACAACCTTCAAATTCAAACTTTAAGAGGTATTAAAAGAATCTTACTGATTTTCTATGAATTTCATTTGATTATTTTTATGTTGCAGTAAAAAATATTAAGTTGTAAAATTTTTAATTTTATTAATTTACAATTGACTGGTTCTACAGTTCTATTCATTTTTTAATATATAACAATAGTGAGGTATAGATTTAAACTATCACGTAATACATGACTTTTCTTCAGTATTTTCAATTACTTGAAAATTAATTGAAAAAGATGAAGAAAAAATAAAAAAATACAAAAATAATTTTAGTATCTGAAAGCTTCTTGACTGGAGACAGCTGTATTTACATGTATTTAAGTTTATAAAACAAATTATCTAAAACAAAATCTAATTAATTTGTGCTTAATAATTTTTCAAATATAATTTATTTAACAAAGTAATTCATCAAATTTTTACTGCAATGTATTCTTATGTTATTGAGAATTTTTATAAAAACACATAAAAATTTTCAAATGAATTCGAAAATCAATAACTATGTGAAACAAACAGTAGGCACTCGTTTTTGCGCAACTCGTTGGAGGTCGTTCCTAGTGCATCGTTAAGATTTCCTACAACGCCGAAGTTGGTGTCAACAATACGACAAAAGTTCGAGGATTTACCTTCTTTGAGGCTCAAAGAAGAAAATAGTTTCTCAAGACAAAACAATCTTTCAAGTCGACGTTACGCTGGAAATTTCGAGGATGCCATCAATGCCAAACCTAAACCTTTGCCTCGCCGCTTGTTCGGTAGTAAGTCGTAACAAGAATCAAAATTGACAAAAATGCATAAAATCAGAGTGAAAAACCAAATCGAGATTTGCAATCTGTGACTGTCTATGCTACAAACATCCTGAAATTTGGGCTTTCTGTGTTTTTTTCTATTTTTGTGTTTTACGATTTTGGGTCATTAGTGAACTGGTATATCAGTTTGTGTGTGTGAAAACTGTTATATATAATGAATTTCATAATTCGTTTAAATGATCAGTGATTGCCTTTTGGAAATGATGATAGTCAACTTTGCAATCATAATTCAGCTTATGAGGCTTATTCTTATGTAAAGAAGAAAATATTTTACAATATTGTAGATTGCTTTATGTGTGTCTTAATGAATTTGTTACATCAAAATGTCATTTTTAAACTGACACGACTAAATCCTTTAAAAATCATTTTGATTGATTTTTTATTTTATAGCATAGTTTAATAGTAAATGTTTTAGAAGTCCTTATGTCAATATTGAAGCTGATGATTTTTAGAACTAAATATTGCACATTTCTTACACAATAAAAATTTAATTTTTCTTCATATAATATCAAATAACTTTAACATTGTTATCATAGCTTTTAACATTTATTACAATAGGACTTTTAAAAGTTTTAATTATATTTCACTTTTACAGTAATATTACAAAAACATAATAATACATCTATGTCCATATTAATTTTATTTATATCCTATCAATACATTTTATCTAGGTATTTAAATAAAATCGGAATATAGAAAACTTAAAAAATGAAATTAAAAGTATTCAAGGTGATAACATTGCAATTTAATATATTTTTTGTGTTTTCTGTTTGTGATTTCATTAATTCCGTTTTTGCTTTGCTTTTAATTTTTTGTTAATAAATATATCATAAAGATGCAGAATCTTCAGATAAAACTAATATCTTTTATTTTACAGCTACTCAAAAGAATATGCCACCAACAGCAAGGATAGTAACCACACCAACTGAGACACAACAATCTGTTATTACTAGTGTTCAAAATGAAATGGCTGCACGTCGAAAGGCAAATATAACCAGGCAAGACTCCAGGTTATCCGTTAAATGTCTCATTGAAAGTATTGAAAATGCTACCAAACAAGCTAAAGCTGGTTAGATTTATAACAAATATAATACATTTTTTTCAATATTTAAATTGTACAAAAAAATTTTATTTTACTTTATTCCTACATTTAAGGGCCTGGAAGTCGTAGTAGTTCTACATCATCTCTTAATTCAATTGGTACCAATGATGTGATTTCTCTGAAAGCTCCTCTCAGAGATCAACAAATAAATAATCTTATATGTACAACTAATTCCACCAACAATAATAACAAAACGCAATCGAGTAACAATACAAAAAAAACTTTTTCAGGTAAATATACAATATTAGTTTTATAGTAATTCTCATAGTTTTATCGTACAGTTTAAAGTTAATCAAAATAAGCTATTTTTAACATTTTAAAACATTAAAATTTTACGGTCTTTATAACTTCTTAAAACGTAAAACAACATGGAATACCTTTTTTATTTTTTGTATAGAATTATTAAAATTTATGGATACTAAATCAGTTTCATATGAATTAATATTTTTTGTCCTATAGTTTTGCAAAAGAAAATTTATTGTAGTTTTTTATCATTTTCCATGCAGAAACGAAAAGTACAGTTCCAAACGTTTTGAACCCAGGTCAGTTGCTCGACACAGCAACTCTAAACGCTAAAGCAATGGACTTCGTCAGGCGTAACAGCGTCACTGACCTCTCGGAGCGGAAGGATCCACTGTGTGGTCTCGTGAAAAATGGTGGTTCAAGGCGTAATGCTCTTCTCAAGTGGTGTCAGAACAAAACGGTCGGCTACAGGAACATCGATATAACCAATTTCAGCAGCTCATGGAATGATGGCTTAGCGCTCTGTGCAATACTTCATACCTATTTGCCGGAAAAAATACCCTACGATTCATTGACACCTACAGAAAAAAGGCGAAATTTTTCGTTAGCATTCTCTGCAGCTGAAAGCGTCGGTATACAGACAACTTTGGTAAGTGCTATACCTAATTTCATTGCTGTTTCCACAGAATCATTAAGTAGTTAAACATAAATATAGATATTGATTTAAAAATCTCTGGAGTATTAAAGAATTACTACAACAATATATTTTATATTTTAGAACATTGGTGATATGTGTTTGCTTGAGCGACCTGATTGGCAGCAGGTAATGACTTACGTAACGAGTATCTACAAGCACTTCGAGACCTGATTCAACTCGGCAGAAATGCGAAAATTGTTTGTAGAATTTGCTATTTATCGTTACTTTACTTCTCTTTCTTTTGCTTCAACAAACTTGACAACGAGGAAAAGCAACGTCATCTAGTCAACTAAATACAAGAGGAAGACGATCTTTTGCGCGAACAAGAGCTGCTTCTTCTACAGTCCTCGAAAAAAGAAAGTAGTATGTAATAATTATTTGCGCCGTAAAATAGACGCTGGGCTCAAATTTAGATTCATTTTACGAAAGTTTTCGAAGAGCGCTTTTGGAGCCCTTTATTTTTTATAATGTTTTGCATTATCGGAGAAAATCTCGACATAATACTTGGAAAAATGTGGATATGAATTTAGAGCGTGACGATGAATGATTCCTTCTATTGATAATATGAGACTGAAAATTATTCATACAGTATATGTTTTATATATATTAATGTTGTGAAGATTTAAAAAAAGTGTGACCGATTATATAAGTGTAGTTAAAAAGTTAAGTATATAGTTTGCGAATCATCGTATATACATAAAGAATCTGTTTTCTATGAATTTGCCGAACCTAGAATTAACCACTAGTAAGTGAACTGATAAGATCAAGAATCGTGAAATGCATTGCATATTTCTCAGCATACCATAAGTATTTTCTTGTATTATTATAAATTTTTTTGAAGTGTTATTTTTTTCATTTCTAAGTTATACATATACACATGCATACACACTGTATTTGTACAGGAGAGATAGAAAATAGAATGAACGTGAAAGAATGTATGACAAACACATGTTATTGTAAGGAATCCTAATTTATTGTATAGATCGTGCAGAATATTCCAATAAGGAAAAATAAGCAACAGCTTAAGCTAAGTTCTCTGTGATATAGCAATGATAGTCCCAGAAGCAGAGATACACACGCGTTTACGATTATTATTCGCATTGATTAATTTTCTTTACTCACTGTATGTGCGTTTAGCATCTCTCACCCTTGTTGCTGCTTCGCCCTGGTGGCGTAGGAATAAAAACCCATCATGCTTTCCAAAATAAAAGAAACGATCATTTTTATTAACTAAATCTTAACTTGAATTGATTGCATGACGACAATCTGTACTTGTTGCATTGCGTTTGTTTTTCGTTTTTTTTTCTAATGAAAATAAAGTGAAATTCTGTTTTCATCTTACTAAGAGACTGTTGCTTTAAGATTTTGAAGAATATAATTTTATTTTATTCCTATAAAATGTGTTTAAGCTTGTGACGTTGTAAGATTTTTGGAGTTCTTAGAATAGTAAAATTCTCAAAATCGTTACGGTCAACCACCTTCAGCGCCTCATACGAGAATGAAGACAAAAAAGAGCAAAATGTTTCGAATCACAACCAAATGGCGAGACGAGATACTCAAGCTCTCACGGTGAATTCATACAGATTTAATATTTTTATAATTTACAAAAAATAAGGATAATCCAACTACCATTTAAATAAATACTCAGAATTAAAGTATAAAATTGTGTGATTTTATTTAACTAAACGAAATTACATTTCGATACACTGTATGAACTAATTTAATCTAAATTAAAAAAAATAAATATTTCTGAATAACATTAATCAATAACAATATTTAAAATATATATGTAAATCAACGAATTTAAAACAATTATTTAATCGCGCAAAATGATAATGAATACGTTAATTTTACATCTAAGATTTATTAATACAACAAAATGGTGATCAACTAAAGTAACAGTGCTTAATAACCCCTCAAATCAGTTTCCCTCGCAATAATAATTACTTGCATTAAACCTATTTGTTGATTAGAGATACAAATAGAGGATTTATGCAGGGTCTCGAATAAATTAATTTATAAAGTAATTCTTCAGTTTTAATGGCAGTGATATATCTTTGAGTGCAAAAATTTTTGAATTAACAATACTTGACTTGAAATAATTTCTCGAATAAAATTACACAACACTAATGAAAATAAAAATTTATGAATCAAACGTAAAAATTCTTGTGTTGAAAAGACAAGTAAGAATTTTTCTGAAAAGGAGAGCTATTTCTATATGTCTCGCTTTCGTACTCTTGCGGATCAACGTCGGGATCGACGTCGGCGAGGAGCCTCGACTAGTTAAGCAATCGGCTGCCCTAGTCGGCGCTCTCGAGTACACTGCCGCCCAATCATAAGCCGCTCGTCATCGACGATCGGGCCATGCGATTCGTGCGAAGCAAAGGATTCTCTCTCGCACCAATTGCCACCCGAAAGCCGATCCGAAGTCAAGTTGTCCAGTGCCGCGCGACCTTGTTTACTTCGGCCGCTCTGTTTATATTCGCGCTCTTCAGCGCGTCGACGGGCCACTGTATGCCCATCGCAATATATTAAAATTCTCTCCAACTCTATGCACGAAATTGATTAAAATTTAGGTTTTTATATCGATCCCCGTACCTGTAATAACTTTGATTATATGTTTCAAATGAAGAGATCGAGAGAAAAGTCGCAGTGATCCGAGCATTCATCAGGCAATGATAATACTTAATAATTTAAAAACAATCAACTATGATCCAAATCACAAAATATTGAACAATGTAAATTAAATAACTTGAGGATTTTCTCTTATGTATAAAAAGCCTTACCTCAAAAATAACAAATATCCGAATGGGTCCAACGTAACAAGAAAAATTGCAATTTAATTGTACAAGTTAATAAACTCAACACGTAAATTCTTACAGAGGGATGTTTAATAATTCAATAAAAATAGTGAAAAGTGGGATTAGTATTCGTATCAGTATCACGTGCATGGAAGCAGATTTGGAGCCGTTAGCCAAACTATTTTCTTAACATAGTAAAGTTCTGTTTGTTATTGGTTACGTTCAATATAAACACAAATATAGTTTTATACAACTTCCCAACCCGGCTCATTGTAATTTACTTGAGGCTACCTTTCCGGGCACTTTTTGCAAGATGTCCGTTTTAAGCAGCCTCACATTTGCTGTATCCCATCTAGATACAAAATCTAAAGGTTCAATTATGTACATACGAATGGACATTCGACGGTCGACCTGATGCAAAAAACTTTAATACTTGGTGGCGAGCAACCTCCCAACAAAACCTGTCCAGCCCCGCAAGGATAACACCAGATAACACATGATATGATCAATGTTTATCCTGTTTTTCCCTCCCCTCCGGTGTTGGTTACTCTCGTCCAGGTGGTGTTTATGTCGTCATATGTATGCTGGGCGCACATTTTGTTTCTGATGGTGGTACTGTGTTTTAACTGTTCAAAAGCTTGACTTGTAAGGGTGGCTCGTCAGAGTCTATACCACCCTTGCCCTTAACCTGATTTTTACGACATTACGGTTCTTCGAACATATTGCCTTATATTTAACACCTGGTAGAGCGTGCCTCGGTGTGGACGGACCAGCATCCAAGGATACTTACGTACTTATGTATTAAAGTAGGGATGAGTATGATCAATCCCTAACATGCAATCAGAATGTGTTCTGAAGCTCCACCAGACAGCCAATGTATGGAATTTTAGACATTAAGCTAAAAATATTCATAATTGATAGAATACTTTGCAGAAACATTGCCTTTAGCCCGAAATAATGTTAAATTATTGTAGGAAAATCAGTAAACTGAAAATATACACTCGAGCTTTAATTGGATTCAGGTCCGAATTTCTACATCCTGTAGTAAATTTTCGGATTTTTCGTGCCATTTCGATTGTTGCCTCTAGTTATTTTTAATAAGATATTTGTATCATTTTTTTACTTAGATACATAAATAATACATGATAATTAATCTGTTTTTTGGTTTGATAATATAAATAAATATATAAGGGATCAAAAGCAGTAAGCCAGCAATGTATTCTTTCGATTACTTTCAAAATTTTGGTCTAATTTATTTACATGGGCGCTATATGACTTTGACAATGAACTAAATTTATGATAGAATGTGTACAAATTTTTATTTCATCACTTCAATCTCCATTCCTATTCCTATTTACAATTTTCTAGTTTCATCAACATGAATACATATTACTCCACTTATAAAGCTTATTGTGTTGCTAAATATTTATCAATTTTTTTTCACAATTTTTAATAAATAAAATTACAGGTCGTAAAAAACAAATAGAAAAATAAACAAACATTCAATGAAATGTAAAATTGAATCAATTAAAATATGAATTTGTTTAGATTCTTTTATGTACATTTAATTTAGTCAAGAAATTATTTCAATACTTACAATACATAATTTTGTTATATTTATTGTAAAAGGATAGTTGGATTATTCGCTTGTTGCTTTGAAAAATATTGTAAGCTATCGACAATTTCTTCACATAAATAAATAATTTCTAAACACAATTGTATATAAAAAACAGATTGATAAAAATTTACAACACAACGTTGATGACAACCTTTCTTTCTCTTATAAAAGAATCATTTATACAACACAATGCATGAGTAAGTCTATAAAAATTACAAATCTCCAGTATCCATTTTGTCTTGGTCTTTATCACCTGAATAATACTCATTAGCAGGCTCAACAATTTTGTCAAGGTCCTGTGGATTTTGCCTGGAGTCTGGATCTGGTTCAGGTTGTCTATCTTGCTCTGGTGCTAAAGCATCACAAGGTACATCTTGCATTTGTACACTAGGTGAATGCTGTATCATTTTCAGATTGTCATAGACATGTCTTGTGATAGCTTCTAAATATTGTTTACTATTAGCATTATCTTGTCTAGTAACAACTTCTGGATGAAGAGTGAAGTCAGGTCCAAAGTATTCAATGTATTCAGTGAGAGGTAGTTCATTACTAATTTGCTCATCAACAAGCAAAGATGTTTCATAGGTCCAACATCTAGCCACATTTCTTAATGTATAACCTCCACCACCTACTGTCAAAAGTGGCACATTTAAGTCTCTAACAAATCTCACACATTCCCCATGTCCTTTGGTACTCAAACTGAAACAGCCCAATCTGTCATTGGCTAAGGAATCTGCTCCACATTGAAGTACAATTGCGGTTGGTTGAAAAAATTCCATCACATGGGATATACAGGGCTTAAAAACTTGAACATATGAAGCATCATCAATGCCTTCTTTAAGTGGTACATTCACTGAGTAATATCTACCACTCTCAGCACCTATTTCGTACATATCACCTGTTCCAGGAAAGAAATAATTTCCATATTTGTGAAATGATACCGTCATCACTCGATCTGTCAGGTAAAAGGCTTCCTGGACCCCATCACCATGGTGAACGTCAATATCAATATATAACACACGAGCATGATATTTAAGAAGTTCTAGAATGGCAATAACGATGTCATTGATATAACAGAAGCCTGAAGCTTCAAATTTTTTAGCATGATGCAAACCACCACTCCAATTAATAGCAATGTCACAACTTTTGTTGTTTAACTTTGTAGCTCCTATAATATAATGAAAATGGGGTAATTAGGGAAAGTTCTTTTTTTTCACTTTTTTATTAATGCTACTAATAAGTATTTTTATATTATTTCTTAAAAATAATTTTTATTTAAGATTTATAAAGAGTTATTTTAATTACTAAAATGAATGATTTAAATTTAATATAAGTAATTATGAAAATCTTACTATACCTTCTAAAGATGCTCCAGTATACATGGAACAAAAGTCAAATAGTCCTTCAAAAACAGGACAATCATCACCAACATTAAAGTGAGACAGATACTTTGTATAACCTTGTAAGTTTTGAGGAGTTACCCTTTGTAAAAATTCTACATATTCATCAGAGTGGAATCGACACATATCATGAGTACTAGCTCTGTATGGTCGATAAATTTGCATTTTTTTATGAAGTCCATAATTTAATACCAAACTATGTATCACTGAAAGTCTATGAGGCTTCATAGGATGTCCAGGACCATAATGGAAATTTCCCACATCAGGATTATAAAAATAGGATACTTTCTTGTTACAACTCATTTTAACATAACTTTAGTCTATAAAAATACTAAGAATAAATATAGAAATAACGTTGTAATATAATTATTTAAAAAATATATGAATGCTTTATGTCGTAAAGAATTCAGAAAATGAAAATAATATTTTAATAATTAACATACTTAATTATAAATCGTAAGATGTACCTGTTTATATTGTACAACAAAAAAACATAGCCAGTCGTCAAATAAAAGAAAGTTTTTCCTGATCTACTATTTTCAATAAATTACCAATTGATTTATATGATATTACTAATTTAGAACGATTCATCGCAACTTCTCATTTAGTTTAGGATACATTATTATTTGTACTATGAAGCAGTTTGTTTATACACTTTGTCAACTTGAATGCATCTCTATGAACATTTAAGGTTAGGAATTATTACAGGCTTGATCTCCGGATTTTTGCGATGTTGCCAAGACTCTTGTCACGAGTAAATGCGGTACTTTTGAAAATAGTTACGTAAAATTATTAAAACAAATGCTTTTTATGCAATGATTTAGATTTTTTCTAATAACATATATACTGTATGTTTTTGGAGCTCTCTCTAACATGAAATATTCAATCGCTAAAAATTTGTGCTTAAAATAAATTTTATGTATAGATTAAAATAGAAATAAACAATTTCATTTACATGAGCATTAAGAACGAATAAAATAATAAATTATAACCTTATTACTTTGAGTTATATAATGTACAAATATTAATAGTCCTAAATATAATCTTTTTTTACAGAGGAGTTTATTACTTTCCGGTTGTAGTAATAGCCGGTTTTGCGGTTTTAGGAACAGTGCAAATATTTAGAATATTTCATTTTTCCAATAAAATTACATATTTTAACTTTTCTCAAGAATAATGTTTAGCATTTAAAAAGTGTTTATTTTTTTATTCTTTTATAAGAAAATAAATCATTGAAAATAACTGAATGTACTTATAAAAGTTTATTATAAAAGTTGCAACGTAAATAAACATTTTTTTCTCGCATTTTTATTATTTTTCATGAATTGCAATTTTTATTTATTAATTCATAAGTTGATTAATTCATTAATATCATTAAGAATTGCGATTTCATTACGAAATAACGTGATATTATTATTTCCATAAAGTTGCTGCTCTCTTGAAGGAATAAGTGAAAAGTTATGTTCTTTATTTGGAATATGATGAACTTACCATGTATCTTTTGCAGCTAGATGGAGTGATTTTACCACATATTTGTTAGGCTGGTTTATATTTGTTTTCCGTGTGCCCACAGAATTAAATCAAACTATTCTTTGTATCTGCCCTTACAAATGCAGTGCATGGAAGCAATAGTATAATGTATTGGAATAATATAAAGTTATACTATTTATATCCTTTTAATATTTTCTTCTATTTTGCACTTCTTCTTAGCAATATACACGCGATGAAATGAGCTTCGCAGTCACTTAGAAATAAGATGAGAAACGGATTAACATTACTATATTCATCATTATATATATAGACATATCGATCATTACATAGATGAACTTTTTTATCGCAGGTACTTGCTACAGTTATGTAATCTCATTTTTGTATACAGCACTTTTGAAAATAAATCGAATGCAATTTTTTCGCCGCCTAAAGGCAACTGAAGTTTCTTCATTCTTGTCAATTTTATTGATTTCTTTCGCGATTTCTTCTTCCATGTTTAACAGAAGTTCGATTTCATTATACAAAGGGCATCTGCGTTTAAAAATAAACAATAAGTTAGTTAATATTTCTCCTTTTTACATTTCCTACCTATTTTGTGTGCATATAACATTTGAAATTATTCAGTTGGTATAATTTTAAGCTATTTATTGAATTATCGTCTGTATTTTTATTGAAAATCGATATTTCATAATTATTTTATTTTTTGCCTATTATTTCCAGTTAAAAAACTTTAAAACTAGTTAAAATACTTTTATGTATGTTTAAAATAGTCTTGTTTCGGTTATTTAGTTGTTGATGTTTTCAGTAGAGTAATTGATTTTGAGAATATTTAAGCTATAAATCTCATTATGTTTTTAGAGTATACAGTATATTTAAATTACGCGCTTTTACGAAGCCATTTTTGAAACTGGTTCAAAATGGGACAGCCAACGGATCATTATACAGCATACACTAATACTTATACAGTTTGCATGTTTCTTTCATTCTCTTTCACGGCTAAAAGGACTGACGGTGGAAGCTAGCAAGCCTTGCGGGGAGTTACTATGTAGGGGAGGGTAAAAGTCGTTGGCGGTTAGAGATTTAAAATTTCTCAATGCGGTATGCGCGCGAGAGACAAGAGAGAGACGAAGAGTGCATGTCCTACAACTCGTCGTCCCTCGCAAGATTCGTTTTTTTTGGAAGAGAAGCGAAAGAGAGGGAAAGAGAGAAAGGCAGGTGCGTAGCTGTTGGCCTTTAGCTTTACAGACCATTTATTACTTTACGTGCACATCGCCGTTTTCGGAGTTCAGACCAATCGTTTCTCGGACGCTGTTCTGAAATATCGTCTGGACTCTGCAGTGTATAGAAGCAGATCTGAGTCGGCAATCTTACACTGCATACGGTATACAAATTGACGGAATTAACGAAGAAACTAGATCACATGTAAGTTTACAAATGAGTACAAGTGTAATGTTATTGTCAAAAAATTGAAAAATACAAAAGGTTTAGCAGGGGTATTTTCATCTATGCAGTTTAACAATATTGGGGTTAATTGACTGAAATTTTTTTATTTTTTTTTACATTACATTCCCGTAAATGGTAAGGCGTACATTGTAATTCGATTTGTACGTAAATTTTGAAAATATTCTTATTAGTACGTAATCTTTCGATTCTGTTTTTGTACAGCTTAAATACAAATTTTGAGTAACTTGATCTCTTAGAATGATAACTTTATTTCTTAGATTTTAGTAAGAAAATATCGAAAAAGTCTTGTTTAAAATCGCTACAAAAGTTAATTATCAATTAAAGATGAGGATAAGTACCTGAAAAAGAATGTTTTTTATATTATGGCTGTTGAATTGTTATGCAAAATGAAAATGAAAATTTAGATATTAATGAATACATAGACACAATTTTTGACTCACTAAAAATAAAGTGTACATTAAACTCAATTTCTTATATTAATTTAGTTAATCATTTAAAGATAATTCAAACTGTCTTATCCTTTTAGATGCATCTGAATAATATTAATTATTTTTTAACTAGTTAACACAACTATTTACTAAAAAATTTAAAGCATCCACTATGATAAAATATAATCCATTCTTTGTATGATCTTTAATTTTAATTAAATATAGTATGAATAGACTGAAAATATAACAAATAAAATGAAAATTTTCAAAAATAATGATATTCTATATTTATTGAGCTTATACAACAGCAATGAACTTCTCTCATGTTTTAAGTTGGGCTAATAGAAACATAATGTATATTAAATGTTAAGCATTAATTAATTTTATTAGATTGTCAATACAAGTTTGTAATCAATATTCCAGACTATAATAAACAAGGGTAAACTAGAAATACAAGAAAAATGCCACCGGATTCTAGAAGTGTATCTTTTGTTTTCCATCGTGATAATTTTAATGCAAAAAGTCATATTGATGATGGTCGTGGAATTAAGAATTTTAGACGAAGACTACAAGATAAATTTGATAAAGAACAAATAGATAGTTCTAGAGATAAATCTGGAGAAAAGGAAACATCTGAAAGACCATGGCATAATTTGAGTCTTGGGCAGGTTTCCACAGACTCCAAAAGAGCTTTAAGAAATGGAGCAGAAAAAATCTCCAAAACTATTTCATCTGTTAGAACAACTTTTGGTTCAATATCTCAAGTTCGTATTGTTCTTAAAAATGTATTTAATATATTATTGAAATATAATTTATATTTGTTGATTAAAATTTATATTTTCCTTTAAACGTATAAAATAATTGTGTTATTATTAGTAATATTGTCATTAAATGTTTTATCAGAGTTACCATAATTTATAACATTGTCACAAAAATTTAATAAATTTTGAAACATAAAATCTCTTTTTGTAATTCAGAAATTCAAAAGCTCCACTCGCAGACGACAGAGATTAGAAGAACAACAATCACCTACAAGCAGTGCTTCTAAATATCAAACTCCTCAAACAAGATCTCGTAATTTATTAGGCCGTACACCGACTAAGCTGTACAGTCCATTTGGTATAGAGTCACCAAGAAATGCTTGGGGTAAAGAGAATGATGGTACTCCTTCAACTGCATCCTATCAGGATATTTGTGAGAGTAAACGTCATCGTCTGTTTCGGTTTTCGAAGGTGAATGGATTTTGCGCTCTTAGATAAATAGAATTAGGTACCAACCTAATTTTCTTTTTCAATTAGCGTGTGAAAAATAAATAAAATGGTTACTTACTTAAAATGGCATGATATTTAAATTAGTTGCTACAATTTTTCTCAAAACTTCTAGTTACTTAAGGGAGGATTTCGCGAATTAAGTATTAAAAATTATTTTTTGTAAGGTATAGTCTTAATTACTTGAAACTATTTTAAATAAGTATCCAGGATTCTGAAATTAATTTTGAGTACTATTAATCGTTCAGGCAACGAATATCACTTATACTTATGCGGCTGATTTTAGTATTTATTTTTTTATCGATTGTTTTGCAGTCGTAAATTAAAAACGTATAAGACTGTTTTGTTTTGATAATAATATATATAATATAAGATTTACATGTATGTATTTTATGTTGTGTCTTCCTGTATTTTTTTTTAATTATAAATTATGCATAATTTTCATGTACCAGAGAGAATCATGAACTTTCAAATAAATCCGCATCATGACTTAATATTAATATAAAAGTCATATCATCTCGAAGTATTCTGAAAAATGTGTAACAGTATAAGAATAAGCAGCTATTAGAAAAATAAAATGAGTAGAAAACAAAGATATACTTTGTATAAAGATAAACTGAATTTAGCTAATCTAGCTTTTTATACTAGTATGCAATTTTCTTTTAAATTTGCCTTTTCTACTTTTGTACTTTTATAGCGCATGTAGTAGCATGATCTTTTAAATAATATTTATGTATATTTATAATTGTTCTAAATAAAATATTGAATACTTATAAAATTGCATTAATTATTGTTATATGCAAATAAATGTATAACATTCGTCACATTAAACATTATATGCTTAACATTTAATAAGATATGCATAATATTGAGTTCAATAAAGTCAAGAAGAAAAACGTATTAATAGTTTATCGTTTTTCGATTGTTTACTAAAAATTATTCTTCGATTCAAAAAATTTGATTTTTTGTTTTTACCGACATTTTTATTTCAACAGAAGGCATATCATTTGAGAATTTCCCATAGAGATTTTTAATTTCTACAACTTATCCTTGTGCTACGATACAAAAGTCTGAAGAGATTTTTTTGAAATGTTTTCTAATTGGAATAATTCTTCTAGGTGTGTATAATATTATTTTAGTACTCCTTTTTTTCCGCAAATTTTATTTTTTCATTTAAAACGAGGTTACCTTTTACTAATATAATTAAAGTTATAGATTTCATAAAAATGTTATTACATAGGTTTTAACACTTATATTCAGATAAATAGTTTTGAAAAAATTATCTTTCTGGTATAACAGCGGTTTTATATCAGTGATGTTTTACTGATCGATGATTGAAAGTAACCATTTTGAGAAACTTTTATTACTTAAAACGAAATTCATTAACAGATATTCTTTTAATTGAGTGGTAATTCTATAATTCAATATTTTTAATTATTTAAAAATTTAGGATATACAAAGAAATCATTGGACAACTGTGAGTCTTTCTAACGATTATTTTCTGAATAACTATATTTCGACAATCAATCAATATTGGATAAGATAACTCAAGAATACGTATTAAGACTCTTTAAATGTCAAATTTTTTAAATTTTCTACACTTTCGGTATTTCGCAAAGAATTACTGTAATGTGTGTATATTTTTTAAATGTTATGTTACTATTCAATTTTAGGTATTTTGTAATAATAAGTGTCGTAACAGTAAAAAGATACTCACTGGCAAAGACATTAGCGTTCTAGTTCGGTTACAATAAATATAGCTTTAATGTTAGATGTACTATTCTCGAGAAAATTGCTATTTTGAATTCGTCAAGTTTCAACTAGAGTTACCTTTGTTTTATTTTTAGATACTTGCAATTTCACTCTGCAGTGCGTAACAGAATGCACTTGATTGTTTCACACATGAGATACTTAAAAATAGTTGTACAAAACAGATATTTAATTGTAGATTCGATTAAAAAACTGTTTTACTATATAAACAAGTATTAAAGCGGGACAGTTTTGGGCAATACAAGAGTGGAAGAAAGATCAAATTTGTTCAAGTTCGTCAAGGTTTTGGTTCACGAGAGAGCGCATAAAGCATATTGAATTTCCAGTAGGAGATGGCTCAATTTTGTTCGAATTACCGCGGGAAAAGGTCAAGCGCACATGAGGAGGATCGGGCAGTGAGGCCCGTCATCGGGAGGTGGCGCCAACGCTTGCCGAGTCGGGGGCTCGGGGCAGGTCAGTTTGCGATCGTTGGATGCAGGGCTAGGGGCGCGCGGGGGCGGAAGCAGGGTCAGCGGGCGACGGCGAAAGAGAGAGAGAGAGAGCGGGTGAGCAGGGGAGGGAGAATGAGCGAGTGGCGAGTGGAGAGCAGGCTTGGAGCGAGGCGGCCCGCGGCGACCGGCGACGAGCGGCGAGGCAGCGGGGACGCATTCGGATTTGAGAGACTCCGAGTTCCGAGATCGGTGGCGGCCTGGCCTGGTCAGGTAGTCGTCGTGCCCGCTAGTGTCGCGCAGTTGTCCCGCAGGACGAGTCGGTCGAGCAGACGCAGGCAGTAGGCCAGGGCTCCCGGCGCTCCGCAACAGCTCCTCGGCAGGCAGTAGTGCGCGGCTCGTCGGCGCGCAGAGAAGGCCCGCGGGGAAGAAAAGTGAGGTCGCGCAGCCGTGTCGTCCGCGTTCCTCCGGGTCTATGCTTCGTCCGCCCGTAATCGTCGACGGCGGGCATGAGCGCGCGCTTCCAGGCCTGCAGGAGTACAGGCGCGCGGCTCAAAGCATAGGAAGCAGCAGGGACTAGCCGGTTGCCGAGTTCACTGCGCCGAGGGACCGGACTCCTCTAGCTGCACGTACGTATGCAGATACACTATGCTGGCACGCAAGCCGCGGGGCTTGGAACTGGTGCCCGCAGTGGCCCTGTGCAACCTCCACGCGATCCCGAGCCGGGAACCGAGCCCGGTACCAGGCTTGACCTCCAGGTGCACTGATGCACGCTGCGCGAATCGCAGCGCTTACGTAACGCGCTGCCTAAGCTCTCTCTCTCTCCCCCAGTTGCCCCGTACTCGTTCGTTCCACTCGCTCCTCGGTGCATCGTGGAGGCGCGTTCCAACCCGCCAACTCTTGGCCCTCGGAGCTTTCCACCGAGCCGCGGCCTCCGAACTAACGCGCACCACCCAGACAAATTAAAGCTTTTCTCGCCTTTGCGCTACTCTGTGCGCTAGCTCCGTCTCCTTATTTTCCCGCGACTCCCATTCTTTTGCAAGTTTGCCCGAGCGCCCGCTACACAATTAGATTCCCTCCTTCTTGCCTTTACTTGCGTCGCAGTGCATTCTCGCGCTTTGCACCTTCGCTTCGCAGTTTCTTTCAGCGTCAAGTTAGGCCTTTCTGTTTCGATCGCTAACTCTTCCTAGAAGACGATACTTTGGATGATACATCCATCGAATACACTCATTCACAATTCCCGTATTTCCCTCTCTCTATTCAAGAAACCACGTAAAGCTCAGCTTAAAGTGCTGTAACCTTCCATTTATTCATTATGAGTAAAAATTCTTCCACCATCATCTTTTTATTGACTCTGCTGATACTTTACTTATTTTATGTAGACAGCCAATTTTATCTTTGTAAATTGTTTAAATCTTCCACTTTAATGTTATGTCCTTTATAAATACATTTAATGTACTCATTCAATTGAGTTAGAAGAAAAAAAAATTAAAGTTTTTATAAAGTATATTCAAAGCCTATAGTAGATCATATAGAACGCATGACCTTAATAAATGATTAGAATTTAGTTTTGGTGAACCAGTTTACTGACAGTCGAAAATAAGTTTAAATTCTATATGTTTTTTTCTTATTTAAAGTTAATTCAAAGAAAAAAAATTGAATTATTTTCGGTAGGTGTTTACTACCTGACAGAGTACTACCTCATCCCGGTAACTAAGCACTCTGTTCTACGAATTTTTGTAGAGTAGTCGTTTCGATTAAATGTCCTAAAATTAGCAAAATCCAAGAATTATCCTGGGCCTTTAAGCTGACGGGCGAGTGTAAAAGCAGCCTTTGAATGCTTCTCATTCTCTTTTCCCTTCCACTTTCTTTTCCTGAACGCGCTCCTGTCTGATACTCTTTCGTGTTCGCACACTCTCTATCTCTCTTGCTCTTTGCGCATCTTTTGCCTGTGTGTGAATTGCGATGCGATTGGGCTCACACAACCACACACTTTCGCTGCTGCGTACAGTTTGCGTTGTTCATTCGTACATGCGCTTGATGGTGCCCATTTACTGTCGTCCATTCTCGTCGAGAGGTATTGCATCTATATATCCGAGCTCCGCGACGCTGTTTTCCCCGCTATTTTCCTCCGCGTATGCGTGCATTATACAGTATTGTCGAATAGTAGCTCGCTGTCTTTCTCGTAGCTGCTCCTGCGCTAACTGAGGGGTTGTGAACGTAGGTCACGCGTCGCCGAATAAGCACTGTCGCAGGCCAAGCTTTTGACCAGTTTTGACTGCGGGAGTGAATGTACATCGCTTCCTTAATTCTCGTTGAGTCGTTGCCGTCCTTCTTAGTCACACATTCGACTTTGGTGCTGGTGTGCGCGAGTGCCGCGCTGTCCACGGGTCCTCTTTTTTTTCGCCTTGCAATCCAGTTTGCCCGAGTATCTCGACCTTCTTTTCGTACACGTTAGAGGCATTTGTTTTTATTTACTAGCGTGCTTTTGCTGTTGGATTTTCTTCTCATTCATTCATATCTTTGGGTTCTTTGACTCTTATAGGCTTCATATTTATAGTTTAGCTTTTGAGATAGGAAAGAGAGAGAGCTTCAACGACCTTTCATCCTCAGTTGCTTGGTTCTAACCTAGTTTTTTTTCCCAGGTACCTTAAACATTTTTTATTTCTTTTTTTATTTTACTTTGTACTTATCTATGAGTATTTAGCTATGATGCACTTACTTTCATTAAATAATTATAAATATTTCAATTCAAAGTTCCAACTTAACTAAAATATATTCTAGAGCATGTTTGCAAACATTATTTATAGTTATTTTAAGACTTACTTTAAATAGTTTCTCTGATTAATATTAGTTTAGTTAAACCTTTTCTATGTACAGTTAATGCATTAACTAAAAGTAAGTTTATTAATTTGAAGGTGCACAAAAAAAATAAATGTGACTGTATGATTTTGATGGACTTAGTTAAATGTTCTTGCTACTACACTGCTCATGTTTAATACTTTAAAAGGATGCATTTTACCTTATTGCATAATCCAACATTGATAACTTTTATTTATGTTAACAACTATTGTAATTTCAAAATGTTATTATTTTGAACAAAATATTAAAAACTAGTTACAAGATGATATAGTTTGATTTGTGGTTTTTTATTAGCTTAAAATACAATAATTATTACTTTGTTCAAAATTTTATCTATGACAATTTTTATTATTACTTGCAAACATTGTTGCCCAGCTTGGTCCTTATGCACTTTTGTTTGTTTGTTTCTGATAAACAGGTCTGACAACGCCTATTTCATTATCACATTTATTTTCTATTTTATTTTTGTAATATTTCGTTTAAAGAAACAAAACTAGAGAAAGCTGCCTGGATAAACATGGACCTATCCATGAAAGAAGTAGTAATGCATTTGTTTATATTTTTTGTATTTGCCGACCATACGGATGGTTATTGTCAATGGAAACAGTGGAAGCTTGCACACTCATCAGAGCCTACCAGTGACTCAGTCTGGCAGCCACAATTCAACATCAAGCCTGCAATTAAATACAGAAAAACTTATCCAAGAAGATAGCAAAATGAATGAGCAACAGCAACAGCAACATAAGAACAATGATGATCGAACAAATTTAATTATAAATTACCTGCCACAAAGCATGAATGAAAAGGAACTTTATAGTATGTTTGTTACTATCGGACCAGTTGAATCCTGTCGAGTTATGAAAGATTATAAGGTAGTGTACAGTTTAACAAATAATAATTTAAAACTATTAGAATTGTATTTAATAGAAATGTTGCTGAAACAGCTTATGACTTTTTGGATTTTCGTTTGCTTAAATTTATCGTCTCCAACAGATTATTAGTAGGAAACCAGTAATGGTATGACTAACTTTAAACAAAAAAATAGTTTGTATTTAAAATATGAGAACACTGCTGTTTAAATTATCATAAACTAGTTTCTAAACTTATTAACAAATGTGAGTAGGGGAAGATGTTCTACTTTAAGAAAAGAAATGTATCTAATTGCTAATTACCTTAATTAATACATGCATTGAACTGCATATTGAGTATTTATTTAAAATTTAAAAATACGGAAATCAATCTTAAAAATTACAACATTTTGCCTAAATTTTCTCCTGTTGTATATTGTTATAACATCGTATATTTACAATGGTACCACTTTGTAGATTTAAAATTTAGTTTATTTTCCTAATCAATAGTGGTATAAAAATGCATTTTTTTTATGTTTTTAAGACAATTATGGTTCTAAAGGTTACATACTTTGAACCACATTTTATTATATCAATATCAAATATCGCATGAGAATTAGTCTTCCTGTTCTTGGATCTAGAAACATGATAAAATGTATATAATATGTTTTTCTTAAGTATTCTGATTATAAATCATATTTAAGATCAAAAGCTAATGTTGCAAAATCGTTTACATTCTAAAATGTTTCACAATGAGTATCATGCCTCATTTAACAACCTATATGACCTTCCTAGAGTTAATCATCCAAGAGCTTACACTATCATTCAGTATTTTGTTTCATATAAACATTTGAAGAGTTTCATTGGTATGACTTTATTTTTATGTTACAGACTGGATATAGCTATGGGTTCGGTTTTGTTAATTATTCAAAAGCCGAAGATGCAGCTACAGCTATTAACACATTGAATGGTCTTCAAGTACAAAATAAAAGATTAAAAGTTTCATTTGCCCGGCCATCTGGAGAGGAAATTAAAGAAACTAATCTCTATGTTACAAATTTACCAAGGTACATCTTTAATGAATTATTGCCAAGTTTTCTGAGTACAAGAAATTATATAATAAAATGAAACTATTTAAACTTTATTTGTTCTTAAATTGTTTTATTTTTTACATTTAAAGAAACATCACAGAAAAACAGGTTGAAGAAATTTTCAGCAAATTTGGACGAATCGTCCAGAAAAATATATTAAAAGATAAACTCACCGGATTGCCGCGAGGGGTAGCCTTTGTCAGGTAAATTATTCTTGTAATACCGAAGTGAAGATATTTGTATTATTAAAGAAAATATTACGCAATTATAATGTGTGCTATTTCGTATTTTGCATGCTTGAACACTGCGAAGATGTATTGCTATCTTTTACAAGGCAGTCTAATTTGACCAATTTAAAATCTTTGATTTATAGTTAAGTTCTACAAATTTTGTATCTCACTTTATGTTAACATACTGGTTGATTATAGCTTTTTTAAAAATATTACTTTAAGTATGATTAGAGTTAATGTTGTAGTAATTGCTACAATCATATTCTAATTAAAATTTCTAATAATTTATATAATATAACTAATTAGGTATGATAAACGAGAGGAAGCACAAGAAGCGATTAATCGGCTTCATGGTACAGTGCCAGATGGTGGTTCTGAGCCTCTGAGTGTAAAAATTGCAGAAGAGCATGGTAAACAAAAAGCAGCTTATTATGCAGGGTGGCAAGCTGGTTACAATCAAAGTCGTGGTAAGAATCACAAAGTTTCTTTTGGTATTTCATAGATCTAATTGTTTAAAATTTGCTTTAATTCATTCTGATTACTTAATGTTTTGTTATTGAAGTTAGATTTGAATGTGAATTTATTTCTTTTTTTTAAAAGCACATTCTTCATTATATTTGATTAGCTGATTAATGTGCACGTGAATTCATTGAATTTGCTACCCTTTAATTATATAATTATCTAATTAAGAATTTAAAATATTGATGATTGATAGTTTATTACATAATATCTAAATTATTTTTACTTTAATATATATTATGTAGCTCTAAGTTATACAATAACTAGAATTTAATAAAAAGAATCAATATTTTATTTTTATGTAAAAATAATTTATTGAATAATTAATAACTATTGAGAAAATTCTTCTATAGACTCTCATAAGTAAGCAATACTGAATAATGTATTTTATAAAATAGAAACTTACCTGAGAATAATGCTTAGCTAATAATAATGTTCTTGATACTTAATACGTACTTCATTCATAATATATAAGATATATTCCGATATATTTGAAAACAAAATGAATATTCAAATCCTGCTCAAACCCTAGCATTGTTAGGAAAGAAAATTAACATAGTAATGCTCGAAGATGAACTTGGAGATCTCAAGTTAAGGGACCAAGCCAAGTACCCTGTTAAAAAAGCACACAGGAAGAGTAGTGAGTCTCAATTTTTAAAATAAAATCGTCAACAATTACGCGAGATGTTCTCATTAAGACGTACATTAAAAAATTAAAACTAATCTATTTTTTTTTTCAAATTTTTTTTACTACAGATAAGTTAGCCGCCTCTACGACTAAGTCGGAATATGACATCTTCTGGCACTGAGAGCAATTTTTGTGATTTTTTTTTGCGTTTTTATTTATAATTTTTTTTTATTTTTATAAATTAAGATTTCTAGACAATTTTGAAGGTGCTAATACTTTTAGTATTCGTTGATTTTTTTCCAAATCATGCAATAGAAAACGTCAATTTTTTTCAATTATTTCATTAGCATTATAAATTCTTTAGTAGTATTAAATATTTTTGTGATTTTTTTTCTGGTCAGTTTATGTATTATATTTATCAAGTACTTAATTCTGTCAAAGTTTTACAGTTTACGCGCGAATCAAACAAATACTTACATTGAGAAATGATCGTTAGATTAATTATTTATTATTTCTATCCGCGTTCAGCCAATACTTGGTTGTTTTATTCTTCTTAGTGAGATTTAAAACTTTTGCAATAGGTTTCTTTAGGTTAGGCAAAAAAATGCTCTTCAAATTCAAAGAATACTTCTTTGAATTTCTTTGAAACAATTTGTTAACTTAAATTTTCCTTGCTTTATTTTCTTTATACTTCAGTTGTGTTTAAGTTAATAGAAAATTTCAAACAGAATATTGATTATATTCATTGAATTTGAAGTATTGTTCAATGTATTCTTTTTCTGACTATAATTTTCATTGCGGCGGACTACGAGTAAACCTTTTTTGTGCTTTTTTTCTCTGTAAATCAATTTGTATCGTAAAATACAATTTCTAAGCGAACTTGCGGGTACGCTAATGACTGTATTTGTCTTTGTTTTAACAATTTCATTTTTTATTTCCTTTTGTTTCCTCAAGCATTATTTTATATATTTTATTACTATTATGTTTGTTTTCTCTTAATCTGTATTTATATTTATTTTTTCTGCCCAAAATCCTCTTATTTGTTTTATATAAATTTAATTTAATTTATTTTATTTTTGTTATCCTTTACATTGATTTATCTATTTATCTCTTTAATATTACAGGTAATTATTATTTATTTTTAATAGTTTTAATTATTTTGTCAGATAAACGATATAGTATTAAATAATCCTAACAGTTATTTCTATAATAGTTTTTCCTTACTTTAGAGTAACATAATTCTCTGGGTTGAGTTTATATATAATATTTTTTATATATAATTAAAAAAATTAATTATATTGACTCATTATTTCTTTATCCACAAAATTTTAAAGCATTTACTTCCTTGAATTAACTTTACTTTCATAAATAATATGGAACAAATTTCAATTTTTCAACGTTTTAATAAATTTATTACTTTAGCATAATTTGAATGATATGCCTTAGGAACGTTACTGTATAATTATTATAATTTTCTTCTTTATTTTAAAAATATTTGCTGCACCAAAATAATGCAATCTGCTCTTTGTTGATTATTTGATGCATGGCCAAATATACTTTAATCCTTTTTATTACAGTGTTGGTTGTTACAAAAATTGATAATTGTTTCTTAATTACTGATGTAAGGAGAATTATTTACATTGATATTATTAAAAAATAAATACTTAGCAAATTTTTAAAAGAAAATATTTTATCTTCAATAAAAATTGATACTTTTATTAAAAGAATCATAGACATATTTAGCAAGCAATATATTATTTAAAAAAATTAAACATTATTGTCTTTTTATCATTTTCTGAACAATACAAAAAAAATTTATTCGGTGAAATTTTTTATTACCTTCTTGTAACGAATGTGTGATTACATTCAATTTTATAACAACTGACTGAGAATTTGAAAATTCGTATTTTAACACAGTATTATCTCTTCTTAAATTTCAAGGTATCCTAAACTTCTATCTTATTGTAATACTAAAAGATATTAAATTTAAAAGTATTATGAAACTTATTTAATTCCATATTTATTACATTATTGTTTCTTTAAAAATTATGCTATTGGAAATCAAAGTTTTGGTTACCTCAATTTAAAATACTTTCAAAATCCATGTCTTTAACCATCTCTTTCTCTGTTTAATTCTGTTATTGCTTACCGATCAACAAAGGAGAGTGTTTGTATGCAACTAGAAAAAAGTTCCAAAGTTATTCTGATTTCAATAATTGAAATACATTATATTAGAGATATGGTTGTAGTATAAAAAATATATTATTAAACAAACAAAGCTTACAGATGATATTAAAAAGGAGAAATTGTCTTTCTAATATTATAGTAATATAAAATTATATTAACAGTTGTTTATTATATTGGGGTTTATCATTAAATTTTTTTAACGATAAAAAATATGATAAATTTTGTATCTATTTTGTAGAACAGCTGATAATATGTTCTCTTATGGTTTATGCTATGTCATTTGCTGATACTGACTCAAATAATTTTTATTCAAATATACAATTAAAAGTTTTTAAATTATTTGATTTTCTGATATTTGTATTTCGGGAAGCATTATATTAGTAATTAATAGGAAGTATATTTGTTTTCTAACGTAGCTCTTTAACTGTACGTTTAATTTTAACAAAAATATTAGTAGTGAAAACTAGTAGTTAATGATTGTGATTTAAAAACAGATTTAATCATGAGTTCAATTGATACATTTTGTAAAAATAATTTTTTAAATAAGATTAAATAAAAGTTACTTTTGTTAATAGAGTTAACATAAGCTCCTTATAAATACTGTCGTCAACAAAACTGAAAAAAGCAAAATATGTAGATTTCAAATTTATTACATTATAAAATATAGTTCTTTCTTATTCTGTAGGTACAAACATTATACATAATTAAAGAAAACATTTCAAATTTTCAAATTTATCTAAGCAGAATAAATAGTAACAAACATTTTTCAAAAATGTTTTTTATAAGCTGGTTGGTTATATCATAAATATAAAATGTCTATTTATTCTTTTATTGTGTTTATGAATTAATTATACATATTCGAAGAACATTGAAAAAATAAATATTACCGTTGTAATTGTTAAAACATTAATTTATTTCGATTTATAACTATATTGATTATTAATTTATTAATATTAAGTTTTGCTTGTTTTCTGATTCAATATATATTCTGTCCATTTACCCCGATCACTTTCGACGTATAAACTGGTCAAAATGTATTGTAATCGTGCTATACATGAATATATAGTATGATCATATAGGTTAGACAGCATAAAATTAAGTAAGCAGAACTCATACAGGTAGTGAATTCGTAAACAATAGCTATTGTCTGAAAACTACACGTTTTTCTCGATACTGCTTTCAGATACTACATTAAATGTGATTAGATAGTCTCGACAGTTGCGATATAGAATTTTGGCCAGTTCAATTTCGTGATATTTCTTGTATATTCACGAAGTAGAAGATATTGCATTATTATTTATGATAATTATAACTCCATTGACATTTGGCGTTTAAAAATGTTTAGAAAGCAATCGTATTGATAATAATAATCTTATGTAATTCAGTATTATTATTATACTAGCTACTCCTTGTTAATGGTTTAAATTTTAAGGTTGTTAAACAATAATATATACTTATTGTTACGTGGCTATGAAATGTATAGAAATGTTTGACGATTAAATAAACAAAAAAATAAACAAAGGTCCCTTAATTATCAATCAGATTATATAAAGTTTGTTCACTACTCTTCTCTGTAAATTTATTTTTCGGTAATTAAATATTGATTTGCTCCAACAAAGTAAGGTCTCCTTATGCCAAGTGGTTTAGAATTTGACGTTTACTTCTCTTGTTAAAAGCCTTAGAGGGTTGTTTCTAGCAATGCTACAAGTGGTTACCAGGGTTTGGGCAAGTACAGGCCGCGTATTCAGGTTCAGCAATTTGCACATGAAGGACGATTTCCAGGTGGCGGAGGAGGCGGTGGCGGCGGCGGAGTCGTAGGCCGTGGTCGGGGCGGCTACGGAGGCGTCCCTCCGGGCCTGGGCATGGGCCTGGGAGGAGGTGCGGGCTTGAACGCGGGCGGGCCACCCGGGGCAATGCTCGCTGGCCGCGGGGGTTTCGGGGGTCCGAGGGGTGGCGGCGCCGGGGCCGGACACCACGGTTTCGGTGGTGGTCCTGGTGCTGTGCGTATGGAGAAACTCCATCCGCATCGCTTCAACCCACTAGGAATGAGTGGAGCGGCCGCAGGGGCCGCGGGCGGCGCCAACGCGCCCGGTGGTTACGCCCAGCCGCACTTCTGGTGACGGGAAGGCGCACATCTGGCGCTGGCACCCTCGCTCACCAACAGTTTTTAGAGATGTAAGTATCGGACCTATTGTTTTGCATTATCTTGCACTAGTGTTTAAGGTTACGCTTTGACTTCCGTTTCCGTGGAAAAAACGTAATTCATATTTTCGGATAATATTTAATCGTCAACTCTAGTAGCTAATCGTTCATATATTTTATGTATCTCATGTTAATCTTTTCTTTGTTTTTCTGCATTTAGCAACACGCTTCGATTGATAAGTCTGTTGCGTTGTTTCTTCCTAAACGAGTATTTAGTTTTACGTTCCACTTCCACTGAGACTCACTTGGTTTTTGTATACACGGTTGTATATTTCTTTGCACTGAACTTTATACATAGTAGCTTATTAAGTACTATATATATATATTCAATAGTTTTCGTTGCTAAAATAGCAATCAAGTTACTTTTGAATTTATTGCTCATAACAGTTATAAATAATTTTTCACTAAGTAACTCGTATATCAAAATTAAGATGCTAACATGTGTGTCAATTAAGTAACACTTTGAAAAAAAATTTGATATGATTCTGAAAAGTGTGCAATTATTGGTAAATACCAGCTTAGTAGAGCGAGTTGAAAAAATGTATAATTAATAACCTGTGCTATTTCAGAAATTCCGAGAATGTGGCAATGAGCTGCGGCCAAAGCAGAGACTTCGGTGATTTACCGTGTCATCCTTACGCTTCCACGACGAGGAGGGACAGTTTTCGCATTATCCTCTCGATTTTCTGCGTCCGTCCGTCCGTCAAATTAGGGAATTTATCATAAAAAGGAAAAGAATCAGCGAAGAAGGATAAAATATTGCAAGATTTCGTTTAACTTTTATTTCTTTTTTTTTCTTTTACGGCGAGCGGCTTTGTAGAGTCGTGAGAGTTCTATGTGTTGTTAATGTACATTTTTCTTTTACTTTTAGTTAAGAATTTGAATAATTGTAGCGATATTGCCTTTGCTAGCGAAACTTTTAACGAAACATTCGGACGCTCCTTTTTTTTAAAAGAAAACAAAGAAAAAAGCTGATTATGCGTGCTTTAAATTTTTTTTGAACGCGGAGATAATACTGTTTGGCAATTTTTACTTTTGAAATGAATGTTGAAAAAGACTTTTCAATATTCAAAAACCAAATGTCACCTAATTATTTAGTTAGGCGATTAACGATTTTAAATTAATTTTTATTATAAGGAATTAAATACTTGGCAAGAAGAAAAAAATACTGTTAGTGTTACTTAGATAATAATTTTTTATTTAAATTATATAATTATATTGACTTGTGAATTAAATAAGGTACCATCTACTGAGAGAAGATTATTAATAAAAAAGAAAATGTAGTTTAACTTTTATTCGCAATACTTTATTTATTTTTAATGTTGCAATATCGTAGACATTTTCTTGATGAAAACTGCTTAATTAATTATTCATAAATTTTTTTCAAATATAAGTTTTGTTCTAATAAGTAATTTTTTCTCAGTATGTTTTAGCGTAGATCAAATGGGATTATTTTCCATTGGAAGATAGTCACACAGGAAAAATAAATTTAAATTGAAAAATTATATTTGAAAAAATTTCAAATTGCGCATTTGATAGCGTCAGAATCTGTTTAAAAAACTATAAGAATTCCTAAGTCGAAGCGAAGACGCACTCCGCTCCTTTTTAAATGTCGCGTCGTTGTTTAGGAAACGTAAGACTGACTTTTTACATAAGAGTTAAAGGTAAGTGATATTCGCATGCGTGCACCACTGCCTCAATATTCGGAGATAAGCACCGTGTAATTACTTCAAATCATTTTGTACATGTGTATCAGTCGCACGACTTTATAATGTACATGAATGAATTAGTAAAAATTAAAAAGAAAAATTAATTTAGCGAGTTTCCGTCGTAAAACTTGTCTACAAAAACGAAGAAATTAAATTGTTAAAAATTATTAGGAAATGTACGATATCACGATTTGTCAAAATCTTTTTGAGAAAAAACGTTCTATTGCGTTACTATAATTAGCACTGTAACTTAAAATGCTAAAGCAGTTTTTAAAACTAGTGCTGTAGAGTAGATATACAATATTATCTGGTTAAATTACACTATCTTGCACTACAGTGTAACTTTGTTTTTAACGTAGCAATTTCTTTTTATAATAGTAGGCTTTTCTTACTGTTTTCTTAATTATAATTCTTTCGATTTTAATGCATTAGACTTGATAGAACACTTAGATTAATTTACTGGTGTAATTATAGTGGTGTACATTGTTAATATTTTGGAATATTCTATTGCAGAAAATTATATAAATTAGGGTTGCACTGTAGTACGAGATCATACTGCTACCTTATAGTTTTATAAATTAAAATTATGAATTCTTCCGTTACAGTGTTTTCCTTACACCATGCATTGTTTATCGCATAATGTTGTTCGTAAAGGCATAGAAATTTATAAATTCAATTCTGAACAATTAAAATGTTTAGTAATATTATGCTCATTCTCGAGAGGTTATAAATATAAAATGCATTATTGTGCACTATCAAGCGCGGTATCGTGCAAAATTTATTTTGTTTCATTTAAACCTTGAAGAGATAACGTAGCATCACATACTTCCTCATCTAAATTAAATGTGAGATTTAGCTGTAAATTGGACATCTGTAATTTTTTGGAGAAAGAGTTTTATTATAATTTATTAAAAAGTTTGTATACTACTTTAATAGCAGTGAACGGTTTGCAACACGAAGGGCATAACTGTCAGTATCAAAGATGTTGTTGTAACTTGTTCCTCTCTTGAACTTAAACTTTTAATACCTCTCTTCTGTCAGGCTTATCTCTAAAAATTAGCACCCATAACGGTAAATTTAACTGAAATTGACATGTTTTAATTGCTTCGAAATTTAAAAAACGTTAAAAAGCCTATAAAGATGTTTTGATTTTTAAATAAAATATCAATTAGATATATTAATGTGCCCTAAAAAAGCAGATACCACGTATAAAGTTACTTTTAATTATTTTTTGATGCATAATTATAAACAAATAGAAAAGTTGTTGAATACAAAGTATTTTACTTCATACATGCTTTTACCTTGTCTTTTACTAAGTTTGTATAAATTATACTAAACTATATTTCACATCATTTTATTAATGTTATACCGTTATAACTGTTGTACCATTGCATACAACTAGTAGTATTAAAACACTTTTTATTTATTGCGTTTCATTAAAAATAAATACTAATAATTAAATATTTATATATTTAAATAGAATTTTTACCAAATACTAACAATAGTTTAAAAACAGACAATCAATTGTTTGCATGAATTGCTATTATTCTTTCACATACAAAAAAAGTTGTATCAAAAATATATATCATAAAATTATATCTTTTTCTAACAAATTGAAGATGTCCAACAGTTGAAATAGGGATTTTTTAAATTACTGTGAAATCAAATTCTGTCATCATGCTTTCTATTATATAAAAGTTCACGCAGATAATAAGGTAGCCGAATCATACGTTCCTATACATTTCGAATCACAAATAATATAATATAAATTTTTACAGTAATTTTCAGCTATATGGAGTTTTTATTAAACATTCAAGTTTTATTATATTCTTAATACACACGCATATATATATATATTTATAACAAAATGATTGGGTTACCATTGCGAGAATTCACACCGTTAATGTAAATATCAAATAACTTAAGGCTCCACGTTGTTCGCATTCTTATTCTGAATGACTTTAGGACGCTAATTTCTTGATGTCCTCATTTGTTTTATTATTTTTATTTATCAATGAAATATGAAATATATTGTAGTAATTTGACAGAATTCAAAAATTCTTTCAAATTACTCTTTAGGTGTTATACTTTCTGTATATAATAATAATAATAATGTCGAAAATCGAAAATATTATGCCCGAAAACGGAAATGAAGTTTTTTACCGACAAGATTATGAGACTACATTGCGAATTCTATTAATAAAAATATTTGCGTTAATTGCTTGTGAAGTCTCTATACATTTCTAATGATGTAATGAATGTTTGAATGCAGATGTTATATAAATTATGACTTTAAAATAAAGAAGACATTACTATTGTTACATAAATTACATTGATTAAGAATTATAGTGTAGATTAAAAAATACATTTTATAAAACATAAGGATGTAACATTAATTATGGGTAAATTTTATAAAGTTTAATTTGAAGCTGAATATTTGTTTTTATTTTTATTTTTTTAATGTTCATAATGCAATATGACAGTATTTTTTGCACATTTTATTATTATTAGAATTTTTTTGCACGTACCTGAGATGTGGATTAACAACAATGCTTATTTATCAAACAATCTAACGATGCATGTAGCTGGGATTAGGAGTTCATAGTTGTATACTTTTTTCGATCACGGCGATGCCCATCAGGTGGCAGCTAGCAATTTTAATTAAATAAGCAAAGCTACCCTGTGACGAGTCGCGCCGTAACCGTAAATTACCTCTGTGTGATGTCTGATGATTAAATTTAATATCTATTTTAAATCGATTATTTAATTTCTTTTTATATAGCAGAAGTTCGCAGATTCATATGTATAACGAGGATTCAAGATTTCGAAAAAATTACTTTTTTGCGGATTTCTTGAAATGTCTATGCCCTTTTTATTCAGTATCAGTAGAGTTCAAACTTTCTTTAAAAAAATTATAGTTATTAGTTGCACAAAATCAAAAATACAAATGCTTCACCAGTGAGGATGGTGGGAGGTTCTATACGGACTAAGTTTAAATTAATCTATTTGTAAGCATGAATATGTTCACTTATGGTTACAAAAACAATTTTGGGAGAATTTTAATGACGCTTCAACAGCAAACAGACGCGGACTATTGCAGTTGTAACATAATGGTTTTAGATTAGCTTTTTATTTACAAGATGCTGACAACGATATGCTCCAAAAGGAAACAAAAAGAGACCAGAAAGTTTCTATACATTTAAAAAATATATCAAGCTTTTGAGAGAGTTGTAATATAACATACATTGGTTTTTATCTCTTGAAATTCTTTTGCAATAAACGGTGTAAAAGATCTATATATACTGAAGGTATATGTTGAATTTTTACCTTTAATACTTTTTAATAATGATCTCAGTCTTAAAAATTATTATGTACAGCTAGTACATATAATCCTCTAATATTTTATTTATGAAATTTTGAAAAGTAGATCGCATCTAAAATATACATATTAATATAGTTGACAAATAAATTTACACAATACATTTATTTGATTACAAATTATTTGCCGTCTTAAATTATAATTTTCACTTTGATTAATGAAAATGCAAAATTGATTGATTACGGTTTCTGCATATCTGAAAAATTATATTGAAGTTAGTAACAAAATTAAAATATTAATTATAATAAGTAAGTATATATCAATTAAGCAGTTAATTTGCTTTTATTCATGGATAATTGAACTGAAGGAATTAATTTTAAAATCAAAAGATTACTTTGAGTTCTGAATGCTAAATTTTAAGAGTCTGTATGATAAAAAATTGATTTAGGTATTTGTGAAGTAATTTATGTATTAGTGTAAATGTAGTTTATTTGTTTGAAGTTAATATAATTTTTCATTACATTTTCAATGACTGAAGTTCAATTAATATTAATAGAGGATTTTCAAATCAAGCATACGAAGCTTGAGTTCGTTAAAAATTCACATGAGTGCATATTTTTATGATTTGTAAATTATTCGTTAATAAATTTTCAAACGAATCAGTTTTACTGGAACACCTAGGCTTAATTTAGGATTTACCTATTAAATCACCTTAAAATGATTTTTTATCTTAAAAAATAGTTTCATAAATAAGTGGAGAAGCTGGAAAAAATAATTTGAACGTTTCACTCTATTGAGTACTTATTAACTGTAAGTATTTAACAGCAAATTATAAGAATAACATTTGATGAAAGAGACATTAATTATATTTAACTCAAATAAATGAAAATATTAAGTATCCAAGTGGAAATTCTATTTTCAAGAATTTCATGCGCCATGAAAATGGATAGACCAGAAATTGATAATTATGCACTTGCATGCTCAGTTTGCCTATGGCAGGATTAGGTGGTAGCGGCGTTTTTCAAAGTAAGGAACCGTCTGCACTTACCTGTGCGTGATTAAAGAGAACAATTCAATCCACAATTTAGGCGCGTGTCCTCTAGTCGCGCGTTGCGATCAAACTACGGAGTCTCGGCTTCGCGAGGCGCGTATCCTCGCTGGAGGGCCGAGGCTCACTTGCTGCGCGCTCGCCGCAGAGTTTGAGCCCGCGGGACTTGGCCCCCTCCCCCGGCCTTCCCCCGTTGGGGGCGGGAGCTTTCCGGAGGCGCGCAAAAAAACGCGCATCTGCGGCGGGATGCTGCGGCCTCCGGCTCCTGCCCCTGCTCCGACCCGTCCCGCCCGCAGTCGGCACACAACAACACCCTCCCGAGCATCCTCCCACGCTATCGAACTGCCGATTATATTCAAGTGCAGTCGGGAACGAGCATAGGCTTTTCGCCTCGAGGTCATAGCGACCAGCCAGAGAGTTGGCCCAGTGCAGTCGGCCATACTCTACGAGCCATACTCTAAGCGAGCCCGAGCGACTTTAAAAGTAGTGGGCATACTGATACCCTGTCGAAAGTTCGTCATAGCTGCACCATCTGCTGCGTCGGCTGGCTTCATAAAAAGCGCCTCCGCCGCGACCATCGTGCTCTAACGAAACGGCTGAAAACGACCTGGTGTTTTACTTTGCGCCGCCTCGCGGACTTTGCCTCCCGGATGCATTTTGCGGCCGGAGCCGGCCTGCTTTCGGACCATACGCCCATTTCCTGCACTGCCTACTTTCGCAAAGCTAGTTTTTCAATACTTTATTAGACGACTGTATCACTCGCTTTCAATGTAGGATTTCCATACATTTAGGACTTTTACTCCTGCATGCTAACAGTACCTTTCGATAGTAAATCTTAAGTTCTTATATTCGTAAATGATATTTTTATACGTTTGTAGCTGATTTAGTAGCATGTTTCTTATTTTTTTTATTGAAATCACAAACAAATTATTAGTAAGTAACAAAACAAATGGAAAAACGTTTTTCAAAAATTTATTTATTTCTTAAAGCATTCAACAATATTCTAAAATTTATTCAATATAATTAATACACAATTATTCATATGTATGATGTCTATATTTATGCGACAAAGTTAAACCTTAACAAAATTTAATTCATTTTATGTAGAAAAGATATATATATTTAAAAAACAATATTACATATTATTATTGCATTTATCAACATTTATAATTTTACTTATAAAATATTACTAAAATTTAATAATGTAAATGTATAATAATGTACGCAAAACATTTCTTTTTAAAGTTACAAATTATGGGTTGAAATTCTTTTTATCAAACGATACTGCAACTTTTTTTATAAATGAACGCCGTTTTCAATCTTCGCCATGAATTCTGACAACAGCTATCGAATCTTTGATAATAATAAAGTGCGAAAAAATGTAGAAAACCACAGTTTCACGAACTTTGCTCGAAAAACTTAACAATTCTTGTTTTATATACTTTACATTATTCAAATATATATATATATATGAATTAAAATATATATATATGATACGGTATAATTAAACAAATTAATCATTTTTAAATTGTCAAATATGATTTTAATCTTATTAAAATATTATTCGACGCGCGATATACGTTTGATTTCACACATCTTATTGAGTATTTATATGACACAGGATGAAGATACTTTTGATTCTCGAAAGTTGATATTTTCTATGAGTATAGTACACATGAGATTAAAAATACGATAAAAAGTTCACGTTAATGCTTGCATTCGCGCGAGTGTAATATAGAAACTATTGTACCTACTTTATGTAGCTCTAATTTCATATTAATTGAAGCGTATTATTTGGCATTATTGCTACTTCATTAATTCTTTAATTAAATTTGTGAGAAAAACTTGATTTTTGTTGTAAAAATACTTTGGATAGCTTTATATTTCACTTTAAAGAATTATGTGTATTCTACCATATAGTATAATGAAATTAGTTAAAAACCTTTTTCTATAAACTAATCGTTGTTAGATAATTACTATTATAAGTGATTGAACAAAAGCTTTAATTTACACTCGAGTTAAGTGTCATATTGCTGGGAATAGGAAATATCAAAGAGGACACAAAGTGTAAAGCAGATACAAAAGGCAAATAAATGAGCAATAAAGTAGAGAGCGTCTCGTTGATTCGGGGAACCATGTGACCGAGCAGCTAGTAGAATATTTAAAGACTATATGCAAATTGTAAGGCGGCGGCAGAGGCGGATAGATTTAGTACTCGATGGTGATGGTCTTGGTTCTAAGGTATTCGTTGAGGGCCTCCTGGCCGAGATCCTTCCCGAAGCCGGAGCGCTTGAAGCCTCCGAAGGGGGCGGCTACGTCGGTCTTGTTATACGTGTTGACGAAGACGGTCCCGGCCTCGATGCGCTCGGCGAAGCGCAAGGCGCGGCCCAGGTCGCGGGTCAGGACGCCCGAGGCCAGGCCGTACTCCGTGGCGTTGGCCCGGGCGAGGACGCCCTCGAGGTCACCGCCCGCGAAGCTCGAGACGATCATGATGGGGCCGAAGGACTCTTCGCGCGCCAGGAAGCTCCCGTCTCGCACGTCCGCGAAGATGGTGGGCTCGAAGTAGTAGCCCGGGCGCTCGAGGCGTCGCCCGCCCAGGACGAGCCGCGCCCCCTCCTCCACGCCCCGCGCCACGAACTCCAGGAGCTTGTCCAGGTGGGCCTTGTGGTTCTGGGGCCCGTGGGCCGTCGCTCGGTTCAGCGGATCGCCGATCGTCATCTTGCGCGTCTCCGCTACCACGCGCTCGAGGAACTCCGAGTAGATGCGCTCCTCCACGAAGATGCGACCTGCCGAACACATAGCAAGCTGCCTTATGCCGAGCATTGTACGGACCTTTCGTTACATGTTTCCTCGCGTTGGCTATCTTTGCCCATCCGAATAGCCTACTTGATGATACAAAGTAACCGGCATTTCAACTCGATGCCCGATTATGTGCTGTAAACACAACTACTATTTCAAGTTATTCAATGCAAATGTCAATCCGAGTGAGCGCAATCTGTTTAGAATCAAGAAAATCAATTTCAGAAGTTACGTTATAGAGCTGGAACCTGGACGTTGTAGCACTTTGTTTTTCCTTCATACTATAACCTTTTAGTTTGAAAATTATTATAGCACAAACTCAAGCGTTCAGGTAAGTTAATATATCAACTTAATTTTTTTCAAGAAGTAATATTTTGTTGTCGAATTTTTTTCGTGGTAGATTTTTAATGTAATTTGTTTTTCGGCTTATCAGATTTTATTCAGAAATTTCCAAAAAAAATTGGATGATTTGTTACTTAACGTACTCTATTTTTTTACTGAATATGTCCACTTCGCTTATTGCTAAAGCTTAATTTTTCAACATCATCACATTATTAGCAATAATAATCTTAACTTTTAATAAAGTCTCCAATATTTTTATTCAATAAGCTTACAACATAAATTATTGCGTTTAAAATTAAAACTATAATTTTACCTAAAATGCTGTAATAGATTTTACTTTAAGCACAATATTTAACCATGGAGATATAGAAATACCACGTATTGCTATAAGTAAAACATGTCTTCATTTTCGATTAATTGACCATTTGATACCGATCTATTCGTTACTTGCACTGAAATTTCTGAATAAAATCAAATTAAAAATAATGACAAATCTAAGTTATTGCAGTTGTTTATTTTTAATGTTTATCGACGTTTTTTGCAAATTTAATAGATTAATTAAAAATAATAAATCTATTTGGATTATAAATTACTTTTGAAAACAAATGATAAGTGACTTTCGCGGGAAGAAAAAATACGAGGCAGTTGCAAAGACGTAGGGATTCCTGAATTCCCGCAAGCGTTCGACATTACTCACCCGCGGCAATGCAGTTCTCGCCCTTGTTGAAGAATACGCTGTTCATGGCGAGGCGCGCTGCCTGCTGGAGGTCGGCGTCCTCGAAAATGACGAGGGGACTCTTGCCGCCGAGCTCGAGGGAGACCCGCTTGAGGTTGCTGTCGGCGCAGCCGCGCATCACCACTTGGCCGATCTCGGTCGAGCCGGTGAAGCCGAGCTTCCGCACCAGAGGATGGGCGACGATGGCGGCCCCGGCCTCGGAGCCAGTTCCCGGCACGACGTTGATAACTCCTGCAAAGGAGACCCAAGCGGTCAGGAGGCTCGCTTATAGGTTCGGGGAGGCTGCCAGGCCACGTAGGCTGGGTATAGAGCGTTGCTTACCTGGCGGGATGCCCGCCTTCGCCGAGAGCTCGGCAAACTTGAGAGCGGTCAGGGGCGAGGTGTGGGCGGGCTTCATGACGACGGTGTTGCCCGCGGCTAGGCAGGCGGCCATCTTCCAGGAGAGCATCATCAGGGGGTAGTTCCAGGGGGTGACGAGGCCGCAGACTCCCAGGGGCTCCTTCCGCGTGATCGTCAGGTTGCGGTTGGGCCGCGCGTGGCTGATGGGCACCGTGGCGCCCTGGATCTTGTCGCACCAGCCGGCGAAGTAGCGCCAGGTCTCGATCGACATGCCGATGTGGGTCTTGAGGGCGAGGGTGTACACGGCTCCCGAGTCGAGGCTCTCCAGGGTGGCCAGCTCCTCCTTGTGCTGCTCCATGAGGTCGGCCAGCCGGAAGAGGAGGTTTCCGCGCTCTCGCGCGCTGATCTTGCTCCACTCGCCCTCGTCGAAGGCGCGCTTGGCGGCACGCACCGCCAGGTCAACGTCCTCCGCGGAGGCGCTCTCCACCGAACAAATGAGGCTTTCGTCGTGCGGGTTGATCGAGGGGATGGCCTGGCCTCGCCCGTCCACAAAGGCCCCGTCGATGAAGAGCTGCCGCGGGAAGCGCAGCTCAAGGTTGTTGGCGCTCATCTCCACTGCATCGTATGTCAGGTTGCTCGCCGCGTTCGCACCGCGCCGGGTCGCGATCGCCGCACTCGCCAACTCCAAGAACACCGGCGACATGAATACGTCCGTGTTCTGCAGGTGGATGTCTAGGACGTCCTTGATCTCCTCCACGAGGCGCACCACGTCCATACTTCCCGCCCCTGTTACACCGATATTCGCATCAATCAACTACTTCCTCCTCGTCTCTCTCTCTCTCTGCTTTTAAATAGTCATTTGTCAACAAGAATTATGTATTAATTTATTATGCATTACTTATTAATCCAATTTGTAGATACTATAGTAAAGATCAAACCTGTATAATAAATTTATACATCATAAAAAGGTAATGATTTAATAATATATGAGGAAATGTCGATAAACATTAGTAATTATTTCTATAAAACTATCATTTTTATTATTTACTGCTATGCGTGTCACATACCTATCCGTTTGAATCGTATTTGCCTTATAATGTACGTTGTAAAATATTAAAGCGAGAAATAAACATGCTCGTTCATATTTCTGTAGACGAATAGTATATTTGCAAGCATATCAGTAGTATATCTCATTCGTATACAGATAACTCTATCTTAACTTCTTAATATAAAGTAACTGTACAAATACACTAAACTTGGGCAAAAACCAATCCAAGGCATTTGTCCCTTTATGCAATAGTTCCTGTAGAAAATAAAGTCTGAATAGTGATGGGCAGTCGTGCGTCAAGCATCTTAAGAAGTTGATTCGATAAAGTGGACTGTAAACAATATCATTCTCGCAGGTTCACTGTGGGTCATTTCATGACAACCGTCGTTGCCACGAACTTCTTTGCACATACAATGGACCTTGTCACTCAAAAACCTACATTGGTCAAATTTTGCTGGGATGGTGGCAAGTTTCAGTATTTAATAATTCCTCAATTTTTTCATTGCCTCAATTTATATGCAGTTGTTCTTTGTTACGTGATTTGCTTTTATGTGAAACCTTTTTTGTAATATTTTTTATGCACCTTATTCATGATCAAGTTTACATTTAAATTTGCATAATAATTGGTCATTTTATTAACCATAATGTTGCAGAATCGATAATAGAACAAATATATGACGTACAAACTATCAATGTTCCTGTTCGACAGTCGGAATTATCCGAACTAGAGACTGGTATGGTATTATGTTTTTAAATATTTTTTTTGTTTCTATATATCTATATAATGATCCTTTCTATTACTTTGTAAATATTATATGATTGAATTTATATAAATCTCAAGTATACGCGTAAATGTATTGTACTTTTCTTTATCCCAAACAAAATCTTGTATATAGTTTAGTAAATGACACCCGAATTTGTAAAATAAACTAATCAAATCCTTTGCCGGGTATTTCGCTAACAACCGATTGAATAGGAGATCTGACACTCAATCAAAATGGGAAACTGTTATACTATCCGTTTGTCAATCCCTTCATTAACGTGATCATGCAGAATTGGGCTTGGTGTTTCAGTTATTCAGGCAATGGCGTGGGGCAACGAGTCGCCGGCGCTTATCCCGCTCGCGTCATTCGCGTCGCCCGCATGCCAGTCACTCCAGCCCGAAAACAAGGAGCTGACCTCACGTCGTCAGGACGCCCTGGCCAAGCGGGCACGCAACCTGGGCAAGGCCTTCGAAAGCCGGTCGCGGCGCGTGAACAGTCGCGTCATGGGCCCGGCTTGCAAGCCCACCTGTCGGCTGCGGTGCGCCGAGCGCGTCATTCCGGACGAGCGCGAAGTCGTCTTCAAGGAGTTCTGGGCCCTGGGCGAGCGTCGCGCCCAGTGGGAGTACATCTCTCGAGGACTAGCTGTCCACCCGACCCTACACTGCACCAAGGGTGCGGCAACCTCGCGGCGTAACAATTCGCGCCTTTATCTCCTGCAGCTGGGCGCGCGAACCGAGGTCGTCTGCAAGCCCATGTTCCTGGGGACTCTCGGAATCTCGAGCGCCTTCATCGCGACCGTCTGCAAGAAGTTGGCTCTCCACGGGAGCATCGTTGATGACGCCAGGGGCAAGGTAGCTTATCGACGTAATATTACGAATTGACGCCTCTAGCATAGGCTTTTGTTTGCGTCGTCTTTCGCCGATTTGTTGCTTTGTCCTTGGCTAGTATACTTGCAACTGCGTTTTATTTTCTACTACGTCAATCGAATCTTACGTTTACTCAGATATTTTTTCCTTGAATTTACTTAATTATTTATAATTGGACTCAACCGGACCGTACATATTAATTTATTTTATTGATATTATTTCACTAACTGCATCTGTATTATCATTTATTTTTTTTATGCAGAATGTATAAACGGACCGAGACTTTCATATTATTAAGTAACACGTATAATTAGTTGTCATATACGCAAACATGTGTTTTATATAATTTTATATATAAAGAGTACAAAATAAAAAATAAGTAAAAGGCCACGTGCGAAGAACCTGACTCTTTTTACCTATTGACTGAGGGTATCTAAAACATAAAGTCTCACCTGATGCGAAAAAGTCAAGGTCATCAGACACCTCAACATTGAGTATACCCTGCCAGATTTTCCGTATGTCCTCGATGACCTGCCGCTCCTCTTCAGTGAACTCAATGCAGTTACCGTTGCTGGCCGCCTTGCCATACTTGCTCGCGTTGATAGTGCGCCCACCGATTTTGAGCACCTCGACGTTGAGCCATTTACCGTCCTCGGCTGTTATCAAGAGGCCGCCCTCGTGCACGACTCCAGGCCGGCCATCGACTTCGACCGCCTCCCCCGTCACTGCTACGCTTCCTGCCCGATAACACCAGATAGACATTCGCTCAATATCTCTCTCTCTCTTTCTTTATTTTCTCCCGCAACGCGCTTATCTTGCTTGATTACTCTATATAGACGCTGTACTCTCGACGAGCTCGCGCTGCTTTACAATCCGGCCGACTCTCTGACGAGCGAAAAAAAGAGATAGCGGCATTGACCTACCTGACCAGAGACTACTTCTAAAGAGCCTGACCTCCTCGCCGTTGATGAGGGTCCACGCACCCGGCGTTGAGTCAAGGGCACGGATGAAGTTGTGGGCGCACTTAGCGCGGAGGCCGCGCCATTTCAGTCTCTGCAGCTCCTTTTTGTTGAGCATCGGATCATAGGTTGCGTCCTCCTCGTTCTGTACGATGGACGGCGCCTTACCCATGGCTACCAGGCTCACTGCCTCAGCCATCGCCTTGATGCCCTCCGGGTACATAAAGCGCTGATACAACGAGTCCAAGGTATCGTTTGGCAGGACAGCGCATTTGCGTTGCAGGAGAATCGGTCCAGTGTCCAGACCCTCATCCGTCCAGAACACCGAGAAGCCAGCAGTTGTATCGCCTTCGATCAGCGTCCTATACTCGCATAACAGCCATATATTTAGTCTTCTACATACCACATAGTTATCTGCCTTTTTTAAACGCAATTTATATCCATGAATTCATCTTTCACGACTCTACTAAAAGTAACCGGATGTAAACTATTAATTCTATCGTATCCGTTAAACACGGAAATTATTTGCACAAAGTACGGTTAATAATGTTTTTGCCCGCTCGGCTACTTAGATTAATCCAAAACTATTATACTGTGCTACTAAACTATTTTCTAAACCTGTTGCATGTACATAAGCATAAATTATTAATGATATTTTTATTTACCATGGATAAATATTTATTGCAGAACATTAAGAAACCGGAATTTAACCGATTACAGATATAGTAAATATAAGTGTCTTATAACGAGTACACCTATAATTTAAAGAAGAAAGTTGAAAATTACGTTCGCGAATCATTTAAAGTTTCTTTTTGGTCTTATCTAGTTTTATTCTAGATTCTCGTCTAGATTAGTAAACTCGCACATGACCAGATTTTCAATATTTTACCATAAATTCATCAACAAAATAATATAATTTATAGTTTTATCACCTATTTACATTGAAAGTTTAAATTATTTTATCTATCTACTAAGTTTTTTATATTTATTTAGTTTGGAGAATATGGATACCAAAAATTTGAATGTTCAATTAAAATAATGATGTCATTGAATGCTCACCAGCTAATGGCACTTGCACCTCGATGTCTCGGCAGTATCGAAGGATGGTAACATATGCTTTTTAACTGAGGATGGTAGATCACCTCTATTGGTATAAACTGTGTGCAAAATGGGAGAACATTCAAATCGACCTCAATGCTCTTATAGAGTTCGAGGATTTCTGGTAAAGTTGTGCCCTTACTGCGCCAGGCCTTGATCTTAAAAACCGGTGTACCATCTTCCCTCGCCAATTGCGCTGTAACGAGTTACTTCGATAATTTAACAATTAAATCATAGTAATTTTTTGAATTACCATGAAAATTTTTTGTATGAAACGATTTTATCCTTTTTCTCGAGGTTTGCAGCTCAATCATAGTAATTTTTTTTTAATTTTTATTTAGAAGTTAATTGATTTTTTAACATATTTATAAATGTATTGCGATACATTTATTTATCCTACGTCAAAACGTACATATTTAAGGATTAAGAAGTACGTTATAATCAAGAAGATTTAAAAATGATTTAAATATTTAAATAAACTATACATTTATTTGTTATTAAATAAGTATGAAACAAACTATAAATATCTGAATATACGTTTAACATTGTATTTTTTTAATGCAGAACAATATACCACTATAGAAATAACGATTTTACTTGTTTATCTATGCGAATGACAGTCTGACTAATGTATTTAATGCTTCAAAGAAATTAAAAAAATATTCTTTGAGAAACAATCATTTTTGATTGTGTTTGTTTTTTTTATATATAACGATACCATTTGAAAATACGTTTTTATGCAATGTTTATGCTATTAAAATGCAAAAATGTTTAAAGTTTTTAACTTTAATATCAATATATGAATTAGTAACATCGAATACGAGTGGTTTATTAGCAAAAAGTTGACCTTGAAATGAAATATTTGCAAGAATAAGCGTAAATCTTAAAATTTTATAAACTTATTTTATCGTCAAAATGAATATATATTAAATGACGCGAGTTTTGACAATGAAGAGAAGTTAGTTAATAACTTCAATGTTTTACTCACCCAATGGATCTTCACGGTTCATTTTATCTGGTATCGTAAAAACTCCTGTAATTTCGTGACCATCTTCTTTTAATAACTTGTAGACTTCTGCTGCAAAATTACTTTGCCCAATAATCGCAATCTTTAATTTCTTCATTATTACCTGAAAACGTATAAAATAATGTATTGAGTTTTTGCTATAATTTTTTATTGTACGCGCAGTAATCAATTTTCAATTAATTATTTCTTGAGTTGATCTATCACTTAAGTTTAAATAAATTGACGATAACACTATCTTGAGGATGATTTAGTTACTACAGCTGTTTATAACATCAGCTTAAAGTAAATAGAATCATTCTATTATTGCAACTGAAATATGGTGTCTATCTATATTTACTTATATTTGTTTATATGAACATAGTATAAAATATGTATACAGCGTATTATAAATTATCAAAGGTAATAACACTTTGGGAGAGTCAGAAATTGGCTCAAATGAATATACCCAACAGCACAAAGCTTCGCGATCTTTACTTTTTACGAAAAAGCGCGAGAACTTCCAAGAGCAACACCACACTGCCGGCGCCCGCCGAGCTTCTGCCCCGTCGCCGATTTCACTCGGGGAAACTTGCCGATCGGACCGAGCGGCGGAATCTGAGCGGGGATACGACGCTTGCGAGTGCGGCACTATTCGAAAGGCGCACGGTGCTTTTCTCGACGTCCTGAGCGTCGTGCGCCTGAGAAACCGGCTCGCCGACGCCGCGGAGTTTACTGAACTGCCCTGCAGCGCTCCGCCACCTCTCCTTATATAATATAGCTAAATTCTCTATCGCGGTACTCTCTATATACATCCCGCTATACGCGTGTAAAACGTCTTTCGTGCTCATGTGCCATAAGTAGATTTCTTGTCTGCTACCAAATCGAGCAAGACCCCATGCACCTTTCATTGTCATTTGGGTATCATTTGCATTCTTCAAATCTGCAACATTATGCGCATTATCAGCGTTTCTTATAGAAATCTTACATCCTGGGGTATAAGAAATACATCTTCATATTTTTATTAGTATTAGAAAAATATCGATAGTTAATTGATTTATCAAATTTAGCATCTTCAGTGTATGTGTATTTCAATTGCCTGATAGTAATTTTACTAAAATGATTGAGTTTGTAATTTTTTATAATCGCAGGATACTTTTTAAGCAGTGAAAAGCTACTTATTTTATTTAAATATTTAATAATAGCACATTATATAAACATCAATCATATTAATATATGTGGAATATGATCAATTATATATTCCATTTTATAATGCGTAATATAGATGTACTCATACAGTAATAAGTACTTTGTAAACTTTAAATGTAATTACAATAATAGATTAATATATACATATACTGTGGTACTGTGGTACTGCAAGTGACCATTTTAGATTTGAAATAAATACGCATACTTTTCAAAATAATGATTCAGCAATTGGTATGGGTAATCTATTGTGTATTAAATGAAGACATTATATTTATAATATTAGTTTTTGATATCTTTTTACTATTTTATTTTTAAAATTGATCCTTGCTTGATCTTTTAATATTTCACAACTTACAGTTTACTCAGAGTGAGAAAATCACTCGGAAAATCAGCACTAATAATCGTTAGCTGCTTTTTATTGTTGGATCGATACATGGACGTTAAATATAAAGTGAAATTTGATTTAACTCTTAAGTATTGATTTATTGATTTGTTTTGAAAGGAAAATATGTATGTGTTCGTGTGTACCATGTAACTGTATGCTTATTTTCTATAATCTTAAGAGTAATGTGATATCAAAAGTGATACCACCATTTCTACATAATAATCAGGCGATGTTTTATATGAATCAGATAAATCAAATCACATTGTGAATATTTCTGATTATGTGCATCACTGTACACACACGTGTACTGTCGGTACCCAACAAAAACTAATAAAAGTATTTAGAATTAATACAAAAACAATACTAATTAAATCAATATTAAAAGTATGAATGGTTATAAACGCAATATAACAGACTACAGTCAAGTCATCTCCACAATACGTATCCATGACAAAAGCTGTGAAGTATTATCACGAGGTCGAGGTGTCAGCGTCGATAAAACGCTTACTCTTTACTCTTACTCTTCCCGATTCATTCTGATCTTGTTCAGTCCGTAATCTGCTAGCAGGGTGATTTGAATAATGACACTCAGGGCCCTGTGAAACCTTTTTCGTCTTAACATCGACTTTCTATTTGTTATCGCCCATGCGATGATACCTAAGTATGTGGATGTGAACATTAATCTCGACCTTAATATTTTTCCAGATGCGCACCATTGCTGCAATATCGGAATTGCAATTATAAAACAAAGATCTTTTTATAATCTTATACATAATGATAAGAAATATTTAAAGATTTAAAGGTCTAGATTTCTAATTAAATTGAATTACATCTATTTATTACTTTTTTTGCTTCTGAACTATTAAGCATTCGATTAATTAGCAAGAAATATAGTATGCTTCGTGATATTTTTTTAGAATGAAATTAAAACGCAATAATGTCGGATAATATTTAAGAATAATTTTTAAAACAATTTTCATGAAAGATCAAAAAACATGCATTTACAAAAATGTAAAAAAGTTATTTATAATGCTGCTCTTATAATGATGTCTTTATCGTAAAAACTTTTAAATACGAATGTCTGACTGCATATATACTAAGCGAATTTATACCTATCACCTTCTTCCTAAACTTTAACTTTTTTTGATAAAGTATGTTAAAATTTGTAGTTGAAAGAAATTTAAAATCTGTAAACACAGTCAAACCTTAATCAAGTTAATTTTCAATATTTTTGGTTAGGCCTAAACTTTTTCTTGGACCAACCAATGGATTTTATTCTGTATTTTCTAAAATAATAAATAGGTATTATATTTACAATTTGTAAGTAATTTTGCTATTATTAATTTCAATATTAAAGTCCAAAAAAAATTAGAAAACGATGGTTTTTTTTCATTTTAAATTTAATTGAAATAGGGGGGCTTTGTGAACGCATTAAAAAACAAATGAATTTCTTAAAATATAGTATGAATTGACTGTTTTAATATATCAGACTTCCTTGTTTGAATGGTATTATCAACACAATATATTTCCCACTTTTTCACAGTTTGTTTTGTTTAACGATGACACAAGACATTAATAATTTATAATATCTATAATAAAATTTATTTTCTTCCTATATGCACAATTCAGATTGTTTATAAAATTAAGACTTATAAAATTGTATGCTTATGAATATGTTTGTGACCGAATGTTTTATTTAATGTATACAAGATATTCTACTGTAAAAAAACTGACAAAAGCAAATATCTGTCAAAAAATCTAAAAATGATTTTACTTTGAAGCATTTAATAACTTAGTTTTTTTACAGATCAATTTACCGTCGATATCGATATGTCTGTCGTTACTTTTGTTGCAATGATACAATCGTAAGCTGTCATGATTGTTTTTTCAAGAATCTAAATGTGATCGAACTAATTGTGATCCGTTCTATAGTGTCATGGAAAAAAAGATTTATAAGAGTAGTTTTAAACTTAATTACATATCAATAACATTTCTTAAAAATTTAATACTACCTAGTGATTATCAAAATTTCTTTTGAAAAATTGTAATCCTATATTTTGAAAATGTACTTCTAGTAAGCTAAAAAATTTATGGACTTTCGCAATTCGTGAGAACTAAATATAACAAGTAAGGTGATGCAGATATATCTTTAAATAATTGATTACGACTTTTATTGTTCTGTGATACATTAAAATTAATTGAAATACTTATAAAAAAGTTTGTGTGGACTAAGACTTAATTCTGTACTGGATTAAATTTAATTGTAAAAAATAATAATTTAAATTTTTATATATATTTCCATATATTGAATTGAAAATGATTTTCATATTTCAATTTTAGAAGTACATGGAACTGTAAAGTTATCGATTAGCTTTTTTACATATTCAAAGCAATAAATAAAGAATTTATAAAAATGTGCCGCCTGCCTATAGGCAACCGAAATTGCTTCATTGTGACTCTGACAGTATAGTGGTAGAATATAACGTTGGAGAATAAACTTAAATATTTTATATGAATATAAATATTTGATTAAAAATATTACAAGATCTCACTAGCTATTATTCGTGATTATCTTATTCATGTACTAATGTAGACATTAGAAATTCTTTATGAAATATGTTATTGAAATAAAGGAACAGATGTTGAATAAAATTAGAAACATTTTTTCAGTTAAAAGAATTTTACGCGTAGTTTAGTTAGTATAATTTGCAGTGAAATAGAATATATACTGTACTTTTTTGTTTATAAAGGATGTACTTGAAAGTTTTATTGACTATTTTATAGCTCATTTTATAATTATTAATATTGTTTGAACATAAACTATGTCATGATTACAAGGAAAGTATCTTATCCTATAGATCACAATTTTGCTAAAAATAAAGTATATCATTATCGTAAAACAATAAAGTTTGATTTTCTTTAAGTTTACTATACTGCAACGAGGCACTGGTTCTCATATTATTAGTATTTAGTTGAGCTTAATCATTATAATCCTTGATAATAATGTCACTTTAACTACTACGTAATAAAGTACTAAAATATAAGATTCATAAAAATATTGATACGAACTGTCTTTAAATAATTTAATTAAATTAAATGTTAAAAATAAAAACAGGATTAAGGTTAAGAACATTTTACAAAAAAAAATGCGCAACAAATAACTAACATCATTTACATTTTAGGAACATAAAGCAGTAATCTCGAGCTATATTTGTCAAGTAAATGAATAAATTAAAATTTCGAATCATGTACATAGTGGTTATCTAGCATTATATACGCGTAAAAATACATTTACTGAATAGGAAAAGTAATGTTAAGAATATTAGCAAATCGTAGTACTTTTTACCATTATTATAATTTTAAAGATGATTCAGCTTTTCATAACAAATTTATTACATAATTTTGCAAAATTAGAACGTACTTACTGAAGAAAGATGATAATAGATTTAGAGATTTTCTTTTATAGAGAATGCCAGGATATAGTTATTTATAGTCGTTCAATTTTAATCGAAAAGACCTCAAAAATTCACGTTTTTATAAAATAGGATTTTAAAATCAAAAATCGGTTCGCTATTTTCAAAATTGAATGAATTAATATTAGCTTCTTCTGTTACTTTAACTTAAAAAATATGCAAAAGAAGATACTATGATAGTTAAGTATATAAATAAGTAGCAAGGAAGAGAATCATATATATGTAAAAACGAAATCTTTTAAATTACGAAGCAGACATAATTCAATTTGTGGACGCCATTTCAAGGCAGTTTTCACGACACTTAATGTCAAACATGATGGAATTTTCTTCCGCAAGTAGTTAAAATGTACAATTTAGTTACTGTTAGACGGGGCGCCGAACGAGTTGGAGCTCAAGTCACGCTCGCGCCACGAGATTCTACGAAGAATCAGTTTTCCGGCGCGAGGCCACCTGGTCGAACGCTTCGGGTCTGTTGTAGCGCTCCTGTGTGTTCAGCGCGAGTTGTATTGTGAGTACAGAGCCGTGATATTACCTGAGTCGGGCAAATGATATGCAGCGAACCAGCTGGGATGCACCTGGTATCTCTCTCATTGAGCGGCTCGAGGTAGACGCACGGCAGACAACATTTAGTGTGTTCGTGAGGCGTTTAGTGGCTTGATCAGTACTGCTATCGTCTCCAAAATACTGTTCAGTGGAGATTACGGTAAGGAGCGTCAAATTCAAGAAATTTATCTAAATATATTGTTTAGACATTTGTACTTTAACTTAATTAATTATTAGAATAAAGGTATGTAATAGAGATGTGTGTATACATGTGGTATGTAGCAAAATGAATGTAATCATGGTGTTATGTATTAAATAAATTTTCCAAATTATTAAAAGTAATAACTTTTTAGTCGTATTAATGTATGAAATGAAATGTGAAAATATAAATTATTTAAAATAATTAAATTGTTTTCAATTTTTTTTCTTTAATATAAAAATACTACTTTGGATTTTAGTTTTTATTGCTGCTTTACGCATAAATGTAGCCGCTTATAATTAGATTTTTTAATAGAGTAGTAAAATAGCTATTTTAAGATTATAAATTCATTTTAATACTTATATTGTATTAATGTGATTTGAATAAGTAGTTTTGAATAACGAAGTAAAGAATTAGATGTTCTATATTTAGCGAGGCTGCATATTCTTTTTTATTTTAATAATATATTAAAAAGCCAATTACAATATTAATTTTCTATAGAATTATTATATCTCCATACCAATATTGTTCAGGTTATATGATACTTATTAGCTTTATTCAAATTTTCTTCATTCAGATTAAGTAAACGGTAAAAACATTATCATTATATGTGCCAGTAATTCAATATTTGTTTCAATTTACATAGTTATACGCATGTTCATGTATTTTGTTATAAATTTAATTCGATGTACAAAATTTTGCACTAATTATGAAAATTCTACGCATCTATGCATATAGGTTAATATAACGTATAAATTATTATTATATGTAGATTACATGAATTGTACATACATGAGATTATGTGCCAATATCTTCTTAACATATTTTTTACTATAATTACATGAAGTTGTAATCACTAATGTTCCACTCATCAAGCTTATAATCGTGCATACTAGTTAAAAAGGTAGACTTTACGTAAGTAAATGGAAAGATATCATGTTTATTAAAAAATAGTTATTATTATTATTATTATATTAAAAAATAATAGTTTTTAGTGAAATGTTCTGTTACATTTGTATTGAATAAAATGAAAATGGAAAAGATAAAAATTATCGCCTTGATGGAATGAATATTTTTTAAAATTTTTTTATGACAAAAAAAGTTTCTGTGTAATCAATATAGATCGTGAGAAGTGTTATATCAAGAAAATATATTCTGATGATGAAATCATAATTTCATGTTAATTTTAGTCAAATTTTTTACACTTTTGTTCCAGACCAGTCATGTTACCTCATCTTCTACACATTGGTGTTATTTTAACACTCTCTAAACCTTCTATTTCAGTAAGATATTTTCTTTTCATTTTTTAATAATCGTAAGAAATAAATACTTTAATTTGTTCGTACTTGAAGCAATAAGATTATAAGTGTTATAAACATATTTATATTACTCCAATTTTTTCTTTTTTAAATTTTAATTTTTACTTCGCTATTACATTGATAATATAATCAATGAGCTTGCATTGCCTAAAGTAATTACATATAATATTAAAAATTAAATAAAAAAATTTATATATCATTGTGCGATATTATTTCTGATGAATATTCTTTTGTCTATGAAACCTTTTCATTTTTTAAAGCAAGTGCCAATATCGTAAATGATATAATAAACAATAAAATCATAATTTAATTGTTTTATATTTTTTATACAAAAAGTGATGAAATATTCCATAATACAAGCCTCTCCAGAATAAAATACACGAAGCGTTTCAAGCTGCGGGATTTACCGCAGATTGAATTCTCAAGTAATGTTCATAAGAGTATTACATAATCATGTACGGAAGTACTGCAGAAGGTGTAATAAACCTGTATATTAATCTTATAGCTTTGTATACACATTCTTCATAACCGTATGTTACATGCGCATATTAATTATTATGCTACTACTTTGCATAGGCGTCTAATCCTAATTCTCCAAGCTATATTGGAGCAGTGGTGGAATATCATCCAGTGACAGATGGAGATGATGGTCAAATGATTGCGGAAGCTAATGCCAATAATTATCGAACGATCATAAAAAATGCTTCTACGGCGGTGAGTAATATTGCGAATGCTATTCAATCGTTTTAGAACAATTATGCTAAAAATTTCCAGATCATGATAAGATTAAGAGTAATTAAGTCACTATAAGTATGCTCATAAGATGTTTCTCGTGAGATTTCAGAAAGTAGATATAATTGTCTTCCCAGAGTATGGTTTGACGAGTCTACCAAACGATGGAAGCGGACCGAAAAAGTTTAACGAAACAGAATATCGAGCTTATTATCGCGATGCAGCTTCTTACATGCCTAGCCCCAATGATTCTGTGGTGTTATGTCTTTCAGATAATAAGTACGCAAAGGTAATAGAATATTTGAAATATTGAAATTGTCGGAATCAATAGTGTTGGCTGTACTAGACGAATAAAACCGATCCTTAACCAATACAATTTAATTAACATGTACTAATATTTATTTCGATACATTGATTTGCTTACAAATTATCCTCGTGTTTAAACTAGAAAGTTTATTCTGCGTTGGTAATGGCTTATTTCTTGCAAGATGTTTTTAATCAGCACTTGACTATAAGCATGTACTCTTTATTATTGCATTACTTATTTTACTTAAAAATATACTTGGTAGAGATGGAAATTTAAATTATTTTTTCAAAAAGGAGTTTTACTTTCTGTTGAGAAACAAGAAATGTTTCGTCATTCACAGTGAAGACAAGTTGCTAATACTTTGACGGATGAACGAAGGGAAGTAGCTCATTCGGTACTTTTGCAGTCTTTGCAGAGCATCTCGTGCACTGCCAAGGAGTACAAGATGTACGTGGTAGTGAACCACCTCGAGTGGACGAATTGCACAGCGGGTCGAGAGGACTGCGCGGCAGACGGCTTCCTCATCTACAACACAAACGTGGTGTTCGACAGGGAGGGTCGATTAATCGCGCGATACCGCAAGTACAACCTCTTCAACGACCACGGCGTGAACGTGACAGCCCGCGCGGAGATCTCGACATTCAAGACGGACTTCGGGGTGACTTTCGGGCAGTTCATTTGCTTCGACCTGCTGCACGAGGCCCCGGCGGCGCTGCTCGCCGCGAACCCCGAGGTGACGGACGTGGTCTTCTCGACCCACTGGTTCGACGAGCTGCCCTTCCTCACGGCCCTCGAGATCCAGGCGGCCTGGGCCTACGGGGCCAATGTCAACCTCCTCGCCGCCGGCTACAGCGACAAGAGCGTCAGCAGCAGAGGTGAGCTATTCCCTCGGCTATTGCCGGCTAGGCGACGTTTGCACCGTTTTGCCTAGCCGATTGCAAGAGCCGCGAAAACAGCATAGTCTTGCGTTCGCTCGCTCGCCTCGCCTGGCATTGTTTAACGGCCGCCGGGGCAGCCTGAGAAAAAACTCAAGCCGTCGGACACGCACTTCTTACTCGGGCTCTTGCACCCGGCGGAATGTTGAATTCGTTGTAAAAGCCGAGTGCAATGCTCTTGGCTCACTGCAGCGGGTCATTTTGAAAGGCGCCGCGCAAAAACGTCGGGCTGCTGCAACGACACACAATCAGTGGCTAATCACTCGCGTAGAGGCGTTGACGAAAGGCCCGCGTGACGGGCGGTAGGACCCACAGCCGAATGGTGTGACATGGGCTATTGTCGCAGGTAGCGGGATCTACGCGGGCCGCTTGGGTCCGCTGGCCACCTACCAGTCGGCCGAGTCCTCGAACGCCTTGGTCGTGGCGGAGGTGCCGCGCAGGGGCTACGGCCCTCGCGGCGGCGGCGCCCAGCTCTCCCACGTGCACGTGTTCAAGCAGGCGGAGGTGCCGACGGTGGCGTGGCCGCCGCAGCGCCTCCACCAGGTCCCCAGCTTCCTCTACAAGGACGACCTGAGAGCCTACGCGAGCGCGCCGCTCGAGCCCGAGCGCGGCTCCAGGATCATGACCCTCTGTGACCGCGGCCTCTGCTGCGATTTCCACATCGAGACCGAGTACGACAAGCAGCTCGCGGCGAAGCCTAAGACCAAACACTACAGGTCAGTCTCGCTTTCCTGCTCTAGCGACAAGTACACATGGGCTTCGCGCCTTTTGGATTTTAATCCACATAGGCTCATTCAGCCTGTGCAAGGTTAACGATCAATATTATGCGGGCTCTGATTGTCAAGACGTTTATCATCAGCAATGCACGCTAATATCCTCCTATTGCGCATCTGCTTTTGCTTGAAAAAATATTTCACTTCTGCCATACGTCAGTATAAAGTAAGCTTGCAAATAAAAGAGTTTGCACCGATGTTTGCGCCGTGTACGCTTAAGCTCAATTTTGTAGTAAAACACTTAGTCTTATCGGAGTTGCGGCTAAATAAGGTTAAATGTCTGTTGACGAAGAACCCAAGTTTAATAGCAACTCTTAAATCATATATCAAAACAACACTTGTTCAATCTCGTTCGAGGTCTCGTTTGCGATTAAAAATTCAAGAATTTTTGTACTCTTCGAAAGTATTATCGAAATACACGAAGGGGATGTTCTATTCGAATATATAATGGGAGTATGATCACAAAAAGATAACATAGAAAAATGTGTCAACAATTGTACAGTCATTTAACGTAAGAATTACAGGAAATCCTGCATTACCCTACTAATACAAAACATTTTCACGTACACAGCATTCACTCATAATCTTGTTCATTCGTATAAATGCTAATTCTTATTGACTTTTGTACAGTTGTATCTGTTAGCGTTAGTAAAATTCATTTAACCCAGGGGAAAATGATTCATGAACGTCAATGTATGAAATTTGACCTAGAATGAGTATCAGAAGTCAAAAAGAACTATCATTATTGTTCATTCTTGTATGTCAATGTTGATTTTATTTCGATTATTTCGATCTTGTATGAAATGTCTAATGAAGTCTAATCAAGTGCACTCATGAGCATGTATAACCATTCAAGGACAAATTTATGTATATGACAATACACAATTATGCATACGCAGGCAAAGATTTATGCGTAATATTGCATTAGCTTGCAAGAAAATTCATGGCAATGCCTATATACCCATATATTTATGTTTCCTTATGATGTAATAAGATTACAATAATAAAGATTAGTGTAACACAAATTCGAGACAAATTCTTTAATTACAAATTTCATTTAGTATCTTCTCTGTATATACATGGCCATTTTTATTTTATGTGAACTTATTTTTAATAAAACTACTTCACTTTTATTGAATTTTATATTGCTTTAATATAAACGATAAATGCTTAATATACGGTTTATTAATAATAGTTTTCTTAATGAATTGTAAAATCATTTATTTTAATAAAATTATTTATATTATATAATTTTTTAAAATGTATACTTGTATCCCAAAAAGATATAAAAGAAATAAAAGATAATAAATGAAAGGTATTGTAAGGGGAGCCCTCTGTAAAATTTGCACGCGAAAGGCGACAGTGGGGGACGTGGCCGAACCTATAAGAGGGTAATTCAACTGTGCACAAGGGCAGTTGAAGTCGATTCGTCGGTCCGGCCCGATCGGAGGGCAAAATCGCAAGCCTTTTCGGTTACGCGTTCGGGGACGCGCCGGGCGAGCGGGAGGAAGGAGCAAGTCAGTTCGGACGGAACATAGTGAACAGGGAAGAGCGACCCCCACTCTCGGCGGGGTTGGGATAGGCCCTCCCCGTTTAGTGCCACCCTCGGTTCGGGGGAGTCGGTGGACTCTCTCCGTGATAATTTTGGGCCCGGCATATAGGCATGCTAAGAGTGTTCTATATGTCGTAGGCCGCCCGCAGCATAGACATTTGGGAGGTCTATGGCTGCTCGGCCATGAGAGCGGGGATCGAGGGGAAGTCGCGAAGGCTTGCCGCTGCCGAGCGGCAGTCGTAGGAAAATTCCTTCTCCCGCCGTCCTGCCGTTAAAGGTAGGGGAACCGAGCCGAAAACTCTGCACAACTAAGATTGTAATAAACCTTCAATTTATAAAGTCGTTGTTCACCAACAAGTACACATAGACTATTATTTACCCCTCACCTCACCTCACTTCAATTTGTTCCCTCACGGGTATGAAAGAAATTTGCATCTCATTGAATAATAATATTTGCAACGTCAACAATAAGAATCATAACTAATGAGTTGTATATGATGTAGGTATCGACTGGTGGTGATAAACGGGGTTCGGAGTTTCGGGAACAATATAAGTACGGCAGGTATCGAGGTGTGCGCCCTCGTAAGTTGCACCGGGGACTCACTCGCCGACTGTGGCCAACTGTACTCCGAGGACGTGAACGTCGTCTCCCCGACTAAATTCGAGTCGTTGATAGTGACTCGGCGAGCCAACTTAAGCAGTCACGTCTTTTACGCGCCAACAACATTGACGCGCAGCCTCGAACCCATGGAAGGAGCCGACTTCGCCTATCTGCCGAGCGGACAGCGCAACTCGAGTCTCCTCATCATGTACCTTGTCAGGCCTCAGCGCGACATTCTCACCTTCGGTATCTACGGTCGCAACTTCGCAAGGGATGGTCAGGAAGTGACCAAACCGTCCTCGGCCTCCGCAACGGCCCCCATTCTCGCGATCGTGTTAACGAGTCTCCTGACTGTGAGGCTTGTTATTTCGTTAACATGATTTTACCGGATGTTTGTGTGCTGCCGGGGTGATATTGTGATTCTAGATGAAAAATTACTGTATTTCGCTTATCGAAGATTAGGAATGTAAAAGTCGATTGTGAACTTCTACACCATGGAGTTTACTTGTACTTCTTTGAGCTTGACTATTTGTCAAGTCTCAATGCTGCTCAGTGATATAAATCTGTTGAAGAAAATAATATTATATTTGTAACAGGAAATCATTGTAGGCGGTTAAATCTGCCTCGTATTTTAATACATATAAGGAGTGACTGTAGTTAAACAAAAATGTTTATTACATTGGTAGCGAATAAACGGATCCTAATTTAAGCATTAGCTATAAGCAGTTAAATCGTACAGAAGCTAATATTATAGCTAAGATTAACATTCACTATACTGCAAAGATTCTGTTAACGAGAATTCGGAAAATATTGATATGGGTATACGTCGTAATTTAAAATTCGTTAACATAAATGTCTAAATCATTGCGAATTTCATAGATAATTAAATTAATGAATGTTCTGTTTCAATGCGGCTATAAGTCAATCTTGATGTGGTATATAACTACAAGCTATATGTATATTGTATTTAACTGAACGTGAAAGAACTTTATTTAGCATGGACAATGTGATATATACTATAATAGATCAATAATTGTTCTATTCATAAAACATTTCCCTTTATTCTAATTTATAAACTTTTTGTAATAAAATTGTTATTCTAGCAAATTGAGAGTATAAAGAACTATATATTATATCTGATTCTTTTCTGTATTTTGATTTTCTATACATTGTTTATTTTTAAGCTCGTTATCTTATTGTGACAGTATCCAATATAAAAGTAAAATTATTTGTTATGATTACCAGATTCATTGTACAATAATTTTATAGCAATGAATTTGACGATAAATATCTTTGAATTAATTATTGATTGACCGGATTGAAGTGATACAAATAAGTTTCATTTGTACTGTAATGACACTAAATATTTAGTCTTATAATATTTAAAATTATTGATTGCTTCCAATCAATAAAGAAGCAGATCGACATGACAATATTTTGAACATGTCATTCGAATAAAACTTGATTGCGACTATTACAAGCTCAGCGACGTTATTATTATTATCTTATCAAGAAGTTCTTAAAAAGACTTAACATTGACTTATAATAAAACATTATATCTTGTCTTTTTGTCATTGAATTCATTATCAGAGGAGGTAATAGTGGAATCCATCATATTTAACTGTCAGTTGGTAGAAACTATAACTTAAAGTATTCATACAGCTATAGAATAAAGGTTTGGTCTTGTACTTTGATATACCTGCTATTTGGCATCTACTTTGCACCAGGAGTTTGCCAAATTGTAAGAATTCTTTAATTTTTGCAGAGACAATTTACTTTTAATGGAATAGTTTTGAAGTTCATATTATAATTTTTAAGAAATTTACTCTTCAATAATTTTAAAATCAAATATACGTTTTAACAAGTTATATACCTTTAAAAACAGTCACTATCCTAATTATAAATTTAACTCATAAAAATTTATTCAGTCAACTTTTGTTAAAATATTTTTATAATATTATAAAAGTTAATATTTATAAGGTTATACGTATAGAAAGAATTCTTTAAATAAATAATAAATCAATGACTTGTGATGCAAAACGCTCAATCCTATAAAATACCGATTCTTCGACAGAAAAAACACAGCTACTTAGAAATGACCTTGTATATAGAGATTTAATCATGTCCTTTTAGGAAAAATAATCAAATACAAGAATTATCGCGTTGGACCCGTTATATTATTATAAATCAGCAAATTTTACGTACAAATTAAAAAATTTAAATACTAAAAATTCTTAATTATAAAAAATATTTTACACAGAATTTTTTAATCTAAATATATAAAAAAATCTTACCATTTTTAGATACTCAACTTAAATCATGCAGTATTACTTGATATTAGGGATTTTATTTTTGTATCCCATAATAACATTACAGGTAATTTCAATATTATTATTTACTAGAATTTTGGTTTCAAAACTATTATAAATCACTTGTGATTCTGTTCCACAAGCGTTCAGATTTTTCTTCGCTGAGTTACATTGCAGCTGTAGTTGAATACAAACCAACAACGAATACTTCTGACGATAAAACTGTAACTGAATTAAATACAATAAATTATTTAAAATTTTTAAAAAAAGCATCTGAATATGTAAGTGCATTCAATTGTATATAAAATTGTATATTTAAGTACATATAAAATCGAAGTTTTGGAAAAATTAATACTTAAACATGTATTTTATTCTACAGATGGTCGATATTATAATATTTCCTGAAACGACTTTGACATTTCGCAAAAGAAAAGAAAGCTCTTACATTCCAGATCCGACCGATAAGATAACTCCTTGTAGTGATCACACTGGCAAGTATGCAAATGTATGTTACACAGTAATAATAATATCTGAAGTAATAAAATAATAGTTAGATTTTTTTAACATAAACCATATATTTTGCAATAATGTCGACAGTATCTCAAAAAGCTGTCCTGTGCAGCTAAGAATTATGGTATGTATGTTGTTGTCAATAATTTAGAAAAATTCGATTGCACTGGGTCCGATTGTCCATCTGATGGCTACTTGATCTACAATACTAATGTAGTTTTCGATCGATTTGGCGAAGTAATTGCGAAATATAGAAAGTATAATTTATTTGGCGAACCTGGTGTAGATAGACCGTCAGAACCGATACCATCCACTTTTACAACCGATTTTGGTGTTACTTTTGGCCAATTCATTTGTTTTGATCTCCTGTTTGAGTCACCAGCATATAATCTTGTTCGTGATCTGAATGTCACAGACATTGCTTTTTCATCTCATTGGTATTCGGAATTACCACATTTATTTAGTGTCCAAGTTCAAGCTGCTTGGGCTTATGCAAATAATGTTAATTTTCTGGCTTCGGGGTTCAATTTTCCAGCTACTGGCAGTGGAGGTACTGAGAACAAACATTATCTGTTGTAGTACAATATTGGATGTTAAAAAAGTTTTTTAATTCTAGGAACTGGAATATATGCCGGGAGAAATGGATATGTTCAGATTATTTCAAAAGATAAATCAAATGTTCTACTTGTCGCTGAAGTACCTAAAATGATTAATGGAAAACATGTAATTAATATTAATCAAGAAAATACAAAAGTGTACAATTTTAATCATTCTGAAATTGCAACAGAAGATACCGTTGACACTAAAATATTTTCGCATAAAATCGAAGATCTTAACGATTACACAACAAATTTGATTGATCTTAAGAAAAAAGAGCACCACGAAATCACGTGCAATCAAAATCTTTGTTGTGAAATAAAATTGAAAATTGATTTTCATAACAATGTCGTTAAAAATAATTCAAACTATTATAGGTAAGGAGTTTTTTAAGATCTATAAATTTTTCTGTTTTTTTATGTTGATTTACATGCTTAATATTGTTTTTGTAATAACTTACAGATACAGATTTGCCGTTTTTAATGGGACTAGAAGTTTTGATGGATTTGCAACTGGTAGCCTTAAAGTTTGTGGTATACTTTTTTGTACCAATGATACATTGTCTAGCTGTGGTAAGCTATTTGATTCTCACACAATAACTGTCATGCCTACTATTTTCCAATCCATAGTAATTTCAATGGAAGCTGTCAGGAATAAAAATCTGTTACTAATGCCGACAAGTTTAACAGCAGATTTGAAAGTTTTAAATACAACTGATTATTCTTATGGTTCTACAAATTTAGAAGAATTAGTTATAAGCAATATTAGTTTAAATGTGCCTAGAAATGATATATTAACATTTGGACTTTATGGTCGAGATTTTGCTTTGGATAATTCTGATGTGGCAACGCTCTCTAATAAATAACGATTTGTATTAAAAATTTAGTTCATTCAAGCTCCAAGAGATTAGAATAAAAATTTTGAGATTCCCGGAAATATGATTTATTACAAAATATTCACAGGAAATAATTCTCAAAGTATTATTTTGAACTATCCCTGAATGCTGAGTGCAAAAAATTAATAGCACAAATCTTAATTTCAAATGTTAATAAATAATTTATTGTTGTATAATATTACAAATTAGTTTTAAATAATGTGAAATAGAATACTATATTTTTTCAACGAAAAAATTATTCGTCTACTTGAGTGTCATTTCATCGGTCGATAAAATCAATTACTACTTTTATCATGATATGGTTTGCTTCAGTTAGTTATTTGCAGTTAATAAAGTAGGTTGCTTTTAGAAAGTTTATGAGTTAAAATTTATTTGCCGTAGATAACGCATTAACAATGTATAAGAATTGTTTACATAGATTCTTACAGTTTTGCGACTAGGTTAAAAGTTTACATAGAAATAAGTACATAATTAAGAATAATTATGCATTAGATAAATTAGAGAAATTGTTGATTACTATGATAGATAAAAGAGAAGAAATAATTGTTTTTGTATAAGTTGCTTTAAGTTTTTGTAATTGTTATTGTCTTTGTGACTTAAATAATGCTTTGAATTAAAAAACTATACAAAATTGAGAGTTCTAGTTGGTACATTTTTGATCATACCGTTGACGTATAAATATCAAATTAGTAATAAAAAGATTATATTGCAGTGGTAAACTGGTGAATTTTTTATCATTGCATTAACATGTAGAGCATTACGTGCATAATAGTTGACTAAATGCACGAACCATTGGCAATACAGATTAATTGTTGTCGAATATGGAATAAACAGCTTTTAAGTTTTGATTAAATAGTAAATTTTTTATTAAATCTTTCATAATATCTGTGTTGTCTATGTTGAAAGACGTTCGTACGGAAGCTTATGCAACTAGAAAAATGGTCTACCATAAGATTTGCGCACATTCCTTTTTTCAAGCGTAAATAATTATCATAAACGTCAGGGAGAGTGACAACTTATTATGAAAATAAACTATAAGAATAAATACTTTGAGATAATTTATTTTAGCATAAATTAGTGACCTATTTTTTTATCTGTACACACGATAGGATGATGTAAAGTGCATAAGAATAAGAATACGAACGTCCGTGACGTTTTGTAAAAGAATGGAGGCCAACATGGGCCTGTTTCGATCCCGGCGCACGCGGCACGCCTCATATGTACTATTTGGTGTCGAGCGAGAAGCGTCTTCTTTGCATTTTTATGGGCGTTACAAACGGTTCGCTCGTCCGCGCGTATCCTCTTAGAAGGGCATGGCCGCAGAATGAAAAAGTCGCGCATCGACAAAGGGGGCATAGAAAGCAAGGCCGAGCGTTGGCAAATTTGACAATAAGAGCCGTCCGCGCAGACGGCGTCACAGAGTGATAGAGAGCGCCGGGGGGGTGGGGCAGAGTCGGTGCGTAACTGCCTGCGCGGAGATGAGGGCCACGTCTGGGTATAACGTCCACGTAGGCATGCGTAGGCGCGGCGGGCCGAGGCGGCCCCGGGCGGCCCCTTCCCGAGCCCCTTCCTCTTGGCTGCTCCTCCTATAGCGAGCGCAGATCGGCGCGCGCATGTACTTGCGATTCAGGAGGAAGCCGCGCGGAGGCGAAGCCTCGCCGGCGCTCGGGCCGCGTCGATCCGTTATAATTTCTCCGCTAATAGAATCCGAGATTTCGCGGCGGGTCGTGCGGCGCATCCCTGAGGACGCGTCTCCCTCGCTTTCGCGAGAGCGCCGGGCTCGCCGGAAGGCTTTTCACCCGGAGATGGGCGCGCTGGCTTCCGGCCCCGCCCCACCCGGCCGATCTCCGGTGAAAAATCGGCGCTTAGGGATTCCGCAGGCGCCCGGGCGGCCCCGGCTCCTGCACCCGAGCCCCGGCCCGAGGCTCCCTCGCGCCACGGCCGCGGCGGCACGCGCGCCGCTTTTCGTCACCGTTCCCCGAATCGCCGATCCGCCGAATACCAATCGCCCGGGCAAGGATGATGATGGCCGCGCGGCCTTAACAGATTCATAAATCGCCGCGGGGGGGGGGGGGGCTAGCCAGGCCATTCGAATGCCGTATGCGCGCCGGCGCCGCCAAAAACGGACCCGGACGCGGCCCGTGCCTGCACCGGCCGAGGCGTCGGCCGCGCATCCGCGCCCCGGCCAGCGTCTCCGGCTTCCTCGCCGGCTAGTCGCGGCGTCTCTGCAGCGATCGCCGCGCGGAAAGGTTTCTCTCCCTCTCCACGCTCCGGCCTTTTGTTTTCTCCTTTATTGTACGAAGGTAGTCCTCTGTTTCGGCACCATTCACACGCTGTTTCGGTACTCGTTTCGATTCTTCCCGGTAAATTCTTTCGGACCACGTCTCGGAGTCGAGATTATCTTGCCGGTCCATTCTCTCGGGCTCCGGTTCAAAGAATACGTTTCTTAAAAAAAAGTACAAAGTCGTCCTCGGTAGGAGATCATCTGCCCCGAGTACAAGATATCTAAATGAAATTAATTCGAGGATAATAAAGTTGCGGATAATGCTTTAATGAAGAGTGCGCTGTAACAAAATGGGGGGAAAGACGAGAGTCCCCAGAAGAGATGTTACGTGCTTGCACGCTCGGGCCGTGATTCGAATACACACGTCTTCTTATAGAGAGGAAAAAAGATGAACAGACTCCTTCCATCTGCGCGAGAGTCGCGGTGGATAAATCGAGAAGAGGGCCGAGTTGTTCGCTTCCTCGTTCGGGACTCGGGGCACATTCATGCCCGGCTCTCTGCTCGCTCGTCTTTTCTAACTCTCCAAAGAAAACAAACAAGGTCAGATTTTTAAACGCAGGATGTATGCGATACCAGTGGTTTACAGGATAAAAGGTGGATCCACAAGGACTTTCTAAATTTCGTGGGCCTCAAATCTCACTCGAGTACGCTAGAAACGGTTGCGATTGTTACACCAAAGAGATTGTATGAATATTTTGGCGACATGACTTTCAAGGACAAATGTATTTTGGCCCAGATATTTTCACCGGATAAAAAGGTTTGTCGGTCTAACTAGTGCATGCGTAATTGAACTAATCTTGTTCGTAAGGAAGGTAACAATTAGGCAGGAATTGTACGAGGAGTGGGTGGGCTGGCCGGTGGGCGAGGAGGCTGGGCGCGGGCCGTCGAGGTCCGCGGGCTCGGGTGCGCGGCCGTTAGCAGGGCACGCAGCCCTCGACGCAGATCGGATCTCGGGCTTTGTCGCCGGCGGCCTCGGGGCACGCGCCGATCCTCCGCCCGGGCCTGCATGCTGATGAGGGGCGCGGGCGACGCGGGCGCATCTCGCTGACGCACGGCCCCTCTGAATAAGCGCGCCGCGCGACCGTTAGGCCCTGCCCAGGAAGCGGCCCACCGACTCCTCCGCGCAGGGCTGCCCCACCGGACCCGGGCACTCGGGGCCCGCGCCACGTTCACGCCGGCGAGCGCCGCCCGCGCACCGAGACCCGTCGCCGGGCCCGAGCGACAGGTTCTCGACCTCGAATCGGAGAAATCGCGGGCGTAATCGATCAGGAGAGCGATCGCCGCTCCCTCCGCCCCCGGCCCGGCGCTCCCGGTGAAACGAGGAAGTGAGCGCGCGGCCGTTGCGATAGCCAAGCTCGCCGCCGGAATACGCGCCGCCCGGCCGCGGTCCCGGGGGTGCAGCGGGCAGGGCCAACCGGGCTAACGGCCCGCCCCGGGGAGAAAGTGCACGTGTCGCGCGTCTGCCTCGGCCGCCGATGACGGCCTGGCCAACACGCTTATTGAATGGCATATCGGCCGTAACAGTGTCACCCGGTGCAGTCCAACGGTACTGGCCCCCCCTCGCCGCCCGGCGCGCCCTAGGACCCCCAGCCGTCGGCCAAGACGTTAACGGGCCTCGTTAGGCTCCGGAGGCCCGGTTGCGCCAAGATCGCGCCCTCTGCCAGGGATCCGCGCCGCGCTCCCCTCCTCCTCCTCCTCCCGCGCCCGCCTCCGCGCATTGTGCATCGGTTGCAGCAGCCGCGGGACCTGCACCTATTACATAAAAAGTGCGCTGCGTGTACCGTACGACGCGCATATAACTGTACGCGCCGCGTGCGTCCCCGGCGCGAGCGCGGCCCGAGACGCAGCCGGCTTCACGCTTCCCTGCGGACCCCGACTCCTCCGCCCTCGCCCCTGGACCGCCTCCGCTCCTGTCTTCTTTCACATCCTTCTCAACCAGCTTTCCTCACCGAATACCAACCGAGATAACGACTTTTCCTCGCTATAAAACTGCATCGTGTGCCAAATCTTCTTGGAAATTATCTACCGCGTGCAATAAGCAACACCCGACTCGGATTTCCTATTCAATGGACATAAAAAATCCATGGGTTGTGCAGTGCAGCCAAATTACAAATAAATACGCAATCGAAACGTGTAAGATACCAATGGAAAGCCGAATAGCGACTCGTGGATCCCGAATGCGAGGCAAGCTGGCTGAAATTCGGTTGGGCCCCGGGCGCGGCTCCGGGAGCGGCTCCGGGAGCGGCTTTCCCGTGACGCGCTTACTCCTGAATCGAGGCGCGTAACGCGGGCCGAGCGACAGGTAGTACGTAGGAAGCGGGGCCGCAGGCGCACTCGTCCTCGCGCATGAACCGAGGCGTCGCGCGGCTCCCCGGCCTGGGGCTTTGTTTTCCTCGGCGCGCCGAGCGGCGTTCGGGGCTCCCTGGACCGTGACGCGCGTAACGCCCGACCGCCGCGACTCATCTGCCCGCGGCCTTGTGCCGCCCAACTGCCCGCGCTTCGGCTCGCGCCGCAGCTCCTGCGTCACGCGGCCCTCGGGCCGGCTATAGCCCTGGGAACGCCTGCCGCCTCCGTCCCGGCCTCGGTCCCCAAGACCGTGGGAGGGACCGATGGACCTGCCCGAGGACCCCAAGGGATCGGCCATTGGCCGGCACCTCCCTCCCCCGATCTCGCCTCCGATTTCCATAGCCCGAGATGCAGATTTGTCATGGCTACTTGGGATTCGCGACCGACTCCCGCTCTCTCGTTCGACGCACCTCCTGCTGCTCGTCTTGCTGCCGCTGCCCATACTCTGCGACTGCGATACAAATTCTAAGCAGATGCCAACTACAAAACGACAGCCATTTCTTTTCTCCTTGGATTCTGCTCTCTCAATCCAGTCGCAACACGCTATTACCTCCCGGCACGATCACGTAATCTATGCGGAATCTGCTTAGAAACCCAACTAGAAATTCCACGGACCTACATCCAAGCCGCATGAGCTTACCTCACACACATATGTGTTTCAATGCGCACATGCGTGTTAGTGCACTCGTACATACATTGTATGAAGCTAGTGAGAAAGTTAACCGAAGGATAAACAATTGGTAAAAGCAGCAAAAAACTGCAATCAAATATGAATAGGAAAATAAGCTTGATTAAATACAGCATTAATGTCGTTTTTCAAAAAAGCATTACGAATGGGATACATTGTAGGTAATACAATTTCAATCAAATTACAATAAAAGAATTCTAATGTGGAACTGGCAAAGAAACATAACCTTCACAAGAGTGTATTTAATTATCAATTAACTTTTAATAATTATTTTAATTTTTTAATTCAAACAATCTTTCAATATATTTTTTATATAAATTTAAGTTATTTTAAGATATTCTCAATTTATTTGAATTGTAACGTAATATTTTTAGAGGTTAATAAATATCTAAAATCATATGTAATAATGTTTGAAATAAAAAATCCGTCCGATCCGGATTATCCTTTAAATATTCAAAAAATGCTTCAATTACCAAATTAAAATTGTTACTTGATAGAGTTCTATTCTGTATACGTAACCAATTGGTACATGAGATTCTTACTCTGTCGTACGACAGTAATTTAACATCGGTTTGATCTACTGTGGAACATTACCAAACAATTATTCATTAGGACAATGTGTGGATCTTGCAAACGCACTACGGGATTGACTGGTCTTGCTGTTCACAAACATCCTCGACGAGCATTAACAATATTATATGGTAAAATTATGCGCTTGCTGCAGAAGCTGCCAGAAGATTATCCATACAGATGTTACACTGAAAAATTAGTTAGTGACCGTGCTTACATTATCACGAATGTTAAAACTATAAATGAAGTAGAACGAAGAATCAACTGTGGACAAATTGAAGAAGTTATCGTTCAAGCACAGCAAGAAAAAAAATTAATAATAAATATGCTTGAATGGAAATGTTGGGAAATGCCTGAGACAAAACCATTAAGCAATCAATGGTCTTGGCCTCCAACTATGTAGTGAAATTTATAACTTAATGTAAGTAATGTAATTAATTAAATACTTGCAAATAAAACAATAAATCCTATAAAAATTATGGATATATTGTGACATATTATACACGCTCACGTTGCTACCACACAGTTGTAGAATCTAGTAGAAATGATGTAGTTATTTTTTGATCAGCAATGCATAAGACTAATTTTCCTACTGTATTCATATCGAATGAGCAACATTATTTAACAAAAAAAGGATTAAAACAAATAATATAGAGCAAATAACGTTGGCTGTGGAGGAAGCAGGAGCCAGGCTTTTCCTATCGAATGCAGCAAATGAAAATGCAATAAACACAAAGTAATAAATGGAAGGAAGAGAGGAAAATGGGTAAGGAATGGAGGATGAGCGCAGGCCGAGGCGCAGGCGCAGTCGTAGGAGTGCAGGACGTCCTCGAAAAGTCGCGCGCAAAGCCATCGAGCGAGCAGCGCGGGCGGAGCGGCCGAGGGAAATCTCGGACGGACGCGAGTGGGAGAAAGGAGCCGCTATTGCGCATCTGCCCGCGAGCCGAGAGGCCCTCCTCGGCCTCCTCGCCGCGGCTCGGCTCTCTACTCGGCGCGACGCAAATCTCTAAGGCGCGCGCGCGCCGCAGGAAATCAATAAGCCACGCCTATCCCGCTTTCTCGCGGGCGGCCGAGGCCGCGAGCGAATCCAGCGAGCGCCGCCCGCGGAGCCGCACGTCCGCGGTCCGAGTGTCCCTCCCCACGCGGCCGCCGGAGATGGTGGACGGATGGGCCGCCCGCGCGCCCACCAGCGCCCGATCGATTCCCCGGCGCCCACCTCCGCCACCTCGGATAATCTAATTCGAATACAAATAACCCTGACATCCTAGTACAAGGCGCCGGCACATCCTCATGCGGGTCATATATTCTTATCAGGTGGCCAGTACCGTTAGGCTCTGCACCCGCGATATGCCTCCCTTAATTTAGGCACTAACCAAGACCATCGTGCCAGCGAATTTGTCTCGCACCTGAGCTACGCTTCTGAATAATGCTTTCAGAAACCATTTCTTTCTCTAATTCACCTGAATATTCCTCTTTATTTACCTTGCTCAACGGAATATATGATCGATATAATCTATTTTACGCATTACATGAATCCTTATAATTGTATCGACATTTTTTTGTCAGTGTAGTGTCATTTAGTGTGTATTCTTAGCATATAATATGTGTGTATATATAAATGATTGAATTTTAATGATTGAAGTATCGCATGGATTAGATGTATATACTTTAATTCCATAATTGTATCTTGTTATGTAATTAGACGTTCTTACACGTATCTCTTGGTGTTTTTATCGCATGAAATTGGAATAAAGACAATGGCAGGCAGGAAAATTTGGAAACTTAACCAAGCTGTAAATTGAGTTGGGTAATAGCAGAGATTTGATTCGACGAGGGTTTTTAGGATCGCTCGTCTTTAGTCTCCTACACACAGGACGTAGAGTGGTGCAGTTGGCGGTCGCGTGATAAATGGATGTAGGTATGCCAGTTCATTGCACAGTTTGTGCAATGTTAATTTCGGACGTAGACGTTATCGATCGGAAAGCACGCGAGGAGTTTGGTAGGAGCTTGCGGCAACGGGATAGGAAGAGGCAGAAGCAGGGGCCGAGGGGCCGGAGGGGGTGGGGGGGGGGGCAGGGAGTGGATGCTCGGTGCAGCCGGTGTCCCCGCGTGGGAGGCCGGGGGTCGGGGGGCGGGGGGCGGGGAGGGCCCGGGTCTCTCGGCGCTCCTTTCTCGCATTAGCATAAGAATTCAGCGGCGCGCCTGCCCGGACTGCCGATGGGGGCGAGCGGCGCGGCTCCCGGAGCGCCGCGGGCCCGAGCGGAATCAGGAGCAGGGCTGTCGCGAGAGGCGCGCGCGCATCGGCCTCGGAATAGCCGATCGGCTTTCGCGGCCCAGACGCCGCTCGCGAAGAAAGCTCGCGAGCCTCGAGCGCGCGCGCCCGGCTCCCCCGGGAATCCGGGAATCCGGGAATCCGGGACGCGCGCGGCCCCAGCTATAGCCGCTCCGCCGGCATCCCCGCTTATAGGCGCTCCTCCACTCGCCTTTGCTTGCGGTTACCCGGCTGACGTCAATGTTGCAATGATTACACACGACATTTCGTTATACATGCCGGTAATTTATTGTTATACCCTTCGCGAGGCGTAATAACAGGCCTCGGCGAGGCTGGCCGACCCCGCCAAGGCATTAGGATCAAAAAGTAGGCGTATTTCAGGCGTAACAAGCCCAGACTCACCGAGCAGCAAAGTTATCACAATCTCTTCTATTGATTCTTGCATAATTAAGGGCTTCTCGCTTGCGAATAGCTCGTGAGCATTTGGCACGCGTCGTTCGAATGGGCCCATCGAGGGGCGAATCTCCCCTGGAGGCAGAATGGCGAGAATGGAGAAATGCACAGGAGGAGGAAAGTGGGCTCCGACGGAATGGTGCTGCTGATCCCCGGGTGCGCATCGAATAATCGGGCGGTCGGAGGAACACGGGCTCCGTGCCCGGCATAAATCGCGGCTGGCTTTCAACGGCTCCGCTTGTCATTTGCCACAAAGGTGGAGGGGAACAATCGGGCGCGGTGCATCTTTTGTGGAAGGAGGAAGGCGGAAGAGCGCGGGGAGGACAGGTCGATGCGCGCCGGCGGAGGCTTAGCCTGCATTATGCAGATAGCGAAGCCGGTAAGAGCGCGCTCCGATTTCCTCGGAGCGATACGAGTGCGTCCCGCCGCAGTCGGATGGCATGTCGGCAAGCGCCCCACCCGGGGATTCGGTGGGGCCGCCCCGCTGGAGCCGGGCGCGGGGCCGTGGGCCGAAGCCCGGGACAAAGCCGCGGGCAGCGTAGGGGTAACGCGCGGCGTCGCGGTCTATCGATCGCGAGTGGGCGGAAGCGGCCGGTTTCGGGCCCGGGCCTCCTCGGCCGGGCTTTGTGCCCGCGGCCGGTCCCGCCTAGGCGCCCGTCTCCCTAGGCGGATCGGTTCTCGGGCGGCGGGAACGACTTCCCGATCGGCGGCGCCTTTGTCTCGCGGGGAGGGAGAGTCGCGCGACGCGCGTATGCGCGGGAGGCTAACGGTAGCGCGCGTTCTGCCTCGGCAGGATGGACGAGTGCCGCGTTTCCCGGGGCTTTCCCCATTTCTAATGCCGGCCGCCGCGGCGTGCAGGCATTCCGCCTGCCGCTTACCGCCGCGGGCTCCAATTCGCCCGCCGCCGAAGCAATTACCCGGGCTCAATAATTAATCGGCCGCCGCGCCGCCCGCGGAAGATCAATAGACCGCGCACCGGCCGGGGAGATAAGGCGAAAGTCGGGGCCGCGGCCTTGAGGCAACTTTTCCCGACTTCCGGCCGACGCGCCCTGGAGCCTCGGGAGGAAAGCTCGCGGGCGGGCAGCGAGGCGGGGGCGGCCGAGGACCGGCGAGGGCCGATCGATCCGAGCGCGCCGAGGCGGCCCTGCGCAACGAGCCGCGGCGGCCGCCGCGCGGAAAACGAGCCCGCGGGAAAACCGGCCGCGGCTTATCTCGCGGGCCGGATCGTCGCGCGGCTGTCACCTCCGTTATCGCCCGGTCCAATTATGCCGCGCGGCCGGCCCCCGGCCACCTAGTCGACCGCGCCCCAGATAACGTACACGGAACAATGGAATTCGCGCGCTGTCCCCTCGTCCCGCTTTTTTATGTGTCACGGTCATGTCGCTTTTCTGCCCTGTCCGTCTTTCTCCTCGAGCGCCTCGCCTCGCGCTCTGCCTCTCTCCGCCGGCCGATCCGGGCCCCGGGCTCCTCCCGACTCGCGCCGCGCCATTCTTCCTTCGCGATCGATGCCGAGCGGTTAATCCATAAGCCGACTGTCGTCTGCTTCAATTTACTCCATCCTCGGCCTCGGCCAAGCGAAAAGACCCTTTTTCTATCAGCCTATAGTCGGGAGCCTCGCAGAAGCGGTCGTTAATTCCCACGCATCAAATGAATAACCACGGTTCCAATTATTCTACCGAGTTTCGGTACATGTTTCGCGGGATAAAGACCGTTTTATGACTTTCAAATGTTCCTTCTAGAGTTTTCTTTGGGACAATTCTGTCTTTTAATTTGGCTACTTTGTGCTACGGCTAAGAATCGTATTTGAATCATAATTAATTAGTAATGCGTTTTGAATCATGACTTAGTCCCTCCCTTGTCGTCACGTAAATAAATCAATAAAACTCGACTTGACAATCTTAAGCAGAGTTTGAAACATAATAAGCTATTCTCTACAGCTATACTTGTTATTATGCCGGCACTGTTTGACAATTTGCCCTAAGGTACATTTAAGCCTCATTGAAGTTACATTCGGTAAGTACACGACAATTGCAGTTTTTAGCATCGTTGGTAAATTTACAATTAAAGTGAAATATTCATGCAGCCGGAGGTAACTTGTGAACCGTGTAAGTATCATGCAGCTGTGCGAATAATTAAACTTCAAAGCTGCGAGAAGGAGGTTTCTAATGACTACAATAATTAAAATCTTTGTAATCTGAATGAAAACGCCAGTTCACGTTCGATACAAGTCGGCGTTTTGAAAACTGAATGAATATATTTTAGAAAGAGCCTAGAGGCGAGATGGGCGCTGGTCTCGCAGTAGAAAGATCCGCGATTGGTGGGACTATGCTATGCGCGCGCGGGCGCAATAGCAATCGCACATTTGCAATTGTCGGATGGGACACCTGGCAATTTGGCTGCCGCACGGATCGATAGGATAAGTATACGCATTAGCGATGCCAGCAGGGTAGACGGTATGCATTAAAGAGGCCGGCCTATAGGGGAGTGCGGCGCACTGGAGGAGAGCCGCGGACCGAGCCTTCGAGAGGAGAGCAATGGGCGAGCGCGCAGGCGCGAGGTGAAAGTCGAAAGAGAAAATGGGCGCGCGATCATAAGCAATGATCGGTTAGCGCGCGCCGCGCGGTCCCATTGGAAAGCGCGCGACGATCGAGGTAAGCCAACGGCCGCCCCGACATCCGCGGCTTCCCCCGGAAAATGCCCGGCAGTCCCACCGAGACCAAGCAGCCTCTGCCCGCCGAGGGCTCGTGGGAAGCGGACGCCATGCTTGCGCTCTGGGGGGCGAGGCGCCGCCGAGGTCGCAAGAGCCGCGGGATAATGGCGTGCAGCCGGGAGGAAACAAAAGCGAGGCTGCAGCGACCAAGGGAAGACGCGACCTGCAATCGGGCACAAAGGAATAGCGGCTCCAGACGAGGCGCGAGCGGACATAGAGCGCCGATTAATGACTGGGGGCAACTCCTGGCACCTGGACGCGGCCTCGAACTTTCCTTGTGCTCGCGGAGGCATCTCGGAGGATGTGCGCGAGACGATGGACATGTGAGGAGCAGTGATCCGTCGCACAGATAAAATTCATGAACCCGCGGCAGAGACAAGGTCGCACGCGAGCGCCCATTCGGCCACTTCGCACCGGCATAACTTCGCCGCTCTTGTCTTGCCTCTTCCTGTCTCTCCCCCTGCCACCTCTAACAACTCACTCCTACCGCTTCTATAACCACCCCGATTATCTCGCTTGCCAATTCTTGTCGATCCCATTGCAGCATTAACCATTTGCAAAAAAAATCTTGCTGCCATTTGATACAACACGTTCGTGTACTACATAATAATTGCAAATTGTTTATAATCAGTATTTATTCAGTTTTGTGCAAAGGAGAATAAGCATTGTTACATTGGGGATGTACATGGAATGTGAAAAGGACGCTATGGTTTCCATAGAAAGACCGAGAAAAGAACTTTAGTAGCTTTTCGCTTAATATACTGGCGGTTATAACTTAGTTTTGGAGTTAATTATGAGGAAGGCGAGAGGGTAATGAATATTAAAGCGTAAGCGATCGTCCTTTTTGAGCGGCGGAGGGCTCGGTGATGGTATCTCGTGTGCGAACCGTCTGCGCGGGGAGGGAGCCTGCGGGGATTCGGCGCGCCCCGGGGCGATCAGTGGTAGCGGCGGGGACGGGTTCGGCGGGCCGCTGGCGATCGTTCCCGCGCTCCCATGCGGGGAGGGTCCCGGGCGGAGGATGCGGCGCGGGCGGCAGCCTCCCCGCGGGGGGAAGCCGGGGCGGCGCGGCGGTTATCTCGCGCGCGGCATCGAGCGCATCCTTCCCGGGGCGGCGGGCGGCGGGGCGACACGCTCGAGGTGGCCCGCGCCGAGCCGGGCTAATTGCTTCGCCGGAGTCCCCCTCGCGCGCGAACGGGCAAAAAGATAAATTGCACGCGAGACGCCGGACGGCGAGGCAGCCCTCGGGCCCGGGCGTCGCGCACCGCCGCCCTCGGCCTCATCTCCGAGCGGCGCGCGGCCCGCCAGGCCCGGCCGAGGCCGCCGGGCTATATATAGCCCGGCAGCTCACGCGCTTCCTCTGCCGCGAGTCCATTCGAGGGGAGACCCTGTGTATCCGGCCTCCGGTGCGGCCCGCTCCTTTCGGCCCGGACCCGAGCCCTGCGGCCCATGGCTGCGCTCCCTGCACTTGACCGGATCCATACCTCGACCCGTGCTTGACGCTCCGAGGCCAACGCACTTTTTCTCATCTCCTCGCAATCGCTAACAGCCTTTTCCCTCGTTACACCTAAAAACAACGCAAATCCTATTCTTATTACGCCCCAAAAGGATTATCCTCCTGCATTATTCATCGTTATATAAAAAAATATCCTGCTTATTCCATTTTATCTACAGCGTAAAGATTTCTAGAATTTTTATTCGCATTCGGTTACGATGCGTACTTTAAAATCTTATGCCGTGTGCCAGTATAAACTGAAATACGGAATTCATCAACTGCTATATTAAATTATCATTTTATTTACCGATGAATATATTCACTGTTTACAAACGTATAATTCAAACATATTACAAACATTGAATTATTATACATAATGCATGTACCACTAATAACAAATCAATATCAACAATAATTTTTCTACCACTTGATTCTGATTAAAATTCCATCGGGTTCATTCCCCAGAACTACGACCCACTTTATCAAATTTTCATCAAAATTATTTGTTTCGCGGAGGGATAATAATAAGGCGTTCTTCGTTGGTTGCGTTTGCTTTTTTGGGATGTATCGAGCGAATTGCGCATGGAAACTCGTAGCCTTGCGAATGATTGATTATTCATTAACTTCAAATGAGATAAAGAGTCTCAAATTATCTCCACTTTGACTTAATTTAAATATTTACGAGATAAACCGCATAATGAACACAATTTAAAAATGTTTATTATTTTTAAATATCTTGAGTGCATGATCTAGCTACTTATATTAAGTCCACTTTAACAGCTCGGCAGTCCTTATCGGAGCAGCCAGCTAATCTATAAGACATAATTAGCAATTCCTCGCGATCGCTCTATTATGCGTATAGACGTAACGGCTCTATATACGCGCATGAGAGTCTACAGCAGTGGACAAAAACATGTGTGGCGAGCGCAGATGAAACTAGCCAGCGCAATGAAAAATGAGCAGTGGCTCGTTTACGATGTATCCCAAAGAGCGGGGCGAGGCGAGTCTCCTCGTTGAAGAATCGCACGCGGCGCGCGAGTGTAACCGAGGAAGAATCGGCTGAGAAAGACGAAGCGCTATGGACGTTATCGTCCCTATATAGCCTCCCGGAAAGTGTCTGCTTATTACGCGGAAAGCGAAACGAGAGCTTTGAAGCATCGTCTTTGAACAATTGGCCGCGCGGCGAGCGCATCGGGGCTTTACGTAAGCGGCGAGCGCGGCGAGCGCGGCGAGCGCGGCCAGCCGAGAGAATGAAAGATTGCACCGCGCGGACTCGGACGCGTGCAGGGGAGCGGGTAAGCCGCGCGCGCGCGCAAACAAATTCCCGAGGACTCGGCGGCTCGATTAACGATAATTGCCGCGGCTCGGCCTCCCTCCCTCCCTCCCTCCCTCCCTCCCTGGGCATTATCAGCGCGACGCGGCCAATTTCGCTGCGAGCGCATATAAATATTCATGGCGCGCGCGCGACTGCTCTAAATGCTTATCGGCGGGACGGTTCTTGGAGGAAAAGCGAATAATTACCGGGCGAGCCGGTGCCGCTGCGGACTGCGGACTGCGGAGTGCGCGCGCGCGGCCCTCTCTGTGCCTTGGCCTTTCGCCCGGATATTCGGAGGTCCGAGCAACTCCAACTGACCAGAAGCGTCAGGGAGCATCGGCTTTCCCCTTGACGATGATTCACGGCGACAGGCTCGTTATTTACCGGGGCTCGGCCTCTTTATTCACGCGGATCGTCTACCGCATGACTGGGTGAATTTGGAACACGGTTGCGAGGCTCGGAAGAAGTAGTGCACGTAGAAGCGTCCTCGTCCTCGTCCGATGGGCGGAAGGAAGGAGGGCGCGGAAAAAGCGTCGCGTAAGCGTGGGGTGCTGGGCGGGGGCCGGGCAGGGAGTTTCCCGGGCGGCGCGGCAGGTGGCGGGCGCAGGTGAGGGCTGGAGCGGCGCGCGCGCTGGCTTCGGCTCCGCCGCGCGGGAGAGGAGGAGCGCGGCTCGGGCGCGGCCAACGGCCGCTCTATCTGCCTCGGTTTATCTCCCCGGCGCGGGCGGGCCTCCCTCGGCCCTCGAGGGGACAGGCCGGCAGAGATAAACGGGGCTTCCGGAGGGGTGGCCCGGGGGCGGCTAACGAGGGGAGGGCCGGGGGCCGCTCGCCGCCGCGGGTCACGGGCGAGCGCGCGCGCTTCCTCCGCACCGGGCGCGGGCGCTCGAAAAACGGGCGAGCGCCCGCTCCCGGGGCCGGGCCCGGCGCAATTACCCGCGGCTGCGCAACGCCCGCCGCGGCGGTCCCACGCGGAGATGCTGGGCCGAGCCGCGCCGCAGTCCCACGCGGGAGTGCGCAACCGCCGCCGTGAGAGTTTCTTCTGCCGCGCGCCTTTCTTCCCCGGGCTTTTGTCCGCGGCGCGCACGCCACCGCCGAGCCGCGGCCCGCCCGCCGGGGAAATCAAGGCCGAGCCGGGGGGGCGCCTGCCCTCCTTCCTGCCCCCCGCTCCTCCTCCTGGACCACCGCCGCCCCCTCGCGCCCGAGTCGCGTGCCGTTCCTACGGCGGCTGGCTCTCTTTCAGGCCTGTCATCGGCCCTCCTTTCGCAAGGCACAATGATGTCTTCGTGCGGCAGTTATGCCAGGTTTGCGCGCGTGAGAGTCGCAGATGAATGCACTGTTATACAACTCAATTAATAGCTCCTTTTTCGCGGATTAAATCTTTATGGGCGAGATCAGGCTTTTAAGGCAAACAATAGCTGCACTACTTTACTCCTTTGTAGCACTGTTTAGTTTCATGTTCTGCCCTACGGCGCTCATCGTTCTCCTCGTGTGTCGTGCAGTCGGACTTATCAAGTGGGACACAGGTTGGAAGGCTGCAAACGAGCCAAACTCCACTCGGTCGTTAGAAAGCAAACTTTTTCGGCTATTAATGCCTCGAGGGGGCTAATTAAACCGAAAAACTTATGATTTATATCATGGAGCGAATGGCTGGCTCGATCACCCACCATTAAATAGGGAGGATCGCGTTTGCGACAATTCCACCGATTATACCTACTCGGTACTTACTAAAGAGTATTTAACCCAATATAAAATCGAGTCATCCAGTAGAGGAGAATAGGTAAAACTTTCACCCATAATCACCTGTTTCTCGAAGAAAGTACAAGCCAGGCCAACGTACTCGAATGTAGCTCGTATACATTTGAGCTTTCCGTTCGAGTGGACGGGCAACGGCTAGCCAGGGCCCCGAGGCCTTCGCCGAATCTCGGACAAATGCGATAGAAAATGGGTGATTAGCGAGGAGGCCGTCGTAGGCCCGCGCACATCGGCGCTCGAGCGGCCAATCAGTGCGTAATCCCGGCGCGGCTGGGGCACGAGTGGCCGAGGCGCGGCAAGGACGCCGAGGCCGAGGCTTCCCGTCGCGCGGAGCCTCCCGGGGGCTCGGGCGCGCTCGCGTGAGGCACCTTCGGCGTTCGGCCGCACATGCCCCGGTCCCGGCGGCCCGGGCCGGATCGATGCGCCGGCCGCCGGTGTCGTGGAACGGAAACGTTTCAATGAATTTTAACGAGGGCGGGCGCGCGGCAACGGCGAGATCGCGGCGGCCCACCAGCCGAGCCATCGAGCCTGCCCTGTTCCCCTAATTGGACGCGGCCCGGGTAACGAGCTCCGCGTGGCCTTGGCGGGGCGAGCGAGCTGGCCCGTCGAATGGTGACGCGCCGCCGCCGCCGCGCCCTAATTACACGCCTCGGCTCGGCCGGGAAAAGTGAAAAAAGCGCGTGCGCGGGGGAGCAGCCTCCGGCGGCCCGGGCCGCGGGGACAATTAGCGGAGGCAGCGAGCTGTGGGGATCGGGCGAATCCCCGATCGGCAGCCTAGCGTGTCCCGCGCCGCTATCCCCGCGCCCGGAGGTAATTCCCTTTAATCGAGGGAGGATGTGGAGTCGGTTAAGCCCGAGTCCGAGTCACTCACGAGGGCCATGGCTGCCGTCAGCTGCCCGGATGTCTCCCCCATCTGTGCAGCGCGCCTGCGCGGACCTGCCGCGCGCACCCATGTGCGACGCCGGCCGGGGCCCTCGAGGGACACCTCCGCGGCCCTGCCCCGCGTCTCCCGCCGGCGCTCCGAGCCCCCGGCATCCTTACCGATCGAGGAAAAGCCGCGGCGCACCTGTGTCGGGGCTTTTTTCTCCGGCCGCCCGGCCGCCCGGCCGCGCCCCCTTTCCTCGCATTAACGTGCGCCTCTCCTCTCCATTCCTCTCCCGCGTGCGTGCAGTGCGCGCCCGAGTGAGAAGGATAGCGCGCCTCTGCCGCCGTTCGCGCGAGTCGAGCAGCCTTTTTCCTCCGACTACCATCCTATCGCCTCCCCATGAGAGGATTCGCGCTTCTTCTTCCCTTCTGTTGCGCGCCAGGGAATGTATATATACATTAACCGAGCCTCCTATCCGCCGACCATCGTTCCGACTCAGTTAGTAATTTACCTTCTTTCATATTGTCCTCATTAACCTTCCCTTTTCACCACTCTTCTCTATACTTTTCCTCCTACCTTCCTACTTTTTATTCTTGCTTGTAATTTCTCGCTGCTTATCATACCCCCAGTATACTCGTTAAAGTTATACTTTATTATACAGACGTATATAAAATGTATTTTGACAGAGCCACTTACCGATATAACGCGACTAAACTAATATTAGAAACACCGATGCGGTGTTTAAAGATACCGCTTATTTCATTACGTAAACCGACAATCTTACGACACAATATACGTCTAGATATTCTAAGGAGTCTGCAAACTAGTCCTCTCCTATCAATAGACAACCGTGCAATTTGTATCGTTGCTTTTGCCTTAGTATTCGATGGGCAAAACACCTTTAAAATAGATATTAATTATCCGACGATTTATAACGATTGTAAAATCTTATAATATTATGTCATTAGAAAAGTCAATATGCATTTAACAGTGGCATATAGTACGTGATAACAGACTATTAGGAAAATTCAGTCCTCGGCTGAATAGATTATTAAGAATGAGAGAGCCAAAAGGCATATCGGTTATACAACAATTGGCTAGGAGAAAAAAAAGATCGAGTGGCAATGCTGAGGTCCAAGGAAAAAGAGACGGCTGGACGTATAAGTGGCTTAATAATAAGCGAGACGGCGCAGAATAATGATAATGAACCGTGGCGGAGAGGAGCCGGGGCTCAAGGTGAGAACGAGCGTATAAAAGCGACACGTAGCCAGAAGGCTGTGACCTTCACACCTCTCGATCACAATTCGCGGCCGCTTATAAATATCAAAATCATGTGTAGGTATTAAATTTGGCGGCGCAGCAGGATCTCATCTTCGGCGGGCGGATCGCCGCACGGCGCGTGTTCGAGTCGAGCAATTGCGCGTCCTCGGCGGCGCGAGCCGAGAGAGCCGACGAGCCGCAGGAAGAGTGAAAGACAAGAAGTCGACTACCGCTACACCGCACCTATACAGTAACGTAACGTGCGGTTGATATTTTAACGAATCGCTTCGGTCGATCGAGCGCGGAGCGAGCCAGTTGATACCATCGGGCTGCGATGCGGCAAGCCTGCGGAATTTCTTTGTAGGCCCTTTTTAGCATTTGCAATGGCTGCCGGATTGTTCGGAGGCGGCGCGAAGCCGCGGCTAGCCGATTGCCGCGCCCGGCCACTCGAAGAACGAAGGCAAGAAGGAAAGAAGAGGAAGCTCAAGAATTCGAGTTTGCGCAAGATCCGCGATCGAGTGTCAGCCGAGGAAAATAAAAATGATACTCGGTGGGTATATCGGAGGAGATGGCCGGCGGGCGGGCCGCGGGCGTTTCGATGCGTAAGCGAATCGCCGCGAGCCGGCGAGGCATCGCGCATCGAACTGCCGCGGGCGGATCAAATCCGCGCGGCGGCGGCGGCGGCGGCAGGCGGCTACCCTCGGGCCCCGCGCGCTCGGCCCCGGGACGGACGCGACGTCGCCTCCGAGGCGCAGGCGCGCCGGCACGTAAGCGGATCGCCGGCGAGGCCGCGCGCTTCCTATCGCTCCCTGCCGTGCCGGCGGCCGGCGGAATTTTCCCGCCGCGGCGCCCGCGGGCCCCGATAGATGGGCCAACCAGAGGAGGAGGAGAGAAAGCCGGCGATCCGGGCGCATTCGGCCCGAGTTCGATTAAGCATGTGCGCCGCGTCCTCCCGCTCTCTATATAAGTACCGAGCGGCCGAGGGTCCGAAACCTCGGCCGGCATTGCCAAACCGCCAGCCGCCCGCGATCTCGGGCATTCCTGGGCGTGCGCCCCGCCCGCGGGACCCATGGCAACGGCGGCCCCTCGCGCCCTGCATCTCGCCGCAGCCCTGCCGCCAGCCTCCCACGCGGCCACGCCCACGGCCACCCCACCCCCCGGCCCGCCGTGCACCCACAGTCCTCGCCCATCCGACCGCGAACTCCTCGGCCAGGCGCGCCATTTTCTCACCGCGTGCAAATCAGTTCGGATCAACTTTCGCAATCAGCCGGGCCGCCGCTCAAGCGACCGACGCCTCGGCGTAGCCGCCTCTTTTCCCTCGCGAGCGCGGAAAAACCTTGGACCTTTGGCCGGCGGTCTCCCAGCACACGGGCCTGGTGGAGCAAAGGACCGAGGGATTTCCCAGAGTGCAGCGAGCGCGCGGAGGGCACGGGAGGCCGCGGCCCCCTCCGCCGGCAGCGAGGGCTGCGCCGCGGAGCGCAAAAAGCCATTGCCATTCAGCGGCGAACCCGAGAGGCCCAGTGACGCGGTGGAATCAGAGAGGAAGACAAAGAGAAAGTGTCCTCGCGCGGGAGGTAGCGGAGAGAGGGGCGCGGGTCGGGGGCGGCGCGCCGCTGCCCGTCAGCACCATTCCTCGAGTTCAACGATCTCGGATGCGGAGCACGCCGACGTGTCTCAACGGCGAGCCGCCCGTCGCCCCTTCCCCCAGCGTCCGTCGGCCGTCGCGCTTTCGCGGTTCCGTCCCTCGGCCCGGCTGCGTCTGCGCCGGATCCGAGCCCCGAGTCCTCCGGCGAAAGCTGCGTCCGAGGCCGCGGCTCTCCCGAGCACCTGCACCGCGTCGGGGCAGAGGCCGTTGGAGCGCGCGCGCGCCACGGCTCCTCCGGGGGCGTCCCGCGCGGGGAATGCCCCCCCCCCCTCGCGCAAATGGCCCCCTAATGAGGATGGGCCAACGCCGAGATTAGGAGGCGCGCGCCCGCCGCCTAACGATTCCTCCCCTTTGGGGAGGATGAGTAACCGGCGGCGCATTCGGCGCGCTCACCGGGCGGATAATGGCCGCGCGGTGCCGCTCCTCGCCGCGGCACGACATTCCGCGCGCTCCCCGCGTGCACATCGGACCGCGGCGCGCCGCAGAGTAGAGAAAGTCGTCGATCGCGGAAGAATCCAGCCTGGCAGTGATTGTTGTTTTGCGCCCGATGCGTGCCAAGCGAGTCGCGCTCTCCTTTCCTCGCTAATCGAGCCAATTTCTACTTTGCCCTGTCATTCGGGTACACCTTGTAGCTTTCAACGGCCCTCGCCCCCTCCCAACGGCATATCCTCCGGTCTACGTGTTTGCGCCAACGATACTTATTTATCACTTTTTATCCTCCGATCTCAAATCATTAATTACGCCCAATTTTCGAGGACACAGAATGGAGGATTGACAGGGAGATGGAGATATTCGTAAATGGCACACGGGGGGAAATAAGATGGCTGTCAGCAGCGAGTGCGCGTTCGATAGAGAACACGTGCACACTTCGCTAAGAAAGCGAGAAACATTTATAAATTTTATACCATCTGGAAACATGGCGAGGTGGCCGTCAGGTGAGCCGACGCCAATGACCTGCGAACGCAGGAGTTAAGTACGGCCGAGGAGGGGAATTAAGAGAGATAAAAACCGAGGCGAAACCTGAGACGGCTAATGTGGAAAAAACGAAATTGTTAAATAAATTTACCGCGAATTCTAGAGTTGGGAAAAATGTACAAAATGCATGCACGCAAATGGCAAAATAGAAAATGCTTTCTGATTCGAACGAAAATATTTCACTTTATGCTTATGCATCAAATTCATCTAGGCGGCATTGCGACAATAACAATGATTTAATGAAGGATACTACAAGATGAGCTCGATGCACTTTGTTCCCTTGATTAAAAAAAGGAGCAAAGGAACACCGAAAGACGCAGTGGCATTCGTTATAAAAATAATCAAATTAATATTGGGTAGTCCGCGAAAACTCGGAGCATGCAAATAATCTAGAATCGCCGCAGCACAGTCGTACACTGGCGCAGAAAAATGAACTGTGCGGCAGCAATTGGACGAAGAAGGATAGACGGAGAAGGTTGCTCGGGACGAAGATTGGCCAAGAGCCGCGCTGAAAGAGATTGATCAGCAGCGGCGGGAGCGGGAGCGCCGTCGAGGGGCGTAGGGGGCGCGAGGGGCCGCGAGGGGCCGCGAGGGGGCGGGCAGGCTGGGCAGCCTCCATTTTGCTGAATCGCCCGAGAGGAAAGCGGCTTGGGCTCGGCTGCAAAGCGGCGGCCTGGCTTTCGCAAGCGGTCTTCTGGGAAGGCGTGCGTGCAGCCACGTGCGCCGTGCCCCGAGCCGACTGCCGATCGCTGCATTTCCCCAGCTGCGTGAAACTGGGCGGCGGGCGGCTCCGTTTCCGGCGGACGCCTCGGGGGCGGCGGCTCTCCGGACGAGTGGGTCCAAGCGGCCCGGGGGTAGGCGCACCGCGCACGTGCGCCCAGACAAAGGTCGGCGGCGCCGCCGGCGCCCAGTACCAAAATGGCCACTCGGACCTGCTGCCGGCGGCCGGCGAGCCTTTCTCTCGGCGCGGGCGGCGGAAGCAATGGAGGCCCGCGAGGACACTCGGCTCCGGCGCCCGGGCGGGCGGCGCGGCCGCGCCTCGGGGCAGCGCGGGGGGAGCGCGGGGGGAGCGCGGGGGGAGCGCCCCAGGTATTGACCCGTCGGCTGAGCCTCCCCGGGAGCCTCGTAGCCTGGCAACGCCTCGCACCCAACACACCTATACGAAACCTTGGAGATCTGACTTTAGCCGGCTGGCTCGGCTCGCTCCCTCGCTTCCTCCCTCGCCCCTCGCCGCCCCCCCCCCGCTCCCCGCCACACCGCGGCTCCCCTCGCGGCTCCCCTCGCTCCCCTTCAGCCTCGCACGCTTCCTTCCTTCCCTTTTTTCTCCGGCGCGCCGGCTCTCCTATATCTCGCCGTGCGCTACTGCCTCCTGCCTCCTACCACTACACGTGCACGCATACACAACTGGCCGAGCGCGCTCCGCCCGCGCCGCGCAGACAGACGCTCGCCCTCTCGCCTTCGCCCGAATCATGTCCTGCGCGGACGCCCGTGAGAGCCGGCACCCAATCATTTCTCACTCGGAGCGTGGGTACAACGCTTGCCGCTCCGTCCACTCCGCCCCAGGGCCCGGCCTTTCTCTTGCTCTTTCTCTCCCAACGCGAGCAAGCTCCTCCTTTTCATCTCCTGCCATCGACCTAGCCCCTCGCACATTTTAACATCCGCCACTGCTCTCCAAAAATCTGCTAGTTTAGCCAAAATCAGGCCATTCGTCTCATTCATTACATGGGGCAATTAATATTTAGTTCTTATAAGATCCCCAAGAACAAAAGAGTCAGGTTGATTACATTTATGCTGTGCATGACATCATATTTTGATTATATGTCAAGTAATGTGAAAACATACTACTTTAATTTTGTCACAAGTATGTTTTACTGAAAAGAATGCGTTAAAATATTATCAAAAAGCAAGATACCATTCAATTCATCGACAAAGATACGCAAGATTATAAACATTACCGTTATGGAAAACCTTTGTTAAAACTAAAAAATTATCAAAAAATAAATATACTCGACCGGTTAACGAAAAAACAAAATTTAATACCACATCTGTTTCTCGGCCAAACTCAAAAAATGCCGTTTTTATTAGATTATAAGACAATCTGCCCTAAAAAAAAAGTTCACATCATTTCCAACATCCAAGTTATGGAGTTTTTGCCAATAAAGAGTCAAACAATGTTTCAAACAACTTGACAGTGCACTTTGACCGTAAAGCGATCGATTTTGAGATGTTTCTTTTTTTGAAGAAAGAAAAAACTCTTGTTTAGAAAAAATAAAGATACAGAAAAATCCTTAGCCTATTCGATTGCACAAAGTTGGTTGTAGGTGTACCTGGATGTACATCACCCGGTGAAAATTGAAGAGTAGAGCAAATATTGGAAAAGTCATAAAGCCGAGTGCGTAGTGCGCGGTGGGGGCGGCTTTACACTGGACAGTACACGGCGGGAGAAAGTTGCAGGTTCGAGAGCGGCGAAAATTCTCCGAGGGTCGAGTGGGTAGAGCTGAGCGACAGCCGACAAGGGCGTCGCAGGTCGTGGAAATTGGGTCAGCGCGTGCGGCCTGGGCAGCGGCGTGCCGCGAGGTCTGCCCGGCTCTAGGGAGCGCCTCGCGATCGATCCCGGCGGAGTCTGCCGAAAAAGCGGGGGCGGCGGGGGCGGCGGGGACGGTCCCTGGGAGGCGGCCAGCCCCAGCCGATGGGCCCTCAATAATAAATCGGCCGGGGGCCGTTGCCGGGCGACGGCGGCCCGCGACCTGGACCCTCCCTCCCGCCGATCGATAGCCGGGCGAGGCGCCGCGCCGCCCCGTGGCCGCTTCATCTGCCCTTCCCCGGGCGGCGCCGACGGAGCTTTCCTGCCTCCCGGCAGCCCGGCTCTGCGCACCTCTTCCCCGCCCTCGAGCCGCTGCCCCGCGCGCGCTATCTCCCTCCGAACCTTGACGAAACCACTGACGTCGGGCGTAAAAACCGCGGCGTTGTTGATTCAATCGGTAGGCAGCCGTCGGTTTCATTTTTGATTTTGACTCGCGCGCTGACCCTGAACCCGGTTGCTCAACTGTTCCATTTTTCTCTTTGCCTTGTGACGCTTGTCGGTCGAGCCGGTTATCGGGAAACTTTGACTCCTACAAATAATATCAACAAGTTCCTTACATATTTTTAAAGTATTTTTTATCGCGCGGCGAGCACGAATCGTGCCACACGGCGATTAAACTTGGTTTTTCGAGTCGACGCGAACCCGCAATCGTGTCTATGCAATTACTTTTTCACCTATTCCACGCGGCTTTGACAATTTCCAGCTCTTCGTCATTCCTTTTATCTTTTATCGCGTGCAACTTATCTCGTTATCTTTTGTCCAACGGGGAGCGATTATTGCCACACGAACTTTTGTAATGGTAATGCAGCGAGGAGCCGGGAGCCGATTACTCTTCCACGGATCCCAGACAGAAGCCGAATAAATGCGAGTGTTCGTTTGGCCGGCGGCTCGCGCGAATGTCAAGTGCACGATACTCGCTCCATTAATTGGACATTATATGCCTCGTCGACGCTCCCATAGGGCATGCGGCCGCACATTTTAATGGTGCGTCTTCGACGCGAGCGAGCGAGCGAGCGCCACCTTCGCTCGTCGCCGCGGCAAAAGCAGAGCCTCAAGGTCACGCGAGATTGTTCGTGCGGCCACGTAAAAATAGAGGCAGCCGTCCCAAGGCGCGTAGGCGCGCAGGCGGGCATTGCGCCATCCGGGGACGAGCAGGAGAGAGGGGCTCTGGCCCGGGCGGATCTGCTCCGGTCCGCGACCCAGAAATCCTCGGGGCGAGGCCGCCAGGGCCGCCAGGGCCGCCAGGGGCTAGCGCGCGGCTGTCGAGCGGCGGGCGGGCGGCGGGCGGCGGGCGGCAGCCGAGCGGCGCCATCGTTGCCAGCGGCGCTCCCCCGCCGCCGGGGCGGCAGAAGAAACGAGGGCGGGGGCGAGGGCGGACGCTGGGTCGGCGCGGCGCTGCGCAGCGGCCAGGGGAGGGGGCAGAGCCTCGCCGGGAGAAAAAGAGGATCGCGCGCGCCGGCCCCAGCGGCCGGGCGCAGCCGCGGAGGGGAGGGAGCCGCCCGAGCTCGCCCTCGGCCACCTCGCTTCCGACGCGGCTTCCCCTCGCGCGCTCTCTCCGCCACCGCACCTCTTTCGCGCCATTTTCGGGACGAGTCCTCCCCGAGCGTGGGTGTACGACGCTGCTTCTTTCATTACGTGCCGCGCGACCACGCGACGCTTTAATTTTCTCCCGCGCCGCGCCGCCCCGCTAAATTACACACTGCGCCCTCGAGGATAATCATAGTACTGAGAGCTGGTATGCAGATGGCACTCGATGCCACTGCCACTGATTGCACGGCTATATCGAGTGCTCGATCGAGTGCTATCTACCATTTTGACGTACCCTCTACGACCTTACCGCTCCCTTCGTGTCTTATCCCGATTCCCCATTCATTACAGGCCAGCGGCTTCGACTATTCTTATAATTCGGAGCAGACTCGTGAATAATAATGCATTTGACACCGCGGCTCATCGAGCCCTTTTCAATCTGCTTTTTTCCTCTGCAAAAAAGTTAGGTCCTACCAGTAGGAATATTGTATTATTTCGAGATTATCTATTTATCCATTTTGCCACAACACGATCTACGAGAGCCGAGAGATGCGCGAGCAAGTGTCGCTGCTCGTCCTATCACTATCGAGTCTTATTCATCGAGTGCCATTGTATACTTTCATATTAATATTACCGTACATCAATATCGCTGAATTGTTAATATTTTTCAATTGTTTTATCTTATTGTACATCTACATAATGAATCGAGTAACGGATATATGTTAAAAACAAATCAATTTTATTTATCTATAGCTAAATCTATGTGTGAGCGGTATATGATAGTAGTTCTAAAAATAGTAACTTAATCATTCAAATTTAAATATGTTAAGGTAAAAAATTTAATTATTTTTCAGAATAAAGTAATATGTTTTTGTTTATAATGTTTTTTAATCGTCTAAAATTGAAATCTTATTTGCTTTTGTCCGTTATTTGTACATGTGCAGTAATTTACAAAGTTTAGAAGATATCTTTAATTTATTATCCGGCGTAGTAAAAATTCCTAGAAAATTGTTCCGAGGGTAGATCTTGGAGTAGATGTGTAAATATCCGCATTAACATAGAGTAAACGCGCGTTTAATAAGTGATTTTAGCATCCTGTTCTAAGCTCGCAAACCTTCTAAAAGATCGTCCACGTGTTTTATAAAGAGGGCTTACACACGTCGAAGGTAATAGCTGGGGATATTTAGATTAACAGCTGGATACAAAACTTCCGCAGAGCCGGAGAGGGAGAGAAGGTGGGGGAGGGGGTCATAAGCTGCCGTGAGGTGCCGTGCGAGCTGCGGAGACTGGCGCTCGGGCTGGCGTCGAGTCGCGAGCGGGGACTAGCCAGCAAAGTCACGACCGCCAGCGACCGATCAAAAATACGATCTCGATAACAATCGAATCGAAACGAGAGGATAGGAGCCGCGTACAATTACGCGGAGAAAAAGGAGGACGGGGAATAATAATCGAGGCGGGAGACGAGTGCCGGCGGCGGCGGTGGCAGGCGGCTCGGCCCCCGAGCGGAAGTGGCTCTCGCGCGTGGCTCCCCGAGCGGCCAGTCTGAATTATGATTATCGTCCACGACTACGACGATGATGATGATGAGGATAATGAGGTCGGGAGGCGCGGAGTGGCGCGGAGCCGCTCCGAGTCCCTCCCGCCGCGGAGACTCTGTTTATTTTACAAACAGATGTCCCTGAATGCTTCGCTGCATTTTATTGGGTGGACGTTACGCCGCCGGGAGAGAGAGAGAGAGAGAGAGAGGCGAAGGCGCAGTTGGATTCGGAGCGGGGATATACATATCGACGAGCGGGATGGTCTCTTTTGTCTCGGCGTGCCGATCGATTCTCCAGCTGCCTCTCGGTTTAATTCCTGGGCTGCGTCTTCCGATCACTCTAAATCGTGGCCGAGATGATACAGACCCCTTGAATGCCGAGTCTATTAAATTATACCTGGAAGGGCTACAGGGCCGAGAGCCGTTTTTACAGGCCGAGTCGAATGAAAAGCATTAGCCGCCTGCTGTTGATTCTAGGGAAAAGTATCTCTCTGCAATACCAAATTGTGGCCAAGTATAGGTAATAAAACGAGTTTAACGGATTTTATATATGCAGATCTCCAAGTTGAAAGCATTCTTAGTAATAAGCGGGATGATCTCGTGATCATTTAATCTAATGCGACCCTAGAACGTACAGTGAAGAATGAAGAAGTGAAAACAGCAATGAGAAATGAAAATGTGTGCGCGCTGATCGAGTCGCATGATATCCAATAAATGAGGAAAAGGAAGCAGTTGAAGTAACGTGGAAACAATGGAGTAGGCCGCTCTGAATGGCGGTGGCAAATGAAGTTTGTCAACCGGGGGAGGGGGTATTATCTCGGACGGATTCGCGGTTTGATTGGCCGCATCGCGTCCGCGCTCATGACGTTCGAGTGGATGACACGAGCGCTTGGCTATGGGGGCCAATGGGTGCGCGTGCGGCTCCGCTAACAGGCGCTCGGCAAGGGCGGATGCGAGCCGCCTAACTGTACCAAACGAGAGATCGCCAGGCAGTGTAGCTCGCGGGGAAAGCCGAGCGCCGAGGTATTCCTCTTTGATTAGGCGTGCGCGGCGCGGAGTGGCCCCTCTTCCACGGCCGCGGCTAACCTCCTTAGCGCGCACTCGATTGGGCGTAATTGGGCAGGAGGCCGGGGCTCGGGCCAGATGGCGGCAGGCAGCGCTCGGTACGCGCACTCGGCGGGCCGCCGGGCGAGCCGGGGACAAAAGGCGCCCGCGGCTCGCTCCCGCGCCTCGCAACGCGCATCTCCAGCCTTGCGGAACGGACGCGCGGCCGACAGACGCACAGTCCGCGGCATTGTTCCGCGAGGATAAGCGCTAATCCTGCTAACCCGTCCCGCGCGTATCGCCCGCCCGGCGAGATAGAGCCGCCCAGCGGCGTTCCCACGCGGCGCCGCCGCCGTCTACCGGTTCCGCGATTGCCGCGCCCGCGCCGGCCCGCCCGCGCTAATCTTATCTGCGGCGCGGCCCCTGAATGCGAGAGCGCCGCCGAGGCTGCGCCCGCCGCCCCGCCTCGAGTACCTGCCCTCGCCGCCTGACGCTCCGCTGCCCGGGGGACCCAATTCATTTCCCCCCGCGCCCCCGCAATTACCCGCAGCCCCTCGCGCGGACCCACCTGTCGTACTCTTCGGGCGCGCTGCCCCAGCTTCGGCCGTTCCCTCGCCGTGCGCGTATCGTTGCCCGAAACAAAAACCCGAGCCACCGAGCCGGGCCCGTGCACCTAGTGCCACTATCGCGGTCAGCCATCCCATCGCGCCGCAGAGCTTTTGACGCAGCTAGCCGAATCACCGCGCGTCTCATCGAGTGCATCGGCTTGTCAAGGGACGAATGGAAAAATGTCGTTCGAGTTGAATTACGGCAGCGTCCGGTTGTGCGCGGCCAGCGATATCGATTCCCCCAAAGGCACCGGATGAGCCTGGCAGCTCGGGAGAGGCGACGCTGGCGCAAGGTGTGCGGATCTCCGCGGCGAGCCCCGGGCTCGAATGCACCGACTCGGCAAAGCCGCGGCCCGCGAGGAGTCGAACGCGGAGAAAGAGGACGCGGATGCGCGCGGCCGGCGTACGGTTTCACCTCGGGTGCAGTGGGTGCGCCGCGCGCCCCGGGAGAAACCGAAGCCCCTCGGGCCTCCACCTGACCGAGCGGAGCGCCCCGGGCCCGCGGCCTAATCGCTCGGGCAAGTGCCCGCCGACCTTGCGCGGCCCCTCGCGGCTCATTAGCGGCATTCCGCGCGGCCCGGCCCGGCCCGCTGAGTCAGCCCCCCGGCGCAGGACCGCCGCACCCGCGCAATACACAGCTGCGAGCCTCGCCGAGCCGCGCCCAACCAGTTCGGATTTCGATCCCCCGCGGGCCGCCTTCGCCATTCCCATTATTCTCCGCCTTCCTCGATCGAGATTCTATTTTTACCTCCTGTCTCCCGTGGCGCCTTTTGCCCGCACCCGGCGTAATTCGAACGCTGCCGAAACGGAGAAGAGCCCGCCTCCGCCCGGGAGGCCGCCAAACTCAGTCAGCGCCCATAGCGGGCTGCATTCGTCTTTCGGCGCCGCGGGGCCTCTCCTTACCACCTCGCACTGCCTCCAATGGTACTCCCGTTTCTATTCCTTTTGCAATATAATGGACGATCCATCGGCAATGGTTATAGACACTTTGTACCTTGCTACGTTATGCCTTTCTTTTTCTTTAACGCAGGCACACGCGTAATCGTCGTGATTTTAAGCTTTGCGGTATTAAGTATGCATAGTGGAACGCTCATTGCTTATGGTTAACTTGATAACGGATTTATGTATTCCTCTATTACCGGGCGAAACCTGTAAATTGTACTTACACTCGTAATTGAGTTCTCAATAAATATACTCGTCTACAGAGCGCGCTATGTATACCCTTTTAAACATTTATGCCGTTTTTTAGAATTAGTATAAAAATCTAGGAATCGTGTAATAACTATATCTAGAAAACAATCGTAGTATTTGTTACTTTCAAAGCGAAAACAATTTTCATCTTAGAATACGTATGCACAAGCTGCATTATACCCGTTGGTAAATTGTATTAGGTGTATAAATTCATTCGTAGACATTCTTATTAATCAAAATATAATCTTTGTCTAATCTCATTACAATTTCTCGTATTAATTATTTTTTCGAAAAAATTAAAATATATTACTCGTAGCAAATTATTGGATATACTTGTATGCGATACGAGAGCCTAAAGTAAATCTTAAATTACATTAAATTAAAAAAAATAATTCAGTTAATTTATGTTAAAATTTTTAAAAATATTCCATCGTTTTGCTATTGTTTCAGCGATAATGCATTAGAAAAAATTAATTTATTATATTTCCTGGATCACGATCTTAATTAAATTAATTAAATATATAATGATATTTAAGTAGCGACGAGAAAAGTGTGAATGTAAATAAACACTTTAACAAAAGATACGTATATTCCAAATGACATTTATTAATATGTAAATAGACAAATATAGGGTGTTGACTTTGCCATTTTCTCTGTATCTATAGACAGCTTTAAGAATTTATAAGATAATTCATCTACTATTTTAATAATTTAGATGCTGTCTCTCGAATTTTGGTTTAGAAAGTCATTCTATCTAAAAATGTGCGTCAGTTGTATTATAATTATAATTTTTATATCGAAAAATTTGTCTCGTTTTGTACTAGATAAGAAACTCGTGTAAATAATAGCGGTCTTATTGGATAAAATTATTGCTGATATAATGGCGATGGGAAAACCCCGACTAAATATTTAAAAAGTGAAATTTAAATAAAACGATTTTTATTTGAGGAAAATTTGTAGACATTGTGATCCGATTACACAGCATAGATTAGAGCCGTCATTAGGCCATAACAGGTAGTGGCAAGAAAACAGCGGAACAATAATTTAATTAAAGGCAGTAATTCCTGATAATTAGAGGCATTTGGAGAATAGGATATCAACTGCACGACAGCGATTACCAGAGACGAAGGGTACGTAGGAGAGTATTTTTGAGAGGGCGTCAGAGACACGAGGTTTCCACGAGGGCCGCGCGCGACACAGCCTACAATTACTCCTACAATTACACTGAAAAGAAACCTAATCAACACCAAGGTCGCTAACGAGCCGAGTAAATGAAAAATGAGGTAGGTATCGACGGAACGAAAGGAGAGGAGGGGATGGCCGCGGGCGAGGTTACCTGCGCGGCCAGGGGAGCTAAAGAAAAGGCGGATGCGCTTTTCTAAACGAAAGTCGAGCGGCGCGACGCATCTCGCGTTTTGAAAGAGAAGAGAGTCGCTGATGGCGAGGGGTGGGGTGAAGAGGAGCCGTTGCCGGCGCACCGGCACCTGTTATGATTTTCCTCGGGCGGGGCGGGCGGCGCGGGCGGCGCGCGCACTGGGACGAATAACAGGATATGCGGTGTCCGATGGGCATCCCGCCGCCCGCGCCAGCCCCTTTCTCGCGAGCCGTTATCGACCGACCGACGACGAGCCGAGCCGCTGATAGCTCCTGCGAGTAGCGCGCGCGCGCTCCACGTCCGCTGCTTCCGATTGTAGAGCGCGCGGGACTGTGGGAATACGGCCTCCGCGGCACCTTCCGCGACGCTCTTTTCCCTCTCGCGTTTAACAAACTGGAAAAGGCCCAATCGCGCAAGTCCGAGGCGCGCTCTACGCCTCACTTTTCCTTTTCTCTACTTTTCCTTTTTTTGACTACACCTCGCTTATACAATGCTCTATGCGATTTCAAAGCGAGACATTTTTGCGCCAATGTAAAATTCTTTAGGAATTCGTACCACGTAGAAATAATAAATTGGGGATACGCTCGCCAAAGCGAGTAAATTGTATACAATATCAATCTTTGATATAGGTAAAGTTTGCAAACATAATTTATTAGAATATACTCGTATATTTCTATACTACAAATTTTTAAATAATATCGGTATGTAAGTATACTAGATCCTGTCACCCTTGGGTATATAATTATATTGATTCAGATTGATGTACCTATATAACGTTCCATCTCCGATTTCATTGCTATTCGTCAGTAAGAGTTTCCCAAAGAGCCCCAGTGTATTATGAAAGGGAAATGAATCTTTAACAAATAATACGCACGTGCAAATAACTTAACTAATCTACTTACTGTTATGACAAAAAGATTTGAACTCGTATATCTCACTGTTATCACCTGGATCGTACACGGTCTAGCACTACTGCGATACTGAATGTCATTCTACAATATTCATCGATATGACCTTCTTTGATGTAAGTAGTTCGCGCCAATTTTTTGTACACTACTACCGATAGTCATTGTCCAGTTGTCAAAATTCTTAGTATTCTCTATAGTGCAGTTGTTTACATTACAAATAGTAAATTACAATAGAGATGTGCTTCTAATCGTAATTAATTAGAATGAACGTAGTTTAAAGCAACACAAGTACATTTGCGATGAGTTGTCGTGGGTTTTCGTACAAGACGGGTTTTTAATTAACGAGTGGTGACAAAGCTAAAATAATTCGAGGGATGAGGAGCGCGCGGGTGCGCGGGTGCGCGGGCGCCCGTGTTACATTCGTGCCGTTGAATAGTTAATGTTGCGGAAAGGCTTATCCTCGCGGTACAATTCACCGCAAGGCGGCGCAAAGACCTCGGGCTTTCCGGGGGCAGGGGAACGGCGGAGGGCGGGGACGAGCGCGGCAGTCGCATAGGCAGCCGCAGCCGCAGCGTTAATGAAAAATCAATAAGACGGGCTTGATGAGCGCCGCGGTGATCTCGTGTGCATCGGCTCCCCCTATGCAAAGAGGCCCATTGTACATTTGGCCAAACAGTCGTTAACCTCGTCGGCGAGCTCGGCGCCGGGGCACAATGGCCCCTCGATAGTCATCGGGCCGGGCTATCGGATCGAGCGACAGGCTTCCCGCGGCGCGCGAGCCCCGATTTCATTAGGCCGCAGGCGGAACGCGCGAGCTTCCGTAAATCAGATCCGAGATAAAATCCGGCGGGCCGATCCCCGTGTCGGCGATAAAATCGAATCGGCCCGCCGCCGGCCGGCCCAAGACCCGTCCCGCCCCCTCGCCCCCGGATTCACGGGCCGCGACAATTATCCTAACGCCCGCGGCGGGCGGGGGCCGCTTAGCGCCACTCGACACCCGGCTCTATTAAGCGGGGATGCTGACGGCCGACGACCGACTGCTCACGGCTCCCCCGAGGCGATCCGTTCCGCCGGGACGCGGGAGGCGGGAGTCGGCCCCGCGGCCCGTGATTTACAAGCCGACAAAGCGACGAGCGCGTCAATGACTCGTCCTTCGGCGCTGGGGGCGCGGATTGAAAGGGCCCGAGCGCCCGAGGACCGCTTGGCCGGGATTCGCCGCGCGTTTATCTCCTCGATCGAGCAGCACTTGATTCGATAAAGCTCTAACCACGAGCTAACAAGATTGATGTAGGCTGCGGGAGCGGCTTTCGGCCGGGGGCGCGTGCCGCCCGACATACGAGGCACTTCCTCGCAATCCCCCATGACACAAGGGCCAACAAAGCCCACTAATTAAAAGCGAGGAAGGCCGGGGAGGCCCGAATGCGGCGGGGCTCCCGGGGAGATGCCCTCGTCCTAATGATCCCCGGACACGCCCCCCCCCCCACCGTAGGTGAGTCCTCGAGGCCGGCGTCATTTCCGATGGAGCAGCCCTCGCAATGCCGCCGGCGCGGGGGACATCTCTCGTCTTTCCGGATGACATAATACGCGGGGCTCGTGACTGGCCCTCTCGTATATCCAGAGGCGGCAGTCATCCCGTGGCATTGTGTGCTCTTCCCACAAGTTGGCCGGCGATGCCTCGTCTGGTGTCGCGTCACGGGGGTATAGTGTTGCACCCCTTCGGGCCAGCCGCCCGCGCCCGCGCCGGTGCCTTTGCCCCGGTAAATATTTGTCACGGGCCCTGGCGCCCTGTGGGAAAAGCCACGGGATGCCCGGCCACGATTAGGCCGCTCGCTGCGCCGGAGCCGCGCTCCTCCTAATATGCATAGGGGGTATCCTGATTGCCGAGGAAGCGTCGTTTCCAAATCGATTGGCTTGCCCGAGCGGTAACGACGATCCGACGAGCAGCTATGATCGTTAGCACCGCTAGCGACAAGTAAATATTCCCAGGTTAATGCACGATCTGCATTGAAAGGCTCCTTTCCTCCGATCCGATATACAAAGATATTCTAATTTCTTACAGCTGAATATGGAAATTTAATAAGAATTATTTAAAAGACTATTGGGGAAAATATCAGCCTAACGATGAGATGCAAAGCTTGTTTTGTGCCGCAGGATAATAAAAATATATTTAAACGATTTAAACATCGGAGGTAATTTGAAATTATAAGTCGAGGGGAGCGACTGCGGCTCGGTATAAAATGCAGCTATCTGCCCGGTGTTAAAGATCGCGCAGAAGGTTGCCATGCGTATTGGCAGCCTGGCCTCGGGACTCGGCCCTCGGCAACGAGAAGCGTCACAGTAAGCGCGCTCGCAGCTGGCTCGCAGTGAAATAATTACCCGGGCAGCGGCGCCGAGATGCGGCTTTTTTCAGAGCAAGCTGCTCGCGCCGCTCGGCCCGCAACGAGCGCGTCTCCGCTCCGCACTTTTCCCGCCAATTCCCCGCGGCGACGGCTCGCTCTCGGCTTTTCCGGGCCGCCGGCCGGCCGGCCATCCCGAGTCAGCTGTGCGCCCGGCGATAAATATCCGATGGTGCAGCGGGCGCGCGACCGCAGCGGCGGCGGCGGCGGCGGCGGCGGCCAGCAGCCGGAGGCCGCGCCGGGGTGGGGGGCGTTTATCGCGTCACGCGAGCGCCACGCGCCGGCGGAGGCGCGGCAGATGACTCGCCGGCGATCCAGCTGCCCCCGATGAGTCGGCGATAGCGGGGAGCCGGGCCCGGCCGCCCGCCTCGGCCCGACTCCGGCCCCGGGACCGGCTACAGATGCCTTTTCGCGCGCTGCATCTGCGCCCGGATTAATTGGTCCGCGCGCCCGATTAGCCTAATCTGGCCGGCCCTCGGCCCTCCCGATCGCCCTCCGCCTGCGCGCCGGGATGCGCACCCGCATGCCCCGATGACCCGGTCTCCCGCCTGCGCCCCGAGGGAGGAGGAGGAGGAGGAGGAGGAGGAGGACCCGGGCCAAAGGGCCGCCTCGATAAAACGATAGCCCGCAGGGCCCCAGCCGGGCAGCATCCTTTCCTTTTCATCTGCCCCTCCGGGAACCGGCCGCAGTGCCGCAATCACCGGCCCTTCTACGCTTTCTGCATCTGCTCACCTTTCTTTCCGAGAACAACGGATACTTTTATCCCATTTTTCATTCGATCCACTCCCCTGCTATCCGCTGTTGGTACGTTTATCTCGCGTTTGAGCAAAAGTTGTTCAATTGCCGGGAGTAAGACGAGCCCTTTCAAATATAAACGCCAGAATATGCCCACAATATGCAACATAGAAATATATATATTTTAATATTCAAATTTACAAGAGCAATGAAAGAATGTCTCTAGAAGGAGAACAGCTGACAACAACGGGGAGTATCCCATAGATTAAATGAAAGAGAAACGCATTTACCATATGCCCAAGGTACACTAAATTATTACATTAGCGACTTGCGTGTCATGTACACGCACTTCATACTCTGTCTATATACGCCTATGAATGGAAGCATTGTCATTCAAAGTAAAAATTTAAAGAGAAAATGCACGCAAATGTCGCGGGCGAGGCGGACGAGGTCTTTGTCGCCGGTGGACCAAGTGGAGAGTAGGACACGGGAGCGAGGGAAGACGGTTAATCCCCGGCGCTAATTTGATGGGCGGCTTGTAATTAGCCCGAGAGCGAGGGGGCGCGCGCGCGCCAGCGTAAGCGGGGCCGAGGCGCAGGAGGCTACACCCGAGAAGAGAGCCTGGAAGCGGAAAAAAAGCGGGCCGGCAAAAAAGAGAAGCCGCTCGAGCGGCCGGGAAGACGGAGTATTAACCCGGGCTCGCGCCGGCAGCCGGGAGGGAGATGATCGGCTCGTGCCGGCTCGAGTTACGGCGCGGGCCGCGGCATAGTAGCAGGTGCCGCTTGCAGGCGCGTGCGGCCCCCGCCCCTCCCGGCCCCGGAGGGGAACAGGTCTTCCCCGGAGGAGCGGAGGGAGAGGAGAGGACTCGCAAGATGTTGCGCGGGATCGGCGCAGCCGCCGCCGATGGCCCGCCGATTGAGTCATTCCTCTCGGGGCGCCCGAGCCCCGGCCGAGCCCCGGCCGAGCCCCGGCAAGAGGGAAAGTCCCTCGACTTTCGCCCCGCTGCGGCCCGCTGCAGGCGCCCGTGGGCCACGGCTCCGAGACGATCGATGCCCCGCCGCCTGCGCGACCTCACGAGGTGCGCGCTTCTCTCCCCAGAGCTTTCCTCCCTTCTAAGCTCTCCTCTTTTCGTGGAGTCGACATTACGGAGGACGTTGAGCCTCCAAGATCAAAATTGAGCCGAGTCAATCGAAGGTGCCTCAACCTCATGCGGTACATTTACGAAAATCATTTCTCCAATGATTAATACACTTCGGGATGCACGTGCACAGAGCTTTTTTTTCCGGATCAGATTTTCCCATTACTTTACTTTTCTCCCCTCCGCCATATCCCATATATATAATGTTTTGACGCTCCACTCGTACCAACCCGGAAATTTCTCTTTCTCATTTATCTTTTGCTTTCACGATTTAACTTTCTCTTACAATAATACTTTTAGTATATGTTATATTTTATACTATTAGAAAACTGGTTGAATCCAGTTATGGTATATTATATATAGGTCTCTATATGTTATATAATAAAGTTGTTGCATGAATTATTAAATGTTTTGCTGAATAATGCATCATGTATTCTAAATTACTTTTTGGTAATAAATCTTGACGTACACAAGCACGCAACATTTATAAAAGAATGATAAAGTAAAAAGCAGCAATTTGCTTGGAATAGTTGTAAAATGGGAGAAAACGCAAGAGGATATAACGGATCTTTGCGCGTAAAATGCTTTTACTTGCTCTGGACATCTAAATAAACAATATCCCCGGGAGTACACAGCGGTGTATGGATTTTCGAAAAGAATTGTCTATTCATCGTAGCCGATCTGAAAGTGCCGTAGAGCCATTACGTATTAAAAGGGACAGTTGTCGCGCCTGAAAGCTCGGTAAACTGTAAGTACGGGTTTATCGAGGTATCGCGTGGGGCACGTGCGCGCGGTGCGGAGCACGGATATAGAAAGCGAGGCCGGGGGCAGGGAGGAGGGCGGCCGGGCAATGGGCGTTGGCTGCGGGCAGCGGGAGCGATAGGGGGAGGAGGCGGCGGGCGTCATCTCGCCCCCGGGCTCCGCGGAAAGGCGCGGCGTGCGGTATACGTAATGAGGGGCCCCGGGCGGGCGGCGGTTGGGCTCGCAGCAGCAGCCGGAGATCGGCTCGATATGCCCGCAGGCCGCGCGCCCTGGAAAAAAGTGTGTCCGCATTATGCCGGAGGAGGTACCGGCACGCGCCGCATCATCTGCGGCAAGGTGTTCGCTCCTCTCGCTTTTCCCTCCCCGCGCGGGCCCCGCCCTTATCTCCCCTAATCTCTTTATCGCCCCGCATCGATTTTCCCTCGGCGCTTTTATCTACGCCGGGCTTTTACGGCCCCAATTATTTATTACCATTTTTATCGGGGATCCCCCGGCTAATTTGACGTTTGATTCGCTGCACTTTGAGGGCCGGCGCCGAGCCGCGCACACCTTGACTCTCGAGGCCCGCACTCGGGCTCTCCTCGGCTTTAATTGCCCCGCTCGCGCCCGCCGTTGGCCGCCTTCGAGCGAACACAGTCCACATGCTGGAAAACTCCCTCGTCTTTCCCCGTCGCTCCGTAAGCCGCTCCTAATCTACTTCGAATCGGCATTTGTTACCGGACTCGCCTCAACGCTGTTTTTTCTTACATTCGTGTAAAACGAGCGGATCCCTCATTAGTGGCAATTACATAAATTGATCTACCTTCGGTTCACGCGAGGCAAAAGTTTATAGTCTTCTTTTGTTTATTTTGCGCAGAGTGAAAGTTGCAATAACGTAATTCGCACCTCGCGTTACACCTTGGCATTATCGTTACAATTTATTCAACGGATCGTAAGACTTTGGTCAAGGCTCGCATGAAGAGCAATCCTCGAAAAGCGAGCCCTAGGTAAACTTTTCCAGGGACTCGCTTTTGACGAACAATTGAATAATTGACGTTTCCAATTCAATTTCGTGCGTCAAAAGTGGCGTTGGTGAATAATTCCAGGTTTGCCTAATTGAACAAGCGTGGCGCACACGACGTACACAACAGATAATGAGACAATTTGGACTTAAAAGGCAAAAAGCGAAGATGCCCGAGGCACGATAGAGGCAAGTGGGCGCATGATCCGGAGGCGCTTGCGGGGCCGCGGCGCGGACTCGGCAGTCGGTATCTCTGCTGGCCTGCGCATCCTGTCGAGGCGGGCGGCGGGCGCCTTTGTCTCTGGCGGGGGCCCGGCGGCGCGGCGGCTCTTCCTCCGAGTCCTCCTCCCCTGGCGGTTTGGCCCGGCTCGGCTCTCTCCTCCGCAGCCGGAGGCGCGCGCGAGCCGTTTAAAGAAGCCGAGCGGCCGGCGAGCGCGCAGCTGTCGGGCGCGTGCCACCGGCTTCCCCATCTCTCCCTCCCGCTTCGCCCGCCCGCGTCTACACCTATATACCTACGCGTGTAATAAAAAAGGGAAGATAATGGCGGGGTGCGCGGCTCCTGCTGCTGCCGGCGCCCGTCTCGGTGCGCGCGCCTCGCAAAAGAGAGAGAGAGAGAGAGAGAGAGACCGAGGGCCGCTATCGATCCGCGGCTCGCCTCCGCCGGTCTCCGCCGGTCTCCGCTGGCCTCCGCTCGCCTCCGACCCGGACCTCCTCTCGCTCCCGCTCGTCTGTCCCGAGGATGAGCCTCGCGTGCGCCCGACCGCCTCCCGGCCCTCGGTACCCTCGTCAAGAGCCGCGCGCGCGCGCCCCGCTAATGGTCATATCACCGCTCACGCCCATGGCCCACGGATTAATTATCTAATGCTGCGCCAACATCTGTCATCGATCCGATCGCGCAGCCGCTCCACTCGATCCGACACGCCGCGCTATATCTCCTCCTCGCCCCTTCGACTTTACTTGCCGGCCCCACCTCGTTAGCCCGCTCCTACGAGACCCTTTTCCTTTTCTCCCGTCGACTTTTCGTCCTGATTACAAGCGAGCTTTTATTCCCTGAACCCGTGCAGCGGAGCGTCACCTGGGAAGCGTTACGAGATCTTCGAGCTGCGCAGCCTTGCAGCCTTGTTGCCCGCCGCTCGCACCTGCGAATTATCTCGCGCTGTAAACAATCGTTTCCTCTATCCGCGTCATTTTTCCTCGCGCACTTGCAAGTACGTCAGAGTTCGCGGCTCGTGCGACAACTCACACGACGCAATATACGCCTCGGTAAGGAAAATCAAAACTGACCGAGTAGATTGAATTGCCCCTCGCAATCTCAACCGTGGAGAATGCGGGGGGCGTTACCCATCTGAAAAAGCTACACGGTACTAAATTCAAAGCTTTCTATTACAACGATCAAATTAGATGGAACGAATTCCGTAGGTTTTTACAAAATGATATCCAATGAAAAAAATTATATTTTGTACCTTTATCTCTAGTTATAATATTCGTAACGAAAAATGTGTATTGAGAGCATGTAATAATAAATAGTTGAGTTTTTGGAAATGGTATTATTGGAAAATGAATTTTCAATTGTCAAGACTACTTTGTAATGCCGTTAAGGCTGCGTCACTTATCAATGCTGTTTTTTGCTATAAATGAGACAAATGCAAACATGTACAGTATCCGCGATGCAGATATTGAATTTTTTGTTAATCATACACCACTCCATATTGTCCGAGTGGGCCCGCAGGTTTGTATCTCACATCTCTTTGGCATTGTACGAATGGACGAGAGTACCTGCAGAATGGGATCAGTGCTCGGGGGAGGAGTGGGTCTAGTCTCGGGAAAAAATGTCTAGGATAGACGAGGGAAGGAAGGTGGGCCGGGCACGCGAAACGGGGCGACAAGTCCGCGGAAGAGGCTCGGGCAAAAGCCGAGGAGCGGCGGGCGATCGGTCTTTAAATCCCGTTAGGTTTTCGACTCGGCTCGGCCGAACCGCCGGGGACACGTGCCGCGCACGCATGCGGGCGCGCACACGCGCGCGACGCTACGTACGGCGCTGCAGACGGCTCGGGCGGCGGCTCGAAAGATCTTGGCGAGCGGGCGCCTTGAATAGATAAGCGCGGGCAGTGGGCGCTCCCGAGGTGCGCGCGCCCAGGTGGAGGGCTGCGCCGGGGCTAACGGCGCCAATTAGCGGGCCGGTAGATGCGCCCGGCCCGGCCTAGGAGCCCTGCATCCCGCCGGTCAATTTGTCCGACGGCGCGAGACGAGGGCTGCAGCATAAGGTGCAGCCGAGCCGGCCGAGGCTGGGCGCACCTGCCCCGGGCGGACAGCTGTCGCGCGCCGAGCACGCGCCGCTCGCGCGCCCACCTATACCCACACGCGCGCATGTGCTCGGAGGCGCGGGCCAACCGCACCCACATTAACGCCGCCGCGCGGCCTCGCGCCTGCAGCTTGGCCCGCGCCGCCGCCCCTGCAACTCCTTCCCCGCCGAGCCCCTAACGTTTTTTCTCTCCGCTCCTCGCCGAGCTCTGTCCCCCTCGCTCGCGTGCTGCCCGCCCCCGAGGGCAATGTTTCCCTTTGACGGATAATGCCGCGGCTCGGGGCCCGCAGAGAGCCCAGAGCCCCGCACCTACCTGCCGCTTTCCCGGCCTGCGCCGCCAAACTAACGATCCCGAGTCCTTCTTTCGTCTCGCTCTTAATCCTACGCAAACAGAGGATTAATTGAGAACCTGCACCTTCCGCTTTGGAGAGATCTCTTAACTCCGGACTATTTCTCTTTTGTGCCTGTACAAGCCCCCATCACCTGACCGAAAATCCAGCATCTGCTTGTATAGCCACCTATGCTTCTAGCATACCATTGTCCCGTCTACGTGCTTTGAAATTTCTCTTTTTAAATATGCGCTAGGTCGAACGGTACAAAATTAAAATTGATGCACCATTGACAATCTGCGGTATTCAAAAAATTCATCATAAACTTTCAGGCTATGCAATGATTCACAAGTTATTATGCACGAGTGGGCAGTTATACATAATCTTTATGTGTCATTGATTTGATTAGAAAAGGGTTGGTAAGATGCAAAAACGTTTAAAATGATTAACAGTATGACAATCAAATTGAAACTCGCATTTCCATACGAGACTAAAAGAAACTTCAGAATTAATTCGATTCCAGGCTATCTGTGTACAAGCGTCTGGTTGCGTGTCTCGACCCATTCCTTTGTATTACATTCTGAGCACGAAAACGTCATTTCGTCCCAAAAAACTGCAACAAAGGGCTACGAGCGGCGTCGCTTTCAAATGGACTCGAGCTGCCGGAGAGCGAACGAGAGGAGCCGTCGCACCGAAGACCAAGAAGTGCGCCTGCGGCGAATTGCGTAATCGGAAGAAGCGCATTAGCACGCAGCTGATCCGCTCGGCGCTGCCGGTCCGTAGCGACCGCCACGGAGGGGACACACGGGCCTTTCGTAAACTATACACATCGGGACCGGATGAAAAGCGAATCGCAAGGGAAGAAGATAGCTCGCCCGTGCCTTATCGACTCTCCGCCGTGCGATTGCCGACCTCCACCTCGTCGTACAAGCTTTTTTTCAAGCGACAGGCATTACTGGCGCGTTACACTTGGTTCTTCCTTACTTAGTGTTATCTTTGAAAAAAGCACCGGTTGTATACTAACTAACATTGCTTGTATCTTACATTACAGGTTCGAGTGTACTGTATTCGCGTTACCCTTGTAGAATATTAACGAGTTTTTCCAGCTAAAGTGTTAATCCGTCGGAGACCTCAATAGTTAACTTTCTTCCTTATACGCAATACTTATACTGTAATGAAATGGTAATTGTGAAAATTAAAAAGTTTATACAATTTTCGCTGTAGTTATGTACATTTGTTCTGTACATAATATATCTATAAACATACATAAATTAATTCCAAAAGATAACTTTCAAATTAATTCAAGATTATTATATGTGTATAAATTATACCTCGCATTATGCTATTGCAAATGTACTACCTAAATTCAGAACTGTAATGTCAAATAAATTAATTTTTTTTTATATTTCTTGTAACGAAAAAAAACCTTAAAGTTTTATGCTAAGAATATATAGATTATACTTTGAAACAGAAAATATATTTACACCATTGATTTGATTCAAACTACTATTATAGAAAGTACTAGGTAATCCCTTTGGACTTCTCGGAAACGGAGGTTAATTTCTCTTGTATCCATGTATGCATAAGCGCAGTGATTCCGTTCTTGGAAATTCAGGGATAAGTACCTTAGAAATGCAGTAGCTATATTATCTATAGAATAATGTACCCCCACCATTTTTGAAAGTATAAATATATTTCTCGATAGTGTAATTACTTAATTAGCTCCTCAACTACTGCCTGAGCGTTTTACATCTGATACTTCCAATCATCAAGATCGACATCATTAATCAACCAACATGGTAAGTCAAACATTTTGCATATAATAGATAATAAAGTTAAAACGTTACCAGTTACGCAGGATCAAGAACTGGCGAAACTCGTTTTTAGACAGAAAGTGGACATTAATGACATGGTAGTAATTTAATGGTTCCAAACTGGTTTCACGAGTTGGGCAAATTGTAAGGGAAGCGCGGATAGATTGATATTGCAGGCCGGGGATTACGACGGCGGCGCCAGTGTTTTAAAAGCGTGTTTTGTTCTTTTCAGGTGCAGTTCGAGGGCCACGCGATACACTACTCGGACGCGCTGATGGAGGCGATGATGTCGAGTGACAGCGAGGCGGCGAGGCGGCTGCTCAGCGGGATCGAGGTCTCGGCGGTGGCCGACTGCGAGGGGTTCACCCTCCTGCATCTGTCGGCCCTCTGCGGCAACGCCCAGGTGACGGACCTTCTCGTCAAGGCGGGCTGCGAGGTGGACGCGGAGGACAGTTGCGGCTGCACGCCCCTGCTCCTCGCGGTCCGCATGGGCCACGCCCGAGTGGTCAACGTCCTCCTCAACGAGGACGCGAGCGCCTGCAGGGTGAACCGGGCGGGAGTCAGTCCTCTGAGCGCTGCCGCCCTCAAGGGAGACATGGACATCGTGAACGCGCTTACCCTCGCTCTGGGCGACCTGGACAAGGACGACAAGGCCCTGGCCGCCCGCCTCGTCGCCGTGGGCTGGCCCTTACAGTACGCGGTGAAGCTCTCGCGGCCGGGGCTCACGCAATGGATGCTCGACGCCGGTGCCGATGTCAACCAACAGGACCCCCTGGGGAAGACAGCCTTGCACCGTGCCGTTGCCCGGGGCGATGCGACCCAAGTGAAACTCCTGCTGCACTACGGGTCGGACGTCAACATGAAGGACCGGGAAGGCGCGGCGCCGCTGCGCAGTATGGCGCTCTGCTCCCAGCAGACGGATATATTGGAGAACCTTCTCCGATGCGGGGCACAGCCACAGACCAAGGACATCGCTGGAAGAATGCAGTGCCAATACATACTCAAGTTCGGCAGCGCGGAAGCTGTGGGGATGCTCACCCGTTACGGTCTGGATTGGGAACATCAGGACCTTGACGGGGAGGGACCCCTGCACTACGCCGCGTTTAACGCCAACCCGGGCGGTCTGCTCCAGGTCCTTGCCATCAAGCCTGACCTGGAGGCGCGCACCTGTGACGGGCGCACAGCCCTCCATTGCGCCGCGAGCGTCGGGAACCTCGAAGCCTTGCGTCTCTTGCTCGAGGATGGCGCGGATCCCAATGCGCGGGACTGCGACGGACGCACGCCCTTGGCCTATGCGGTGCGGGGAAGCAGTCGAGTCTGTGAAAAACGCCGTCGCGACATGGTACACTTGCTGCTGAGCTTTGGCGCATCTGAGAGTGTTGTTGGTTTAGCCGTTGAACAAGGCGAGCGTGCCGTCACCCAGGAGGTTCTGCGACAGATGGCTTGCCTCGAGTGTCAGGGCGGCGAACTGAGCGAGGACGAGCATCGGGTCGTCGATGGAAACGAGGCCGCCAGCAGCTATTACCATTCCTGCAAGGCTGAATTGCGATCCATGCAGGAGAATGAAGTCATTGGGGACATCAGCTTCTTCGACGTTCTAGTGGACGACGTCGAGGAAGTATCATCTTACGCTTCAAGTCAGTCATTCGTCGATCGTTTCCTCGCGGTCAATCATCTGGAGCTGTTTCCAGAATACAGTAAAATTCTGCTGGAAAGATTCAACAAGGCTTTAAAAAGGTCCAAGGTTCCGCCAAAAGTGGTGAAATTAGATAATACCATGTCGTGTGTAAATTCGGAGCGCTTCAGTATCAATAAGTTGTATTCATTCACAGATTTTGGGGAACATCTACAAATGAACGTGACAGTTTAGTTAATTCCACGTATATATTGTATTTCTCCTGTACAAACTTTGCGTTAGTTTTGTTAGTTGTAAATTTCTTTAACGGCATAACGTATCGACCGTGTTATTTATTATTGTACATATAGATATTAATGAATTTGATAATGAAATAAACAAAGCATAGTTTTGAGTTTAATTAATGATTCGAATTTGAATTATTGGACCCCTTTCATTACAATACGTGCTTTGTTTGCAAACAAAGGGAAGATGAAGATGATAAAAAAAGTATTATAATTAATTGAAAACCCGAGTGGGTTATAAATGAAATAAGTCGCACTGGCGACGTGCGGCGCATGAGAGAGCGGGGGAAAAGTTACCGAAGGCGAGAGAGAGGGAGAGGGAGAGAGGGAGAGAGGGAGAGAGGGAAAGAAGGGAGAAAAAAGCCGGTCGAGGGACAGCGGCGCAGATTCAGAGCTTTCAAGGATACGTCGATAGAGCGGAGTAGAGCGGGGCGGCGAGCGGGCCGGGTTTTTCCACGGGCTCGGGCCGCGCAACAAAGATGAAGCTCGATAATAATTCGAGGCGAGGGCGGCGGGCGGCGGGCGGAGGGTGGGGTCGGCGGGGTCGGCCGGGTCGGTGGGCGGGGGCGAGGCTATTCCTGGGGCGCGGAGATAGAGGCGCGCTCTCGCGCGTGCGTCGCCGCGCGGGAAAAAGGGAGGAGCGGAAATTGATTCTGCCTCCCTCGCGCGTATCCTCGCGCACGTGCACTGGCCTCGGGGACGCGGCTCTGTTGTGGCCCGGGCGTCGCCCCGGCAACCGCTCGGACGCCGCGGCCCTGGCAACACCCGCGGGCTCCGCTCCGGCCGGCGGCCCCCTCCCCCGCCAGGCCCGGCCCCCTCCCCCGGAAGGACGCCCGGGAGTCCATCCCGGCGCGCCGGCGCGGCGCCCGAGGCTGTTGAATCATCGCCGCAGGCATTACCTTTATTAGCCCGGGCCGGCCGGAACCGGGCCACGGAGCTTTAAATCCGGCGCGGCTCTATCGATCGCGCGGGCTCTCGGCGGATGCTCTCCGAGGGGCTAGAGCCTCTCCGACAGCACGGCTCGCCATCCCGGCGCTGCCGGCGCTGCCGGCGCTGCCCGCCGAACTGCCCGCCGTCTAGGAGGCTCCTTTGGGACCGCGCCCGCCCCTCGGCCCGGCCCTATTCCCCCGGACGCTCCTCGCGGAGAAGGGAATTAGCGATCCTCGATCGGCCGGATCTCCTTGGGTGGATTCACCTTTGAATCGTTTGCACGCGAGCGCTTTCTTCCGCTCGAGTCCATAAATTACAGGCAGCGCGGTTCGTTCACCGAGCCCAGAGAGGCCAATTGATCAAATTTAGACCGCGGCTGTGTTTCTGCAGAGTTAATTCAATCTTGCCATTCGAGCGCTTAGTCGAGGGGACACGTGTACGCGCCCTTGGACGATTTAATCGCGTCTTTTGGAGCAATTAAAGCAACGAACCGCCTTTTTCTGCAGATGGTTATCGCCTCTTATAGCAAATAGAGGAAAACTTTCATCGCAATCACTCGGACCATTTAACGCTTTCATACGGAATCGCTCGGTCCGAAAGCGCAAGCTATTCTCTCGAATGGGTCAGGGCGCGTGATTACCTGACGACAAGCCGACGATAATATTAGCATGAATCGCGATGCCTAAGCAGGAGTTCAAAGACCGCTATATTAAATCAATCGTTTGTATATACACGCGCTCACTGATTATAAAGTACAACAAGCCTTGCGGCGATCGCGCGTATGAAGAAAGAAACGAGCCGAAATGCAAAAACTCTCTTCGAAGAACAATCTGCAGAGTATGCGAAAGTAACGATTCCGCGCGGGCCCCCAATAAAAGCCTGGACAATTTTTTCTGGCACGCCAGGCCGAGGTCGTGGCAATCCTCTTTTTCCCCGAAAAATCAGTTGTATCTCGAGAAGGATCTCAGGCGGCGGGGGCTGCGCAGGGGGACAATAATTAAACAGAGGGTGAAGGAAAAAAGGCGCGCGTCCACGTCGTTACAGGGAGAGAGGGTGAAAGAACGCCATACGTCACTCTCGCCCGCGTCTCGTTCCCATGACGCGAGGGGCCGCGGCGGCGCGGCCGGCGCGTCTGTTTGCCCAAACTCTAACGATAAGCAAAGCACGAGCCCTTCCACCCGCCCCCGTATGTACCTACGCACGTACATTCGTGTCCACGGCTTGTCGCCTCTTCCACGAGCGGCGAGCCCGTGTACTCCGCTACTCCCCCACGCGCGCGAGGGGCGGCCAGGTGTAAGCGAGATCGGGGGCCGGGGAGTCGGGGGCCGGGGGCTCGCCCGGGGCGAAATGGCGTGGTGATAAAAAAGTAAAATAGACCGCCCCGCTCGGATGGAATAATTGACGAGTGGCGGCGAAATGTGCCCCGCGTGGGATGACGCGCGAGCTCGAGGGACGGAAAAAAAACCGGCGAGAGGAGTCACGTGTGAATGTCGTTGCGGATCGATCGCTGTCCAATTGAATGTCGAGAGCCCTGGAATATTAATGCCGCCAAATTCTGAAAAGAGAAACGCCCGCGTCACCGTGAGACACGCGTCCGCAGAAGCCGCACTATACGTGTGCCCACAAGACGCTCATTTGTTTTATCGATCCGTGCCTGGAAATGAAAAGGAAAGTAAAAAGAGGCGCCTGGAGCATCTGTACACTGCGAGCGGCCAAAAGATCCTATCTTTTCCCAATCTAAGATAGCCTGTTATGTTAGTCTTTGTGCAAATATTGCACGTGCGACTACAAGCTTAATACGGGAGTATAAGACATCAGGGGTAAATAGCGTGCCGATTATCTTGTTAAATGAGGAAATTACAATATTGCTTGTAGGTAAATGAATAAAGACGCGATGCTGATTCTATTCCTTCAAATATTGATAAAAGTACTATTTTTCAAAGACGTAGCGAGTATCGATAAGTACTTGATTACAAATGCCCCGTAAAAGTGGATTTAAACTAATTAATCCGACAAATAATGATCTGGAATCAATAAGCACTCAAGAAAATCAGAAAATTTTCTAACTTATTCATAGTGTTTCCTTAACGGACTAAGAATCATAATTCCAATTACATAAATTGATTTCCGCTTACAAGAGATCGAATAACCACCAGTGGCCAGTATAAATACCGTATATAATGCAAAAGGTAATACGAATTCTTCAACAGCGGAAGCTATTAACTAGCCATGTAAATATTTGTCTCCGAGACATTTAGAAAGAACATAAACGTATATCACTTGAATTCAATCGGGAAAGGTTTAACGCATTATGATTATTCTCAAGTGAAAGAAGGAGGGAGAAAAGTTAAACAAAGGAAAATGATTTGTTGAAAACGGCCAAGGCCCATTGACTGCAGAGTTTGATTGCAATGAAAGTTTCAGTGGAAACTAGGTGGCTAAGTTTGCTAGGATGGCTCGATTAGTGCAACAAATTTAAAAAAATAGCGGCACTGCTAGCCTAGATAGAAGATCGTCGGTGAAGGAAAAGGTGTAAGAACCGTTTGTTAAGAAGGGATTTGGCAACGGCGCGGGGAATTTGGATCTGGCCGCGAGCCGCGGAGGAAAAGAGGCCGGTGTCCGTTATCGCGAAGGAAGCTCGGGAGGCTCGGGGGAATCGGGAGAGGCGGGAAACTCGGCCTCGGAGGAAGGCTGCTGCGCAGCCCGGGGCGAGACGGTTGCGCGGGGCGGGCCGAGGGCCGGGGGGGAAAGGTGCAGCGCCGGTGCCGGGCGAGGGCAGGAAAGGAGAGCAGCGGGCGAGGGGCCGCGGGAGGTGGGGCGGGGTGGGGGGTCAGGGCGCGTAGCCTGTACGTGTGTTTCTCCGGGGCGGTCGCCATGGCGACCCTCCGCGAACACACACGCGAGGTGTCTCCCTGCCCCTCCGCGCTCGTTGCGCTAATGGGCCTCCGCTGTCCTCGAGGTGTTCGTGACTCCCACGCCGGGGACAGAGGGCGAGAGCGGAACACCTGCGCGATTAGCCCGCCCGGGGGATAATGCGCGCTGAGGGAGAGATGACGGACAGCGGCGAGGCGGGCCTGCCCCCCGGCGGCCTCCTCTCGGTTTATTGCCGGCCGGCGCCCTAAGGGCGGAAATGAAGTTGCGCCGAGTGCGCCGATCGATCCGGCCGGATCGCCGCTCGGTCCGCCCGGCGCCGCGGCCCCGGCCCAGCCGCTCTGCTGGCCGCTTTCTGCCGGCGAGTCTGCCCTCGAGTCTGCCGCGGCGGCCGATCGCTTCCTTCGCCTTTCCGCGCCTTTCCGCGCCCGAGTTTTATTTACGCTCGCGGGCTCTACACGAACGCTGCACCGTGCGCCAAAGTCACAAAAATCCCCCGGTTTTATTTGTTCAACCTCTACTCTTTTATGGCTCTGCTTTTTTAAGAGAAAACTTAAATGAAACTAAGAGCCGCCGTATATCTGTCAAGAGCGCTGCAGGCTTCGTGTTCGTGAGCTCCGTTAATTGTTTTAAGGTGTTTACACCGGCACGTGGACTAAACGAAAATACAGGGAAATACCTCTAGCAAAATGTTTTTTAGCAAATTTCAACTCCCGGAGCCTTTTCTTATTCAAAACTGTACTCGTTTTAACGAATTAACCGAGGCTTCTCGTGTAACCGGAATATAATCTCAAGGATTAAAATAACTTGTTGAATAATGCCAATGGCTCATTTTATCAACTCTTTGTATGATTGATACACTTTTTGTAATAATTCCTTTTTTTCCTTTGGAATACATGACAGTCGACGAATGAATGAAAAACTAACATAAACAAATAGTGCACATGAAATTCTTGAGTCAGATCCAAAGTCGGATAAATGTTGGAGCTAGATACTAAATCTTATAGTGGTGCGTTTAAAACGTTGGCATGGGGATAAAAATAGATTTTATTGAATTAGAGACGAAAAGGCCTGCGACTAACGCAAGAAGGTGTTTTATATATCAACGAGCGAGCGATAACAAGGAAAGTTTCGTAATCAAATTCGGTCTAAGCAGCTGCATGCATATGCATTACGCGAGCAATACGCACGATCCTCTTAAAAATCCAGCGACGCGAAAAAACCTCCATTAATCGCTGTTACATCTGCGCGCGCGACATACATATGCAAGAGCTCGCGTACGCCAGCTCGCAACAATGCCAAAAACACGCGAGGTCGAGGAGCTGTTGCTTCGCCGAAAGAGAGACGGGAGAGAAAGGGAGGAACTCGGCCGAGTGCGTGTCTTCGTCTCGCGTCCGCGTCGTCCCGCGCCTATATGTGCATATTGTACGCGCAAGCGTTCCCACAGCCCGGGATTGTTTGCAGTGACCCCTGACTCCTCCGCTTCACCCGCGAATCATCATCGGCATCATCGAGAGCACCCGGCGCATCGCAATGTGCTCATCGGTCTTATTCGTCCGCGTGCAGACTCAAAAATACTGGCGATGCATATACGTATGAGCAGGTGGCAATCGAGATATTGTTCGCGAGGCTCAACGTGGATTTGTTTAATTATACACGCGCCAATTTTTTTTATTGTATGCTCATTCACGATTGTTTAGTTTAACAATCGCGACGCGGTTTAAAGCACATGTGCATAAGCCGCTCGATTATTCCGCGCGGAGCATTAAACGCGAAATCTAAGCCCCGCATTGGAGAAAGCGAGAAAACAAAGTAAAAACAGCGCGGAGTCTTAAAAATGCAAAGGCGTGCTTAGTTTGAAATGCAACTATCCGAATTGATCTCCACGTATAGAGTTCGTTTTTACAAGTAAAATGAAAATTCAAATGATCCGGCATTCAATAGAACATTCGTCTGCAAGGTAGGCGAGGGCGCGTGCAGTCTCTCTCACGGGCCAATTATCATACAAATCGCTCATATCGCCGCTCATCGCGTACCACCGAAATTCTCCCGTCGGAGCCTCGGGCCTCGCCTTAAGCTCGTCCGTCGCACTCGCGTACAATTAACGCACGACGATATTCCGCCCGTGTCCCCGGGAGATGATGATGACGGTGGCTCTCTTCCGCCCGTCGTTCTTTCCCTCTCCCTCTCCTGTCGGCTGGCTCGTTATATCTAGAGGAGTCAAATACGTCAGTTTTGGCGCTCATCAATACGGTTCAACGAACTCGATTTTTATCGTTATTTTTATTAGTCTTGCGTTTCATCGCTTGCAGGGGCAGAATACTCTGGATTTTCAAACTTGAATCACTGCATATTTAAAAAAGTACATACACATGCGCTGATACGACAATAGTTTTAAAACTAGTACAAAATTAAATTTTTGCTAATAATTCAGTAGTCCTCATTATTATTATGTTTATTTCTTTGTCATGTATAATACATTCCAGGTAAATATTATAAATAATCTATAAACATTACAAGCGAATCCAAGGAATGGCAGACATATGGTAATAATGATCAAGGACGTTACGTAGTAGATTGTCCACGTTACACATATTAGGTATTGGGTATTAGGTTGCAGGTAACGCACTCTTGCATAATTAAATACTTCTAATTACTTATTAAATAATTAAACAATTAAATAATTAAAGAATGGATAGCCTGTCGTATTGGCACAAGAGTGTAATGGCAGAATTGGAAGTAGAATTATATAAAGTATAAATCATTATAGATACATAACTTGGAGTGATTAAAAAAGTATTTTAGTGTACATATTCAAAGGAATTGCACGTTCAATAGCATAATCAATATATAACCAATTCCTTGCAACATTGTAAACAATTTAGCAGCGATAGAAATATTATCACCGTTATTGACGTTATTGGTGTCATATTGACAGTTATTTTGATGCTCATTGTCCTTATTATTTTTGCCTTGGCGAGAGCCCTGAAAATGGGTGGCTCGTCAACGGGCAAAAGTACGTAAGAGCTATAATTAAATTGTAAATGAAAGAGGCGAGATGGCCTAAGCGGGCTGATAGGGATAATGACCAGTTTGGAGACGGTCCGCTAATTCCGTAGGTAGAAGAGCGGAACATTCGTGCCGGGCGTACACAGGTAGGCGAGCGATAAGAGAGGAAGCCAGGAGGAAGTAGGGCGAAATCCGTGAGAAGGCGAGTTATCGGGCCGCGGGCGCGAGGGTCTGTCGCCTCAGCGGCCCCGGGGTAGGAAGGCCCCTGGGCAGCTGTAATCTCCGAGTGGACCGCCGCGGGGTTCCCATGCGCAGGGCGGCAGGAGGGTGCAGGAGGGCGCAGGAGAGCAAAGGCGAGCGAAAGGAGAGCGCGGGCCTCCCGCGGGCGGCGGGATTCCCATCGGCGCCCGGGGCGGCCAGTGGCCGGCGGGAGATGAGTTCCCATGCGCCGGCGGTCTATACCTGGACAGTGTCCGCCGGCGGTCATTGTCCGCGCAGTGCCTATTTAAATGAGGTCGGGCGCCGAGGGCCGGGGCAGGCCGCGCGTGCACATATCCGCGCATCGGCCGATCGGCCCTGGCCGTTGCCCGAGCCCTGACTCCGGCCCGCCTCATGGGAATCGCCGGCCAGGTACGGCCTTCATTAATTAGATGCAAGTACATCCGGCGATTTCACGCGCAACTTAAGCCCGGCGATTGGCCGATAGGCCGCTTGACCCCTCGCCGGCCGGGCCGTATACCTGCGAGGGAGCTGACCTCGCCCTCCGCGCCTACACGAGATGCAGGGGCAAACGGGACCGGCGGGGCGAGCGCGCGCGCGCGCGGAGGAAACCCGAGGCCGGTGCAGGCCCGCGGCCCGCGGCCCCGCGGCTCCTTAACTGGAGCAACGAACTTTTCCCCCCGGGCGCCGCCCGAGTCATGCCCGCCGTCCCCGCGGCCGCCCCGCCCGGCGATCAGGTTCGATGCCGAAGACTCTGCGCGCTCGAGTCGGCCGCGCCAACGGTTTTCGCCCCGGGAGCCCCTCGCTCGCCTCGCGCCGAGGCCTTCGCCGCCGCCATTACGGGCTTTATCTCCTCTGCTCCGCGGGTATCTCGCTTACTATTTCAGAGGCGCATTGACAGTAAAGGCACCTCGTTAGCTTTATCGCGGGAGATTGCGTGCGGAGCCGCGCGCCGAGCCGTCCGCGCCGCCACTCGCGCGCGCGCGCTCGCAGATATGTGCCTTTACTGCTTTACATTCGACCCGCTCGCCGACTCCTCTTCCCTCTTTCCGCGCCTTTTACACTAATCAAACTTTTATCTGGCTCCGTAAGCGGAGCCCGACGTTGACCCAATTACCCAGGAGATCCGTTTCTCGCGGGGAATCCGGCGAGGGTACCGCGGGCGCGCGCCCACCCGGGGAGACGGTTGCTTGGCCGACCGGGAGGACAGCGATAAGAGGAAAGGGTCAGGGTGGATCGGCGCCCGCCGGCGCAGGCCGTTGTTCGCTGGCACAATGAGCCGCGCTTCCCGGTGGACCGGCGGAATGGCCGAGTGCGGAAGCGGCGAGGGAAAAGGCGCCGGGCGCCGACAGGGGGACAAAGCCCCGGAATCCGGCACATCATCGCCCGGGCGCGGCAGCATCCAATTACCCCCATCGGGATCGAATTTGCCGGGAAAGGGGGGGTTGGCGGGCAGCGGCCAACGGACATCGGGCGGCGCGTGCGAAACGGGCATATGCAAACGAGGCGCGCCCTGGGGTTTAAACGGACCGCCGGCTACCTGCGAGGGGCCCGGCGGCCTGGGGTCGCGCTCGCCGACACCTTGCGCCCCGCGCGCCTCCGGCCCTCGCGGATGTGCGCGCACGCGCGCCCGGCCGCCGACCGGTTCGCCCGGCGGGCGCGAGCCTCCGAGGGCCCGATGATGGATGGCCGCCGGCCCCGAGGGGACCGGCCCCACCCGGACGTCCACTTGGCCCTGACGAATGCCCCGGCCCGGCCGGAGGCGCGACCGCCGCGATTGATTCCTCCGCCGGCCGCATCTGCCCGGCTTTCGCGCCAAAACCTTCGCTCCCGTTTTCTTGGGCGGCCCGCCGAAGATAAGCGCCGGCCCCGAGCTCGGATCCGATTGCCCCCGAGGGAAGCCTATCCTCCCGCATCTACACCGCTCTCAGCTGACCGTCGGCCCGCCAAAAAACTGTGTTAGCTCCCAAAATACCTGCTAAATCGTGCAGGATTACCATACGGCAGATAGGCCATCAGCTGATTACAACTGTACAATAAATATAGTGGAAAAAGAGAACTTTTGCTACGATGTAATAGATACGGTGAATATATTTGCATATGGTTTAACAAGCGTGTGCCCAGATTACTATCTAATGTAGATACAAACTCTTAACAATCTTTTTACTTAACAAAGTATATTAACGACAATGCCAGGAGGTCAATTTCATTTGTTTATCGTCCTTTTAAATTTGCACAAACAGAACTACATTGTTTGGCAAGTGTTTAGTAGGTTGCTCTACGTTGTAGTGCGGAAAGCGGCAAATATTTACAAGTGCGTAACTAAATATTTATAATTTGCAAATGCAATCCAAATAAAGTGGGCATTAACCTGGGGGACGACAACAATTACGCGGAATAACGCAGTTATTGAATTGTTGTTACAGCGAGTGCGAACGACGAATTCGAGCGACGAGGGGCCATTAATCTCCTGCAGCCGGGGTCGTGAAAAAAGACGACGCTGCGGGTTTGCAGAATCTGAGGACTTTAAAGCGAAACGACTACGCTAATTGACGTCAATCCGTTCAATCAGCCGTAAAAGCGGGAAGATCATAAAGCCGAGGGGAGGAAGCGCGTAACCGCGCACGCGATTCATAACAGGTAGTTTATCGGGCCCCGGGATCTGGATTCGCAGGCCGCGCGGTCCACTTAGGGCGAGTGGCACCGGACGAACCGGCCCGGGCCGAGAGGACCTAGCCGGCGGGCGGTCCACGGAGGTGTCAAGGCCCGGGGCGCGGCGGCCGGTTCCCGCGCAGGTAGACCGCCTACCTGCGGACTGGCCGGACCGCGCGACGCCCGCCGAATTATCGCCCCCCGGACGCACGCTCTACGGGGCCCGGCAAAAAGCCAGCTTCCGCTCCGCCCGCTTTTTGCCGGGACTTCCGGGCGCGTGTGGGCGTCGACGTCGGGCCGCCCCGGGAGCCAGCCCGGGAGGAAGGAGCAGGAGCGCCGCGAGGGCGATTAGCCGCCCCGGCTCCCGGTTGCCCGCGGCTAATTCCCGATCGTGTCGCCAGATACTCGCCGGGATTAACAGATCCGCGGTTTCGACCCGCGATTACCATGTCATTTGCATGCCACCCGAGATGCCACCGCCAGATGGGATCGCGCGCCGCTGCAGCTTCGCGGGGAAGCTGTCCTGTCCGTCACGGGCATTTTTACCGACTCGAGCGACCTTAGCGCTCGCCGCTATAACCGGCGCCTATCCAAGCGCCTATCTGACCTAACGTGCACTTACCGTGCAGCAAGTTTCACTCCTCTGCCTTTATTAGATTGAGCTTTTGTGCTACGATGGCTATCGCTGTATTTTGATCCTCCTTCCATGAATGTGTAATTCAAAGTTTTTAGATCGTCTATAACTTACCATATAAACCGAGAGAAAGTTTAATAACATTTATGAGGCTATCTACTTATACATCAGATCTAAAGTTACACTCTTGTATAAGACACAAGTCGTATTATTAGTATATTATCAGTACATAAGTATATGTATATTTTTGTCGATCTACCTGCATAGAAACATAATTAAATTTATTTTTAATACTGTTTACAAAATAACAAAGATATACTTCGTCATGTAATATAATGCAATACGTTACTAAACTAATTTGACTGCAACGGTAAACACCGAATAAAAATTTGCACCAACACAAACGCGCATGCATTTTGATTGTTACAAAATTAATTAAAAATGTTTCGATTAGAAGATAATAATGTATACGTATCGATATAATAGTATTCTGCATTTTTAATTATTTTTTATATTTTTATTTTTCATCTAATCGAGGAAAATCGCAAAAGAAAATTTATTATTTTAAGAATTATTTGTTTCAAAATTTTACTGCAAACTACAGTAAAATAAAATCCAAGCTATTTTTATTCGATTTATAAAATAATTGTTAATTATAGCATAAAAGTGATTTGGATAATAAATAAGCAAGACTCATAATTACAAAGAAACTCGCGAGATTATTTATATCTCTCCAATGTCAAGAAGGGTATACTCGAATGATACTGCGTTTCGTAACCCTTACTATACATGTTATACGGCACAGCGTAATTACTGTAAATAGAGCAAACTAATCGACGAGCCATATACAGGAGAAACGGAGGATGGGGATGCGTGAGCTGGGCGCGCGGAGGCTGCGCGCAGCCTCACAAGTCCCCCGGCCATTGGTGATGCGGCGGGCCAATGAGCGGGCGGCATCTCCCCTCCATCGAGTAGCATCTCGGCATTTGGTCCAGCCTTCAGCGGGCGCTGGAGATGCGAGCGCGAGTGTCGGACCGCGAGGTCGCGCATTCCTCGGCGATTAGTCGCGGTGGACGCAGGTGCGAGTCGGTGAACCCGTGCGGAATCAGCCCGAGTTGGAGCTCCGATCGAAGGCGCTTTCGGGCGGCTCGATAGGAGTATCGGCGCGGAGTCTCCCCGGCCTTGGGGCCGCGGGCGAATGTAGAGCGCGCGTCGCGAGTGCCGCGGGCGGAAAGGAAAAGCAGAAGGCGCGACTTGGCTATCGCGGCTTTACGTAAACGCGCTTGGCTTCCGATTCGCGGGTATATCGAGGCGCGCGACTTGGGTGACCCGCGGACTGCCGGCAGCCCGGCGGGCCGGCGGGCCGATCGATCGAGCGCGCTCGATTGCTCCCGGGCTCGGCCGGGGCGTCTCCGCCGGCTCTGGGCGGCGCGCCCGGAGATAAGCGGCTCCGCGAGGGGGGCTCCGGTGCACGCGTCGCCGCTATCGAGAGCAGCGCAGGAGGAAAAAACAGGTAACGGCTCTCCTTGGCTGCCTCGGCGATAAATCGCTCGCGCTCGCCACTATTTTTAGCTCCGCGATTATCGGTCGGCAAACACATTTCCATTATCGGCGGCGCTGCAGGCGCCCGAGGCCCCGGGCCGTCCCCGCGCGGGCTTATTATCCCGAATCCGCGCTTCCCCGGAACCGGTCGCGGAAGTCCGTTGGCGCGGTCGACCGGTCAAATCGCGCCCGAAAATGCAGAATCGGCCCATTTAGGGCCCGGAGGGGCGGAGGGGCGCCGAGGTCCCAGCGCCACCCGGCAAGGAGAAGGACGCGACCCGAGAAGGGTTGGCCCCGAGCCGCCCATTGGTCGATTAACTAGAGCAGCGGCGACAGCGGCCAGCTAGGCCCACCCGAGGGCCCACCGAGGACCCGCCGAGGGCCCACTGCGAGCCAAGTCGCGGCCCGGCCGCCTCAGTCATCCCCGCGGATGCCGACGGCAGCGGACGAGGACACCAGCCACCCAGCCGCCAGTCCCCGGGCCCGCCTCGGCCCCCCCACCCGATATCAGTGAGTCCGCCTTCTATACCTTTTATATTTTTTTTCTCCTAGCCCAACTTTTACTCGCTTTCGCCCTCACCATCGAGCCCATTTTTCTGCGCGATCTGGCCTACTACCGAATTCTTTTAATCTTTTAACGTCGTTAATATAATTGTCAGTTAGAATAACGCTCCTTATTTATTTGATTATCTCTTCAATGAGATTGGATGAATCCTCTTCGAGTTACGTTATTTATATATTAAGAAGCTTTACAAGAGTCGACAAAGTTTTTATCAAATTCTGAGCCCCTTACAACAAAAAAAACTCACTCGAACGAGCCAAGCGATGACATCCGACACGAAAAGTTGAGACGAGGTCGTATCGTGGAAGGTAGCGATACGTATATATTCGAGAGAATTACCAGGGCGGAGAAGGTGATAAAAGGAGAGAAGGAAGGAGAGATTTTTTTCTTCCTCTCGCAATCCCCGCAGGCGTATTTGAAGTTATGGCCGGCCGTGAGTCATCCAAAAAGTCATAATTCCTTGCCGCTCCTTCTATCCCTGTTAACTCCGCGTCTTCGCAGGGGCAAGCCGGGGAGAAAGAGAGAGAGAGAGAGAGGTAGAGAGAGAGGGAAAGTGCAAACGAGCTTGCACACGAACTGAGAAAGTCTACTCACCTTTTATTCAAGAATTCCAAGCTCTACATAATGCTGCTCTTCTGCTGGCGTCTTGGTGTCAATAATGGATCTTTCATTTCTAAATATAGAATTGCTACTGTACACAGGTAGTGCGGAATTCTTGACGTTGATAAATGATTTATAAGGAATTTGAGAATGTAAGAAAAATGAATATAAACTTTAACCTCGGTTATAATTTTCCTTTTTCCAATTTCCTTTTTAGCATTAACCATTCTCGTCATTTTTTTAATTATATTACGAACATCAATACTACATAATTTTTATAAGAAACAATAAACTCTTTTAACAATAGCCTCAAATAAGTAAGGTTGCACAAAAAAGTTTAAGCTGTCCCTGCCAAGTAAAGAATTAACTGTAGTATTCACTGAATTTCGACCTCGATTTCGACTGACGCTCGGGCTAACAATATTTTACAAACAAAAACAATAATTAAGTATTCAAGTGCTCCTCTCAGTTTCTATAATAGCGAAGTCGGTTGTCTATATGAGCAATGACTAATAATCCAAACGCACTACTCTCGGAAGAGCGATTGCACTCAAGTCTTTACGTGTAACGCATTAAATATACAAACAGTTAAGTGCGATGTGCGCATAGACACGCAGTTCCGAAGCCGAAAGTGATTCATCCTTACCTTTTACAGGCTACATCACGAGCACGGCAGAGCTTAACTTACAGACTCGAGTACAGACTTTAACGAAAGAAAAACGTTACAGCTGTATACTGGAAATTTTACTATTTTGTTTCTATAAACAGACATGCGCATGTATTGTTTATTTTATTATGCTAGGAGATACATTAAGCAGATTTGAAATTTGTATTATCGAAAAAGTTTTTTTAAGAAAAAAATTCATACAGAATCATTCTTATTAGTCCTTTAGACATCTTTTTATAAGAATTAGTTGAACTCTGCCCGTTTCGATGAGGTGTTGCATGTAATTAATAGTAAAGAGCAAATATTCGCTTTTGATTTATGATTTATAGTGTTATCTGACGTGATAAATGTATGGTCATCCATAATGATCTCATCGTTGAAATAGTATAATAATTAGTTCAACTCGCTGTTGACTATTAGGAATAATATTTTCTAAATTAAGAATTGTTTTCAAAAAAATTGTACAAATATAGCTCATCTAAAGATTATTGAAGTAAAGATACAAGATCTGCATTATTTGTTTTATGCACACCTGAGAAATTTATTTAATCAATGAACGCATATATGTAAAAGTACGATCGGAAAGGTATGTACATTACCCCACGCGCTGTCTACTAATTCGGGTGATAGGGATGCATTTGTTTTTACTTTAACCAAAACTCGAACATAATATATTAAATGAGTAAAACCAAATCTATTTATTATAATGTTGGTCCTTTGAGAATTAAAAAGATATTTGAAATTTTTCTTTAATTCTGGCAGTTTAGAGTAAAATGTTGATGTACTAGATTTAAAAGTTGGAATTATACAAAAAAGTCTTGGGCGTTCATTTGGGTGAGAAATGAGCCCGAGATGAGCCCATTTACGCCATTTATAGCCAGGGCGTTATACGTCTACGGATGATTAATAGTTAATCTGAAAATAGGGAGGGCTATCGGAACGGAGCGGCAAAAGTAGACAGGTGTGTAGAGTACGAGGCCGGGGGCGTACGGAACGGGTCGAGCAGTCGAGCCGTAAAATTATAAAATAAAAGCGGGAGCGTTTAGGAGCTGCGGTCGGTTTATCTGGGATCTCCCCTGCGCGCGCGGCGCGGCGCTCGCGCGATGCTCGCGCGCCGGGCTTCGGGTTACCGGGCGGCTCGCACTTGGCAGGCAGGCCGCGCTCGGCTCTGCTCCCGCTCGTAACGATCGCCCGCGCGCCCAAGCGTCCAAGCGCCCAAGCGCCCGCGGGAGCACAATATTATTTTTCCCCGTATAAGCCGCGCGCGATGTGTCGCGCATCCTTCCCCTCCCCTCGCCCCTGTTATGACCTCTCTGCGCTTGTCTCTTCGCCCTGTATCGTCTGCACTGGCCGCTCTTCTCGCAAACCCCCACCTCCGCCCCTTATATATACGCCCGGCTTTATCTGAAGAATGCCGGAGCCGGGAGAGCGGCGCAGGTTACCGCTTCTGCTAATCGATTTTGACGCGTCTACCGCGGCAATCGAGCTCCAATCGACGCTTCAATCGAACGACCCTAATATTTTTAGTAGAGTAGTGTCATCTAGTGCAGATGCAGCCGGTATAGATGAATATCAAATTAGTTGACCTTCAAGTTTTTAATGACCAATATTCATGCAGTTTGTAAAATTAACCTCGAAGTTAACCTCAAAATCTTAATTTATAAATAGGATGAAAACAATGGAAAAGAAATTTGTGCATGATCGAGAAAGACAATCGAAAATTGATTTTGCAAACTCTGCCGATAAGCCAACCAAAAACTACACCGGTGTGTTTTTGACTTTACTCGTCCAATAATAAAATATTGTCCTAGAGGAATGAAAGGCTTACCTTGCTCGCTCTGTTGCTCTTCAAGTTTACAATCGATGCATGCAATAAAAGCCTCTCGGCCAGAGTACATCCTGCTCTTATTTTGTTTATCCTACTCGCTTGTAAGTATCTCTCGTTGTTTGCACTTCGCGTTATCTGCACACGCCGGCTTTAAAAGCGATGCAGTCTCGTACGAGTGGTGTAACGTATATCTACCAGGGAGATGATATTAATCCGGCGAATAATGCACGCTCACCGGTTTCACCTTGCCGCCTCCCCTCCTCCGCTTGGGATGTCAAACACCAAACACAACATATACGGGCGTTTTTCCCCTCGTTTTTCCCCCGATTCGCGAGAAGCGTGCGCTCCTTTTCTGTAGATGATGAACGTTCAACGATTATATTCTGCGCGACGGCTTTCAATTACGTGTCTGCCTTCGGATCGCGCCATATTTAGGTGTAGTGCAACCGTTAGATATTTTTACGGGCACTACTAAAGTCAAACATCCATCTATTGAAACTCGACGTCACTGTGTTGAATACTACATGACGCGGATGGGCTATTAGATTTTCTTTTTTGTTATTCCACCGTCACAGTGTGTTTGATATTATCAAGGATATTATCAAAAAGGTTGCGCAACGTCTATTTACACTTAATAATGCAGAATTACATTGGGATTAATCTGCGGCGGACGCAATTTAGAGTAAACGAGTTTGTTTTAATCGCAAAAAGGCCCTGGAGCTCTTACACCTACGTCGTTAAATATCATAAATTAAGACGAGCGTAATTTCATTATGTTTCTGTAATCAAGCAACGATCAAGTGCGCTTGCCAAGGCGCACGCACTTGCCTCTATACGAGAATTATATATATAGAATGTGTACAGACCGAGGCATGAAGCGTATCTTCCTCATTTCTTCTCGGTCACTTCTCGCTCGAGCTCTTGATTACGTCTCGGATTACGTAGCTTTTTCATTAGCTAGTTGTGTAGTAGTTTCATACCACCATGAGGTAAATAGAGTGTATTGGATTTCCTCGTTGCAAAATTTATTGTCAGGTAGCTGTCTATGGAAGATTATACGAATACGACGATCTTTCATACATGGAAATAGGATCGATTATTATGATTTGTAAACGGTATTTTAAGGATATCCATTGATGGGACATCTTACAGTTTTGCACCGATCAGATAGTGTGATAATAGTTGTGAAACGCAATTAATACACGTGAATACGAGAACGGAATAGTCTTGACGAACATCGAGCAAATATTATCTTATCGGCTTTCGGCACTTGGTAATAGAGCGTTTATTTCAGATTATAATGCATACAATTGATCCAATTACTAACAGTAACTGATCCAGTAGTATTACGAAACTGTAGGCTCTACAGCGTTTCGAAAAGTTGAGAACATCCCGCTCGGGACGGAAACAAGAAAAGTTATAGGCAAGCGCGAGTTCGATTAGCCGCGTAGAGCGGCGCTCCGGCAGGATCTCGGGCTCGATCTCGACTAGGCCCGGGCTCGGTTCCGGCCTCGGTTCCGGGATCGGTTCCGGGATCGGTTCCCGGTAGTTCGAAGCCCCGGAAAGTCGGAAGAGATCGGGCGGTGCGATAGCGCAGAGACGCGAGTAGCCTTGTCCGCACATCCGCTGATGCGCCGTCTGGCGGGGCGGATCGGGAGGCTGCGGGGGCTCCTCGGCTCCCGTTTCGCCGCGTCCGCGCGACAGACGAGCCGCAGGACACAGGGGACCGGAATCGCTGAGCCGCCGTCTGCCACGCGGAAGAAGTCGGGCCGGCCGCTCGCGGTTTAGTCTCGCCCGAGCCGCGGGTCCGTTCGAAACTGGAGACGCGCGGAGTCTGCGGGCGCCTCGGAAGCACAACAAGCCGCCGGAAGCCGACGCCTCCCCGCCCGAAGCCCAAGGTCGCGGCGACCCTCGACTGCGTCGCCGTTGTTGTTCCGCGACTTGGCGCCTCTGCGGCCTCTGCGGCGCGTCGTCTGCGAGCCAGACGCCCGGGACCACATCCTTCTGCGCGGAAGCCGCGATTAAGCCGCCGCGGCGAGCCGAAACTCGGTTTCCGCTCTCGCCCTGTCCACTGGCCCACTTGCAGTATCATTCCGTCGAGCGCTGCTCGCGTCCACTGCCGCCGCGCACCAAAATGTTTTTCCCTCGTTTATCTGCAATGGGAATATTAGCATGCGGCTTGATTGTGCCTTTTGACGCGTTAATGCGCGCGAAAGAAGGGCGGGCAGGCAGGAATTAGGCAAAAATTGTTTGGTCGTCCGAGGCCGCCCGCAGTACTCCGAGGCTTCCAGAAATTTCGAGTCGCGAGCGCGCAACGCACGCGCGTGTCATTGACCCCCTTATCCCCCGTATTCTCCGAGGTATGCTCGACTCGGCCGAGGCCCTCGCGGGGTATCTGGGAAGGCCCGCGAGATATACGCGAGGATATACGTGCGTTGCGACCGGATGATTATTGCGGGGTAGACGCTGAATAAAAGATCACTTCCTCCGCGCAATGTGTGCCTATAAAGCTTTCGGGTGCGGACTCCAAACCGTCCTCGGACGCACTTTCGACCGCAACCTGCTTGGCGAGCCGAGTAGCGAGCCGAGCAGCCAGCCGAGTAGCCAACCGTGCGGCTCTTTAAAGCCAGGTTTAAAGGGCTTATTGCACGGAGCCGTTCCTTTATCTGCCTCTTGATTTTTAAGCCACTTTTTCTTACCGTTCGCGGTTTCACAAAACCTTTCGTGTGCCGTCCCGCGCGATTATGTAATCGTTAATTATTCACTATGTGTAGGAGGAATTGTAAGTTGTGCCAAACCTTCTGAATCTCGATAATTGTCCAACAAGTTACTTCTTGGCGATTTTCAGTTGAAAATCTATTACAATGTTGAACAATACAAAGTATTTGCTATTTACTCTAAAAACACGTTTTGTTTGCCAGAAAGTGACAGATTATTATCAGACTTAATCTCCTTGTAGGCGAATGAAATAACCGACGGTATAGATAAAATTGCTAGGTTAAAGTCTATAGAATCGCTAAACCCATTTCTTTCATCTTTGTATTTCTCTCTTTAAAATGTATCAATTTAAAGCTTAATAAATGTAGAGTCAAAAGAGGCCTCGAAAATGGCTTATCCGTACGTTTTAGATGGAACGTAAGAGTTACAGCAAAACATCTTTTCATAAAAATTTTCATTTTTGTACATTGGTCGTTTTCTATCTAAGATATCGTCTTAAACGTGTCATCCATTATTAAAATCGCTCTTAATCACCAGCGGTTACAACAAGACGAGACTCGAGAGCGAAGGAGAGAGAGAGAGAGAGAGAGAAAAGAATTGTCGCGATAAAACGCTCTTGTATTACTATCAAGTGTGTACATCTCAGCGAGGCGATGAAACAGCTAAAGACTCGCGCAACTTAGATCATCGATGAAAAAACATGTCGCGGGCGAGAGAAATTTTATTTCTAGCGAATGCGCGACGACAAGCGATGACTTGCTCAAGTAGCAGAAAATCAGATGACTCTCTCGCAGCCTCGTGTCGCGCGCGCGCGCCCACACATCTATACCTGCTGTTTGAAGAAGGCCTCGCCTTTTTTCTCCTGCTCGGCGCAGACTTTGTTTCAACGCGGCTGTTATCTCTTTGCCCTTATCGACGCGCCGTATCTCACCGTTCCCCGATCGCATGTATAATAACGCGTTTTCACGCGCTCGCAGCGAATTGTTTTCGTCTACATATATAAATGTATGTACCGAGCGAACATTCGGCTCTTTTCTCTTCTCATGGCGGGAGCAGCTATGCCGATATTTGAATACTGATAAGGGCTAGACCGCGAGTAGGACACCACCATTGGGCTGCGTGTGGGCGCGGGCGGATTTCGTTAACGTAATAGGAAAATCTCGCTGACCTTCGGCCGCGTACGTATGCAAATTACGATTTGGAGGAAGTTTTGTTATCTGGTTATCTGTTTCAATCCGTCGAATTGTGTCGTGGGGAACAATGCTTGTACGATAATTATACAGCGCCGCGTGTTTGTAGCTTGGACTTTCTGAGAAGCGCGCTCAGGCAAGATAATACCTAGGAAAGATGTGCGTCTCAAGATGCAGGTGGCGGCAATTTTGAAACACTCACTATTCTCAGAAATGTTTTCATAAGAATTTGGAGCGTTTCGTAAGATTAATCATTTACAGACTTTTAGATTTTATACAGCATGTCATTGATTTGAACGTCTACTATAATGCGACAGTAGAAAATAAAAACGTTTTATATTTTCTGCGCATGGTATTAAAGGCTGTATTAGTTCGTTTGTCCCCATAACAATATCAAAAGCGAATAAAATTTTGCGAAAGCTCAAATGAATCTCGAAGGATAGACTGTTTTCGGTATAATCCAGGCACACTCGCAAATTATAGGGATATCGGTAAATGTAGCGTGATCGCGATCACGTGCAAAGGACGCAACTCGCCCTCGCAATATTGGCGCGATGACGATGATGTGCGGATGCTCCGAATTAGAAAGCAGCCGATATGGCGAAGACGGATAATAGGCAACATACAGCACATACAGCATTCCTGCATGCACGGATGAAACTGGCTCGCCTGCAGTTTCCCTTTTCGCCTTCGCGGATACTCCTTTCTCGCTTTCGTTAGGCCTCTTCTTGGGAAATCAATTATGAATTTTTATTTCCACGTTGCTGCATCGGGCCGCAATATCGAGGCGCTCGACTAATTGATGAAGGAACGGCTTCCTCGGCGCCTTCACCGAGCGGCACATCGGTTCCCCGGTATTCCGCTGCGCACTCGCTCCAATCGATCCGATCGATGCGGGCCCGCAACAATCAATTTCACCTGCCGAGACCTAAAATGTTTCTCAATGTAACGGCTAGCCGCTCGGTGGCTTGGCATTTTTCTTTCGCGCGGCTCTGCAATAAATTAACAAATCGATACGTTCGACTGCAAGATGGTGAAGGCTTGGTTGAGCCGCGCATAGAAATCCGCATAGAATGTCGGCTAGCCGCCCCCGAGGTGCGAAATCGAAAAGGGAACGACTGCGATGCAGATCACGCGAGGATTAGCAATGCCATTAGCATTCATCGGGCTCGCCCGGGATCCGCGGGGGCGGGGGGCGGGGGGGGGCAGCAAGGGGCGGCCGAGGGGCGGCGGGGCGACCGGCCGTTCGCGAGAAGTCGGTGCGGAACGGAGCGGAAGGAAAAGAATCGCGAGGGACGTCCGCGCGCAATGTCCAGCGTTACGTAAAAGAGCGAGAGGCTCTCCTCTCACTGCACGCATTGCGGGAGGAGAAAAGAAGTCTAATTAGCGGCGCGGGCGCCGCCGGGAGAAACTGGCGACCAGCCAGCCGGGGTATAACGCGCGGATTTGTATCTGCCTCGCGGAAAGCCGGAAGGAAAGATGCGCGCCCGCGCGCTTTTATATAGCTTCCGGCTAGGACTGCGCGCCGCCCGCTCTTTCGCCGATTTCGCCCCGTTTCCCTTTCTCGCGCGCTGCCCGCGAGATCCCCGGCGCGATGCGCCACCGCCGAGAGAGTTTTGCGGACTCGCGCGCATCTTGATAGCCTTCCGAGCGCCTTTTCCCCCAAATTGACTTTCCTTTCGAGAAAGCGATCGGCATGTTTCAGGGCTGGGCCTCGGCAGAATCAAACTTTGACACATCCGAGTGTTGCTATTAAATAAAGAGATTGCGATGCTGCTGTCATTTAAGAATATTAGCCCAAAACAATAGGCATATAGCTTGAGGTTAAAACAATAATCTACATTAAATAACCTTCTTGTTTTTGCCGAGCCTCGGCGCTGAGATTCATGAAGAATAAGAAAAACGGTTTGTCGATTGTGGAATAACAAGTCATAGCAATCATGGCGTTTCCACGAAGACAATGCCTCAATTCATGTCGCTTTGTCTGTCTAGAGATTTCTAGCATCAACAGCATCCTAATTTGCGCCTTTTGCCTTGTATCTGCGTCAAAAGGCTCGCCCAAAGGTCAAACCGAATTAAAAGAACGGTGTGAATCCGTTGAAGACAAATCAAAATAAAATGTTTTGCAGCATGAATCTCATGATTAAATAGCGATATCTCGTATACATAATCACAGGAAGATCTAGTGACTGATCTAGACAGGAGTAGATGTAAATATCAACAAAGCCTGAATATTGTCATGTTTTGATAATATTTGGCCCCGTTAGCGGTAATTGGTGTACTTGACCAGCAACCGGCCCTTGACATCTCGCTCGATCGCCTCTCCGAATAAGTTCCGAAGAGATGCGCAAGGGAGAAGGGACGAGGAGGGCCAAGTCGGAGAGGGCGCGCGTCGGGTTGCGATTAGGCCGCAGCCGCGGAAAGGCGAAGCTCGGCCGCGGCGGCCATAGCTCGGTGGAGGGCCGAGGCATCGAGGCATCGCACGATTCCGCCGACAGGCCTAGATACACAGGCGCTACCGCGGGCGCAACCGCGGGGATGGCTAGCGAAAAAGTGAGAGGACGCTCGCGAGGTGCGCGTGCTCGCCGCGCACCTGCGCATCGGAGGGGAACGACGCCGGCTGCACGAAAGTCCGCGCGCGCCTGATTATCTCGCGCGTGATAAGCCCGCGCGCACGCAGATTATGATACATAACACTCTCCCGCGGCTTTTCACGCTCCGCGGGCCTTTTCCCGCATCGCGCTTACGGAACCGGGGCGCGCGCGCACTTGCGCTTTTTACGCGCGACCCGCCAGCTGTACACGGGCTTAATTGCCCGCGCGGCCGCCGCAATGTGGAGCGAGTGAAAGAGGAGCCTCTTCCCCTTGGCTCCGCGCTTGCCTCTATTGTAGTAGAGCCGACCCGCCGAGCGAGGAGCCGAGATGATTTTGGCGAGTCAAGCGGCCCGCTTATGCCGATCCGATGTGTGTCCCGCGAAAGAGTCCAATGGTCGGTTCGGAAAAAATTGCATCCGACTGATGAGCGCAGTCGCGGAATACAATTTTAAAGCCCCTGCGTGCTTGTATTATTTGGTAGAGGAAGTCCTCGAGGAAAACTGATTAAACAGAAAGAAGGTTCGTAACAAGTGTACAATAATAGAAAAACAAAAGCCACAAGATGCTTCCGTTTGATCTTGATTTTTGAATTGACATTGAAATAATTAGTATTAAAGAAAGCTTTGAGCGGAAAAAGCAGTGCTTATAATAAGACGAGGGACACTCGGTCGACGTACACAAACGGTTGTAGACTGAATAAATTTATTTTCAATTCACTTGATTGCTTGTTTTTTCCACGATGATATAGCCACTTTCTTTGAAGTTTGCAGATATTCAACATTCGCACCAATCAGGTATTCGATTCCTTGAAAATAACAAAATCTCTTTCTCGGTTAGTGCGATTGAACGGCTGCTTGGCAAACAGAGTCGGTGAAATACTTTAATGTATACAACCTTGAGTCGACAATTTTTATATTGATTAGGCGCTTAGACAAATATTTTAATAATAAAATTTCATCCCAGAATCGGCTAAAACACAACACGTGTCACATCTGCTTTAATTGAAACACGTGTTTTCTTGTTTACTAAAGCGAATTAATTACACAACATTTAAGCTATCGTACGAACGGCAACTCACACAAGCCAGCAAATCGTGTATACTTTACAGTCGTTGAACCGTACGTTTTTGCTCCTCGTTATCTCGGGCTTGAAAGAATTTATTTGACCTGCTGGTAAACTCGTCTCTAATAAGACTCACTTGTTATCATTTGGACATTTTTGGACAAACGATTGACTTACAAGTACGGTTTTATATTCGTAAAAGATATTCTCGGTATTATGTTTGGCTTTGAATAGGGTGCAGCTGTAGCCGAGCTAATTCAGTGACAAAGAATGTTTTTCAAACAACGACATTCGGTACACTGGGCACATTGACAATGGCTCTGATTCCCGGAATCAAAGAAATCTCCAAGAAATCGCTCCAAGTTTGAGCAGATAGAGACGCATAATGACGCGAGAGAGGGTATTTTTAGCGCGGCCGAGCACGCGTTAAAGCCATTTCTATAACAATGTTTTTGTCAAGGCAGGAACATCGATGGAAAACTTGTACGGGTCACGAAAGCGCGAGGGCGAGGCGCAATTAGGCGTACGACAGACGCATGACACGGTCCCATGCAGTTGGGGAGGCTCGGGCCGGCACTGGTCGACGTCGAGCCTGACTGATAGCCGCTGTCGAGGCCGAGAGGGAGATGGACTCGGCGCAGGTGTGCAAGTGGCGAATCAGCAGAAGGCGGGCGCGCGCGAGGTTTCGGCTCGTCCGCATTCACGCTGGCCGTTGCATCCCGAAATTTTCCATCGAGGTCGGCCGTCTCGGAGTCTCGAGAGGCGTCGCGCGCAACCCGAGCGCACCTGGCAGCGACGGAGGCGCGAGTATGCGAAAAATGCGGGGCTCCGTTCCGGGAAGGCATTGCGGCCGGGGCTCGGCGGGCGCGCGTGGACCAGGGCGGCGCGCGATGCTATCGCGGCCGGGTCCACGGCGGCCCTGGGCGGACGGGCGCGGACGGGCGCGGACGCCGCGGAGGAAAGCGCCTCCTCGGGCGGCGGCCGGTCCCGTTTTGCCCCCGGCCCCGCGCCCACCTGCAGCGGCCCCGGCGCGACGTGAGCTCGCCAAGCCGCGGCCGTCCCACGCTCCAGAATTTGACACTCGCGCGACCGGACAGGTATAATAATAAGCAGATACGCGCGGCGAGATATGCAGAGGCGCGAGCTCGCCGCGATAGCGGCGCGAGGCCGCCGAGCCGGCCCGAGCCGCCCGGGGACCGCCCGAGGACCCGCCCGAGCCCCGGCCCAGCCTCCCGGACGCCCGCGCCACCGGCGCTCGATTGGACCATGGGTGGGGCCGATCTCGGGGCGACGAGCGCGCCCGGGTGCGACGTCCGCCCCAGCGGCCCCAGGCTCCCGGTCCCGGCCCCCGGCACCCGAATCGCGCGCTTCGGGGAAGAGCCGGGAGCGGGACGCGCGCCGAGATCCTATCGGTCCGGACCGCCGCGGGCACTCGGCTGCCGGGGCGGCCCATGGCCCGGCGAAGACGAGGAGCCAGCCTCAGGGCCTCCGCGGGCGGCGGTGCTCCGGGCTCGTGCCCGAGGAGGCGGGCCGGGCAGCGGCGCCGGGGAAGGCTTGGGGCTCGGGCGAGGCGGCGAGCGAGGCGGCGAGCTGGCACATAACGCGCTCGGTCATCTGGGACGTGCCGAGATAGGATCTCGAGAGGCGCGCGCCGCAACGACAATAATTATATAATGCGCCCGGGAGCGGCGCGGCCGAGCGGGTCGGGCGGGTTTCTCGCGCGCTAATACTCGCGCCGTGCCGGTTCGCGGAAGGAGGCGGCCGGGGGTCAGGCAGCCGAGGGTCGCGGCCCGAGAGAAACCCGTCCAGGGAGCCGAGCGGCCCACTTGCAACGGGACCCGAGAGCGCCGCTCGCGTGGACCAGCACGCGCCCGACCTGTCGTCGCGTGCCCTTTGCCCGGGAGCCAGTCCCGGCCGGCGACTGCGGCCCGAGCCCCGGCCGCCTCGCGCCCGCCGACCCACGTACCCGACGTCCGACGCCGCCGCCAGAAGGAAGCGACGCCACCTGAATACAAAGCCGCTGTCGCGCCTTTCCGCGGGGCTTCCGCCCGCCTACGCGCCGCCGGCGCCGGTCCACTTTGCCGATCGCGCCCACCCCTGCGGCGCTCCGAGAGTGCGCGGCGGGAGTCAGCGCTCACCTGCGGGGCCGATCGGCTGACGCCGAGGACGAGCCCTCGGCGACTGCGCTCTCCGGAAGTCGGGACTCGAACGCCCGAGAGCCGCTTATCTCGGGCGCAACCGAACACCCACCGAGCACCCGAGACTCCTCGTCTCCCGTCTTCCGTCCTTCCCCCGCGCCTACTTCCGATTAAGCTTTATCTCCGAGGTCGCGCGCCGATTTCTTCCTGCGCGGCCCGGCTTTACGACGGCTGATAATATCGCACCTGTCCTAGCCTCGCTGGGGGCTCAGTGCTTTCGAGGATTTACGCCGGCGCCCGATCGGGTAAATATTTCCCGCGGACAAAGAGGCGTCGCTGCCTCTTTGGCCCCCGAGTTTGCCCGGGGATTACCAGCCGTCACCGTACAAATTTATTGGGGCGGTTTCGGATGCGCGCTTATCAACTGCACTCCCAGAACCTCGCCCAGAACTTACTACGTGGCTTGCCATCCGCTTCCGATTGATAATACGATTTTAAATACAAAACAAACCCGTACTGCTAGGTTTTTCTAAAGTCGAGTAGAGGATTTGACGTATTGCAACGACTTTCAGTATGTAAATATGTTCTTGTATCTGTACACGAAGGAAATGAATTATTAAAGGAGTAAAAAGAACAGTTTTCTCGGGATAATCAACAGAGCAAAGGTACGAGAGAATAGGGTACTGACAGGTCACGTGCTTTTAATAAGCCAAAGCTTTTAAAAATGAAAAAGAGTTGATTTGACAGTCTTCTCAAGCGAGAATGTTATTGTACGAGTGCCAGTTGAAGAGAAGAAAAGCAGAAGTTGTTGGATGGGAGCGGGTGGGCGCTAGTCCCCGTGGACCGGAAGTCGTGCGGGCTTTCGGCGGGTTAAGCGCATTCCGGACCGCGAGCTCCGGGCGGCCCTCGGGCGGGCTCGGAAAAAATCGATGAGCGCAACGGGATTGGCACACGCGCGGAGCGCTGCGCGGCGCTGGGGCCGGGGGCCGGGGGGGGGCCGAGCGCATGATACTCAAGTCGACGGTTTCGCCTCGTGGGTTTCTGGTTTCCGAGCGGCTTCGGCAAGCACTTTCCTCGCGAGCCGCGGCGCGAAAGTATTTCGAGGTTACGCAAGGGGCGAGCTCGGCGCTTTGGCCTCGGGGGCGGCCGGAGGATGGAGGATCGTCCCTTGCGCAACGGCCGATGGGCCGCCGCGGGCGAGTCCCGTCACGGGCCAGGGCCGCCGCCCGGGGAGTCCCCTGGTTGCGAGGAGCCGCTTGCCTAATCCGGCGCTCGGCCCCTCTCGCCCCTTCCGCGAGCCGTTCGACCTCATCGGCCGCCTTCCCCGAGTCGCCCGCGTCTCCTCCCGCGCGGCCGCCCCGCGGGAAAGCCGCGCGGGCCCTCCTTTTCCTCCAATCTTCCGATCGAAAATGCTAATGCGCCGGGACGAGGCGTTTGTCCAGCCGACTCACGTATGCGCGCCGGCTTATCTGCAACAGAGTTTCATCGAATGTGTATACTTAAGCGAGCATTCATTTCAATAAATGTAAGCTAATGCGATACTTATAAGGCGAGCCCGAAGACCGCTAGAGCCCGAATCCGAGAAACTTGCCGCTCGGCCGTACAACAGCCGCTGTAGAGAATAGCCTCTAGCTCCGAGTGCACTTCGCCGAAACGCCGAGGGAAAAGAAAGTCGCCCGGCCGAATGAGGAGCGAAGCGCGGAGCAAACCGAGGAGCAAACCCACCAGCCAAGACGCCGGCTCAGCGAGGAGCGCAACCGAGGGCCGCAGAGACCGAAGGACGCCTCCTTCCCCGTCGAGCTTGCCTCCCGCACCGCGTACCGACTCGCGACTCGCGCGACGGCGCAAACTTCGGCAGGCGCATCCGGCCTAAGGAATGCTGATTGCCGCGGACGAGGCCGGAGTGGTCCGCGCGCCCCGGTGTCCTCGATCCGTCACTCTGCCGCGACTCGCGGGACAAAGCCACGAGATAAGCGGCCGCGACCGATAAGGAGATTAATTTGAAACGGCGCTCCTCGTCCCAAATGCTGTGGCCGTTCCGTGAACGGCTGAAGCAATCCGCCGACATGTGGAATAGTGAAATGAAGGAAAAACCTTTACCTCGGCTTTGCTGGTTTACGACACCGATAATAAACGCTCGCCACGGTGCGCGATCGCGCCTAATTGTCGCAAAGAGAGCGCGAGCCTCCGCGCCCGTCCGCGCCTCCCGAGCGCCTCCCCCCACCGGGGCCCCCTGCCCCTTTGTCCGCGGCGGCCGGGAGCGCGGAAGCCGCCCGCGGAAAATGTACCCGCGGAGCGAGCCGCTGCAGAGGCGCTCGTATGCGCCGCTCGCTGATTCGCGGAAGCGGATTACGCCGATGTCGGCCGGCCGCGCGGGGAAGGGAGTTGCGCGCACCCACCGGGAGGGGAGCCCGTGGGGGCTCGTGGGGCCTCCCGGGGGCTGGTGGGGGCGCCCGCGCCGCCCGCAGAGAAACGCACTGCAAGCCCGCCCGGGGCCGGAGGATAATTTATGCACTCTATCGCCAGCTCATTGCTCCCGGCTTTCAGAACCTAGCGCCACTCGTTTATTTGTTTTGATGCACTGGTCACGTCGTGCCCGCTAAGCGATTGCCTCAAACGATTAATCGCCGCATTCATTCTAACCAAGGGTATATAAATGTATAGTGAATAGTCGACGATTACCTTAAGCCAACTATCTTTCTCTAGAAGTTACCTTTATAACGCTTCTTTTCTCTGGGTAGTCTCTGAGTAAGATCTCTTTTCAATTATGTTGATGCTCGAAAACAATTTTATCAAGCAGCAGAAAATAAGAAATATCCAACTGGAAAAGTAAAAACAATATTGATCGGTGATATAGAGCATTTCTCGAATGCAGCATGAGTCATTCTCTAACTGTTTTAACAATGAAATTTTTGTAATAAGACCATTAGAATCTCGCGGTACTCTATAGGTATAAAGAACCTAAATATTTTTTAAATCCAGTCATATGTTTTAACCCGAATTTTCGAATGTTATCCTCGTGGAAAGTATTATGATGGTTATAAATATTAAATCGTGAAATCGGCCGTGTTCGCTCTTTAATTTTCATGGGGAATTGCGATAGATTATGCAGGAGAGCAATCCAAGGTAAATCGAGTACGTAGAAAAAAATAGGAATAGGTTATAATTAGGTATAAGTCTGCAGGGATTTGAATAGGCTTTTGGGCTCGGGGCGTCCCCTTCATGCATCGCAGTGCGCACATTGTGCTCCTCTTCACGGTTTGCCGGACAAACGAGATGTACGTGCATTTCACTTTCAAATTCGCTGGCTAGCGCGGGAGGAGATAAGCGCACGCCATGCGCGCAGAAAGGAATCGAGCGGTCATTAAGATAAGGGGCGAAGGCGAACGGGCGCGCGCGTACGATTTTGGATTCTCGTGAGCTTCCTTCCTGGAAATCGATCAAAGCCTCGATCAAATCCCTCAGCGACCGATCCTTTGTAGCCTGAGGCGCAAGCGACCGGGTCCGTTTGAAGTCGGGCGAGCGCGACTGGCGCCAGGTCCGAGGGCCGGGCGAAGGTGACTGCCGGGCTCCGGGGGCGTGAGTCGGAAGCGCGGCGGGGGGAGTCGGGCGAGCGAGGCGAGTCGGCGCGTGTCGCAACGGGTCTTTGTGCCGCGGAGCCCGAGCCGAGCGGCCCCCGATCGTCCCGCGGCGCAGCATCTGCGCCGGGCCGCGCCGGCCTCGCACCTGTGTACACGGACGGCCTATCTCGGCGGGCGCGGGCGCTCGCGCCCGGCTCCTCTCCGCCCGCGCCGGCCTCTGTGTGCTCTCGCGAAGCCCCGCGGAATTCGGGTCAGGCGGCTGCTCGGACCGGGAGCGAGCGGGAACCCTTGGAGTTTCCTCCTCGGCGCTTATCTGCTCCTCTCGCGGCGCACAATCTCTCGGCACCTGCGCCGCTGGCAGCCGCGCGCCGCGCAGCCGCTCGATGAGCCGTCGCAGGGAAATACCCTTGCCCGCGCGAGGCGCACAATCTGTCGGCGCTCTGTTTGACGTCTCTCGCGGGGCCACCAGCGCCCGAGCGTCTTTTATCGCCGCGCGTCACCGATAAAGGAGAACAAAGCCGATGAGCCGGGACAACGGAGAGCGCATTGTGCGCACAGGGTATTTGGCAAGACGGACAGTCGGCCTGCCTCGGCCCTCGCATCCCTCGCTCGGTCGGATGCCGACATTGCCCGAGGTACCTACGCCGGTATAAACAAAATCGGATGGTTTTAAGGAGCTTTTCCGAGAAGCAGTATAATATAGCCCTGATCGGGTGCTCTACATCGAATCCGTTCTTCGCACGGCCAGATGAGGATCTCAACGAAAATAACAATGAGTCTGACCGAGTACAGATTATAAATATAAATATTGAAGACGTAGGCCAGAGAATTGATATTGGCCTATCTGTCAAGATCGATCGTGTTATAGACGCGCGCGCGTCATATTTGTACCATTGACAGATAGATTTCTTAGACTATTTTCTCCGTCCATACTTGTGTTGGACGTCCGAGCGCGAGCGATGCACGCGTTATTTCGGGATATATTTTCGTTGGGTGAATAATGCGCGATGATTGCGTGGCTGACGACGGCCTGCTTGACTCTCGATATTATTGAGAGCCGGAGCGGCTCCCGGCAAGACGCTGCACGATAAACGTTCAACGTACCTTCGTTCTCGCGCGATATCTTTTATTTAGCTTCGTAAGCGGATCGCGCTACGCGAGGCGAGCGTCTTTTTTCCAAAAATAAGAAGCTCCTTGTTGCCGCTTCGTCGGTCGGTTCGTCGACAATCTGTCCGTAGAAAGTCCAGCGAATCCGTAGGAATCCCCGCGACAGATAATACTGGAGGCACCGGGCGAGGAGGGCCCGGGAGAGGGGCGGGGGCCAAGGCAGATGATCCGGGCAGACTTTGATCTCGCGGTGGGATTAAGAGCCCGGGAAGCTGCGGGGAAAAGGGGCGGCGGCGGAGAAGCCACAGCCGGGCGAGGGACAAAAAAGCGGGAGAGGAAGATCGCGGAGGAAGCAGGTGCGCGCGGCCCGAGCGGCTCTCCTCGCATCCGGAGAGGCCCGGGAGCGTCCCGGGAAAGTTCCGCGGGACGGGCCACAGTCGGGCGGGCGGGGCGCGGCTCGTCCCGCGCGCTATCGGCAGACTCGCGAGGCGCCCGAGCCGTGGGAGGTTGCGTGCCAAGAAGAGATCGATAGCCGGGCCGCTGGCTGTGCGCCATCGGCCCTCCCGAGGCGGGCTTTCGCTGCGCCTCCGAGATAACAGGCCGTATCTCGAGGCGCCGGCGAGCGAGGACAGACGGCTCGGGGAGAAAGCGCGCGATCGGTCTTCTTTCCGCGACCGGGCGGAAAGAAATCTCTCCGGGGCCGGAAAAAAATCGATCAAAAAGCGGGTGGGCGTGCGAGGCGGGGGAGTCGGAGGAGTCGGGGGCCCGGCGGACCGGGCGGACGGGGGCGCGGAGACCGTGACCGGAATCCTCGTAAGTCTTCGCACGCGAGGAATCGATAATACTCGTGCACCGAGTCGTGCACGCAACAAGGCGAGGGCGACGGGCCGGAGACGCGGATGCTGAGATTCGCCTCGATTCGCACCGGCGGGGCTTCCCCGGGAAGCAGGAAGACATGTGTTGTGGTCCTTGCGTGTAACGCGCCCGCTGCCTGCATTCCCGGGGCATACAAAGGAGGCCTTCCGAGGGCCTTCTGCGGTCGTCTGGGCCCGAGTCTCGGCTGGCCCTGCCCTCGCCCTGGCGTCTCCGGCCGCGCGCACCGTGGACCGAGGCCGATACCGAGCCGCTGACCCTCTTATCTCCGGGCCCGGCGGTCTCTCGTGCCTGGACTCGCACAAAGCCAGGCGATCTCGGGGCTCGCGGGTGCGCCGAGGACGCGCAGTGCGTGCCAACGCCCGGGCTGGGCGCCCATGACAATGCGCCCACGTACGCGCGACGAGCTAATGACGTCCGACTGCGGCCCGCGGGATGGCCGGAAGCGCCGCCTCTCCCACGGGCGCAGCCTCCGAGTCTCACGCGGCCGGAGAGGGCCGCCGACACCGGAGAGGCGCGCGTAACGCGAGCCCGGGGCCGCCCGAGGCCGCCCCGCCGCCCCGCCGCCCTAACGACCTTTTAACCGGATTTTAACGGCCCTCCTAACGCGCGCCCCTCCCGCCAGCCACGACTACGGTTATCCTAGTCGGCCGCTAGGCGAGGAGTCGCTATCTCTGGGCGGCGTCCGCATGGGTCCGACTCGGGTCCCCGTGCACGCGACGAACGGCCAAATGGACAGTGCCGCTGCTGCCGCCGCTCCTCCTGTATATTTCAAAGTCATTGGTGTAACGTTCTGTTTTAGCTGGACAGATAATGGCTTGCGAGGCATAAGACCGTTTTTATAAACTCACACGGGCAAAAAAAGCGTATGCGGCCCGCTCGCTAATCCTCAAGACAGAACCCGAGACATAGTCGCACCATTCTTCTGCCTGTATATCTCAGGATTTATGGGCCGACCTTTTTTTCTACCGGACAAAACGCGCTCGCGCGCGACGCTCGGCGCTCTCTCTATTATGGCACACGTGTTTTCCAACTGCACCATGCATATTTTCGGCATTAAAAAAATTCCGTGCGCCCTGGACAATGGCGATTCGGACTTACCTGGGCCCGAGGCCGCCCGTGGACGCGGACCCTCCAGGAAAACCAAAGGGATCCTCCGTCGTCCGATGTATTACAGGTATACATTATTATTCCGCATATATCTTTTTATCGGACGCTTACACGCCTCGGACGGGCTTTAACCGACCCTTTAATTTATTGCCTATTATGCGCTTGTGCTCGGTAATATGTTTATTGAAAATGAGAATTTAATTGCTCGTTATAACGCCTTACGTCCGAGTTACTTGGCTTGACTCAAACTCTGATTACTAGGTCAACGTATATAGTCTTCCAAATATAACATAATTGAATAGGAGCGTTGCAGGCGTATATTGTGAGTATAGGCGCGCACCTCGGCGCGCACAGAAAAATACCTATAAAACGCGACATGCATATTCATTGATCGGTCTCGCACAACGGATCAATTATATACCGGGCTTTTTTGATGGATCCTCGGCGAGGAGTCGGGACAGTTTTATCGGTCGCGCTCATTTCCAATTCTAGGGACGTCCGTGTGTACTCACGTGCAGCGTCCGTGAGTCAGGGAGAGAAAGGAGCGAGCGAGAGAGAAACAATGGGCCGAAGTGAAAGAGAGGATCGGGGACTAAGGCTAGGAGGCGCGAGGCCACCGCGGAGATGCCTCGGAAGAAAGAGCAATTGAAAGAGGGACGCGCCCGCGGAGATAAAGGCGGGCTGCTCGTGGGCGAGCCGCGAGGCCCTCGGCCGGGCGCTTTGTCGCGAGAGGCGCGATGCCCTTTGCGTCATATCCCTTTGATCTGGGACGCGGCGGGACTGCGGGAGCGTCGGGAGGCGTCGGCAGGCCTCGGGGAGCGGCGGGAGCGCAGGTGAGCCGGCGGGATCGGCGACCTCGGGAACAGGTGGAGCAGCTGAGCGCGCTCGGTCCACGGCGGAGTGGGGGAGGCTGCGGCCGGCTGGCGAGGGCAAGGCAACGGCCACGGCCGACGGCGCCGCCGACGGCGACGCACAAAGCCGGCCGGGAGCGGACGCGCCTCGGAAGTCGGCCCTCGGGCGCCGGGCCACCTGTCACGCCCGAGCGCCGATCCATCCCTCGGCTGTCGCTCGCGCGCACATGTCTCCACAGGAGGCGCTTTCGTGCGCGCTCGTCGTTACGCCCGCAATTGGGCCGATCCGGCCCGCCTTTGTTTACCCCTTGCTTTCCCGGCTTTTCCGGCCCGAGCCCGGCCCGAGGCCGGCCCTCGATCGATCGATTACTCATGCCGGCGGGGTCGGTCGGGCCATCGGACCCGCGAGGCGTACCCGTGACCAACGGCCGATCCTTGCCGCGCCCTCGGACGCGCCCGGGGGAGGGAGCCGCGGCCCTCGGCGCACTTGGCCCCGGCTGCCCGCCGGCAATTTTCCACCTCGGCGGGGAATTAGCGGCTCGTGGCGGGAATCCGGTCGCGGCCGGTCCGCCCGGGGCATAAATCGTGGGGAGGGCCGGCGGGCAAGGGACGCCGGACGCGAGGCCGGACGCCGGCGGCGCTCCTCCCTAACGGCTAACCCACATTCGCGGCGGCACGCGCGCGCCGCCCGGCCTCATTCCTTATGCCGCGCGCGGCCTCGCCCGCCCCGCCCGCCCCTCCACGCTTTATCTCCGGGAGCCGGAGATGCTGCGCCCCGCGGCTCTGTCAATAGCCGGCGGCCCGAGATAGGCCCTGTTTGCTCGGCGGGTCCATCCGGTGAGGCCGCCGCCGCCGATAAGCCGCCCGCGCCGATCAACCGGGTGCCGGGTTGCGTCAAGCCGCAGGTCAGCCGGCCCGGCCTTCCCCGAGCCCCCGGCCCCCGCTCCGTCGCACCGCTTAACTTTCCCTGAACCAGACCCGTCTAATGCGCTTAGCCGCTTGTTGACATCGATACGACCCCTCGCAACGCGCCTTTGCCACTCCCCCGCATCTCTCTCTCTCTCTTCCTGGCCCGAGTCCTTGCCGGATTCTGCAAGTCGGCCTTCCTCCAGTTCTAAGAGACGACGTGCAAAGAAACTTGACGATCTAGACCTGATGAGACACGATCAAAGTCTCTTTGCGGGAGCTTACAGCTCAATACACCTTTCCCCTCGGCTCTAGCTATATAGGCTCGAGCGATAACAGATCCAGAATCCAGACTCGTGATGAAATTCTTTTTTATCGCAGCCATCGCTGATTATTTCGCTTATCTACCAAATGTATTGCTTGACGCACTGACTCATACCACGAAATTAGTACCTCCGTTATGCTTACTCACGCCTCAGCATCACTCTCGGACCATTTTTTCTAGATAGCAGCCTTTTATAATTCTTCAATATCATGTCATGCAAGCTTGTAGTAGGAAAATCGAGAAAAATTCGAAACACTCTTTAAAACCGGACATTTGATATTTTGAGATGTTCTTAAGCAGATTTACGGCCACAGGAGGCTACAATCTATCTAGAGAAATAAGAAATACGACAAAAGGCCGCGAATCAATGGAAAGCTCTAAGGAAGAAGTGGAAGAAGCGGGTATCTGTGCCTCGGGCGGCGCACCCAGCGCACACTCGTCATCGGGCGATCGGCGGCCCGTCTCGAGTCTCGAGGCGCGGGCCCATTTCCACCGAATTCCACGGAGCTCGCTGTCAAGTGCCGTCAGCGGCGTCGAGAGCCGCGTATCAGCGGGCCGAGTCAGGCGGCGCCGCGGCGCACACGTAGCCGCGAGTGCACACACCGACGGTGGAAAGCCCGTCGGATGAGCAAATAAGCGGGGCACCTCGTAATCCGGAGATTTGTTTCTCCCCGGCTCGGGCGGCCCCGGCGGCGCTGGCGCGGCCGGCGATAAGCGCCTTTTCCTCCGGCGGCGCACAATCGCCTCGATAATCGAATCTCGCTGATCTGTTTGCCGAGGTTGCGCAACAGCCGCTCTTTCGATCTTCGAGCCGGGCCCGGCGCGCCTCCGCCATATCTCGGCCGCGTGGGCGGCCTCCTGCGCGACCTGCCTGCGGGGACGCTCAGGCTCCGCCGCGCCCATCCCGAGCCGCGAGGACCTCGGCGAGGAGGAATCCCGCGCTCCCGCCGCGGGGAAACGAGGGAAAGCTGCCGACGGAAGCCCCTCAGCGGCGGCCGGCCGAGAAAACCCTCCAGTCTCCAGTCAAGCCCCGTAGCGGCGCGGATACGCTTGCCGGGCTACCGAGACGTCCGGAGCCGGCCCTCCTAATATCGAGCCCACATTATTGCATGGGAGCGTCCGGCACTCGGTATATACTTATATAGGATAGCGAGCCAGAGAGACAATCTTAAGTGCCGCCTAAGTTGGAGGCTCGTTAGCCGGCTATTAACCGCCGCGGCGTATATGTGCGCTCGGGCCCCAGGTTTTCGCGTGCCTCTCTCTCGGAGTCTCCGCCTCGTAATTAGGCCCCGACGAGATTTCTCTTAATTGACGATCCACTTCGGAAACGTACGCATAATCGACAGAAACCGGGATGTTTGGCTAATTGCCTTTTGTCTCGGTAAAACGATGCTAATGATTTACTCTTGCAGTCATCTGCGCGCCCATTGTAACCTCGATTGATAATGGGAGGATGTTTGGCTCTCGTAAACTGCTCAGCAGCTCGTCGAGGTATTAGCCTCGGTATTAACGCCCCATTGCGACTAATGTTTGCCTCTTCTCCCCGATGAACTTGCCAGCCGTTTTCAAAATACTTGCTTGTAAACGAAATCACTGGAGATAAAGTAAAAGCCTACTTGTACCGCGCGCATAGAACGAGGAGGCGCTTCCGTAAAACTCGAGTGGCCGTTGCAAGGGGCAGTTGCGGCGTGATTTGACGAGAGCCCACAAGTCCATTGAAGCCTCGGAGGCTAATGAGCATTCATGAGCGTGACGTTACGGTGGGGAGTCGGGATCGTTCTGTAAACGCGTCGACGAACTCGACTCCCGAGGAAAACAATGTCGCAGACCGTAATAAATAACGAGGATGACCTTGAGACCGGAGGGCAAAAAACCCACAGATAACAGGACCGGGGATAAGTCCCTCAGTCGACTCGGTCGGTCCAGACTTTAAACCTCTTAGGGAGGGTATATACAGAGGCAATAACGCGGGCAATCGGTGGCGGGCGAGTTAGCGGTAAAAGAACCGGGCCGGCCGCGCCGCGCCTCCCCGGAAGAAAAAGGCCGACCCTTTGGAGGAGGTTGCGGGGGGCAGCCGCTGGACCGTGGCCCCACGCATCTCGAGAGGGCGCGGTCGTAAAGGCGGAGCCGCAATAAAAGGAGATTAACAAGTTTCCGAGTGCCGGCGTAAGTCAGGGCAGACAGACCCTCCCTAATCTGGCCTCGAGTGCGTGTCCCGGCGTTCGCTCGCTCCATATACGCTGCGCTGCCAAAGGTTTCGGGTCCGTATGGCCGCCCAGCGCCGCTCGCGAGCAACATCCGTCCTACGTACATGTGCGCGGCCGAGCCTATGCACGAGGCCATACGAGGGGCGCTCGCAGAAAACCGAGGCAGAGGGAAAAACAATTCAAGGAATCCGCTCGGGTGCAGGGCTGCTTGCGCCTCGGCTTGCGCTTACCTTTGTCACGGGCGAAAGCCTCATTACCGGTGAATAGCCCGGGACTTTGGAGGACTGTAAGCAATGGGCAGTACTAGTTGACCCGTGAAACGACCCTCGAGCTAATAATCTCGGCCCCATAACTTCATAAATTTTCTCCAGTCATACAGTACTTAACTGTTTCTCTGGCGTTTCGGGGGTCCATTTGGGGTATTCCTCCTTTTTCCCCCGCGCACCACAATAATTCCCCTGGCCTACAACACGTTTCCTGGCCGATTGTCCAATTAGCCCATATTACGCAGTCGTTGGTCAAAAACGAACGGGCCGTTTTTACGTCGTCCCGTTTCTTCGATTCCTCGCAGGCTGGCCGTAACTTATCTAATCGGAGCGCCTGACTTGCTCTCCTCATTATCCGCGAACGCACTGAAAAAGACATAAACGTATGTACAGCTAAGTGCACTGGCTAGTGTAATATTAAGGCAATTTACCGAGGCGATGCATTAATAAAGCAAATGAAGGGTCCAAAAATAACGATCGTGTGTGCAGGAAATAACAAGGTATACCGGGCGGTAGAACGCGGCGAGTAGCCGAGTGGAAGTCATTCGATCGCGGGTATAATAATCATGGACTTTGTACAAAGTACAACGAAAATAATAAGACCATTGTAGATATGCAGATAGGAAGTGTGAGCGGTGGTAAATATAGCTAATCGGGCAGAAGCGGCGCGGCGCTGGGGCGGCCCCGCCCCACGTGCGGGCTGCAAGGGGTGCGGCTCGGCCCTCGGGGCTCCGGGCGAGGAGCTCGGCGAGGAGCGGGAAGGAGGGCCAGGGTCCCTTTTCTTCGGCGGGCCGCGGCCGCGAGCCGGAGGGGACACAAGGCCGGTAATTGCCGAAATGACAAAACGCGGGCCATTGTCCGGGCCCCCAGGGCTTCCGGTAGCCGGCGGGGCGCGGAGTCTGCGCGGCGCCGCCGGGCCGCATCTCGCGCTGACCCCTTCGGGCGCACTTGCCTACCTGGCCGGGGATCCCCGGGCCCGGTGGAGCGAGGGGTGGACCGAGGGGTGGACCGAGGGCCGGGCAGCGGCCCTCGCTCCCCCGGCCCGCCCGATCATCTGTCCGCGCGCGGGACAATGGCCGGCATTGTCGGCTGCGACGGCTGACTCGGGGATTTGCGGGCCGGCCCGAGCGGCCCACGGCTTTCCCCGGCGGCCCGCGCTCGGACCGCGCCACGGGCGGCCCGCGTAAACACTCAATTGTATTAATTGAGCGCATTAGCTGCCGGCCGTCCACTCGAGGGCCGGTCCAGTCTCCGCGCGCTCCCCACTGCCCAGTCCCCCCTGCACCGGCACTTGCCGGCCCACTCGCATCTCCACTTGATTCTGCGGCCGCCCGCGCCGGCTCAGCGCTTCCGGGTAGCAGGGCGCTCGCCATACCGTCTCTCGTCTCTCTGCTCACCGAGCTCCGGGCCCCCTTTGCTCGACCTACCTCGATATGCTTTTCAATATCTGCCATTGCACCTAATCAAATAGAAAAATTACGATTCACCGCCGTGCTTATGTCGACGCCCAGGAAATAAAATCATTTGTTTCATTCTGTCCCGTGTCAATATCTCTATAGCCACACATCGTGTCACCTCGTTTGTTCCATTTCATTACTACTATAGGCGCCACGGACTATCTACAACTGTCATCATTCTCATTCGATAAAGACTGTCATTTCGCATTCTCAACTAGTCGTTATGGATGTTTTTTAATTTTATTATATCATCATGCCTTCTTTCGACAATGATATCTCGCATTCGAGTTAATTTAGGAAAAATTTCTCCTCTAACGTATACGTGCGGACGATCGGTTAACGTGCTACCTGACTTTTAACGAGTATCTGATTAGTATAAACAAAAATGATCAATGAAACGAAAGGCTTGAAGAGGTCAAAGTCTACACTCTATGCGTTCTCTAATAAATGGAAGTAACCATTTTTTGGCATGTGTATTGCAACAGCTATCTGTACGAAATAAACCAAGTGATATCTTTTTAGGAATGTCAGATGCCAGTCATTCTATCACACAAAATGCTTTAGCATATCCTGTCGAAAATTGTAACGAGCAATTTACGAGATACTCCGATAATATTTAAGTAGGGCAAAGATAAGCCGACAGATTTAAACAGATTTAAACAAGAGCTATGATGGAAAGTAAATATATGATGTAAAAGTCTAATACAATCCAACTTTGATTAAAGTTTAAATAAAGCACAAATTTTGAAGTAGATGGACGACTTATTGGTCAGTATGAAATTGGTTCAGGTTGATATGCGACGGCTTGCTAACATTTACAAGAATCCGGGATCCTGAACGACGCGAGATTGTTCAATTTTGGAATATTTTTGGTCTAAAATAGAACAATGTAGAGGGCAGTGGGAAGAAGTATAGACGGAATCGATATTCCTAATTGTGAATTATTAAGAGTGAGACGGGGAGAATATGTCGGGAGAGGGATGCACTTGACCGAATAGGAGAGTGACTGGCGGAACGAGTCTTTTGGGAAGAAGGGTTCGCGCTCGTGTCCGGCAGAGCGGATTTCCTGGGAGGCGGTCGGGAGATAGGGAGGAGGGCGCGGCCGGGCGGCGCATCGATCGGCGGATCCGCTTAGGGGCGCGCGGCTCGGCGGGCCATTAGATCGATCGGGCTTGGGGGCGGGTCTGGAGCGGGCGGCTGCAGAGGCCGCGGCGCTGCGGAGTCTGGCCGCGGTGGGCGAGGCCTTGGCCCGCGTCCTTCGCGAGGTGCGCGCGCCGGGGCGGCGATCGATCGGCGGGCTCGGCGGGCTCGGCGGGCGCACGCGGCCGGCGCATCTCCGCGCGCGCGGCTGTCCACGGGCTCGGGCCGCCCGCGCCCCGATAGGTCGCCCTGCCCCGGGCGCTCGATTGGCCGCCCAGGCCCGATCGATTCTCTCCCTAGCCCCGGAGCCTCGGGGACTTTTCACTCGGCGAGATAGCTCGGCCGGCGATAAGCCGCACCGGGCGATAAGCCCCGGGCCCCTGCGGCCTCGGCCCCGGCAGGTGGGCCCGAGCCCACAGGAGGAAAAAAGCCGGGACAACGGGCCCGAAGCGTCCGAGTCGGCGGACCGAGCCGCGAATTAATCAGGCCTTCGGATGTGCAGTGTCATAATAAATTTGCGCGCGTCCCCGGCGGGCAGGAGGTCCGGGGCGCGGGTTATCGCAGGTGAGCGCGGCCAACGGTCGCCGAGTCAACCGGGCCCCACGGCCGTATAATCGCCGCCTCTGGCATCCGAGCTCGGATCACATAATGCCGAGGGAAAGCATAAAAGCCGCGCACAATGCCCTCGGCTAATGATGGCCAACACGCGATCTCCGCGCCGGGACAACAGGGGAGCGGCGAGATGAGCCGAGGTCCATATCCAGCAGCTACCTGAGCCCATTAGCATAGGGCCCTCGAAGCGACCATTGTCCGCCGTTTACTCGGCCCTTTATCCGCCGTAGCCGGCGTCTCTGGGCCGCCCCGGAGTCAAAAGCTCAGGGGCGCTTTATCGCCGGCCCGCGGCCGACTCCGCATGCTAATCGGCCCTCGGCCGTGGATCAACGGATAAAGGACGCGCGGCTGCGAGACGATGGGCTAGCTGCGTGCGGAGACTTGCGCAACCTCGTAATAGCGCACTGTCGCCCGCGGTGCATTGTCACGTTAATTAGGTCTGAGAATACGGAATATCACAAGCCGCGGCCGCTTGTAATTGTTGCGCAACTCGGGCGCGCGCATTGACTCGCAGCCGGCGCTCGGTTTTCCAGGAGTCGGTGGCCCGCCGCCGCGGAGGTGCGGGCCTCGCCGCCGCGGAGGGCAGATGCGCCCGCGGCCCGATGCGGGCCTGCAGCAGCGCACTCGGCTCCAGCCCGGGCCGAGAGCAGCCTCGTACGGGCGCATCTGGGCGGGCCGCAAGGCCCCTTTCCCCAGAGGTCCGGCGGCCGCGAGCCTCGCCGAAAGGAGAAAGGTCGTCGCGGGCCGCAGCTTCGGCGAAGGCGCCTTCCGCGAAGCTGCGGGGCGGCGCGGGTGGCGCGGGCGCGCACTCGGGGGCTCGGGGGCGGGGACGGAGATGCAGGTCCGCGGCGGTGGGGGCAAAATCGATGAGGCGCATCTGCGGAGGGAGCGCGGGGAGCGCGGGGAGCGAGGGCAGCGAGGCTGCGCGGCGCAGTAGCGGCGAGCGCGCACCTACGCAGGGGCCTCGGCGGGCGGGGCGCTGTGTGCGTGCGCCGGGCGGCGGAGCCGGCGGAGGCGGCGGAGGGGAGCGGACTGCGGAGTGCCGGGCTGCTCTCGCCGGCGGCTGCCCTCCCCTCCAGCGCCGGCGGCGGCGGCGGCGGCGGCGGCGGCGGCGCGGCAGGTAGCGAGGGCCGCCTGCACTGCATGCGAGCAGCGGCCGGCGGGCCGGGGTGGGGGGCTGCGGCGCCGGCGGGGCGCGGCGGGGTGGGAGAGAGATGATGAGGCGGCGCGGGGCGGCCAGGTCGCCTCGGGAGAAATCGCCGGGCCCGGGAGAGTCACTTCTCCTCGGCGAGTCGGAGCGACGGGAGCTGACGCGAGCGCACCAGAGCCGCGCTCGGACCGCGCGCGCAGTGATAACGGACTCCCGGAGCGCCCAGTGATCTGACAGTGAGTGCGGTGAGGTGCGATGCTGCTCGAGCCCGCGGGCAAGCCCCGGGCCCGGCCAGCCCCGAGCGGATGACCGACCTCGCCCTCGCGCCCCGCCTCCCCGGGCTCGGCATGGACTTCTCCGTCAAAGGTGAGCTCGCCGCCCTACAGATCGCCCATTGTTCCCGAGCGCCGTGGGAGTGTCGCGGCTTACGTAACGCCAGCTTTTGTTTCCGCGGGCCGCCGCGGCGTCGAGGCCCGGGTCGCGGGGGCCTCGGGCCGGCCCACCTGTTAGCGGGCGCGCGAGCCTCGCGCCCGCCCGCGGCCCGGGCGCACCGCCGGCCCGCTGCTCCGCCGCTCCTCGGCCTCGTCCTCCGGCGCCTCCCCCGCGTCCGCCTTTCGCAACGAGCCTCGCGCTCCCAGCCGCCGCCGCCGCCGCCGCTAATCACAGCCTCTCTCGGCGCAGCGCTCGTTTTTTCACAACAATGCTCTCCGCTTTGCCGGCTCTGTGATTAACGGGCGGAAGCGGGCCGGAGGAGCGGCTGCGAGGGCCGGGCGGCTCTCGGGGGCGGCTGTCAGGGCCGGCGCCGGCCCATTTAAACTTTAAAGCCCGGGCTCGGGGGCGCCGCGGCCGGAAAATGGCGGCGGGAGGGCCGGGGCGCGCGCGCCTCGGCAGGGCCATCTCTTCCGAGAAGCGGGCCGTGCAGCTTCGCCGAGCTCCGGCGAGGTCCGCCACGCCAGCGGCCCTGTTTACAAACAGCGCGGAGCGCGGGACCGATGCTCGCGCGGAGCGAGGGCCGGGGCTGGGTTCGGCCGCGGGCTCTGCTCGGCCACCTGCCCCGGGGTCGATCGACCCGCGCCTCAATCATTCAGGAGGCGCACGTGTGCGCGCGCGCAGATTGCCCGATAGGGAAGAGAATTGGAAATTAAAGCGGCCTAGAAAGGAAGTGCGGGCGTCGCGCGCGGCCTCGATTAACCCTCCGGGGCTGTATGGATCGGCCATGCGGTCTCACTCGGTTGGGCCACGTAACTGCACCGCACGGGAGCTGCACTGCAGCCGGGGCTAGTGCCTCGCCTCGGGGTCGGCTCTATCCGCTTCTTATACCGCCTTCTTATGACCTGACTCTCCTCCGACCTTTCGCCCACCGAGTTCCCGGCGTATATATAGCTCGGGCCTCCCTCTGACACGGATTCCCGGCGCTATAAGAGGCTCGCGTGCGTCGTGTGCGTCTCTCGGCCGTAGGCCCCTAACCCGGTTGCCGGCCGCCCGCGGCTTATCTGCCCGCCGGCTTTATCAGCGGCCGAGCCGTCCGCGAAAACAATAAGAGCGCGGCCGCGGATCGATCGAGGCGCGGGAGTCGCGCGGCCGCCAGCCTCCGGGAGCCCCCGGGAGCCCGCGAGGCTGCCTCGGGCGCGCCTGCGTAAACTTTGTTTTTCTCGCGGGCCTCGAGCGCCGCGGCTAGTGCATGCCGAGGCGATTACGGCACTATCTATGCGCGGGCCCACGTGACAGGGTCGTTTGAATACTCGCGGCGATCGAACGTTCGCGTGCGAACCGCCAGCGCGCCGAGCCGCTCCGTCTCGCACGCGTGCCGGGCTTATTAAAAAAGCGGCGACAATTGCGCCGCGGCTACGGCTCGAGACGCCGGCAATGCCGTAAAGGCTGCCGGTGGAGCAGCCTCGTCCGATTAGAGCCAGGCTCGTTATCGGGGATTACGTCCCCGTTACGTCGGATGGCTCCCGGCGGCCGGGCACCGCTCGAGCGCGGAGCCAATGGGCCAGCGTCCCGCCGCCGGGACAAAGTATGGATCGGCGGGGGCGGGCGGCCGAGCCCCAGGTTGCCAGGGCTACAGCTCTCGAAACACGGGGAGCGGCCCGCGCCATCTTCCCCGGCCGGGTCCCGCGTGGGCGCGCTTCCGGCCCTCCCGGGTCCCTCGGGCGCTCCCGCGGCGGCGCGCCGAGCGCCGAGAGAAAGGTCACGTAGGCGGCGGCGGTGGCGGAGCGCCGCGCGCGGAGAGGGAAGAGAGAGCAGTGCGCGCGCACGCCGGCGGAAGCTGATTGGCCGCCGGGGGGAGAGAGATCCCCGCGCGAGAGGAGGGTGGCAGCCAATGGCCGCCCCGGCGACGCCCCCGCCCCCGGTTCCAGCGCAGCATCCGCGCGCGGATTCGCCCAGACTCCCCGGCTGCTGCCCCCGCCGCCCCGGACGAGCCGCATTGATTTCTCGGCTCTTCCGGCGCCCGCCCCGCCCCGCCCCGCCCGAGCCCGAGCCCGCCGGACCCGCTCGCCGCTCCCGACCTCCGACTCCCGACTCCCGACTCCCGGCTCCCGAGGCCCGATCGATCCGCACCAACCCCTTCCGCCGACAATTAAGCCCACCTCGCTCCTCCGCAGCTTTCCTTCTTTCCAGGGCTCCTACGCCGCCCCGGCTCCAATTTATTACTACCGATACCCCCGACGACCGCTCGTCCATACTCGATACAACCATTAGCTGCCTTTATCAGCCACCTGGACAAATTTCACCCATACTCGGTAGACACGCGAGCGCAGCCCAGCCCAGAATCGTGCTCTGCCCCACTTGATCGCGCCTTGAGCTACAGCCCCAGCAGCGAGTCACGTTATATTATTCTCGCGCTCTATTCGACGAGCAGCCACTGTCTTACTTATTTAAATTTTGCTCCATATTTCACGCAGCCTCTAGCGAATCGAGCGAGAAGAGCTCGCGATCCATGGCCCGTTCTCTATACATGGAATCGAGAGTATCGACTGCACCGCGGCTCGCTTGCAAACCTGCCTCGGACAATACCCACGAGCCATTTGACAATTAAACCTCCATCTGCACGCGACAACAATAATAATTACGCGCAATCTCAAAAGGCGGAAGAGATTTATTATTACTATATAACGTATCTCTAGGTGATTCGCGCGCGCACCCACTGAAATAGTGTACTTGTGAAAGATAAGACACTCGCGGCTACGTACAACAAAACAGTCAACAACGCTTCTGGTGCACACAAGTCCCTCGACAAGTCCATTTAAACAAATTATTATTACTACTTGGAATTGGACGGAGCGCGAGTACTACGTGTGCGCTCGCTCTCTGCGCATGCACCTACGCTCGGGAGTTGAGGCGCTCGCGCTGCTGCGGTGCAAAAGCCAGAGTTGCACTCGCATGTAATTGAGGCGATAATTCAAATTGCCATAGCCGTACTTGCCGAGCGTGGCGACGCGACGCGACGCCAGGGTATGCGTTTATAAGTGTGCACGTTTTCGTCCACGTGTGGGTGTACTTAGAGGCGGAAAGCTCAACGGAAAGTGCTCCAGTGATGCGCGCGTGTGCATATGGAGCATTAAGCCGCAAGGTGACGCGTGTATGTGCGATATATATTTTATATTATGGTCACATAAAGAGAGCGGTTGCGATTGCTCAATCAGCGATAATATGCGCCCCTGTATATATGCGCGTGAAATCCAACTCGTGGACATCTTTCGTGGCTTGCCTTTATATATATCGAGTTGATGAAATAATTGATTTGCATAGACGCTCGCAATACACTTTTGCCAATGCGTAACACGTACGAACGAGCCTCTGAACTTATATACACATATATAGCACAATAGTGCACGTAATTGCTCATAACATTGACCCTATATCTATAAACGAAACAATAGGTAAACAATATTAAAAATTTTAATTTAGTTGCTCTATTCTCCTATAGCTATGGAGAAAGCGATTAGTATATATAGACTGATAATTTGATGCTATACGTGATAGAAAAAGTGGCCGTAAATCAATATTGGATGACAATAACACAGAGGGGCTAGAAGCCGATAATAATTTATTAAGCGAAGAGTAATAACGCAGTTGTAAAGTGAGAGAGGCGCATTGGGAAGCGGCTGGCAGGGGATCCCGCGAGGGTAGCGCATCTGCTGGTGCTCGGCTGGCGAACTTTGACCGCATTAGCATAGAGAAGCGGCGGGGGGAGGGGCTGGCGAGGCGGTCCGCGGGCCGAGGGAGGAAACGGAGCAGTGTTCACGCACTTATGCAAATCGCGCAGACGTCCGTCCGTCTCGTCGCGTGTCCGAGGCGGCTCGGCGTCGGCGCGCTCGCGGGCGCGCGCGTGCGCGCTAGGCCTCCTGCGTCGCAAGGAAGAGGGAGAGAGAAACGGGTAATTTGAAATGCGGATCTCGCGGGTGACGGCGCGTATTCCAAGTGCGCGCCAGCGGAGCCCAGGAGCCCGAGATGCTTCTCCGCTGTAGGTCGCGAGCATTATGCAGCCCGGGAAATGCGTAAGGCGCTTTTGTTCCGCGAGGGAGAGGCGGAGAGCGAGGCGGAGAGCGGGCGGAGGGCCGGGCCGAGAGAGAGGGAAGAATGGATCGAACGAGGCTTCTGGGAAAAAGCCTGGCGACGTCTGGGCTCGCGCTCCGAACAATCGCTCGGCGGTCTCGCGAGCAGCGCCGTTGCGCCAGCCGAGAGCAGCGCGGCTTTCCCCGCGGGCGATCGATCGGCCCCGGCAGGAGATGCGCTATCTCGGCTTATCTGCCCCGTGCGCCCTCGGGCCGACGGGCCTCGGACACTCGAGAGCGCCGCGGGGCTTTGTGCGCCCGGGCGCGCGCCTCCGGCCGCAGACATCCGGCGCGGATCGGATGCTGCTGCGGTTCCCCTGGCCCCTTCCTCCCGGGGCCGGGGACCTCGCGAGCGCACCACCTGCCCGCAAGGCCAGCGCCCGCTTCCGCGTGCCCTCCGCTCCTGCCCCCGATCAGCACCAGCCCTGTGACTGACCGATGCTTTTCTTTGGCTTGCTTGCAGTGACTGCCGAGACTGGACCGGACCACCGCGACGGCTGCACCGAGAGCCAAACGGATGTTGCATCATCGCCACTGGTAAGTGTCAAGCGTGCGTCATTTGCCTCGAGCGCGCCTCGGCTTTTCCTCTCGGCTGGGCTCGCGCCGGGAGACGATCCTCCGGCAGAGATAAGCCCACCTCCTAATCTCCGTATTTTTACACCTTGCCCGAGCGAGATAAGCCGGGGCTCCCTATCGCCGAGCGGCTTTTCGATGAATTACCCACTCGGCCGCGGCGGATAACGAAACAGTCCGTCCGAGTCGTGGGCTAGCGCGCCGACTGACTGGTCTTGTTGCTTGCTTCCAGTACAGCCCCTTCAACTTCAAGGTCGAGGGTCAGCCGGTGGAAGGTAGGTACGCGTGCCCCGCGTGCCCCCTCGTCCTGGGCAGCGTGCGCGAGCTGACGACGCACCTGCGCGGGCACAACTCGCCCCGGAGCACGACCGACTGCAGCGGCGAGGAGGTCGACTACGCCTGCGGCGTCTGCCACAAGGTCCTCAGCTCGGCGAGCAGCCTCGACCGGCACGTCCTCGTGCACTCGGGCGAGCGGCCCTTCAAGTGCAAGCACTGCGAGATGGCCTTCACGACGAACGGCAACATGAACAGGCACCTGCGCACGGCCCACCACCACCGGGGCGCCTCGCCGGGCGCGCACAGCTGCACCGACAGCGAGGGCAGCAGCGACAGCGAGCGCCCGGGGCCGCGCCCGCGCCCCGGCGGCTCGGGCCCCGGGACCCCGCGGCCCCCGCCCCACGTCCTCCACGAGGAGTACAACAACAACGAGGTGGCCAAGCGGCCCGAGGTCCTCCTGCCCGGGAAGCGCAAGTGCCCCGACTACGCTGAGGAGCCCGAGGGCCAGCAGCGCCGGCACAAGATCCTCCTGTCGCGCGCCGAGCTGCGCGCGGGCTTCCCCGAGGCCGCGGCCTACGCCTGCCACGTCTGCGGCCGCCAGGAGCTCGGCTCCCCCGCCCTCCTCGAGGCCCACCTCGAGCGCGCCCACCCCGAGGTGCCCGCGCGCTGCGAGACCTGCGCCCTGGCCTTCAAGTCCCACCGCGCGCTCAACCTCCACCGGGTCATGATCCACCTGGGCGAGCGGCCCGGCAGCCCGCGCGGCCTGCGCCACGGGGTCGTCGGCTTCAACGACCTCACCTTCGTCGACTTCTCCTCGGACAAGTTCCCGGCGATCGCGCGCGCCGTCTGCGAGCAGTCGCTGCACCGGGCCCCGAGCGGCGAGACGCCGCGCTACCAGTGCGCCAAGTGCCTGCGCGGCTTCCCCTGCCGCTCGGCCCTCGACGCCCACGAGACCGACTGCGGCCTGCGCCCGGCGCCCTCGGCGCGCGACGCCCGCGACACCCGCGACGACTTCTTCGCCGGCCTCGACCTCCAGAACAAGGCGGCCCTCGCCGAGGCCAAGGAGGGCAAGGACCTCGCCGACATCCAGAGCATCATCAGCGTCACCTCGGGGCCCATCCTCCAGTCCTTCTCGCGCTCGGACGCCTCCACCCCGGACAACTGCAAGGTCAAGTCGGGCCTCGGCTCCTCGGGCTCCTCGGGCACGCCCTCCTCCGAGTACCACGAGGAGGAGGCCCAGGACGCCTTCGCCGCCGAGTTCCGCCGCATGAAGCTCAAGGGGGAGTTCCCCTGCCGGCTCTGCACGGCCGTCTTCCCTAACCTGCGCGCCCTCAAGGGCCACAACCGGGCCCACATGGGCGTCGGCCCGGGGATGCCCTACCCCTGCAACATGTGTCCCTACAGCAGCACGGACAAGGCCACCCTCGTGCGCCACCTGCGCTCCCACAACGGCGACCGGCCCTACGAGTGCTCGCTCTGCAACTACGCCTTCACGACCAAGGCCAACTGCGAGAGGCACGTGCGCAACCGCCACGGGAAGCTGTCGCGCGAGGAGATCAAGAGCGTCCTCATCTACCACCCGAGCGAGGACTCGACCAACGACAGCAGCCTCGAGCGCGCCTCCCCGCGCCGCGGCTCCAGCCTCTCGAGGGACGAGGTGCGCAAGACCCTCGTCTACCCGAGCGAGCGCCCCGAGGCCGACCTGCCCGCCCTCGCTACGCCCCACTACGCCGAGATCCGCGTCAAGGACGAGGCCCAGCTGCGCCAGGAGCCCCTCGAGGCCCTCGAGGCCCTCGAGCCCCGCCTCGGCTACGAGGCTCGCGGCCTCCACGAGGATCTCGACTCGCGCTCCTCGGATGCAAGCCGCGGCTCCCTCGGCAGCGAGGCCAAGGCCCCGGTGGACGGCGCGCGCCGCGAGCCCGCCCCGGACCGCGAGGAGCCCGAGGAGCTGACCCCGGGCGCCCGCGAGGAGGCGCCCCTCGACCTCTCGATGGACGTCCTCGACCTGAGCAAGAAGGCCGCGGCCGTGGCCGCCGCCAGCGCCGCTGCCGCCCTCAAGGAGGAGGCGCCCGAGCCCGGAAGCCCGGAGGCACGGGCCGCGGCAGCTGCCGCCGCCGCCGCCGCCGCCAACCACAAGGACTTCTACAACACGACGAACCAGCTACTGCTGACGCAGGCCCTCCTCAAGGCCGGCGGCCACGTCGGCCCCGGGCAGACCTCCTCCCTCGAGACCTTCTACGCGAACGCGCACATGCTCTACCGCAACTTCGGCTCCTTCCCGGGGGTCGGGGCTGCGGGCATCCTCCAGCCGTACCTCTTCAACCCCCACCTCTTCGGCCAGGACTTGGCGATGAAGGACCGACTGCAGAAGGAGCTGGTGCGCGGCCTCCAGACCAGCGGTGGCAGCCTCGTGGAGCCGCCCGCGAGCGGCTACCCGCCGGCCTACGGGTCCGCGGGCGGTGCACGCACCTCGCCCGCCGGCCACGAGACTGGCGCCGCCTACGCCAGCCTCGTATCCGCGTCTAAGCTCCTGGGCAAGGGCGCGGCCCCGGCACGCGACAAGCCCGGCCTCGTCGAGGGCGCTGCAGCCCAGGCCCAGGCCCAGGCGCAGGCGGCTAACTCGGTCAAGATGGTCATCAAGAACGGAGTCCTCATGCCCAAGCAGAAGCAGCGCCGCTACCGCACCGAGCGGCCCTTCACCTGCGAGCACTGCTCCGCGAGGTTCACCCTGCGCAGCAACATGGAGCGCCACATCAAGCAACAGCATCCCCAGTACTGGAGCCAGCGGCCGCGCGGCGGTCACTCGGCACGCGGCCGCCCGCCCGCGAACCCACCCACGCTCCTCCAGAGCCTCGGCCACCAGGACCTCGGGGGCTACCCCAGCCTCCTGCCCAAGCTGCAGCCCCTCGCTGCGGCGGACTACCACGGCAAGCACGCCATCTCCGACCAGGTGAAGTACGCGATCCTCGCCCAGCAGCTCAAGGGCGCCAAGCCCGAGGACAACGATTCAGACGAGGAGCTCGTCATCGACGAGGAGAAGAACGCCGCCCGGGAGCAGGCAACCGAGAGGACACTCAGCCTCTTGCGCGGCAAGCTCGAGGCCAACATCGAGTGTCGGGCTGGAGCCGACGAGACCAAGGAGCCCAAGCCCGAAATCAAGGTCAAAGTCAAGGAGGAGTTGCAGGAAGACCCCGCGGAGCTGGGCGACAAGGAGCGCCTCCTCGAGGACGAGGAGGAGCGGGCCGCGAGACACGAGGCCGATCTCGATATCAAGGACGAGCACAACGAGAACGAGGACCTAGCTAGCGTCTCGGAGATCCTCGACAACGCGTCCCAGAACTACCAGCAGTTCCAGTCACAGTACATGAGCGACGAAGAGGGTCTCGTCGCCTCGACGAGCGACTGCAACCAGTCAGGCAGCGACGAAAAGTCCGACTCGGTTAACTCGACCAACTCGGGACACTCGTGCGCCTCCAAGAAGAAGAAGAAGATGAAGAAGAAAAAGAAGAAGAAGAAGTCTGCTTACTCCATGGCCCCGAACCGCGTCATCTGTCCCTACTGCGAACGGCCCTTCCCTTGGACATCATCCTTGCGCCGACACATTTTGACGCACACCGGCCAGAAGCCATACCAATGCATGCACTGCTCGCTCCTCTTCACGACCAAGTCCAACTGCGATCGCCACCTGCTGCGTAAGCACAAGGCGAGCGCGAGCAAGATGAGGAGGACGCGCAGCACGAGCTCGCCCGAGGCCCAGGAGCCGACGGGGCCGGTGGCTCCCAACCAACAGACGGCCGCCGCGGCTGCCGGCGTCAATGGCCAGTTCTCTATGCGCAACGTCCCCGAGCGCCCATACAAGTGCAACCAGTGCCCCAGCTCGACCTTCTCCACCCTGGGCAACCTCAAGAAGCACAAGTCGACGAAGCACTCGCGGAAGTCACGGGCCGAGTCACCGCTCAGCGAGAACCAGCACAGCCCCGAGGAGGGTTCGCAGCGGGACGGCTCCTCGCCTCTTGAGGAGCCCGAAGCCGCGAGGCAGCAGCACCAGCAGGAGCACCAGCACCACCAGGAGCTCCAGCAGGAGCACCAGCAGCAGCAGCAGCACAACGACCAGAGCGGCTACGAGAGCCAGTCGTCGGGCGTTTCGGAGCACGGGATGGAGAGCCAGCTGCGCCAGCAAGCGTCCTCGACGCCCCTCGACGCGACCTCCTCGGGCAAGGCGTCGATCAGCGGCGCCTGCAACACCACGGGCGGCTCCTCCTCGGCCAACGAAGCGGCGCGCTCGCGCAAGACCTCGCCGATCGCCAGCCCCGGGCCCAACGCCGAGGCGCCCTTCAAGTGCCACCTCTGCGACGGCGGCTTCTCCGAGCGCCAAGACTGCCTCGAGCACATCAAGGATAACCACGAGCGCTCCTACGAGATGCTCGTGGCCAAGGGCGCCCTCGACATGGACATCGACGGGCAGGACGAGCCCATGCCCCCGGCCCCACCGCCGCCCAGCGACGGGGAGGAGCGTCGCGGCCGCTTCCCGGACTACAGCAACCGAAAGGTAAGGATCGAAAGCCCGGTGGCGCGAGTCCCCGGAGCCGGCCCACAGACGTTAACCCAATGTTCTTGTCTCCTCCAGGTGGTCTGCGCCTTCTGCATGCGAAGGTTCTGGTCGGCGGAGGACCTGCGCCGACACATGCGCACGCACACGGGCGAGCGGCCCTTCTCCTGCGACATCTGCTGCCGGCGCTTCACCCTCAAACACAGCATGCTGCGCCACCGCAAGAAGCACGAGTCCGTCGACTCGAGCATGTACGTGGGGACGAGCGGTGACGAGGAGACGACGGCCAGCCAGCCTCCGACGATTGCCCCGCGCCAGGCGACGGGCGGCAGCGTCCTGGCCGTGGCCGGCGGCCCCGGTGCCCTGACGCCCCAGGTGGCCAGCATCGCCACGGGCGAGGCGACGCCCTCGAGCCTCCGCCGCGGCGTGCCCTTCAACCCCTACGAGAAGCTGGCCACCCTTACGGGCAAGCTCGTGGCCCCGAGCGTCGACGCGAACGACAATACGGACAACGACCTCATCTCCAACCTCCTGGGCATCCGCGACAAGAGCATCATCGACCGCGTCCTCCAGGCTTCGGCCGACGACGCGGCCAAGCTCCTCGGCGTCAAGGGCAACCACGAGTGAGGGCCGCGCCCGCCCTTCTTCCTCACCGGCTCATTTCTCCGCGTCCTCGACCAAAGGCTTTAAAACATTGATTTGCAGACAACCAAGTAGCTTTCTTAATAGTGTCGAAGGTTTAATTAATTTTTAATGGACTCCCTTTACAACGAACCCGGACCAGTCGCCATTGACCTTTATACCGTCCGACTCCAGAAGGTTCATCCATGTCTATATTTGCACTCGAGTCGGGATCTACCGAGAAGGCTGATACGTAATATAATTAATTAGTCAACGAGGCGCGTATTCCTTGCAGATCTTCGTAGATTCGAATGAATTTTGTAAAAATCTGTTCTGTCGGCGTCGACCTCACGAGGATGAAGACTCGCAATTTAATAATGTATAAATACGAGAATGAAGATATGGCTGGGGAGAGCGATGCCGTCCAATTGTTCACATCACTTATTCATAAACCTGATCGATTCTTTCCGTTGGTGCAAGTCAGTCGGCACTCGAAGGCGTGAAGAGAATGTACCGCGGCCTGGCTTACCCTATTAGCGCGGGTAGCGAGCGCCCGCTCCGTTTTGTTTTATTTTTTTTCATTATCTATGCGAATATTATCTCTTAGCTAAGTACTATCGATACTTAAACCTACAGTCCAATTCGAGCGAGTCGTATTTTGGGTGCACCTGGTGCGCCGCGTTTTCCTCTATCGGCCCTCGAGCGCGGGAGTGAGGAGCCGCGCAGAGGTGCTTGTCGATCGAGCGAAGTAATCATGTCTCGCTCTGCCGACAAGGCACGCCCTCGACGACCGCGACGGCGAGGGGCCGCGTACGTCTAGTTGACAAGTAGTGCCGCCGCGAGTGTCTCTTCTGCGGCGGTCATAGGTTGTGCCTACTTTAAGTGGGGTGAGTCTTTCTTAATCTATAAATATATAAATATTACCTATAAATAAATACAATTACAACGAGGGAATTGTAAGAGTTTGCGAGTGTGGCGTGAATGTGTAAGGCGGGAGTGATCGCCTCGATGCGCAAGAGGTGCACCCCGCCAATGCTATTATAATCTCTCTGTGAGTGTTTTACTTTGTCTTACGTGTAAATAGGATCCGACCGAGAAAGAGCGCCCCATGAGCGCTCGAGCGATGTTAATATATCAGCAAGTAGCTAAGTTGTAATTATACCTCAAACCTAGGTCATAGTAGTGTCGTCTTAAGGGAATTCGGTTAAACAGTTTATAAGTAGATGATTAAAGATAAGTAAAAAACAAAGCAGAGGCAGCCCAAAGGAGCCTTATTAATATTTAGGTGAAATGATAATCCTGCTCGAGAGCGAGTAAGAGTATAATTTAAAAATACAACACGAGCGACGCTACGCCACGCTTGACACGGGCAAAGCTGTCGTTCGCTCGAATCCAAAGAGCGGTTTGTGCCAGCAGACCCGCATACTTAATTAATTCATTAATTATATTATTCTTTTAAGGATGTGCAAAAGCGTGAGAAAGAAAGAATTAACAACGAATTATAAGGATAGCCATTATGTATGTCGACGACTTTAACGATTCTTGTTATACATACATATATATACATGTGTACGCATATATATGTATATATGTATATATGAAAAACATTTTAGGTTTTTTTAATATTTATTTGCCGCTACAAGACGACCTCGTCTCTCGATTGTGTGGGCGGAACCTGCGCGTTGCACTCGTCGGATGCAATTCATATTTGTAGTAGTATGCGTCGTGCCTTGTAGCGAGAGATCAAAAAGGGCAACATTGTTTATATTTATCTGGTTCTTTCGTGAAATCTGCGTCTGGATTTTAAATACGAAAAGCCTACATTCTGTACCAATGCGATGTTTAAAACTGACGGTGAGCTGTTTGTTTGAATGCTAAGTGCGAATCTATAAGTAAAAATGTCGTCAATTTAGTCTGTAACGATGTTTGTCAAATGATGTAAAATGTTGTGGAAGGCAAATTTATAAACTTAAACAGCAATGTTTCAAAGAGAAGAAAGAGTATCGTATTTAATCGACGTTGAATAAAAAAAACAAGAAAAATTTATTGTTTAGAAGTCTATAAACTACTACGTTACTTGTGTCTGTATAGTTAGTGTAATTCAAGCGAGGTCGGAAAGTATGTAATGACAAACGCCTTGCTCCGCGAATATTTAAACTTTGCAATATGCCAAATAACGGCCAGGTGTTCGATCAATCGATGATCGCTCATGAGCTATTATATATTATACATATATATTATATATTTTAGATGGAGATATGCATTAGCGTATAATGTTTGTCATCTTTTTGAAAATAAATTTAAAGTATATACGATAAAAAAGTAAATGAACTCTTAATGAAGCTTGAATCTTTGAAAAAACTTGAGATATACATATTTCTTGCTCTTCTTCTCCATGTCGCTCGTATCTATTCGACTTTGATCTCTCGCATTACTATTATACATGATATATTTAAATTATATCGATATTGAATTCCATTATCCTGTCGCACACGAAATCTAACTACGAAGTTTTTCTTTTTCAAGTATTTCTGATTCCTTTGACTCTCTTATTCTTTATTTACTATTCACAATATTATATAAGTAAAGTGTACAAATCTTGAAAAAAGGAAATCTTCGAATACAAGGCTTTGTGCGTTCAAAGAAAAATTTAAATAAAATAAGTTTTCGCTGACATACAGAAACAAGCTTTTACATTGCGTTTTAAATGTTCGATTCCGTTGTTTCATTTCCCACGATATTTTCTCCTTTCTTGTATTTTAAATAGAGAGATGCATTGTAATCGAAATATGTATATTAGCGACATTCGTGGTACATATATAATGACTTGTATTGAAGTTGAAAATGCTTTGGAGTCACAAGTTTGAACTTTGAAATTAGAAATATAAGAATACATAATGTATTAAAAAAATTCGTGTTCTCTCATTCACTCCTGTCCTGAAAAATTATTTTCATCTTTACTGTACATACAAAAAATAAATACATTTTTAATAAAGACAGATTTTTTTGAATTTATTATTTGTTGAAAATTATAAACTTATTATATTTATTATATTATTTAATTAAAGAATTAATTGACATGACCCTTTGGTATTTCAGTATTGTGACATTTAGTTCTTTTTGTTAGTTTACAAATTAATAAAAAAATGAAGACTATTAAATTCCAAAGAGTGTGATGTTAAAAACTTAAAAATAATTAAGATAAAATACAATGATAAAATTGTTTGTCATTACATATTACTAAAGCATTTGATTTATGCTAACTAATTATTAAAATCAATCAAGATTTTCTGCTAAAAATATGAAATTTTGAATTAAAATTTATCCCATTATTTTAAGGTTAGATATATATATTTTAAATACTTATATTTATAAAATTATTTATAAAATCTAAGTGACTAATATTTCTTTAAATTTTATTTTGATATTTAGTATTAATTAGTACATTGCTTAAAATTATAAAAAATGTACAGAACAATAATTGAAGATTTAATCTGTAGATGAGAAAATGTCTAAACAACCTCTAAGTTTTCATAAAAATAATGTGGGTGTGTACAATTTTTCAAATGTTATATTTATCTTACGAGCAAAATATGAAAATATCTGCTTTATTGCAAAAAATTGTTTTAAATGATACTACTATTATTAACATTATATTTAATTTTTTATTACAATTTTATTTTTAAGATACAAAAAATGTTTATGATATTTATAAACATGAAGATCTTACGGCCATAGTACAATTCATTGAAAATAAATTCTATTTTGCAACTTTGATTCCTGGAAAAACGGAACCTAGACAAGTAGCAAATTTTTACTTCTTCAGCATCGACGATGAATTAGTTTATCATAACTTCTATGATGATTTTGGACCTCTAAGTATTGCCTGTCTTTACAAGTAGAATATTTATTTTATTCTACATCTTTTCATAATTTAAATCATTAAATAATAGATATATTAAAATGACCTTTTTTATTAATTTTTTATGTGGTTATTTTTTATTGTTTAGCCTATGAATATGATGTGCTTGATAATATATCTTATAGTTTTCTTTTTAAATTAATTATATGACATAAAATGGATGTTTTTTTAAAACGATGATCATAATTTGATAAATATTTAATATATAATTTATAAAATCGCGAAATAGAAGACTAAAGAATGGTAGTCTAACTTTAATAGTTGTGAAAATTTTAAAACAACATACGCATTGGTTTGAATAACAAAAAATATTGCAAAATATAATACAAAATCTAAATCTTAGGAATACCTTATTTATAAGATGTATACAAATATACTGATTTAAGGTACTGCCAGAATGTTAATCGAATTCTGAAAGATGATAAAAATCATGTTTTGAAAATTGTACATTTCACATCAATGAATAAAGAAAAGCAAGCAAACGCTGCGTTTTTAATTGCTTCTTATTCGGTTTTGTATTTAAATAAAACACCAGAAGAAGCTTACATGTTAGTTCAATCTAGAGGTTCATTATATTTGAAGCCTTTCCAAGATGCATACGTGGGAGTTTCAATGTTCAGAATAAGTCTTCTAGGTAAATCTTACTTTCACCAGTCGAATTTTATACACAAAAATACAAAATAGACAAATAAAAATTTTATAAGTTAAAATAAAGTACAATCTTTGTATATTGAAAAGAGTCAAAAAAACTATTTTAAATATTTTAGATATTAGTGTTCTATTATCCTAAGTAATATTTATTCTGCCTAAGGATAGATTGTCTGAATGCGTTAAAAATAGCTGAAAAATACGGATTGTTTAATTTTCAAGATTTCGATGTAAAAGAATATGAAAAATACAACAAACTTAAACATGGAGATCTTCACTGGATTGTTCCCAGAAAATTTATTGCTTTTCTAGGACCAAATACTGAAGAACAATCTACTGTGCATTACCCGGAAAAATATTTAAATTATTTTATGAAGAATAAAGTAAATACGGTCATTAGACTGAATAAAAAATCCTATGAATCTTTCAGGTTTGAAATTATCAAATTTTTGTTATAAGTGAAATTAACCGTTAATAATAATATAACAAAAAATTTAAACATAGAAATTCAGACGTAATATGTGTAGACAATTTATATCAACTTTACTTATTAATCAAAGCAAATTCGAATTGGTTTGTGCAGGTTTAAAAATGCAGGATTGACGCACCATGATATGTTCTTTCCAGACGGAACAACACCACCAAAAAAAATCTTAAAACAGTTTTTACAAGTTGCCGAAACTACAAAAGGGCCGATTGCTGTACATTGCAAAGTAACTGAAACAAATTTAATGAACGGGTGCAACACTTAATTATATATATAGATTATTTTATCTTAAAATAGTTATTCAATTCAATTTTATACATTTTATAAATGTTGTACGTATAACTTTGAAATGATTAGAATATGAATGAGTTTAGGCCGGTTTAGGAAGGACTGGAACGCTTATAGCTGCGTATTTGATGAAGCACTATTTAATGTCAGCAACAGAAGCGATCGCGTGGTTAAGAATCTGTAGGCCGGGTTCGGTAATCGGTCATCAGCAAGCTTGGCTTGAAGACATTCAGTCCAGTCTCTGGAACGATGGTCGCCACTACAGGTAACCAATCAATACTTGCAAATTTTTGATAACGACTTTGCAAATAACCTGGTAATTGACAGCTAAACTGATAGCTGATATTGACTTTTATATATTTTTATAAATGTTTTGGATACAGAGAAAAGTATCATGGTGATCCAAATTTGATGACGCACCACCAATGGGGAATTTACTCTATAACCAAGAAACACGAAAAGAATTCTGGAAATGGAGAATATTTGTCAAAAAATAGTCTGACTAGAGTTAAAAGTGGTAGATTCTAAACATTTTCATATTAATAAGATTCAAACCGATTTTAATTTTGATGCAGAAATAAATATTTTTATAGCAAAAGTGACGAAAGCAAAAGATTTGAAGAACATAAGCTCTCGATATCAGTCGGTGAGAGGTCATGCTACCAAGCTCCCAGTTCTCCTGAAAGAGGCAAAAAACTCTAAAGAACTAACGCAAGGAGCAAAATTAAATGAAATAAAAATGAAACGCCAGTGCATATCGCGTTGCACCAGTATATCGGATGGAAGAAAGTAACAAAAGAAATTAAAAAGACTATTGTGATTTCGTTTTATGATTTTTAATTGTAACTGAAATTAATAGATAAAAAATTTATTTTGTTGTGTATGTTTTATTTAATTAAAACATACCCACTAATATTTGTAAAACATTACAATATTTCTTTCAAAAAATATAAAAATTTTAAAAATACGTAAGAATCTTTAGATTAGCAAATAGAATGAGTAAAGGTATATGTACAAAAGTAATAAATAATTTACAGCTTAGTCTGAAAATTTTATTCTTCGATGCAGAAACTAAATAACGTAATAGGTAAAATTTTGTAATAAGCAAAGATTGCAATGGGCGAATTATTGAAACTCAACTGATTGATGAAAACTTGTTTTAAATTTCGCGCTCATTGAGAGACTCGATTACGCCTCCTTCGAGCTTGACACGAAAGGTCGGTCTCGCTGTTAAAGAGCAGTAACGACTAACGAGTTCTCGGAGAGCTCGAGTTTTGGCTCGAGTTTTGGTTCCAGTTCATAACCTTGCACTAGAAACGATAACATTTACGTGATATAAAGTAAACAACGAATACGAACTATAATAAATTTTATGTACAAACAACGTTATTTTTAAGTAGCAATCGTTAATTTTTGTGATTAATGTTCTTGAAATTAATTTTATATAAAGTGACCGCTTATTTTTTAATAGTTTAATTTTCTATTTTATTTTATCGTGTACAGCTAGTTTTTTAAATTAGTAAAAACTTTGTTTAGATTTTTAACAATGGCTAAAGCACAACAGACAGAAATTATTGAATTAGATTCGGATGACGATGACAAAAATAATTGCAAAGGAAAAAGCAAGAAAAAATCAAGTAATGCGAATTGCATCAATTTTAAATGTTCATCAGGTGATGATATGAGATTAGCACCATCGTTTGCTTGCTCATTTTTTGGAGTCAATATGACAAAGAAAAAAAAACGGTTTATTTGCAAAATATGTTTTGATATTGCATTGGACCATCAAGAGGTATCTGATCATTTTCAATGATATTATGCAAGAATAAAAAAAAGTAAAATATATTTGGATTTTCATTACATGCATTTCAGCAACTTGTTACTGCAATACTGGATCATAAGCCATTACTTCAATGTGATTTCCCAGATCATACAATGGAAGTGGAGATATCTGATAGTGATGAATCTGACACTGAATTAAAAGTTGAAGATGGTAATAAATTATATTTATTCTTTTTATTTGAATTAGTAACTAAACAATATTAAAATTATTAATTTTTATAGATGAATATGTATTAGAAGATGTATTAGCAGAGTTTGAAAAAAAAGTAGACAAATCTTTAACTGAAGTACTTGATAAATACGATATCAATTATCAAATTGCTGAAGCCAATGCAGTATTAAAATCTGAGTGGGAATCTATTGAAAGTAAATATAAATTTACTAATTTAAAATTAAAAATATAATTTAGGATCATTTGCCATATGTTAAGTTGATTTTTTTATAATTTTCAGTGAGCAATACTAATCTAGATAAGGAAATAATAGCTACTATGACAAAATTGGACAGTATACGTGCAACACTTTACAACGAGTTTAAACCAAGTATTCTAATGCTTGAAGAACTCAAAATTGAGGATTGTATTGGGAACAATAACCATGCTCTTGTAGCAACAAAGAAAGTTACTCAAGTTCGTTCACAATTTAAACAGCAACCATCACAGTCATGTCAAACACCTCAATTAGGTCAATTAACTGATAATCAACCAGAAATTTTACAAGAAGTTGAAAGGGACAATCGTTTAATTCAATCAATGGATTTACCTCCATCAGGTATCTTAGTTAAACCAGTACCAAGTATAGATGACTATGTATTTACAATGAAGCATCCCTTATTTCCATGGATTAAAGGAAAGGTAAATGATTTTTTTTAAATTTGATTAAGATTATGCTATTATTCAAAATTTAAAAATAATACCATTGTTATTATTATAAAATAAGGCAAAACATTCTTCTAAATAATTTTTTATATTAGGTACAAAGTATTATCTCTAAAAGTCCAATGCATTATCGTGTTAAATTATTGCAAAAAAAATATGCTGGTCAAGTTAAATCTTTAACTGGCAAACAAATGGCATCAAGTTCTCCTAGTCAAGTAATCATCCCAGTAGGTACACGAGTAGTAGCAATTTTTCAAGACACTTATTCAAGCAATTATTACAGTGGAGTAATTGCTGAACCCCCAAAATCAACAAATAAATATAGGTTAAATCAATTATTTATTAATATTGTTACCTGTGAAAAGCCATTTTTTTGTATGGCCAGAGAATTATAACTTGAATATAAACATTTATATTATTTCAGATACTTAGTTTTCTTTGATGATGGGTATGCTCAGTATGTGAAACATAAACATATATTTTTAGTTTGTGAAAGTTCACTACGAATCTGGGAAGATATACCTCTTGAATCCCGTGATTTTGTAAAAAAATACATGGAATCATATCCAGAAAGACCAATGGTAAAACTTCAACGTGGTCAAGTGGTTAAAACCGAATGGAATGGAAAGTGGTGGATCGCAAGAGTCAGAGAAGTTGATGCTAGCTTAGTACAAATGCACTTCGATGCTGACAATAGAACAGAATGGATTTATCGAGGATCTGCAAGATTAGGACCTTTATATCTAGAATTAATGAAAGCAAACTTGAGACAACAGGGTTGTCATTCATCCATTAATACACCAAGTCGGCATCGCGGAACACCCGCAATGAATGTAAATTTCTATGCTTTGCTGTGAATATAAATATAATGAATGAAGTGGAATACCACTTATTACAATAATACTGTTTACAGAAAAATGGACCCTATGTTGAATACACATCAACAGCTACAGATGAAAGAGATGCCTTATTATCAAACAAAGATAAACAAATGTTACCAGTTGATGAAGTTCAAACTGTTGCTGTTCCTCAACAAAGTAGAGCAGTTGCTAAAAAGAGTACAGCAAAGAGACTTAGTTTACCTGAATCTACTGGAACCCCTTATAATGCAACTATGGAAACTAAATCATCTCATAGTATTGTTGTAAGAGTTTTTTTATTTTTAAACTCGTTAATATTGCATTTCTTAAGTATCATTAAAACAATAATAATTTTCACATTTTCTTCTGTTTGTTACACATAATTAAAATTACATTTTTATTTTAAAAAGAATAAATATCAAAAGATAAATTTATTGGTAAAGAAGTTCTAAAATTATACAAATATTGATATTTTTCTATATTCCTATGTACAACAGTATTATCAAACACAAACTAAAATTCAAACAAAAAAATTCATTCCACATAAATGTGAACCAAAATGCGTGGAGAGTATCTCGTTCACACCGGATGACCTACGTGGTTATTCACCGCTTTCAATTCCACTCTTGTGTGGTTGGAATCGACAGCTCAGCAAATTTCCAAAAGGAAAGAAAGTAATTTTGTATCAAGCTCCTTGTGGAGTTCGATTACGAAATATGGAAGAGCTACATCATTACTTAAGAATAACTAATTGTCCTATGTCAGTGGATCTGTTTGAATTTGACTTCTGGGTTCATTGCCTAGCAGAATTTGTGCTCGACAAATGTTTTGTGAATATTAAAGTAAGAATTAGAGCTGATTATAATAAAGTGATGTATTCATTGATATCTTATCATAATTTATTTATTAAAGGATCTGAGTTATGGCGTTGAAAATGTGCCAATTCCTTGTGTAAACGAAATAGATCATGCGTACCCGGATACTATAAAGTACACAACCGAGCGAGAGCCAACTGAGGATGTTCATATGAATCTGGATCCTGAGTTTCTTTGCAGCTGTGACTGCGAAGATGACTGTCTAGACAAAAATAAATGTCAGTGCTGGCAGCTTACAATTCAAGGCGCTACTCTTGGCGGTAGGGTACCTAATGCTGCAGTAGGATATGTTTACAAAAGATTACCCGAGGCTGTAACGACTGGAATTTACGAATGTAATTCAAGGTAATAAAGTAATTTTTTCAAATAAATGGCATTAATGACATTCATCAATAATAATAGTATTTATTATAAAATAAGTCTATTTTTAATTAACTTATAACAAATCTTGCAAACAGGTGTAAATGTTCAGTGAAGACCTGTTTAAATAGGGTCGTGCAACATTCCTTGAATTTGAAGTTACAAGTTTTTAAAACGGCTCCCAGAGGCTGGGGTATTAGATGTTTAAACGATATTCCTTTGGGTTCTTTTATCTGTATTTACGCTGGTCGTCTTCTCACTGAGCAGGGTGCAAATGAAGGTGGTAAAAATTACGGTGACGAGTATCTTGCTGAATTAGACTATGTTGAGGTAGTTGAGGGTATTAAAGAAGGTTATGAGAGCGATGTTCTTGACCCGGAACTAGCAACAGTAGAAGATGGAGAATCAGATAAAGATAAGGTTGATAAAAAAACTTATGAAGAAGCGGAGACGCAAAAGGCTACACCAAATGATTCTGATGATGATTTCAACATCAGTAAAGAATTGCAGAAGCATCTTGTTGTGGAAGAGGACGAAGATTCGACGTCATCTATAAGGTTAAATTAGATTCTTAACGTTCAAACTTAATAACATTCTTGATTTATTAATATTTTCAAACTTATTGTTTTAACGCATTTAATTAATTTATAATAAATACATAATCTAATCAAAATTAATTATTTTCATCTTACAGAAGTCGACTAAGAAAACGTAAAAAGGGAGAAGAAGTTCAAGTCTCAGATAAATCAGAAGATGGTAGTGTATCAAAGGATAGTCAAGAAAAAACAGGTAGCGATGATGAAGAAGCCATTCGTGAGCCGAGAAAATTCGATCTTGCTGTTGATACAGCAAAAATTGATAGAGAAAAGTTTAAGTCAGTCAGAGATTTCTTTGGAGAAGATGAAGCTGTATATATTATGGATGCTAAGACAACAGGGAATATTGGACGTTATTTAAATGTAATAATTATATTATTAAGCAAAAAGTAGATATATTTTTATGCATTTAGAAAAATAGATTATTCGTGCTTTGTTATAGTATTTATGTCATTCTGAAGTGAACAACTAATGATAATTGGTTATCTTTAGAAATATTTAGTAAAATAAATGCTGATCAATCAAACATAAAGCAGATTACTTAAATTAAGAATTTGGGTTAATGTTGATAAATATGTATAAGAAAATTGTTGAAAAATAATATAACAGTTAAATTTTGGAAGATAGTACTTTCAAACTTGAAATTATCAATATTTTCCACAATTTTGTATCCAAAAATAATTATAAACAAGCCAAGTAAATTTTTTAAGCAGATTATTGATAATAAAGAAATTAATAATTATTAGTATTTAAAAAAAATTATGAAAATATTGTCCTTTTGTAGTGTTCAATATATATTACAAATTTATACTGAGATCTTAATATTGAGAATAAAATGTGTTCATTATTCTTGTTTCAGCATTCGTGTGATCCAAACGTATTTGTTCAAAATGTATTTGTGGATACCCATGATGTTCGATTTCCCTGGGTAGCATTTTTTGCATTAAGCTATATAAGAGCAGGTCAAGAATTGACATGGAATTATAGCTATGATGTAGGCAGTATTCCGGGAAAGGTGATCATTTGTAAATGTGGATCAAGTAATTGCAGAGGGCGATTGTTGTAATTTTTTATAATGATATAGATAGATAACTTGAACGAGTATTTTACTTTTTTGATCAAAATATTTATAAATGAATTTTCTGTAAAATATTGTAATTATTAGCAATAAAAAAAAACAAAAAGAATATTTAATAATTTAAACATGAATTTCAAGTTTATAAAATTTAGCAAATAATTCTTTATTTATTATGCTTGTAACAAATATGTATGCATATAATTTTTATATTCTGTTATGTTACAACTTTCTACCATTTTCATATTTTGTTTGCATTATTAAATAATAGATTGCTATAATTTAAAAAATTACAAAATTAGAAATAATTTATATCAAATACAATACATGCACAGCATTTCAAATGTTATAAATAATAAGATAACTTATATTAAAATAACTCAAATTGCAGTTTATTTGTTTTACATGTGTACTGCTGTGCTTCTGCACATTTTAATTGAATGGGTTCAGCATGTAGCTTTTTCATTTTGATTTCAAAAAAAATATGTAAATAACATAATACACATAAAAATATAAGTTTACAACATATATAAAGTACATTGGTTACAAAGAGAAACATTTAAAATATGGTTTATAATATTATATAAATTTAGAGCAGTCTATATTTTACATGGAAATATAAAAGCAACATTTTTAAGACAATGCAAGTACAAGTGCCTATTATGTTTCTTCTGGAATAAGTCGCAAATGATTTGGATAATTCTTAAAGCATTCATACTTTTCAAACATTCCTTGGAATCTATTAAAGACACAAAAATAAATTTTTGTCCTTCACTAATGATATTAATATTTTTATAATATCTTTGAAAATAATAAATCTAGTATTTAAAATTATAAAAAATCAATTTAACTATTCATGCAAAAAAATTATTTTACTTTATATTCAATTATAACTTCATCTTTGAATTTTCTTTATATTTTTCTTATAAAATTACAACTACTACATAAATTCAGTGATACTAGTCATGCATGCAGAAATCAATAACGAAGCAGTTGGGAATATCCTAAAAGGAACGTCAAAGTTCTTAAATAACAAAATTCATATATCTCTGCGCATCATTTGGTTTGGCACCAGTAACGAATCAAAAGATCCTTAATGTCATCTTTTTGAGCAGCATCTAAGTAGTTAAACCCACATGGGCTGAGACCATCTGCTTTTGCTCCTTTTTCAAGTAAAAGTTGAACACAATTAGTATGACCCTCCCAAATTGCTGCCAGTAATGGAGTTATACCATGCTTGTCTGTTGCCTATGATAAACAAAACAAGTTAAAATTTTGATGGATAATGATATTAGATTTATGATGATATTTGATATTAGATTTCAAAACAAATCTTTCAAAAAAGGATGTAATTGACAAATCTTAATTTATTAAATATTAAATACTTACATTGGCATCGGCTCCTTTATCTAAAAGGTACCTAACAACTTCACTTTGTCCATAATCTGCTGCGTAATGCAATGGCATCCTACCATCAATCATTTGATTTACATCTGTATTCTGTGAACATGTTTAAATGTATTGAATATTTGTTAAGAATGTAACACTTTATATAAACTACTGATAAAGATAATTTGACAATTATTCAAATTGCATATGTAGAATTAACACAAATCGTGATATTCTAAAAAAAATACACAATTATAATTACAAAATACTATCTAACATGAAATAATATGTTTACACATATTAGTTAAACAATTTTTACTAAAATATCGAATTAAGTTCTTTAATAATAGATATAGATATATAATAATTAAAATGATTTATTAATTATTTTGTATAAAATGATATTGACTCAATTTTTCAAATGTTAAAGAAGATATCTCGTGCGATACAGAATAAATACGGAGTTAAGGTTTTTAATTATGAATAAATTTTCGAAAAAATTGATTCGATTCATCAGGTTACATACACCATCAAATATGAGAGAGACATCAGGAAATGTATACACTTCATGGAAATGTCAAAATCGTTCACCGTAATAAACTTACCTCGTTCTCTATAATATCACGGGCTTGATCAATATCGCCGTTTTTTATTCCCCAAACGAGCTCGCTCATTTTTTAAATTTTTCGTTGTAATTTATAATAATTTCACAGCCACAAAAATGGATGGATGTAAATTTACACCGTACGATCTTTCGTCCTCCGCGCAAACGTCAACCTGACTAATCGCACATCGGGTTTCCCTCCTTCCTCTCAGCACCGAACTACCTTTTCCGTTCTGAAACACTGTTATATTACTTCGGTCTCTTTCTTTCTATTCTTCCGTCATAATATTCTGCCTTTCTCTTTATTGTTGCCCTTTCGATTGCTGTGCAGCAACCTATGCGTAGTAAGTTATAGTAACTACTGGAGCGAGAAACACCCACTAAAATTGTCGACCGAAAATGGAAGTACAAGGCAGTGCACTTTTAATAATACACAAACCGACCTAATCGTTGAGCGTATTGTACAAAATTTCTTATCATAAAAATAGGCAATAACAAAAATATATATTAACTCATAAATTCTAACTTGAGAGTTTGTAATTAAAACGAAAATCTACTTATTTCTCAATAATGACTTGACTGTCATTGTCATATTACGCCAAGAGCGGGAAATTTGAATTTTTTGTGCATGTACCTCATATAGATTATGATTTATATAGATAATAAGTTTACATTGATATTTAATTATTAATAATAAAGAAGCTGTTTTAAAGTTACATTTGTTTTAAAAACAAATGAGAAAATAAAATTTGTTAAGGAAGACAGTCAAATTATGTTGATTTGTATATACACATAGTAGTGATTTTATGATTAAAGCTTTTTATAATTACCCATTTTATTAATTATTAATTATTTATTTAAAAAGTGTATGATATTGCCTAATAAAATTAAATTATAGTTTCTGGTTTCGATAGAAAACATCAACTATGCAGTACTGTTGTAGCACCTGTAACTTGAATGCGTATTGAATATAAAATATTTCCTTAGCTAAGGCAATTCAGTTTTTTTAACTGGACATTTTACACTCCAGAAGGATTATGTTAATGAGAAAGGTTACTCGTTTATAACTGATTATCGCATACAATACCGTGCAATCCATGAGCATTCCTTTTTACTCATAATACTACACTATTTTAACCTTAGGCGTTAGTATTTCAAGGAGTCTGCACCTATATTCGATAAGAATTAAATCGTTATTATTTTGTAACAGCTTATGGGAACTGAAAAATGCGTATCAACAACGAGGCCAAGTGATTTAAATATGATTCACTGCGGCAAGCGTCACTTAGCGGTGCGCAGTAAAGTATCCGCATGATGCATTACGACCTTATAATCAACTTATACACTCGTAAGACCCTGGGGTCTTGAGATCCCGCGCTTACGCACGAGCTACAATATAAGTGTATTCTTAAAACGCGTGTGATACGAAATTAAAAAGAAATCATTGCTTGGATGTACTCAGCTATCGAATCGCAATGATACTCAAGAAAAAAAGACACGGTATATTATAAAAATGTAACCGCGCCTCGTAACGGCGTTTGCGTCGTGCCTCGTATGCTTATATACGGCGAGTTTGGTTTCGCAATGAAAGATTGTGAAGGATGTATGGCGATCAGACCAATGCCTGCAGATCTATAATACAGACAAGTAAAAAAGACGTAGGAAAAGCGAAACGCTCGACGGATTGGAAGGTTCCGGGTTTAACGGTTGCACGCGACTCTCGAGTGCACCGCTCGAGTGCTCCCGTCAAGCAAGAGCTCGATGATCACCTTGGCATCATCGAATGAAACTTGTACGTGCCCTGGTCGAAAAAGTCGTGTACATTAACGCGCGAATAGGATGCTGCGTCAACCTTATGTCCAACCTTATAGGTGGCCTTTAATTAGACCGTGACGCAAATTAATCGTTGTCAAATCTTATGTATATAATTGTCATCAAATCTTATGAATATGCAATTTTAATAAATTGTAAATTTAAATATTTCTAATATATATGAAAAAAAATGTTAACAATTCTGCCCTTCTCTAAGCGAAATTTCTATAAGAACATGTAACGACAACCGTGATTAGCACACCTTTTCATAACTAAACATTGAAATTTAACCTTGAAAAAAGAGAAACTAAAGATAAGAATCATGCCTATAGTTTATTTTTTACAGTATATACAGTGTTCTTTAAATAGTGTTTTTATAAAAATTTCTATTTTCTGCATTATAAAACCTTCACTTAACTAAATTCAATAATGATCTTACTGTGGCGACTCTTTCGAATATATATATATGTATAACTTTTTTTAAGTAGGCAATATTTTTTATTATAATTCAATAACACATCATATACATTGATAAAAAACGATTGAATAGTCTTATAAAACCTATTTTCACACTTTTTATTATTGGCATAAAGTTAAAATGCTTTGCTCACACATTGTATTCCAAGTTTCAAAATTAGCATAAAGTAAAATTATATGGCTACGAAAAAATACTCTCTCCAAATCACGTAAGAACGGAATATTCCTTTGCCACTTGTATGAAGGCGATTTCACTCTTCTCGTTCGCACACTTACATGAGAATCTGTCTCATACGTAAAATGCTCACAACTGTAAATAGTTTCTCTACGGTCTGAAAATTAACGTTTCGGAAAATTTATACAATTTCAATTCACTACAACAAAAACGATTATACCTCAAAGCATATCATTACAAAAGAATCAATATTGTATTCATTTTACACAATATCCATTTTTAATTACATATACATGTGCACTTATGTTAATAGAGTACAACATAAATCATTAAGTTTGAAATTGTAGGAAAGCTGAATATAAAGCCTTCATCAAGAAGTTACTATATAATAATTATAGTTACATATTAGTCTATTGTACTATTACTCATATCATAAGATCTTATATCTTAGGCAGTTATAACGTTTATATTACGTTGTAGCAACTCATTATCCTTGTCGGAGACATATCTCGAGACAAATGGTTTATCTTTTAAATTTTAGCATATTTAAGCATATCTAAATTACTCACAACAACTTTACAACTTATAGACACAAATTATATTAGTATTATATATAGCAAAACTTGTAAAAAATAATAGTAATAAATATGAAAAAAGTATCGTTGATCATAAATATTACCGTAAATTGACTTTTAAAAAATGTTAAGTAAATATATTTGATGTTCTTTGCTTTATCCTTTCCTCTTATACACCTGAGGTTACATTTCATTAATTTTTATTTCTTGATCTGTAGAGCTCATAAAAAGTTAATTTAATGACACAGACTGAGTAGTATAGTCTGCTTTAGCATTCGTTCCGCAAACATGAATCGAAGTATAGAGCTTACATTGACTCCCACTGCTCATTATTCTCTACTCGATTCAAGCGCATTCATGCGTTGCACCGCATTGTCACGTATATATATTTACACACGGTGGTAAAAATAATTGTTTATTTTCCACATTTATTTTTTTCTTTTAATTTGATCAAATAGTAACCATACCCACTATTATTCTTTAGAAAAGTGAACTACAAAATCATGACGCATACTTTTTCAAATTAGTAGTATAATTGAACTAAATTGTCAAACATGAAATAAAGAATTTTGAAAAAGAATAATTCGTGACTCGTATAAAAAGAACAAAATAATGGTAAACGGAAAATGAATTACAGAGAGCTTCGATAGATTCCAAATGTTCTAATGATGTAATTGAATTGTTGTATTGTATATACGTAGATTGAACGTATAGAGAATAGAACATAATGCGTACGGCTGACGCATTTGAATTTAAAATTAAATAGAAATTGTTGTCATAAATTTATATAAATGCGTGGGCAATTGTATGCAATAGTTTTGACATGTTTAAAACTAGAGAAAAATACAAGTTATATTAATGACTGATCATTTAATAATATTTTCTTGTTCACAATTGTATATATTATTTTTGTACATATTACAAGAGTAAAATCATAGTATACGAATACATATTTTAATACGATCCATAAAACAATAGATTTTTCATTAACGTTGTATACAACCGATATCGACTAGTTAAGTATTTAAATAGTTATTAAAATTATCTGCACAACCATTGTTATAGATAATAAAATAAACATATTTAAAAAAATATTTGACTGAAAAAATGATGACTAAAATTCATGTACCAGACAAGTAAATGGAGAGTTATTTTTTAGATACTCTTAGTTAGAACCAGTTCTTTTTGCGGAAGAGGTTTAGGAGCGCTATGAACCTTTCTTTGCATTTATGTGTGTACGGGCTCCAGACTTCGGGAACGACGTCCCCGTCGAGTTTTGCGCACTCCGGTTCCATCTGAAATAGGGTGAACACGATGCCGAGGCAACAGAGCGGTAGGAAGCGGCGAGCCTGCAGCTTGAACTCGTGCTCGAGGCTTTCGCGCGTGAAGACTTCAGTGTCAAGGCCCAAACTCTTCAGCTGGCCCAGGAATGCCTCAAGATACACCCCGATGAGATAGTCCAGGTCGTCGCGAAGCGTCCTCTTGTTCAGGCTCGTCGTGAGGAAGAGAACGAGGTCGAGGACGACGCTGTCCAAGTCGTAAGTCTGGAAGTCGACGATGCAGGTGTCGATCGCGCCGCCCTCGCTCGTGCGCCGAAAGAGGACGTTGTTCGTCCAGAAGTCCCCGTGAACGATGGTATCCCAGGAGCCCCAGGGCGCCGTCTCCCGCGGCTTGCCCGCCGCCTTGGCTGCAAAGCAGCTCTCGATCTCCTTCCTGTATCCCGCAAAGACTGCGTCTTCCTTGAAGATGCGTTCTACGTGCGCGAAACCCTCGTTGATAAGGGAGAGGTTAACGCACTGTACCCGGGCATTCGCAACCACACGTCCGAAAATACTAGGTTCTAGGCGCTTCAGCGCTACGCTCAGAGCGTGGAACTTCGCCAGGCATGTCAGGGCTGCAGTCGCATGCGCTCTATCTACGCCTACATGTAGAAAGTAATAATAATTTCAAAATTAATCTCATTCTACTGCAATAAAATTAATGAAATTCATTTTATACATCATAAATTGTCTGGTATGAAATTTTTGTTGATGCCGAAAAAACTTTTTGTGCCAGAAAAATTATTGTATTTAAATTTAAGAAGAAGACGTACAAAACGAACAATATCATTTATTACTAAAGCGTATGTATATGCGTATTTAATTAGATATATTAAGTAGTGTAATGAGCTTATCCCTGTAATAAAATTCCAGTTAATTTTTTTTCAGCTGCTTGAAAATGACTCATTAAAGTAGCAAACAACGAATATATATTTATAATCTTTAAGGTTAATCTGCTGTACTTATTGTAGTTAAAATGTACTAAGTAATTATTTACGATGTGCCAGATACTTTGCTTTACTCCGGAAGCAGTGATTAATTCTGAAGTTACGAAAAAATGTCAAGTTCAAGATTGAAATCTATGATGAAATCTGTGAATTTCCGATGCCGGAATCCTACTTAATTAAACCGAGCTCCAGGTTCCTGTCACGCTAGCGTTGTCCTTTTATATAGAGGAACGAAAATGTCTGTGCGTCGGCGTGCACCCCGTAATCAGGTATTTACCGATACGTCGATCGCAGCAGTAGAATCCGCGTGACATCAGGTTCTCGAGCAACAGAAGCGCCTGACCCTGATCCGGATCCCGGTGGCCGTAGTACCTCGCCATGCCGTCGAAGGGCTTGCCGATGCTCGCACTAGCTTCGAGGGCAGCGAAGGCTGGCCTGAGGACGGCGTAGACGAATGCCTCCTTGTACAGGACGCGTGACCAGTCCATCAAGGGTTGGTTCGCGCGGTCTGGCCCCTTGCCCACGAGGTGCAGGTCCTCTGCCGGCCCCCCGGCTTCGCGGCGCACGAGCACCTCCAGCTGCAGCATCCGGCTGGAGAAGTTCTCGCCGGGGCGCACGAGCCGCCTCGACTTGTACTCCAGGACCTCGAGGCGCGCCTCGCCTAGGCCCTCGCGCAGCAACGAGCACAGGTCGGTCACCTCGTAGCACTCCTCCGCCAGCATGTTGCACTGGCAAGCTACTGGCATCGCGTCACTCGTTCCTGCGCACCAGTTGGACTTTTTATTTGGCTTGTTTGATATAGCTTGCGTACACCCGAGCGACACACCTGCGCTCGCTGTTTACTCAAATTAAGAAATCTTTAATTACCGCCAATTCGAATTACCTTATCAAATTCATATAAATTAAAAATAAATCGCTTACCTGCGAGTTGAAAATGTAGGATATTTACCGATTATTTCTGCTAGATTAAGCTCGCTGTGCCTCACTCGACTAATGTTCTTCTGTACATACTAAAAATATTTTAAACGTGCGCTAATATATAAAAAATAAGACTTTACTAATAGCCTTTTTAAAATAGTTTGCAGTGATTCTATTGACAAGCTATTTATGCCGTAAAACCTATTTAAACGAAAAAAACCTGAATGCGTCAGAGCAGCACACCCGACAAGCAAGGCTTAACAGCTCATATTGCAGTTTAGTTCAAACTTTTACCCGTGAATCATACAGGACAATTATCGTCATTTCAGATGAATGCTAATGATCCAAAAGTCGTATAGTGACAGTTAAATTCAAAACATAGATAAATCTGTTTCATCCTCCTTCCACCCGAAAGTATGGGGACACAATCGGCCAATCGGCCATTCACATCTGTGAAAGCAGTCCCGGCTTATCGATGAAATACAAAAATCGAAACTGTTCGCGTGCTTTTAAATTTATCTTCCACTAAACGACTGTAATTTAACAGTACGATACGTATGACGCGTATACGCTATAATGTCAGTACCTCTGATCATCTGGACTCGAAATAAATACCCTACGCATTATTAATCCTGGTAAAAGAACTCAAACTTATCGGATAATTAGAATACATCTTTACGTATACCTCTAATACTACCTTTAAAGAAGTAATGAAAATTTTAAAATACTTCCTGACGGTCAATCAAGACAACAAATATAGCTATAATATTTATCGTAGATGCATAAGATCTTTAGATCCATAAGACTATAATACACAAATTAGTTGTATTTTTTCACGTAAAGAACAAATATATAATATAAGATCATTCAATAAATAAAGAATAAAAATATAGATTATTTTATAGTAACATTATTAATATATTGTTAATATTAATCTTTAATGTGTAATAGCTAATATAAAACCACTGTGCTCCATTTAACTATAAGCTCAGTGGATTTTTATAACACATTTAACATTTCATTATTTTTTTAAGCAACCCTTGGAGGGTACATATTGTTTAAAGATTTGAATTTCATTGTTAAACATTTCAGTACACACATGGTTTAGCGCATTTTTACAATATTTTTAATAAACATTATTATTAAAAATTCTGATATAAATTATGTTTACTTTAATTAAATTCATCGATTTTTACAATTCAGGAAAAAAAATATAATATACATGCCTTATTGGCAATATTTACAAATATCATTATATAACATTATATAATGTCATCATTTATTTATTTATAACATTATATTCTACTCGGTAAGCAATAACCTTGTTTTTCCTTGTTCTTTATACATTTCTAGTTTTATATGTCAGCTGTCCACAAAGTTATTGCACCATGTAAAAAAGTTGATAAAATAATAGAGAAAACTATATAGTCTGATTGAATGATCTACAAATATATATTATAATTTTTATATTCTGCTTTTTGTCAGAATACAGTCAGCTGATGTTGTGTAACGGAAAAAGATAGTAGAGTGCCGAGGTAAATAAATTAAAATGAACTACTTAGGAATATAAGTACCTTTATTCGTCGATTTCGTTGCTTCGGAATTTACAATTCGATGTATCGTCGCAGAAAGTCAATTTGGAAGTGACGCGTGGCTCGTCGTTGCCCGGCAGGCCAGTCGCGAGCCCTTTGACTTTCCTTGCAGTGTTGCCGCGTGCCGAATTTCCCTTCGCCGACTTTTTCATCGGCGCCACATAAGTCTTGCATCCGCACGCGCTAACCCAGACCTCTTCGCGGCTCCAATATTTGTACAGCTACAATGCAAGCATGAAATGAATTAGGTCCATGTTTGGAGAAGATCCCGTTCCAGTGTACACCTTACGCAGGAGTGACTGCTTCCGCAAGTTGTTCGGATATGAATCCGCAGGCTTGCCCCTGTGCACCTGCGCTCTACGTGACAATTGAGCTTCGTAATCTCAAGTTTTGAATCTCGGTTCGCCGCATGGTCGACCAACGAATAGGTGCTAGCTTGCGCTACTTTGGCGTAACCATTGATGATTTCTGCATCTATTTAGCAGTATCAAAATCCTACGGTGATTACAATTCGAGACGAAATCCAGTGTTTTACGTCAGGTGGTGTTATTGAGCATTCTGACAGATAATTAATCTAACAGAGATTTTCTTGTAAGCTAAGTAATTTATGAGTTGGAGTGCATGTAGGTACGACAGCTGTATTAAACAAGCTCAAAAAACATCATTAGGTTTATTTAATGTATAGAATAGCCACAATAAAAATTTGAATAAAGAATTAAAATCAATAATAAATTTAGATGACAAAAATCAATACTTTGCGGAAAGTTTTTAAATCTGAGTAAATTTAATTTGTTTTAAATAATACGTGGCATAAGATAATTTGAATAGTAAATTGTTTGTACATTAATCAACACTTATCACCATTATTAAATACGGGTATGTATATTATATTATTATATTTACCTTTAATATTCTGTCGAGCAAGTACTTAAATACTATAAATTATTCAGGATATGTACATAAAATCCTTTTACGTTCCTAAACCAACCTCTAAAATTATTATCCATTGTTCCATAAAACTTTTTTTTCTGATCCTTATATAAGGCTCATCATGTTAGTGGACATTTAAATCAATTTCTAGCCAGTTTATGGATAGAATTTATGGTTTATTTTATCTTTTATCTTACCACTCTTAATTATATACAATTGTTAGATGTACAATAGTGTACAGTTATTCATTACTTTATATTTTGTATCATTCCGTGTATTATTTTTATTGTATTTACAAGATTATTTTAGATAAATTTTTGTTTTTCTGAATTCATTAATTAAATAAAAATTTGTTGTGTATACAACGCCAATAATAATTGATGTATCTTGTAAGTATGATTTAGGTTATAAATGATTTTTATGATATTAATGAATGAATTTTATTGATTTAAAGCTTCATTCAAATATTGTATTATCTTGTATATTAATACGGTGAGTTTTACGAAATCCAAAAAATATATTGAAAAATACAGCTCTACTCTTCTATTCGGACTGTTCTTGAAACATAATAATTGCGTTAAATGAAACTAATCAAATTAGGAGCCAAGCTTCAACCTTGGTCAATTCATAAAGCAAATCTATAAAGAATTATGTACATTTTAAATGCTTGTAACAGAATTTTGTCTAATAATCGTAAAAAATTAGAACTAAATTTAGACTTTAAATATTTTTTATCTTCTGTACTACAGTAGTTGTAGATTATTTGTAAAATTTAACAAATAGTGAAGGAATAATGAGAAGGATGAAGGAATAGAGATTAAAAAGGCAAAATATTGTGACGTGAGAAAGAATAACAAATAAATATAGGATGATATTAAATACGATACTTTAATTGAATCACATTATGATTAAAATCACACATATTTTTTATGCTTCTGAATACATATAGGCTAGAATTTTTGGTAGTGCAAGCGCACGCAGTTGTGCATATAATAGGTAAATCGAACGTGACAATTTTCTTAAAGAAATAGACTGCTTGCACGCTGGAAAACAATGGTCGCTACAACCTATAGTTACAATTATTATAACGGTATACGTGATGTATTAAGCGTTTCTCGGTGATATAATAGTAGGTTATCAATACATGTATCAATACTTGGATATATTAATATATGTACTGATATCCTTGAAATACTCTTTTGAAAATCTTTCACTTTTCGTCTTATTATTCACAGTTGGACGATAGCGCATACAATGCATACTGGACGAATGACGATCGATGAGGGGACGCTGAGAATGATATCTCTAGTGGAAGTACGTGGCGACGGACAGTATAGTAATATTAATAATAAAAAAAGGACAATGGGGAGTAGGGTGGGCTTGCCGGCGTAGCCGGGGAGCCATCGGGCGGGACTCGCGTGGAGTGCGCGCGGCCGCGGCCGTGTACAGTGGAGATCGGTGTGACCGCGCTCGGGCAAGATCGGCACGGAGCCGCTGTCGGTCCGGGCGGCTGACCTACGCCTCGGGCTTGGCGGCGGCCTTCGCGATGGCCTCGGCCTCCTCGGCGCTAGGCGGCGGCAGGGTTGGGATCTCCGGGTACTCGAGCTTGGCGCCCTCCTCGCACTCGAAGATGGGGCAGCACTCGGGGAAGGAGGCCGTCTTGTTCGTCTTGTCGCTCAGCTTGCACTTGGGGTTGGCCTTGGGCAGGGGGCCGCAGTCCTCGACGAGCTCGAAGAGACGGCCGGTGTTGTCGTCGGCGAGGACGCAGGTCGAGCGCCCGCAGAACGGAGACAGGTCCCAGGACTGCTTGGCTTCGAAGGTCGCGCACTTGGTGGAGGCGAAACACCTGCCCGGGAAGTCTGCGAAGATAAAACGTGTCGCTGGTTAGTTGGGCCGTTTGTCCCGTTGGACCGCTGCCTTTATTAAGTCGGGGATCGAGGCGAGCTTTCACGGACGAGATGTGGCTCGGATGTAACAATTAGCCGATGGACGCAGGAAGTACCGTGAAGGCAGACAAACAATTTACGTAAGGCCAAGTAGAAATAGCGGTTCGGGGCTTACCCTCAAACTTGCTCAGTCAACGAGCCATACCCGAAACCCGTTGGTCCCGACGACTTTCGTAAACCCACACGGAAACACGAGCTTTCGACTCTTCCTCCTCGCTTGTGGTTATTCAAATGCCTGGATCGAGGCCAATCGCGGTGGATTCAATTGTCCCATTGTCGAGTGGATCGGTAACCGACCGAGAGGGAAACTCTGTTCACGAGCGCTGCTGGGATGCGATGACTAACCCGCCGATACTTCCCCGCGACAGTCACCGACGCAGAAGAAAGTTGCTACACCTGTACTCAAAAGCTCCCAAACTGTTCCGGCTTATCGAACGCACGGACTATTTCGCAAACGCGAGTATACAGGGTAAAGGGGTTACGAGATAAGCAGAGAGAAAAATCCGAGATCGGACGATTGTGTAACGTGCTTAAGGCCCTTAAATTGCAGCGAGGGAAACGCGAGTTCGCGGCTCAAGGCAATCGGCACTTTCACTGTCACGAGGCAGTTTGTACAACCGGGCGCTTCCTCGAGATCGGCTGGACCTACATACTCGCGAAGCGTGAGTGAAAAATTGTCCCGGCGACATAAAATATAGAAAATCCATTTTATTACGGTTCCTACGCAATTATATTTATACTGCCGGTGAAAGCAGCGGTAACAATGAGGCGGCCGCTGTCCCCTTCAATTACGGCTTTCCTTTTTTCTAATTTACTTTAAATGTCAATTAAGTGCACATTGTACTCGGCTTTATCGAGCAGGACAAACGAGAGCAGCGGTCGATAAGGCGCCCGCGAAGAAAGCACAGCCGAGCATTTGATAGCGCACGAGGCCGATCAATTAGCACGCGGTTGGGAAATAAGGTATGACACAAAATTGACTCCTCGCGATATTATCGCACCTGGCGATTGCACCAACGAGGCGTACGCGACGAAGAGGCTCGATTTAAAATTCAGGAGCCGCGTAAGAAGTCAGGTGTGTACGAGAGATTTGTCAATGGCGTTTCATACATAACCGATGGGCTGCGAAGGCACGTTTTACCTCGGACTCCCGAGGGGAAAACCGGAGAGCCGTCACTCGCGCTGATCTACTGCGGAGGGTCTCGCAGGTTGTCCGGACGCGCGCTTCTCGCGGTTCCTCTGATCTCGCTCCTATCCTCCGGCCGGCCAAGTCGATCATTGGCAATCGCAGAACGGCCAGTGTCGCGCGGACGGGGTTACGCAACCTCGTGATTATCCGGCTTATCGGGCGAATCGGTCGTAGACTTTCACCGAGGGCTGCGGGAAGTACCAGATCGAATTTCTCCCCGGGCGCAGGAGAGCGAATCGTTGCAAAGCCAAGCGGGCGCGAATATCTGGCGGCCGATCGGTTTTCTCTCCCGAGCGTTTAGTGCATCTCCCGAAGAGAAACGCGCGCCACGCATCCTTGCCGATTCAAATAGGCTGCGCGACGCGCGTGGATGTAGAGCCGCGGGAGAAACTCGAGGCGTCGATAGGTCGAGAAAACTCGTCCGGATGTCAGTGATCGGATGAATGCGCGCTGGGCTCGATTGTTCACCCGGGCGTTTTGTATAATGTGGGAACGAAAGGGGCGCGGCGGTGCGGCCGCGGCACGTCGGCTCGTCTAATTAAAAGCGGCGCGGTTACGGCGGCTAAGTGCTTCATTTAGCCTAGTTCCAGATCGGCATCCTGCACCTGGCGCTCGTTTCGCGGTGCTTTCCTCCCGAGCGCGGCATAAAAGCGACGCATATAATTCTTTCCGCGAATCGGCATGCAGGCGACACGCGGGGCCGTACAAAGGGATCGTTAAGTCCGTGGCTCTTCGCTCGGCCGGTGCGCGCCGATCGAGGGGAATTCTGCGCGGCGCGCCGATCGTGAGATCCAGATCGGCAAGCCGGCCGCAAGTAGGCCAGGGCGACGGCAGCGCCGCGATAAGGTCTGGCAAGGATAATAACCGCGAGGGCCCTCAAGAGCTTTTTCGATCGGCCCGAGGCATTTGTTTTTACGCCCAAGTGGCTTTCTCGGTGGCATTGGCCGTTCAATTTGGTAACTCGATTAGCCGATTTAGCCTCGATTTGCGCTCGCGAGATCGGCTCTCGATTTCCCTTGGCCTGCATCGGAGGCTCCGCTGCGCCGCCGCGTAACTCACAGTCGCCGCCGCCGTTTAGTCGGAGAGATCCATTTCTCATTTGAATGAGCCTATACACGCGTGAAATAAGGATACTTTGTTTATAAGGCCGGCACGGGAGCGGCGATAAAAATACACCGTTAAAGATTTTAAGCGCGTTTATCTTGCGTTTTCCCGTTAGCCGTGGCTCGATGGAAATGAGTCTGGCTCCTCGACAGATAGGATTTTCCTGCGCGCGCGCGCTCGATGAGGTTTTAATTATGCATGTCAGCCCACGAGCTGCGTTACGAGCGACCCGCCGAGCGGAGCTTCTATTATCGATTCAATGAAAATGTGTCTTTCCAATCGCTCCACTGAATCTAGTTTATTTTTATACCCAGCTGGGGCCTTGTTTGAACGAAATTCTTTTTAGCTTGTACACGTACCGATAAGCGCTCGCGGTGCCACGCGACTCGCACTCACTACTTGTTTTAAAATAAAATTAAGCAACGATTTTCTACGATTACGAAAGCGCTAAGGCTTTTTTTATCAAGTAGATATTGCAAAATCCACGCGAGGAAATTTTATTAGTTTTCAGTCCAGAAATCGATGGATTTTGATGGCTGCGCTGCTATTTGCGTTAATCGATAATCTTTAAAGTTAAATGGATGTTCTTCTGCTCCTTTTTGCCTTGAAATAAAGAACAGGTAACGGGGCGCTTAGCGTTTCAAGGATTAGCAAAGCAGACTCGGTAAATAATATTCGCCGACGTTCGATTGTAAAGCCTAACGAGAGCACAGTCTTTCCACCTGGCCAAAGCCTGCAGGGGAATCGAGCGTAAAAGCGCAAAGCGCCTCGGGGAATCAATTGAAACGTTGTTGCGAGGGCGGCGCTCAGCGGGGAGGAAAATATTGTGACTCTTGGCGAGAAAGGCTCGTCGGGTCGCGGGCGGTGTTTTTGCATAAACCATAAAGGAGGCGCGCGGTCTCGCAACGACGCGGCAAACGAGGCGGCGAGCGAGGCGGCGAACAATGGACGGGCCGCTCGTCGCGGGGTGAGGCCCGTGGCGCGATGACCGGGAAGCGGGACACGCGACACAAAGACCGCGACTCATCCCCCGCGGTCGAGGAATCGGGCGGGGCAGGCCGCGGAGCTTGCATAAGCCAGCCAAGCCGAGCGGCGCACGCGATCCCGTGAATCAGCGGGCCTCGATGCCAACGGCCGCCTCGGCCGGGCCCCACCCGGAGGGCGAGCCCTCGAGGCCGGGCCGGCCCGGGAGGAGCTCGGAGGCGTTCCGCGTGTCGCAACGCGGCTCTCTCCTACTGCCGCTCGCCGAGGAGTCTCTTTCCTTCCTCGAACCTCCGCCAAAACATGACAAGCGTTTCGCGCGCGGGACAAATATTATCGGCGCGGGGGAATTTGTTTACCTTGTACCGGAAGCTCGGGCCGAGTTCATCGGACGGTGGGCCGGCTTACGCAAGCTCGAGAGAGCCGGCGAGCCCGCGGGTTCCGCTTGGGCTGGCGCGGCCGCCTGGAAAAGCCCGGGCCGGATCCCCGGCAATTAGCGCGGGTAGACGAGCGCAGCTCCTGCGCGACACAATGAATCGCGGCCGGGGACGAGCGAGGGGACATCGGGAGCGGCCCGCGGCCTTTCTTCCGGCTCCGGTCCACGCGGCGAAAGCGACCTCCGCTCCCGCCTTTCCCGCCAATCGCCTACTCCGGTTCCACGCGCTTTTTTTTCCACCGGACATTTTCAAATGCCCGCCGATCGCGCGCCCACCAGCCGATCAACCTCGTGCGCGGGAATGAAGACCCTTTCCGCGCGGGTCTCCTAGCCGAGTGCCATTGGCACGCAAAATAAATGACCAAGTACGTGCTCCGCGCGCAGCTTGCGACCAAAACGTCCCCGTATTAATTAAAGGGACTCGACTTTGAATTCCGAAGGCAACCGATCCAGAGCCGCTCGCGCAGCGGTAGGCTACGTGCGCGGGCGAACAAGGGGAAAAGCGAGCAACTCGGTTGTAAATTCGACTCGGGCGCAAGGGGATGGAGGTACTGGGAGCTCTGGGGCTGGCTCACCCCTGAGGACGTCGGCGGGGATGAGCCTGCGGTAGGTCTTGGGTCGCTCGTCCTCCTTCTCGTCGGCGCCGTGGACGCTGGCGAGGGCCGCGAAGGCCGCGAGGGCAAAGAAGGCCAGGCTGAGCTTCATCTCGGCTGGGGCTGACGGGGCGACTGCGAGCGGGGCCTGAGGCTGCGGTCCGACTGGGGAGGCGCCAATTCGAGGACTGCTTGGGCCCGAGGCCCGTCCCCGGGTTTTATAGGCGCGCGTCGGGCGCGGCGCCTGCCCCCACCGGGGCCCGCGCGCTCTTTTTTTCGATGCCGAGCGACTCCGCGCCGGGGCTGCCGTAGTGGGGCGAGCCGCGAGCGCGCGGGGGTAGCGCGCAAGCTCCCACAAAGCTGCGCCGCCGCGCCTTCCACCTGCCGCCCAGAGGACCTGGGACCCGCGACCAAACACCCTATCGCCGCGACCTATTTGCGGGCACATCCTTGCGCCCGGTCTCTGCCTTGCCGAGCTTTCAAAACAACTTTTTCCCCTGGCGCGTTTTTTGCCGATCGTTCAAAGCATTTTCAACTTGCAGCGCCTCTCAATGAATTCAAATCTGGGGATGTGGCCCAGCCAATTTTAAAAACGCGTTCCATTCCCTCAAATCATCAAACTACATTGTTAAAAAAAATAAAAAACAAGCTTAAAGAAGGCAAACCAAGCACTTAAAAAGAAAAAGTATTTCTAAAATCAGTGTTATAGAATTATCCGTTTCTCAGAATAATCAATTGCAGTCTACTTAATTAAAAGTATAAGCTCTTGAGAAAAAAAGCATAAAATTATGCAATAATGACATTTCAAATCATAAAAATTTAGATGTGCAGATGGCGAAAGTGAAAAATTTGTTCATCTGTAGCTTACTTTCTTATGTCTATAACATTCGAAAGTTGTATGACGCATAAAATGATAAAACATCAAAATATTACTATTTTCATATTAATATTATGTGTAAGATGATTTATTCATCATTTTGGAAGGATTTAGATTAGAATCTTATACGAGTATTTTTTATAAACTGCGAATCATAAATAAATAATGATCAAATGATCGAAAAAGTTGGCATCCATCAATTAGTAATTAATAATTTCTGTAAAAACTAAATCTGAATATAAATTGATAAATCAACAAGTGAGGTATTTTCGAGGTTCGCTTCACTGCAGTGGACATTCCAGTTACGTAGATTCCACTGGAGTTTTCCCCAAAGACAGATAACCTCGTGGAAGCTCGAGCAGGAAGATCTGGAGACTTGGATGGATTTCTTCCGGAAGACGTGATTTTGCGGAGAGCGTCTTTGCAAAACACGCGTTGGCGGTTAATGAACGCGTCCATGAGGCGCGTAAGGATTGAAGAAGGCGATTATTTTTCGCACGTCGAATAATATTTAACGATAAAGGATGTTTGGGGGAGCGCGAAGAGCGCAAAGACGCAGCGCGAAAGTCAAGGCACGCCGCGGCGGTCGAGTTTATAAGCGGCCCGGGCCCGGGGGACGGCCAACGAAGCTCTCCAAGGCAAGAGGGCCGCGATCGCGACCTTGCGGCGCGTAAGCTTAATGGGCTTTACGAAGCGGCTGGCGCGAGCGAGCCGAGAGCGGCCGGCTTCCGCGTCCGAGGCGGCGCTGCTCATTTTCGCCGCTCGCAGGAAAGGGGCGCGCGAGCGCCGTCGCGGAAGAGAATTACTATTCCCCGGGCGCCTCCTAATTCGCCCGGTTGTCCGCGCCAAGGCGAGAGCCGCGTGGCCGGCCGCATGCAGAGTGCCCGGGCCCCGGGGCCCGGATCGGCGGACCTGCCCCAAGATCCCGAGGCGAGCGGCGGCGCTTGCGCAACGGCCCTGTTGACACTCCGCTGCAGACTCTTCCGCGGCTCCCGGGCACGCGTTGACAGACCCGCGGTAGCTGGAATCCGCGCTCGCGACCGAGTTCCGCGAAGGAAGCAGCCTTCCCTCGACTCGCCTGCGCATATTGCCGTAAGCGTGAATCTTCCGTTTTTACTACTCGATGAATATTCCAGGCGAGCTTATACGGCCTGTGCTTAACTGGCAGACCACCTATCGCCGCGAACATTTTCACGAGAATATTTCGACTCGATATCTCGCGGCAGCGCGTCGCCATATCCTTTTAAAAAATATTATCAAAAAATCAAAGAGCTTTGTTTTGCAACTATTCATAAAAAGACGATGATTTCCATCTTGGTCGTTAAGCAAAGATATACCATTCGTTTTTAAATAACAATTATTCTCTCCCGCGTTGCCACATGGTTATTTTACTTGACCTTTATAATTAACTTTAATCACGATTACACCGAAATTCGCATTAAATAATAAACCTGCCTCTGCCGAAACAGCGCTAATTGCCTTCAATTCCTTATTCGAGAAACTTTTTATCAAAACGTTCGAGCGCGTATACAATGGTGATGATAAAACCAACAGATTGAATGGTAAAAAATAAATTGTAAAATATTGCTTGTTCAATTTAGTCGTTTATTACGCTATGAAAGTACGTGTTATATTAATTAATACGATCCATTACGTTTATTTCAAAAGGACATAATATGTAGAAAAACTTACACGGCATAATTGCTCAATAGAGTGTGTGCATCCGATTATTCGCGGCTATAAATTATTATGAATTATTGTGTATCCTATAACATTCCTTTTGACAGAACATTCCTGCGAATCTGTAGAAAAAGTAACAGTTTACTAACGTGTTTACAAGCTTCTCGGTGCTTGTATGTACACGCGCGTACAATGCTAAATAAGTATAGAAGAAGATAAAAAGGTATTTAAACGCTAAAGTAAAGAGCGGCCAATCCGGCGTACCGCGCGCAGACGCACATAAAAAGAGTTAAAATAAACTTTTACACAACGTAAGCCAAGTAAGAGCGATGGACCGGATGCCGGGGAGGGAGGGCGAAAAGCAAGGATGAGCGTTTGGCAAGCGGAGCGGCGTTTGGATTTAAAAAGGAGCGCCGGGAGGCGGCGCGGCCATGCGAACTAGGCCAATGATAGAAGCGTGGCCCCTATCGAAATCGGCGCTCGGGCCGGGCCGAAAAACCGGCGGCTGAGTCACCTTTTGGTTTCGAAACGGCCCCGGGCGCTCGGGCGGCCGGCCGGGAGGAAACGCGCCCACAATGTGCCGCGAGGACGAGGAAGGCGAAACGAGATCGCGCCGCCGCGCATCCAGGCGAGCCGCGCGCGCCCCAGAGAAACGCGCGAGCGAACCTTCGAGAAGAACGGCCGCCTCGAGCGCCGGCGCGGCCGTTCCGATTTCGCGACTCGCCCGTCGCCGGCGCGGCCAGCCTGCCTTTGTTTAGCCGCGCGACTTATTGTCTCTGCGCGTAGGCTCGGGGCGCCCGGCCGACACGCTAGATCGACCCGGGATTTATAAGGCCCCCTGCGCACGAATAATGCAGCGGCCGAGCCACCGACCTACCTCCGGCCCAATTGCTCCCGCAAAACAATTCTTTTCGGGGCTCCCGTCCTGTGCCTTGGAGCGATTCTCCTCGCCGACCTCCCGGCTCTCCCTCGACTTACAAAACGGACTGTGTGTATAAGCCTCGCTCGTTTCTTACAGCAATTCCTGCCAGTTTAATGTTTAACAAGCGTGCAGCCGCCGCTTCCATGCCTCGCCCGGCCCCCCGATACAGCTAATCATACTTTTTACCGGCATTTTACCTTATATAGCAAATGATACAAGTTTCGCAAAAAAAAAAAATGACATTCTCCTGCGGCTGCGCCTACACAATCGGATAGTCCTCCTGCGTAGAACGAGCGGCAGAGGAAGATACCCCTGATTGATTATAGTCGTCGGGCGTTCGAAAATCCGATCGGCTCGCTACGCGCGCACACGAGCAATGGCCCAACGGACGGCTTCTTCGGGCCCGTGACGCAACGGGGAGGCAAGCGGCGGACCTTCAAAGAACCAGCCCAGACGTCGCGATAATTGATCGCGAGGCGAGCGATCGGCCCGCGCCAATTTTCCCGCGCGATAATCCGACGGCGCAGCTGCGCTCGCACCGCGCCGGCTTTCTTCCCGGGCCTTAAGTGGCTCGCGTCCTGCGGGAAAAAGGACCGGCGCGGCCACTCGGAGGTGAAAGCAATGCCGGAGCTGCGGAGGAGCCGATCTCGATGTGTACGGCTGCCCGATCGTGCGCGCTCGCTTCGAAGGCTCTTTGTGCCCTGGCCGGCCCAGCCGGACCTCCCTCGACTTATCGACCCTTATATGCTCCTCGCGGACTGCCGAGTCCCTTCTTATCCACCGAGCTTTCGGCCGATCCGCCTCGATACATCACCATCGACCTTGCATTCTACGATAAAACTTACAAGGTTCGCATTCTCGTACTCTATGTGTATTGTGTACATTGCACCTGCACAGCCATACTTCTATCCTGTCAAACTGTCGAGCGAATAGCTGAATACTTTGTCTTTATAGTGGCAAACGTCAACAAGGATATTCAAAAACATTTCTCCTTCAAACCATGTGTACACATTTCACCAAAAATCGGTGCTCTGTGAAAAGTCTTATAGGTTTCCACCAAATCAACCCCAGTTGCCATCCTAAGCGTTATACTTATAATTCTATCATCAAAAGTCTTTGTACAACTGTATTTTATTACAGATCACGTTCAGTTAAAAAATTTAAATAATCACTCTTCTTGAATCGAGAATTTTAAACGTTGTCATCGCGCACACCCGGTAAATATATACATCCGAAACAACTTTCACTAATTAACACTTCCAACAGAAAAATACCTTCTCCTTGGCGAATTTTGTAACTTGATTTAATATTGTACCTCTAGCATGAGTACCTTGTTCAGTCTATTAATTGTAAATACATTCTTCAAATGATAATATGTGTTTATTTATAAAAATCGTATTGTGAAAACTCACTTGAACAAAACTGGAAATCTCTGTTAATTTATATTTGACATTTACACGTTTTTATGCAATTTAAGATTTTAATATAAAAATAAGAAAATAAATCCAAAATAATCAATGCAATCAAATTGAAAACAATATTAAGATGATACTAACGCGTCAAAACATGCCTCATCGAAACCTAAATACAGTTGCATCAGATTTTCAGATTTTTAGCTTTACGATACACTGCACAAAGACAATTATATTCCGATTGAAATTTTTTACAGTCATAAAGCGATAGTTAGATTTTTTATTTTATTAATAAATTGTATAAATTATGTAAATCTATTGAATTAGATTTAATCGGCAATTTAGTACCACTTTATATACTGCATGAGCGAGTCCGGTTATCATGGTCCGTAAATCGACAAATCGATTAATCTAAAGTCCAAACTTAGGTCTCAGAACCGTCACATTTGGACTTTTGTCTATTGTGGGTCACGAAACCGTTATAATCAACGAAATTTGTACAAGAAACTGTTACGTTATCTTAATTGGCAACAAAATAGAGAAAATAAAATTATTCAAAGTCTACTGTTATTAACAAGGAAATGACTTATAAACGTAAAAAGCATCACAAAGGAATATTACATTTGAAAAAGAGTTGGAGAACGAAACGGAGAACGAAGGATCTTGACGAGGTAATAAATTTCTAACCTATATTATAGAAATTCAGAAATCACATGGCGGTTGTTTAAGTATTGTCATTATTAAAATTATTATAAATTTCTTCAAGATTGATGATGATTTAAAAGAAGAAAACGCCAAGAAATTAATAAATCAAGAAATTGATTTAGATAAGCCAGGCGGAGCTCAAAATTATTGTATTCACTGCGCGTAAGTCACGCATTTACAAACAATTACTTTCAATACAATAGGATTTTAATATGAATTTTCCAAATAAACAGTTAGGTTATAATACATTTGTGAATAATTTTCAGACGTTATTTTATTAATCAAAGGGCTTTACAAGATCATTTTACAACAAAAGTTCATAAGAGACGGTTGAAAGCTCTTGAACTAGAACCTTATTCTATTGAAGAATCAGAAAGAGCTTCAGGAAAAGGAAATTTTATTCTGCCCCAAAAGCGTACAATTGAGACTATTGAAACTGAGGATGATATCAATAAGGAATCTAAAATCATGAAAGTTGATGACTGAACAATTTAGTTTTTATTTTTTTAAATTTAAAATATAAAAATAGATTAAAAGATTTACATTGAAAGTGAAGGTTCAGTTTTTACAATGAAATATTGTAACAAAATCATAAACTCTAATTGGAAAGCATTAAAGTTTATAATTTTATCCAAACGTCCAAATAATCATAGAACTTATACTTCTGCATTATTTATTCCTAATAATAGAGCCCACAAAACCTTTGCATTTTTGGTACCAAATATAAATTATTTTGATTATTTACATGATATAGAAAAACTTAAAAAACAACTTAACTTACGTAATTTCCAAGTCAATGCAGAAGAATTACAGAAGAATTGGAACTATTTCCAAGATGTAAAGTCAAATAAACTAGCTTTAGAAAATAAATTGAGTGAATTATCTAACAAAATAATACAAATCAATAAAAATACAGATTTTAAACTTTATGATAAAAAGGAAGTAGATGATTTAATCCAAAAGTGTCGATATGTCAAGCAAGACATAAAATTTATCAAGGAAGCCATTTGGGCTCTTGAAGAAACTTTTATTCCCCAACTTTTAAAATTACCAAATGAAGTTGATGAACGAACCCCTGAAATTAATTCAATTGTTATGAGATGCAAAGGTGAAAAACCATATATTTCTGAAAACAAAGGACTAAGCCATTTAGAAATTGGAAAAAAATTAGGTTTATTAGACTGTAAAAGTCTCATCCATTGTTACTTGTGTAATGAAGCAGTACTTTTTGAGCTTGAAGTTCTAGCTTTAGCAGGTAGAATTCTAAATGAAAGTGGTAGTATGCGAATAGCAGCACCTGATTTTTGTCGAAGTATTCTTGTTGAAGGTTCGGGAATGAATCATGAGAGTTCAGAAGAAACTTTTTTACTGAAAAGCAAAGATAATGTAGAAACAGATTATTTGGTTAATCGGTTGCATCTAGTAGGTGGTGCCAATCTTCCAGCAGTTCTTGCCATGTTTACAAAACAAATCATAAAAAATAATTTACCATTTAAAGTTTTTACATCTGGAAGACAATATGCACCTTTTCGCAAAACTTCCATGGACAATGGATTGTTCTCACTTTGTCAGGCATCTGTTGTACATGCATTAACGTTTGTGGAACAAAAAAACTCCGAAGAGTATTATGATGAATTCCAAAATATGATTGAGGTAGCAACAAAAATTTATGATGAGATTGGTTGCCATTATCGAATCGTGATCAGACCTGCTAATGAACTTCATGTGTCTGAAAGTATGAGAGCTTCTTTTGAAATGTGGTCAGTACATCTCAATGACTATGTTGAAGTTGGTCATGTTTCAGCATGTGGTGATTATGTTAGTAATAGATTGTTAATTACATATAAAAAGCTAAAGAAATATGGTTATTTATCAATTATTAGTGGAACCTTACTGTCAGTTCCAAGAATATTAGGTTGCTTGCTTGAAGAAAATCCAGAAAAATTTATTATACCAAAAGCATTGTGTGGATTCATTAAATAAACTTTTTTCAAATATGTAAAAATATATATTCATTTGTATAATTACATAATTGAAATGTAAATACATGTACAGTAAATCACATTTTGCAATAAAATATTTGTAAAATACTAGTTCATTTTCGTTTTTTTATTGGCATCATACCATCATTAAGATATTATATTGAATATGTTAGTCATACACTTGTGAACTTAAAGTAAATTAAGAAGAAATCACAATCAATCTTATAGCTTAAACTAAAATATCAACAATTTAAAGTATTCGCTTCGATAGCCGTAAAGGATATCCAGAGTTTCTTTATTTGTTTTTTTGACAAAATAGCATTGAAATTACTTAATAATCAATAAAAAAAAAATTGAAATTATTTACCAGTTCCTAACTATGAAAATTGCAACATATCTTACGTATGTGCACTAATTATTGTTTAAACGACCAGACAAACATTTTCTTGTAATATATATTTTTTTTTCTCAAGTTGTATCCACGACTACAACTTTTTTATTGTAATCTAGTATCTTTGAGTTGTTTTCTTTGATATGGTACGATACGGTGTGGTACAGTATGGCCCTGAATTTCATACGAAATAGCTGATTGCGCCATTGGCTTCAATTTTTCTACAAAAGGATGTGATAACAGGGTCAACATTTCAGTTTTTATAACGTTATTTTCTATTTAGAGTGGTGCTTTAACATATTCTTATGTGAAAAAGATAAAAATTCCTACTTTGTATTTTTGGTACTCTTCTGTTTCATTTTTTATAAAGTTTTTCATTGATAGAGTCACCTTCAACAATAATATTTTACCCTGCAATTTCTTTGGAAGTTATTACATAAGTCACTTAATTCAAAATAAGTTTTCGCAATATGCGCAAATCTCTGAGTGACTATATTCTATATTATTAATGATTCATAAAAAATAAATTCACGTATAAGCAAACAGACTGCAATGTATTGTAACGGTATGTACTTTTATGGTATTTAAAAAAACAATGTATAATGAATGATGAGGCAACTTACATTGACTTAGAACAATATAAAAATGAAAATATTTCGAGGAAAACAAGTGTACAGAAAGGAGAGACATTGCAAAAGAGAGAAGTGTCGCCGGCGTACGTGTAAAGTGTGCACCTATAGATTCAAACGCAACGTGCCAATAAGCCAGTCAACGGCCCATAACGTGGTCAATTGCACCATCGCAGCCCATCCTCTTCCGGTGTGTCTACGCCTCGACGGCGGCAATACAGGTGCAAATGACCTTTTGCCATCCGTGAGCCGCGAGCGTTTACTTGAAAGGCAAAAAGCGTGCAGGAAAAAAATGAAGTTTTTTACTTCTTAAATAATTTTGGTCATTTAAAGCTTGAATTATTGTTAGATTAGTTTTTTACAATGATTTTATAGTCATTTGAGATACTTGCATCAAACATGTCAATCCGAGATTCTTTCTTAAAAATAAGTATATATTTATTTTTCAGAAAATACGCATGAGAAAAATTTTCATACAGTTTATAATCATCATGATTTATACACTACTGGTGCAATTACTTAAGTGATATATTTATGCAAATGTGTAAAAATACGAAAAATAATGAATGTGCATAACAATAAAAATGATCTTCATTCGTGTATTATAGCATTACAGTTTATTGACTAATTTTACCTAACAAAACCTTTAAAGCATAATCCTTCCTTTCAATTTCTAAACGCATTAAACATCATCTTCCAATAATCTTACTTCAATGTATTCAGATACAGCAAATAGATCTCATTAATAAATAAAGTAGGTAATACTTATTTTTATAATTATACTTAATTCATCTGAATCAGTTTTTACCTGAAACCCTTTTCTCCTTAGTTACTGCATACCATTGCGTATCCTGTTAATAATTATTCCACATTATTATTTCAGTAAAACCTATTGTTATATAACATATAAAATTAATAATAAACAATAATTAAAAGTATTCATGTAGAAACACTTATTATTGAAACGGTATAATCGAATAAAAATATAATGAAATTGAATTTAAATCATCACCTTTCAATAGACTATCAACCAATTCGTTATAAATTCAGATACACGTTGTATCGTATGCAGTAATCAATAAATAGCACGCTTGTCGAAAGATTGTTTTGAAAATACTTTTGGAAATTCAAAAATTATTGTAATACTGTTAATTTGGTACTCCTTAAAAGTATTCGACTAACCATTGGCCAACTGGTCAGAATGCATGCATACACGAAAGCTGCGTGCAGGATGCGCAACGGGCGTTTACCTTTACCTCGTCGCAATATTAAAATCGTTGTCACGTAATGACGATGCGTCAAGCATCTCGACAACAATGAAAAAAGGAGAAAAATCGCGCGTGCGCTCGGGGCGTACTGATACGCGTGTTACACGGCAGAATGCGTGGCACCCTTGACACGATTCCGAGTGCGTCATTATTCAAACGCATTGTCAGATTACGAAAAGCAAGTTAGCGAAGACGCGATCGCCCGCGCGAAGCGCACAGAATGCAACTACGACTACCCCACAATTTCACCCTCGCCTACTGTCGAAGGAGACACGATCTTACATTTCTCGATGTATAATGACATTGCCTCGCTAGAAGCCGCAACTGCACGCATCAATGCACCTGCAGCTCGTACACCGCTGGTTCGCACACGCTGCAACGGCGAGCGAGATTGTTATTTGCATGCCCTTCGCATAATTTATAGCTTTGTCGAAGACGCTTTTAGAATTTTATCGTTTATTTCATTCAACTAAATACTACCAGTGCGTTTTTACCTTATACGAGGCACTTAATTAAATATTGTAACTGGCAAATATAGTATGTACATAGAGTTAGAATTACTCAAATAGCAGTTAACAACTAGCAAAAGATTGAATTTAAATATGATTGGAACATAAGGAATTTTTATAAAAAAGTAAAATGCTATATTTTCAATTTAAGTTATTCTAAAGTTTTACATTAATTTCATATTTTCATTTTTTTTGTACTAAACTGGTACTTATTCATTTATAACTTGTTCAACGTTTTAAAAGTGTTCTATATTATGCATACATTAATAATTATTATATGAAACTTGATTAAAATGATATTGACCATCAAACAGTTAAGTAGTTTGCCCTCAAAATTAAAGTAATTAGAGAAGGAAGTTAGAATTTGAACAAAGAAATAATTTTTCGTGTTATTATTACAAAATAATAAGATATTAATGTAAAATATAAGTTTTAGCTGATGTTTTTTATAGGAAAATTAAATAAATTTATTGTACAAATATTGACTTGTATATTTGTGAAAATTATTAAAAAATAATTTTAAGATTTAGAAAAGGAATTTAAGTGCAGGGAAAATATACAATTATGAATAAATCACAACCTTATAAATATTTAATGGATTCATGTAGGTGTATATTCTTAAAAAGGAAGAAAAACATTCGTTAAATATTTTTATATTATTTATTAATTCACTATTAATATAAACAATATACTAATTATGCTCAACGTCTGTCAAGATACTCGCACAAAAGTTGTGTAAAACTAAAAAAGAAATGAGAATACTTCACATTTGTAAAATGCTTAAAATTGCATCAAAGCGAGTCCCGAAATTGTAAAAACGAAGCTTTCTTTCCGATATGTAAATTATGTTACAGAATTTATATTTAAATAGGTATAATTGATATTATTTAATTATATATATTTTTACATTATTCTTTTAAGTCACCAACACATGCTTTAAATCACTAATTATGAAAGGAACGGCTAAGCTTGATGCTCTAAAGAGTAGTGCTGAAAATACCATAATTTACACAATGTTATTTCTTTTATTTAATTACAAAACACTTAAAAATAAGCATTAATGTTTATTCTTTAATTACTTAATATTAAACTTATGTAAAACAATATATTATTATGTCTGGAAATTTTTTATAATTTTAAATGAATATTTATTCATATCTACATTTTCGATAATTTTCGAATTTTAAAAGACTAAGTGTCTTTATTCTTTGTACATAGCTATCATGAATAGTTTATACAAGCGGCAAAATGAATGCAGCTGAAATTACTTAATAAGTATTAAGAAAGGTATTTAGCGTACTTTATTGCTATAAATGATTCGTATAAAATGAAAATATTAATTTTATAAAATATGCACAAAACAAAACAAGTTGTCAAAAGATATTAAATAAAATATGGTGTGTGACGAAATAGTGAGTAAGCATTTTATGAAAACACAGAAGAATAAACTAGCATTTAGAAAATTTTCTACGGTGTAAAATGTTTTACAAAAAATGCTTAGTTGAAAGTCGTCTAAATTCACCATCAACAATTTTTGCTTCTACCACTTTGATAATTTTATACAATTGCCGTCCTCTATGTGAAAACAGCAAACTTTGATTTTCGCTGTTTTACGATTGAACAGTCTGTTTATAAATTTTGCTAATAATTACATATTATCATCCCTTTGCACATTGTAAGTTTAAAAATTGTTAACAAAACTTAAAAACAACTTATGCTGTGTATAAAAATTCTGCTTTTGGTTCTTGTTTAACCTTGATCATCGTATAATACAATAATTACATTTCAATGTTCTTTTCACTACATTAATAGTAGATTTACTTTTCATAGCGTTCATTCCAAACGCGAATTCGATGTTGTTTGTCTAATACTGGCTCTAGGACACGACCAATGCAATTAATACGCTCATGAAATCGTTCCCTGTCGCGTCCCATTTGTTGCCAGGGTCCGGGTCGCGCAGCTCTGCAAGCGAAGCTCCACTGAATCATGTGATGTACAATCGGTATTAGATTGAAACGTACCTTGAAGAAATATTAAATTAAATTATAATCATTTCTTTTGTTAACTAAACTACAAAAAATAAATTTATTTTATATATAAACATTCAAAATAGGAACCATTGCGTATTTTAAATAATGTGAATAAATCAAAATATCCTTTTTTCAAAAAAGAAACTTGAGACCTGCAGTGGCTCAATTGGTAGCATTAGGCTTGTATTTCAGTGGTCTCAGTATTAGCTGATTGATAATAGCACCTCTGTTTTCTCATGTGCTTTGTTTATCATACATCACATGGTTCTGTGATCGATTAGCACCGAAATAGGAACAGCATAAACAAAAAGATATCAAACAAAAAAAAAACTTTTATGGAAAAAGGGCAAGATCCGGAAAAAGGAAAATAATAAAGATTTCAAGACGCAAATAATAATAATTTGACTGAAATTAGTTTTAAACAATCAAACAAGTTTTGTAGCTGATTTCCTTATAATTAATAAAAGTTATTAGTACCTTTTTGGTTTGCAATGATTGGTCTGAAATATCTGAAGATTTTAGATTCGCAACTGACGAAATATTGTCATCCTCGTCATCTGTCTTTGATTCTGATTCAGTCTCTTCGAAATCATCTTCAGTCTCATAATCCGATTCTTTGCTACAGTCCTCACCCTCAAAAATAATGCAGTAGCTGTCCTCTGAATCTACAGAACTCTCTGATAATAATCTCGATCTGAAAGAAATTTCGTTATCGCAATTCTCAATATCACCGTCCTCAGCGAGATTTTGGACGCTAAAGGAGTTGACATTCAATTGTTTCCAACTGCAATTCTTCCCGTTCTTTTGTTTTCGTTTTCTTGGTTTAATATCACTAAAATCAAAACTCATTGTGAGCAGTTCACTTTCTTGGTTAACAGTACCACCACTGAAGTCACACTGATCCATATCTTCGACTTGATCAAATTCATTACTATCGCCGTATTCAAGTTCCTCCCAATTTTCGATGTCGCTTTTGATATCCTCAGACTGATCATATTTGCTACGTTCTTTGCGGTGCCGAGTTTGGCTTACACCAGACCTTCGTAGCTGGGATTTTGCTCTGCCGCGACCCCTGCCACTTGATACGTTATATTGTTTCTTAGGTCGAGGTTTCGGAGAAGAGCCACGTTTTGTAAAAAGGGATGGATCATCCTCCATAGGGTTTGAACGGAATTGCAGAAAATCTACCATACCGTTCATTACTTTACAAGCGTTGGTTAACATTGTTCCGACAATTGTCGTTTGAGAAACGGAATCTTGAGCTTTTACTTGCATCTGTTGTTTTTTTAATACAGTTCCTGGATTATCTAATGCGACTGACTCGCCATTTACTTTTAAAGCTTTACCAAAATCGGCACAATGATTCAAATCTACAAAATATATATAATTTAGAGTAGTTAATTAGATCCATTCACAAACGCATTTTTAATTTATGTTCATAATAATACTCTACAAAAATACTTCTATTGGAATATATAAAATAGTTTTATATCATATTTTAAGTATTACATCATTTTAACATAATTTAAGTTGCACAATAAATGTATCATATTTATAATTTATTTACAAATATTAAAACAAAATAAAATAATAAGCTGTTATTGTAAGGATCATTGAAAATCTATTGTTGTATTTGATGCATTCATGTTATTAACTTAATAAATAACTTGATAAGATAGCTTTTAAAAATTAAGGAATAAATGAATGATACTATAATCTTAATTATAGTATCATTATAATTATATCAAGTACGCATTATTACTTGTACCTTTTTCATCGTGAGTGATGATATTAAAATGCAACTCCACATCTTTATCTTCACTATCACTATTATTTACACTATTAACAATTTTTTTATCTTCAAAATCTTTATTTTTTTCTTGTGTTTCATTAAAATCAACATACATTTGTTTGTATTCTTTCCACATTTTATCACTGTTGCTAGATTCAGTATCATTTTGTTTAACACTGTCACCTAGAATTTTGTTGTCGTATAAAATGTTTGGTAATATATCGTCACTGCTGAAGGATTCTTTGCTCCATGACTTTGTAACATAGCAGTCTGGCAATGAATCAATCAATGAATTGTCTTTGCCTTTTTGCAAAGATTTATAAAAGTCTTGTGAAACTACTGTTACTGAAAGTGGATTATTCATATTTGCCCAATTTTTAATTAGGGACCCAGTGCCACGTGTTAAGTGTTCCCCTAAAAGATTTGTTGTACTTCTGAACATGCTTTGCCAAAGAGTTTCTTTTTTTGGTTGATTAACCATGTTGTCCACACTTAGTGATTGCATACATTGGGTTGAATGCATCCTGCTAAAAAGTAAATGTATTTCAATTATGTGTTTATCGTTAGATTGAAATTTGTGAATTTTATATTATTTTATAACAATTAAGTCTTAGCAAAAAAATCATTATATTTACCTAAAACTAGAATTTTTTCCAGATATGTCAATTTTGTCCGTAATAAGCTGATGATTATCTACGGAATTGAAATGATCTGAGGAATACATGTTATTAGACCAATGAGCTTTAAAGTTGAGTTGAGATTCTTTTGAGCTATCATGTACAACTTCCAAGGATTCCAAACTTGAATATGTTGGATATCCCAATGAATAGTCCATTATCAATGGATGGCACTACTTAGTAACTCCATATACCCGTTTTATTTGTCCAAAACTTAACTCCACTACTGTGTGGAACTGCGGAATAAAAAGAAAGATTGCAAAATTAATTAGCTGAATATATATGTGTGTAATAACGTTTTATTGTAAATATTTTTATGGCGATTTTTCAATAGCCGGTTTAACATTTACTTTCACCATAAAATTTAACTTTAGCTTTATCAATATGCTCAAAGTAACATTTATTATTTTATTTACAAAATGGGCCAAGTTTATTTATCATTTAAAATTTATTAAATAGTTTATTTGTTTCTTATTAAGAACTAACGATATTTAATTAAAAGAAAATTGATTTCATTATTATTGGCAATATTTACTTAATATAAATTACATATAAGTAACTTTATTTTATAATATAAACAACATTAAATGCATAGTACGGTTGGATTCTTAAGTATTTAAAACAAGAATGTGTGAGTAGTAATACGAAACGGCGTCTGCTAGAGCATACGTGCGATTCACCATGAATCATCTTATATTATTCGCCACGTTTTTTATCACGATTTCATAGTCGCATGTGTCTTATTCGATAAAAAATCTATGAATACAAATGTAATTTAAAAATAATTTTTCAAGAAAAAAATTGACAAAAAAAAATGACAAATTAATTTAGATTATAAAAGTACATAGAAAATGGATTTTATATAATTCTCAATATTGTGGCAATTTATTATGCATATTTTGAATTAAATAGAACTGCAATAATATTAAAATAATTTATAACAAGTTAATTTTCATAATGTAACTTGAGAATGTGTTGATAATTTTTACTGTATTATAGTGAAAAATTTTTAAGAATTAATACAAAATATCTCCATTTAAATATTTTCGTAAATTTAATTTCAATGGTGTATAAAAAATAAACAGATTTGATAATCGGTATGAAAAAATTGCTGCTTTCGCACATCTGGTAAAACTAAAATCATACATTTAATTAATTCAGCAAGCTATTGTTTATACGTACAGATATAATGAACAATGCTAAGGTTACAAAATGCTTGAATGACGTATTTAACACAAACATATTATTTAGAAAGGGGAAAGGTGTGCGAGCTGAACCTGTGCGTCAGTTTCTTTTTAAAAATGAGTGTTATTCATCTGAGCGCGAAAAGAGTTGCTGGTAGCTTCGACTGATAGGGGTGTTTACGGAATTTTCCCGTACCTTCAAGTATTGCTTTAACACTTGCCTATTCTTTCTCGATATTGTAACAACAAAGTCCGTAATTAATTAGTGACGACTCGCTCTCCTTCTCTATCGCATTGAAAGATAGATACGTGACAAGAGAGGCAGAAGGAAAAAAAGAGCGAGCGCCTGGCAGGCGCGTGCGATATGGATACTTACGACAAGGACGGCCTTTGAGAGCGTGACGGTGCCTTGGTGTACCAAGATGATCGTCCACTATGCACAGCTTTTTAGCGACTAATTTTCCGTTCCAGCAAGGCTTCGAGTCGGCAGTGCTTTTTGCAATATCAAGAATAACAATTTTCACTAAATTTCCAGCTGATCCGTAAGATTCCATCGTAGTAGTACGCATTTTCTGGTTGAATTTGCACAAAACAGACGTAACTATCGAGTGTGTATTTTCAAGCGGCCATTTTCAGAGAGAATGAGAGCGAGCTGCGCCTGCGGATTGAAACGGGCAAGAACCAAGAACTACGAAGCTGATCTACGCATGCGCTCTGCGCACGCTTTTCCTCTTCTCGAAAGTAGCTTGCATCCTTCTTTTCAGCTGCGGATAAAGTATTGAAGTAGCTTGGTATGAATCCGTGTATGTGTACGTATATTGTTAGATTTTATTGGATTTTATGCGCGATAGGCAGGATAAAGTTTAGTATATAAGTTAATATAAAGTACGGATCTATAATAACGCAAATCTTATTTCTTACTCCTTTTACTAACTTTTATCCTCTTTTATCCATTTTACCGAGAATACTGCAGTTAACTGACCGAGTGAGAATATTTTACATTGCAAACCTTTTAATGCGTCATTTTAATATAATATAAAGAGCTTATTAATATATGCAATATAAAAAGTTTTTTCTGGTGAAACAGTTTCACTACATACATTTATTTTAGTCAAAAAATAAATAAATTATTTTACAGTTACTATGACAATGAAAGCTTAAACTATTGATATAAATATTATTAATGATATCGAACTACTAATAAAAATAAACTTATCCTTTTTCTAAAGAAAATATTGCTTTATTTCTACCGATTTTTTTATATATATTTATCTACGCCCGTGATATGCAAGTAATACGGCTAACGTCAATTTGCACGTTGATCTTTTATAGACACAGTGTTGTCGATACCGAACCTTCCAATACATATAACGCACAATAAGAAGTCTTCATATAATAATATATGCAAATTAACAATTTTAATTCAAATGTTTTAAAAGTTTTATATACGAATATTTTTGCCAAATTTGTTTTGTCGACTTCGATGATTTTAGCATTTCGTGCACAGATATTTATTAGGGCCACGGATGTCCTAATTTTGGATATTGTACTTTATATATTTTCATTATACAAGAATCTTAAATGCGATATGTTAATATCTCTTTACATTAATAAAAAAAAATAAAACTTCTTTTTCTTTCAATCGAGTTACGTTATTAGTCCTTTACGTTCAAGACTCGTTTATTGAATATGTTAATAAAATAATCAAATTATAAAAATTCAATTGGTTACAAATATAATATCAATTTTGTGAAAAACCGAAGTTTGTTTAATTATTTAATCATTCATCTCTTGGTAAATGTTGCAATTACAATATCAATTTTTTCATGCTATATATGCTTTGCAATCAATTATAAAATACCTTAATGTTCTGCTAATAGTTTGCATAATTTTAAAAATAAATTGCAAAATTTACACGATACAAAACTACATGGATTCGTAATAAATTTTATGAAATATTTCTATAATAAAAACTTTTGTTTGAAAAAAATTTAATGTTTTTGGTCTACTAACTATAATACAATTTTTATTTTGATAATGATGTATTTATTTTGATTATTTTACATTATATCAAATAAATATTTGAAAATTAAATTTTTGTTTATATAAAAAGAAATTTTTTTTAGATTATTTACACTATGTACATATTAATAAGTAATATGTAACATAATAAAAGCAATAGATAATTATAATTTTGTATATAATTTTATTTTTATGAAAATGCATGAAGGAAGACTGATACAGGAAAATGCACATACAAATTGCAGTTAATACCCTTTAAGATAGTTTTCAAATTTTGTTGCATAACATATACATGTTATGAAAAGATATTTGAATATCACAAAAGATAATTCAATATTAATTTATACAATATACATTTTTGTTAACTAATATTTCACGGTTGTTTGTTTTGTCTAGTCAAGCTAGCAAAATTACGTAATAATTAGTACAAACTTCATAATATGATTAAGTTTCAGCTAAAAAGAAATAATAAAGAATAACTTCACTGTCGTGAATTTTCTCTGTATACTTTATGAAAGACTAATGCAATTTTCATATTTCAACTAACAATATTATATTCATGACATTAGTTTCATTTACATCAGTATAAAAAAATAATTCAATAAGCTAATTAAAGCAAGTATATTTTTATATAAAGTCTATTTTACAGTTTTACAAAAACAATTAAGACTGGATACTTTTAAAAGCAACTTTAGAGCTAACTATTTAAAAACAATGTTGATTCTATAATTTCATAATAAAAACTTAATTAATCAATTCACAAATGCAAACTATTACTTTATACGTAAAAATTCGATTGTAAGATATTGGGAGATAAGACAGCTGAATTTTGATCTAAATATTCATTAATGAACCTTCATTGTCTTCAATTGGCTTGCATGGAAACATTAGAGTTAACGAAATAATCAAATTAAAAATTATATTACATCTACTTCAGTAATTTATTATTAACTTCTTGACAGTTTTTCCTCTCCATATCTTTAACAACAAATTTTTCTGAAACAAATCTTACAATGACAATATTACAGAAAATTCTTGTATGGTATAAATATAAATTTCATTTATAAGTGTTGAATGCCCAAGCCAATCTGTATTTGTTGCAATACATCAGTTCGAAGCCAGGTAATAGGACAGCAAAAATTCAATTCTACTCTTGCAATATTTCCTAATTTCATTGCGATTCCACAACCAGCTGCAGATCGAACATTCTCTGTTAAACTTTTTACATTATCTTCATAGGAGCGTCCTATTTATTATTAAAAATGTTAATAAATAGTTATTTTAATAATGTATATTTACAAAATTTTTAACAACAAAAAATTAAATTTTACCATAATTTATCACGTTTACATTTCCTCCATTTAAAAATCCATGTAACCTGAATAGATCACCAAAACTATTCTTCCCTGGCCTAAATGGAAGTGGACTGTAAAAGTGAAGGGCAGCTGCCCAATAAGTATTTCCACCAAGTGAAAAGTTTTCTTCTCTTGGCCCACAACCTCTTGTTTCAAAACCTCTAAGATTCAAAGGCCCACCTAGAAAGAAATTATCTGCAATTGTTATTTGCATGTCATTGTTAATCCCTCGTAGAAAACCAGTTTGAGCTGATAATTGAAATGTCTGGAAATATTTTATTATTTTATTAACATTTTTTAATATATTAAATTAGAATTTATTTTAAAAATCATAGTTAAATTTAGATTAAAAAAATATATAATTTTAATCAAAACAAAACAAAAACAAACTTAATAAATAAATACTTTTTAAGATCAAAGTAGATTAACTAATTTAACTAAAAGTTTTGAGTACATACAAGGCATTCATGAGGTGACCAGTTAGTTTGGAAGGCTAATTCATTTTTTACAAAACCAATGTTTCCTCCAAGCCCAGCAAATTCTGTTGTGCATTGTATAAGACTTCCAGAAGAAGGAAATATTTTTTCATTTCTTTTGTCTACTTTACAGATATGCCTAAGAGCAGATTTTAATGTTGGTCCACATTGTTCTCGGACATAAAATGTTGCTTGTTTTACAGCAATTAAATCTCTGACAACTGCTTCATATTGAATTTGATGCGTAAATGTTTCTGATTCATTCGAATTAAATCCAAAATCTAATAAAAAACCTTTGTCACTTTCCTTAAAACCTGACCATGGATATTCTGTATTTGTTGTATAAACACTAGCTGATAATCTACGAATATAATGATTATTTGAAATAATAATTAAAATTACAGAAATCACTATGTAAACATTTTGTGTAAGTTTTAACTTACACTTTATTTAATCTACTAGTGAAAAAAGGTTTAATAACCGAAACATTAATATTTGATGAATTTTTATAACCACGTGAATAGTCCACTTGAATTTTTTCACCTCTTCCTAATAAATTTGGAGTTTTTACTCCTATAATAAGTGATGCCTCATTATTTCCAACCATAGTATTTATATTGCCTGTTAGCCTATTCAATTCTTGCACTGTAAAAGTAACCTAAAACATTAAAGAATATTATATTCTAGAAAAACTAATTGTAAGAACTAATCTATTACCATTAAAACATCAAATTATTACTTACAAATTTTGGTAAAAAGAAATTAATAATTCCATACAGGCAATGGATATAAGAAATACTTACTTCAACTCCTTCAGGTGTTGAGCCAGGACCATGACTAGTATCAATGCTAATAGCAATATTTTTAAAACATCCTAATGACTCTAGTTTTCCTCTTACAGTATAAGCATTCTTAATAATATCTTGGAAATCTTTAGCTTTAAACAAATCTTTCACATGTGGATTAATAATATCATGTTTAGTTCTACCAAGACCATCAATATGAATTTTATCTACTCTAGCCTTTAAATTAGAAAAGATTATTAGCATATGTCAAACATGTACATATAATATTATGAATAAAAAACTAATGACTTACTTTAACATTTTTTAAATCATAAGCTTTTTTGGTATTAGTTTGATCCTCTGAAAACACACTGCCTGTATCAAAAGATGACTAAAAACATAACATATATTATTAAGTGATTATTGATAAAAGAATCAAAAACTAATTAATAATTTAATATATTTAATTACTTGATCATTGTCTTTTGGAATTTTGCTTTTGTTTTTCATTTTGTTGCCTGTTTGTGTAGTACCAAAATCTTGTAATCGTTTAGGCTCCTAGAGAAAATAATATCAAGTGTAAAATTTCAACTGTAGAAAATGTTTTTTAAAGCAAGTCAAATGTTTCTTAATAATTGCAATACTAATTAATAAAAAGATATAAATGCTATAAAGATTAAGATTATCTTTTATGATTTCAGAAAAAAAAGAATTGCTTTTTAAATCAAGAAAAAATATTTTTATAAATCTTGACTAATATTAGGACATTACGTTATTCATGCGCTAAATGCATAATCGGAGCATCAATATTACTCTTAGGTTATACAACATCGTCCAGATTAACACACTGAATGAATGTTCACCTTTGCGTGAACTGTTCCCATATCTGTCTAAGTTCAATGTTTATTTTTCTATAATAAAAAATAAAAAGTGTATGCGCCTCTTCCTTTTTATCCTACGATATTCAAAAAACTTATATAGTACAAAATTCTCATGACTGTTGCGTGAAGCAATGATAAAATTTTAAACTGCAACTATCTACATCTACAGTAGGTATATAGTCTGTAACAGCGATTACGATAGACGCTTTCTCACTCTGCAAGGGTTTATTAAAAGAAAAAAGAATTGTGGACCTTGCAGTCGTTAGACATTGACTATTTTGGTATTAATTTTCTTTCTATTATGTCTAGGCAGTTATTTAATATTGTGTTAATGTTTGGTGTACCTGCTGTGTGCTATTTCTCAACGAACAAATAACCAAGTCGAACGTCGGCGCATGCTGTCGAGGGACGGCGACGACAATTTTCTTGACCCCAGCATCCGTGCACACCGAGGCCGGAAAGAAATGCCAAAAGATTTAACCTCAATTTTTCGAGATATAAATTTTTAATACAAGATTGTTATTATTATCGATTAAGAATGTCATCAATCATGTTAAACAATAATTTTATATAATTTGCTGTTTATTTATAAAAATATTACGAACATAAATTATTTCACATTAAAAACCTTCAAATTTGAAAAACACCTATATGGATTATATTTATGAATTCGTTGAGTATACTATATTTATTAATTCTTTATAAAATCCTTCAATTTTTTAATTGGAATGAACACATTCATAATACTAAGGAAATAAGTGTTGTAATAGTTGTAAAGATGGAAGAAATATTGCAACAAATGAAAATACTATATAAAAATAAATAATTTTATTATATTTCTAAATTATATCAATATATACCATGCTTATTAAGCGATTACTACATAAAAAAATTTATTTGTATTTCTACTATTTTATTTGATCTTATTAATGTATATTAAAAGTGAAACTGGTTTAATCGAGATTTTAATTCATTGAAGCTTTTAATTTTAGTTTTTAAATACCATAAGTACGTGCAATTGATATAATAATATTTTACAAAACTTTATTAATTTTGAATTATTATCGGCATTATATATTTTTATTAGACAGTCGGTTTCAAAAGTCGGGAGTTCGGGGTTCGGGACTCGGCAGTCGGCATACTACGGCATACTGTGGTTGTATTGACACTACAGTTCACGTAGTTCAGAGTTAGGGCAAACTCGGCATCAGTTTTCAGCAATCGGTATATTAGAGAAGTGTAGATTGCAGAACAACTCATCGGTGACTGGCTCATGAGTACTGAGGCTGACTGTTGATTTAAGCCGCCGAGGCGGACGACTGCCGTAGTGCCGTACTCAGCAGTTGCGTTAGTTTTCATCTAAAAAATGGCGACTTCCAATGCACCGAAAGATGTTAATACTTTTCTCAGTCAAAAACAAAATGTTTCTGATAAAGAACTGTCTACAGAATGGGCAAAACTTGAAGAACTTTATAATAAAAAGTAAGTTAATCAAGAATATTTTATCAATTATATAAATACTTTCTTAAAAATTAAATATGTTTATTGCATTTTCCGGTGACTTGCAGGCTTTGGCATCAGTTGACACTTAAATTAGAAACATTTGTAGTACATCCATCTTTGCAAAAAGATGAAAATTTGCTAGAACTCTACGATAATTTCTTATCCACCTTTGAGAGCAAGTGAGTAACAATTATTTCTAGGAATAACTAGCAACATAACCTTCTTTTCTGTGTACAATTAGCTTGTTACAAATATTAGATTTGTAACTTTTTTATTACAGTTTACGATTAATTTCACAATATTACCAATTTGATTTTGTTTTAAATTTTTATAAATTAGAAACAATATATATTTTTATACTTTATTTTTTACTTATAAACTAAAGAGCTTATAAATAAAATAGCTTATTTAATAATAAATCATTTATTTCAGAATCAATCCTTTGTCTTTGGTAGAGATTTTAGCTCATGTAATTAAACAATATAAATCTAAGAGAAATGCAATTAATTTTCTTGAAAAAACAGAACCCAAAGTCAAAAGTAACAAAGAAGCAGTTGCTCTTTGTAAGGTTCTTCAAGGACAAATTTTATTAGATGATTTAAATATTCAAGATGAAGCAAAAAAAATTATAGAAGATGTTGAAATTATGCTTGAAGCATCGGATGGAGTTACAGCTGTTCATGGTAGATTTTATCTTTTGGCTAGTCGTTTATATAGACTTCAAGGAAGACATGCTGAGTATTATAGAACAGCTCTCAGGTATACATACTTTATGAATCTAAATTTTATAATAAAGTTTAATAAATATAAACAGTGTTGTAAAATATTTTTGTTTAATAGGTACTTAGGTTGCATTGATATAAATACATTAAGTAAAGCTGAACAAGAACAGCATGCCTTTTTCCTTGGTTTGGCAGCCCTTCTTGGTGATGGTGTTTATAATCTTGGAGAATTATTAGCTCATCCAGTTTTAGAATCACTTAAAGGAACACCAAATGCTTGGCTTGTTGATTTATTACAAGCTTTTAATGCTGGTAACATATCTGCTTTAGAAAGGTTGAAACCACAGTGGGGAAAAGTGGCTGATTTAGCAGCACAAGAGTTGAAACTCAGACAAAAAATTTCTCTGCTTTGTCTGATGGAAATGACTTTCAAACGTCAAGCTAATAATCGGTAAGCTACTTGCTTTTTTAGAGGGAATATTTATTATTTTTAAAAATTTATAAAGAAAATGAACACTAGGTTAAAATTATTTGTATGTGTTTATTAATAATGATTGTTATTAAATTTAAGATTATATTATTATAAAATACTATTTTTTTTAGACAATTAACCTTCACTGAGATATCACAAGAAACCCATTTACCTATTGGTGAAGTAGAACTTCTTGTAATGAAAGCACTTGCTCAGGGTTTAGTTCGTGGAGCCATTGATCAAGTAGCAGGTACAGTAAATATGACATGGGTACAGCCACGAGTTTTGGATCGAACTCAAATTACTGGAATGATTCAACGTCTAGAGGGCTGGTGCAAAGATGTCAATTCGATGGAAAGTCTTCTTGAAACTCGAGCAACAGAAATTCTAACACTTTAATCAGTCTATTACGAAAGTGTGTTTGTATATGAAAGTTCATTTTACTAACTATATTAAAAATTTCTATGATTTATATAAATTATATTTTTAAATATCAATTTTGTTATTAATAATGTGAAATGTAATTCAATAATTGCATAAATTAAATTTTGCTAAATAAATAGAGACATTGAACTACATTGCATATAATAAGTGATAGAATAAATGTACTGAAGTATTAAAATAAAATTATTCTGCCAAAGGGACAGTAAAAGTTTTGTACAACAAATATATTATTGATTTAAAAAAATTGGTAAATAATTGATAACGAAAAATATACAATACATTTATGTTGTAGATGGTAAAAATTATAGAAAATAATAATATAACAAATGCCGTATTATTTATGAATTTTTTAATATTTTTTTTATAAACACATTTCTGAAAAAACATCAATAAAAATGTATAAATCAGAAAATTAAATAAATGATGATTGGGATACGTAATAATTATAAGGAAATTTATACATAATAAACTATAGATTAACAATGCTTTTCAAATAATAAAATTTTAGCTATTTTTATTTAAGTAGCTCATTTTATGTTTTAAAATACTAAATATATTGTGTATTAGATTAATGTTAGTTTTTAAACACTTTACAAAAAATGAAATCACATCTTAAACATTACAGCAAGTATTTAATACGTTGCAAAGAAACGTTTATTTACATACTAACACATATATCTAATTGTAACGTTTCACATGCATTTGTCAGTTCATTGACCATACAACAAATTACTTTTATGTAACTTTTAATAACGCATCTAGTGTGTTACAATGCAAACAGCCTATTTTATTATATTTTGAAGTATTTCATTAGTAAAAATAAATTTAAAAGTAATATAAATAAAGTTCTAACATTGATATTATTATTTTTAATGTATGAAAAGTGTAATGTTGTTAGAACTATGTACAAATGCAAATATTAAGCGTTCATTGCCAGTCATTTATAATAACCAGAGTAGCTATTACACTTGAAAAATTTTTCGTGTATTGTTTAAAGTTAAAAAAAGATTATTACAATGTCTGTACAAATAAGTTGTTTAGAAAAATTTGTAAATTTAAAATGATTAAAAAATAATCTAATTTTAATATAACTTTCAACAATTATTTATCAATTGAACATTATTCACTGTATACACAGTAATTGTAAAAAAATATAATTTTTTAACTATTCAATGAAAAAAAATCAATGGAAAACGCATCAGTGATGATGTCCTGTAGTTATGAGTGCAGGTAAAAATGAGCCTATAACTAGTGCTATGATTTCTTTGAATTTTAATCCATAAGAAGGTGCTGCAGAAACATCTGTTGGTAAATGAGAATAATTTGCAGTATTTCTTGTCATCAATTCAGGAAGTACATGTACTGTTGCTACATACAAAAAAGTTCCAGCACTAAATAACATTGCTAATCCAGTTGCATTAACACTGCTAAGTGTTTCTTTACCCTCCTAAAAATAGTAATTACGTATTTTCAAAATTTTTAAAGAAATAGAAATTTTATTTAATTACTAATTTTTATTTATTTATTAGTATTATTTTATTATTTTATTTGTACTCACTTTTCCAATCCCAAAATATGTAATTAAAGTTAAACAAGGCGCAGCAAGTGAAAATATTAACAGATGCCTTTGAATTCTTTTTCTTTCTACATTTTCATGAAGAAGAAAGGATACAAGTCCAAATGCTGCTGGCGCCTGAAAAAAGCATTAAGACAGTTTTTTTTATCATTGAACCTTGAAAATCTAAAATCAAAGTAAATTTAAAAGGTTGTAATGTTATATATATGAACAATTAATTTTTAAT